>OY829542.1:17267081-17914717 GCA_963691705.1 Viola odorata
ACCTAGGTAACGAAAACGCCCACTAGCCCTTCGCAAGATGTCGATTGGCCTGGGATGGGATAAACGCCCATTGTCATGGTAAAGCGATGTGTGGGACACCCTCGTTGATGTCGACCATCACCAGACCCGATAGCCCTAAGGCTGCCAGGGCGGTAGCAGCAGCTTTTCCTCCCTCCACGGGATATAAGATGAGAAGCTCCTTGTTGTTTAGGGTATTGTTATCATGCATGGAGACCATTTTCTATTTAGTAGACCCTTATAAGTGAGCCAATTGACAAGATATGTCCATGAAAACTAGATCTACCTCATTACTTCGAGGACTGTGCAGCACCACGTGGAAGCGAGAAATACGAGTTAGCCTTGGTAAACACTCGGCTCATTTTCGATTGGACTTGTGATAACAATAGACCTATCGCCAGGGGCATTTTCGCCTTTACGCCCAGCGTTAGGACTAGAATCTGTTGTCCCTACCAGGCCGGCAACCTCGAGGCCTTTGCTCTCAACATACAGTTGGCGCCGGGATGGTCGACATCTACAGGGGTCTCACTCGTTAACCAGCCTCATAAATGGTGTTTTCCATCCCAGCCGCGGTACAAGATCCCCTACCGAGCGCAGGCGTTACCCTCTTGTCGGGCTAACGCCCACCTTGGGAGCTAACATGGAACACCCCCTACGAGAAATTTCAACCGCTTGTCAGCCTGATATCCCCTCTAACGAGATCTTCTCAGAAAGATCCATTTTCTGCCTATAAATACCCTCATGATCAAAGAAGGAGGTAAGCCTAAGATCGCTACTCGAACCTCTACTAATTGAAACAATCTTACTGACTTAAGCATTGGAGTATTTACGCCAGAGACCCCCTCCGGCGCTTTGCAGGAATCTTAGACGACAGTGAACAGTGAAGCTAGCAAGCCATCTTCCCCAACAATCCTTCAGCAGAACTCCAAATCTTATCACTAGTGGACAACCTAGATTCCCACATGAGAGTAACCAATACCCTTGGAGACAACATCCCAATCTAAGGTGGAGACAAGATACACCCCAGCCTAACCAACCAAATCAACAGCAACAATACCAACAACAGCCACAACAATCTCTCATAAATTTCCAACACTTCATACCCAGACCACCTGGAGAAAATCAGAGCAATGTCCCACTATTACCTCCTGCACCTCAACCGCTTAAGATTACTAGAGTCCCTATAGAAGAGACGTTGCAAAACTTCATGCTTGCAACCCAATCTAGTCTCGCTGAAATGTAAAAGCAAATCAGCCAATTTACCCAACAGACGCAACAACTTGAGTCAGGTGGCAAACTACCTTCCACCACAGAAAATAATCCAAGACACAATGTAAGTGCTATTAATCTTAGGAGTGGAAGCGTCTTACCTGAAAGAAAGGGAGCCAAGTCAGATAAGGAGATACGTAATCAGCTATTTGAGGATGAAGACGTCGATGTGGACGAAGAAATTCAAGCAGAAGCTCAACCGAAACCAATCTTGGGTAAGACTGAGACTAAAGCTGACATTCCAACTGAAGTAGAAAAAGAGCAACCGATCTTAGCCAAGCCAGCGGCTAAAACTGATGATCAGAGTTCAGAACCTCTAGAACCAGTGCAGATCCCACCTCCCTACCCTCCCAAGTCTTCCAAACAGAAGAAATTAGACGAGGGTAAGGAATTCATGAGCATTTTTGGCAAAATGGCAGTGAATATTCCTATACTAGATTTAATTTCTAAAGTACTATCTTATGTAAAATTCTTAAAAGAACTCTGTACTAACAAAAGAAAACTTGCAGGAATGGAGAGAGTGAATCTTACACAGAATGTTTCCTCAGTACTTCAGAGGAAACTCCCGGAGAAGTGCGGAGATCAGGGTACCTTCACTATCCCTTATAAGATAGGGAACGAAAATGTGGAAAAAGCTCTTTGCGACTTAGAAGCTGGAATCAATGTGATGTCCTTGAGAGAATACGAGACATTGAAAATGGGACTAATGAAGGAAACACAGGTGGTGATTCAATTGGTTGACAGAACCATAATACATCCTAAGGGAGTAGTAGAGGACGTTCTTGTCCAAGTCAATAATTTTATATACCTTGTGGATTTTTATATTGTTGAAATGGATTCTGACTTGCCTTCGTGTACAACAGATGTGCTTCTAGGAAGACCTTTCCTTAGGTCGGCTAGAGCAAAGATAGATGTTTATGAAGGAAGTATCATTTTGGAATTCTTTGGGAGCACGATTAAGTTCTTTATGAAGGAGAGATTAAAATATCAAGATGAAACACACAACGTTAATTTTATTGATATTTTGTACCCTATCGAAGAAGAAGCTGCAGACTTAAGTGCTACTGACCCCCTTGATTTTGTCTTAAGCAGAAGTATCTCAGCTAAGACACTGGCAGAATTGGAAGACCGAATGGGAAACCGAGAAGATCTTAGGGAGATCTTAACAGATCTTCACGAGACTGAGCCATTGAAAGAATCGTTAAATTGTCCATTATTTAGCATGTCTGATTCTAAATTTTTACCATCTATTGTGCAGGCACCCAACCTTGATCTTAAGGAGTTGCCAGAACACCTTAAGTATGCCTATCTAGGCCAAGCTGAAACTCTACCAGTAATAATCTCAGCTAAGCTTTCCAGTGAGGAAGAGGCAAGATTGACAACCGTTTTGAAGCAACATAAAGAGGCTATAGGATGGACTCTGGCAAACATCAAGGGCATATCCTCAACCATTTGCACCCACAAAATTCATGTGGAAGAGGATAAAAAAATAGTTAGACAACCCCAAAGGAGGCTAAACCCTCCGATGATAGAAGTCATCAAGAAAGAAATTATTAAGTTGCTTGATGCTGGAATTATTTACCCAATCTATGATAGTTCATGGGTTTCTCCTGTACAGGTTGTGCCTAAAAAGACAGGAATTACCGTAACCGAAGGAGACAATGGGGTAAAGAGAACCACAAGAATTCAGAATGGATGAAGGGTTTGCATAGATTACCGCAGACTTAACCAAGTCACAAGGAAGGACCACTTTCCATTACCATTCATCGACCAAATGGTGGAAAGACTGACTGGGAAGTCTCATTACTGTTTCTTGGATGGATATTCGGGATTTCATCAAATCCCAGTGGCACTAGAAGACCAAGAGAAGATGACATTCACATGTCCTTTCAGAACCTTTGCATACAGAAGGATGTCATTCGGATTATGCAACGCACCAGCCACTTTTCAAAGATGTATGGTTAGTATCTTTTCAGACTATGTAGAAAAAGGTATTGAAGTGTTCATGGATGACTTCACCTTCTATGGTGATAATTTTGATGAATGCTTAACTAATCTAAATTTTTTTTTAAAGAGATATGTGACCACTAATCTTGTCCTAAATTATGAAAAATGCCATTTTATGGTAGAATAAGGAATTATCTTAGGCCATGTGGTTTCTAAGAAAGGCATAGAAGTAGACCAGGCTAAGATTGATGTTATTAAAAGCTTGCCTTACCCCTCATGTGTGCGTGAGGTTAGAAGTTTTCTTGGCCACGCAAAATTTTACCGCAGGTTTATTAAAGATTTTTCAAAGATAGTGGAACCGATGTGCAAGCTTTTACAAAAAGAAGTAGACTTCAATTTCGACGAAGCTTGCCAAGTGGCGTTTGAAAAGATTAAGGAGAAACTCATATTATCCCCAATCATCCAAGCACCGGACTAGAGCCTTCCATTCGAATTGATATGCAACGCCAGCAACTCAGCCGTTGGTGCGGTTCTAGGGCAGAAAAATGGTAGAGATCCACACGTGATCTACTACACCTCTAAGATGCTTGACGATGCGTAAAAGAACTATACCACAACCGAAAAGGAATTGTTTGCGATAATCTTTGCATTGGACAAATTCAGATCGTTTTTACTGGGAACAAAAGTCAGTCTTTTCTGATCATGCGGCCTTAAGGTACCTCTTGACAAAAGCAGAATCTAAGCCAGGACTGATCCGCTGGGTTTTACTTTCGCAGGAACATAATTTGGAGATTAAGGACAAAGCAGGAAAGAAGAACCTAGTCGCGGATCACCTTAGCAGGTGCTTTGTGAAAGGCGATTCAGAACCAATCAAAGACGATTTTCTAGACGAACACCTATTCGCTGTCCAGGCGATGAGACCATGGTTTGCTGATCTCGTCAATTTCTTAGCCACGGGTAAGCATCATAGAGACTTAACGGCTCAAGAAAAGGTAAAGATTAAGCACGACAGCAGGTATTTCGTCTGGGACGATCCTTATCTATGGAAGATTGGATCTCATCAATTGATTAGAAGATATATTCTCGAAAGTGAGATTTCGTCAGTTCTAAGATTTTGTCATTCTTATGCATGTGGTGGACATTTTGGAACCAAGAGGACAACCTTAAAAGTCCTTGAATAAGGATTTTATTGGCCTACTCTATTCTATGATAGCTATAAGTTTTGTAAGACATGCCCCGAATGCCAAAAGATAGGAAACATAAGTTCTAAAAATCAAATGCCCATGAATGTTATATTAAATTGTGAGATTTTTTATTTATGGGGTATTGATTTTATGGGGCCTTTTCCTATGTCAAATGGAAAACAATATATATTGCTTGCTGTGGATTACGTGTCTAAATGGATAGAAGCGAAAGCAACTAGGACCAATGATGCTAAAACTGTTGTTTCATTTTTGAAATCTAACATTTTGAACAGATTTGGTGTGCCCAAGGGAATCATTAGCGACCGTGGGACACATTTTTGTAATAGTATTATTGTTTCACTTTTCAGGAAATATGGCGTTACCCATAAAGTTTCCACTGCTTACCATCCTCAGTCAAATGGCTAAGCAGAGGTTTCAAACAGGGAAGTCAAGTCAATCTTGGCTAAGACAGTTGGCTTAGATCGACGAGACTGGAGCCAAAGGCTAAATGATGCGTTATGGGCATATAGGACTGCCTATAAATCTCTCATAGGAATGACTCTGTACAAATTGGTGTACGGGAAAGCATGCCACTTGCCAGTAGGTATGCAGCATAGAGCCTATTGGGCAATTCAGAAATGCAATCTAAGGTACGATCGGGCAGGTGAGGAAAGGAAGCTTCAAATCCACGAGATAGAAGAATTGAGAAATCAAGCCTATGATAACCAGCTCTTAGCTAAGATTAGGATGAAGACATACCATGACAGCAAGATTGTTGAGAAGAATCTCCAACTTAGGGGAAAGTTCTTCTATACAACTCTAGATTCAAGCTCTTTCCTGGTAAGCTTAAGACTAAATGGGAAGGTCCATACGTTATCACTAATATCTACCCTCATGGTGCAGTGGATATTAGGAATGAAAAGACAGGAATAGTATTCAAGATCAATGGACAACGACTTAAACCGTTCATAGAAGGGTTTCCAACATTTAAGGAAAATCAGGCGATTGAAGCCCCACCTGAGATTCATTGAAAGAAAAACAAAGTCATGCCTAGGACTATAACTAGGGTGCTATATGGGAGGCAACCCATGCTTTTTGTTTTTAATTTTAATAAAATAAATTGTTTGTTCAAAATAATCCAGAACCACTTACAGATTTTCTCTTGCAGGAAATTTCAGGATCCTGCTTGGGAATTTTCTGAAGAACTTGCGAGGAATTAAGTGTGGTGAGGGATCTTGGCTAAGCCTTTTTTTATCTAGGCTGCATTTTATTCGGCCAAGAATTGAGTGACACGCAGAGAAAAAGGGAGAGAAGAGCAGGTTGCGTGTAAGAAGGAGGAGAAAAAGTAGGAGCAATGGTCATATTTTGAATTTTGATTTGGAAATTAATTTTTCAAATTTTAATTAATAGATATTGTTGAAGAGTTAGACTCCTTACCTCTCACTAACACAAAAATCCCTCAAATCCCTAAAATCTCGCCCTCACCCGATTATCTCTCAAATCATCCTCATCTAAATCACTCCACTCTCCCACTTTCACTCCACGATCAAGCGGCTTTAAACATGGGAAAATCCAGAAAAAGGATCTCCCACAAAATCTCAACGAGGTGCTCAGTATAGCAAGGGCAATCATGTCCATGGATGCGACACCTTCTGGTACCCAAAAGCAAGGACTTTCCACTCCTTCTCCAGTTCCTACCACTGAATCCCCTCAAGTCTCCCTCCAGGCCAAGAAGAAGATTGATCTCCCTAAAGAGCCGATAACCCAATCTAGGGTTAGCCAGCCTAATAATTCAGAGGTAGAGGTGATTTTGGATACTGAATCCGAGGAGAAACCCTCTGCTAAAGCTAAGAAAGTGGCTCGCAAGCAAACTGGAAGGAAAGGAGCTGATTCAGAACCTCAATGTGAAGAAGGTTCAGCAAAAGAGAAGAGAGCAGGGAAGAGGAAGTTAGAAACGGGCAGTGAATCAGCCCCAGCCAAGAGGACTCGTTCAGCAGGTGCGAAAGGAAAAAGAAAGGTTGAGGAGGCTGATTAGGAAGATGGCTTAGACGTTGATGCGGCTGCATTCTTGTCCAAGCCTGCGGCCAAGATTGCCAAGGTACTCATTCCCCCCTTAAACTCGCTTAATGGATGTTTGAGGCCTGATACCCCTGATCTTATGGCGAGATTAAATGAGAAGCATGCATGTGAAATTACTCAGTTTGCTATCCTTGATTTCTCATTTCTAGATGCCCTAGGGGTGGGTAATAGGATTAGGCAGTACATAACCAATCTTGGGTGGGAATGTTTTATGTACCTTGAGTTGCCTCCTTATGTTGAATTGTGCTTGGAGTTTCATGTTTTTTTCTGGTTGGATTAGGACAAATTATATGTCAATGGTAGAGCCAATCCTGATCTTGGCGCGTCTGATGTTGTGAATTTTAGATTGCTTGACATGTGGTCTCATTTATCAATTGATGAATTTAACCTCTTGCTTGGGTTTGCAACTGAAGAGGGGCTAAATTAAGATGATTATAAAAATGCCCTTACTGATTATCCCCCTGATTGGGATAAGACAGTAGCTTATGGAGAATTGATTGGTGACCCTAATGGAAAGCTTGATAAAAATGCCAAAGCCCACCAGATCCGAGATCCTACCTTGAGGATGCTCCAAAGGGTCTTGTCTATTAACCTTTCGGGCAAAACAACTGTTTCTAGCAACATCTCTAAGTTAGAAGTTTTTCTGCTTTGGTGTATGCTTCATAATAGGAAGGTTAATTTGGGTATTGGATTGTTAGGCAAATCAAGGCATGCGATTCTCTCCCTAAGCTGATCCTAGGAACTCTCATTTCCTATATTACTGCTACTGCTAGGGGTATTGATTTATCCACTTTGAATATGCATAAATCCTGTGTCGTTAAGATTATGGATCTTAAGGCTTTTGACCAAATGGGCCATTTCCACGAGGAAAAAGGCTATCTCTATTTTAATACAGGTTTTACGCAAGTAGCAGATCACCTCTATGGGAAGAGGATCAATGGGAACTTCAAGATTCAGCCAATCCAGCTTAATGATGCAGACGAAGAGCCCAATCTTGGGCAAGATGCTGAGCAGCTGGAAATAAATTTGGCATGGATCCAAACCATCCAATGCTTCCCGAATGGGCTGACACCCTCCTGCAGCTCATCAATGAGCAGATCTTATTCTTCACTACCAACCAGAAGTTGTTCCATGAACAACAAGACAACGCTAAAAAGTAGATGCAGCAGATTATAGATCAGCAGCAGGCTCTATTTATGAGCATTGAGAGGAACCAACAGGAGCGGCTAGATAAGTTTTTAGAGCAGCAGGAGATCAAGTTCCAACAGATTCAGACCCACCTTGATGTTACCTTCAAATTCGTCCGAGCCATGGACAAGGCTGTAGCGCACATAAGAGACAAAGTGGATGACCACTTCAGCAGTAGCAGCGATGACTCCTCTGATGAAGAAGATGATGCAGCACCATCTGTGCAAGATGCCCAGCAGCCACCTCCACCTCCCACATCACAGTAAATGCCCCCAGGTCGTGTCTTTCTTTCTTTTCTTTTTACATATTTTGAGTCTTTTTACTCTCATTTACACATTGAGGAAAATGTGTTCTCTAAGTGTGGTGAGGGCGTTTCTAGGATGTTTGTCTGTATATACATGTTTGTGATGTGTTTATGTGTGATTTTCCCTGATCGCATGAAAGTTTTTGTGAATCTAGGCTAAGATAGTTGGCCTAGATTGTCTAGAAGAGTCTGATGCATGATTTTTGTGTGTCTTATTGTGTGTTTTTAGGAATGTGTGTTTTGTGTTTTGATTGAGTGTCGGCAAAAAATTGGACTATGCCTAAAACCCTTCTCTTAATGTCTTAACCTTGACTTTTAGCATCCTTCACCTTGCGACCCTATAACATATGAGCAAGATCTGTTCAACGCCTAAAACATCCTTATTGTACATGATCAAAGGATCTAGCATTGTGTAACAGACTTGACACATAGGTAAGCTTTCACCAAATATACTTAATATCCCCTTAAGGAAAACTGCAAAGTGGATAATGGAGTTTGATGCCTTGTAATTAAGCTGAAATTGCTCTAATGTAGAGAACTACTTTTATGCCCAGTAAATTGCATGCTCAAATAATAAAAATATATGAATAAAAATGTCTTGATATTTCTGCCTCACTAAGCAGAAATACTCAAGAAACTTCAGCTAGAGCAATGAAAAAAAAATGTATGCATATGTCTTGATATTTCTGCCTCACTAAGTAGAAATACTCAAGAAACTTTTTAGCAATACTGGCATAGAAAAAAATGAAACTTCAGGTAAGGTAATTGAACGATGATGTTTAGCAGTAGAATAAAGGGGAGAAAATCCAAGTCGGTGAATGTCTTGTCTTGTCGAGTCTGTTGTGGAATGCAAAGATGTTATGATCATGTGGAATTCGGATGTTTGGGGTGTTGAATAAGCCGTGTTCATAGAGGTTGGGATCCATTGAGAAGTATGCTGACTGTCACAGGTATAAAGGTGTAAAGGGACTAGTTAAGGGTAGTCTGTCCAAAAAATTTCTACTGTTTGTTGAGTCAGTTTTGAGTCTGTCTTTCTCTTTTCTTAGCTAAGAGTCTAGTATGCTTGGGGGCAAGCATTGTTCAAGTATGGTGAGGTTTGATTGATGTTTATTTTCATATGTTTTTACCATCTAAAACCACCTTGGTTATGGTAAAATCAATCTCTTTCACGTCATCTTGTGGTCTTTTGAAGGAAATCTCGGCTAAGAGCAGAATTGAAGGAAACGAGTGCCTTGAGCGACAAAGTGGCAATCTTGGCCAAGATTGCATAGATAGAGGTGTGATCACCTTGGACTCACGGAAGGCGAGTGCGGATCAGGAAGCCAGCTGGCGATTACATCCCTTTTGAAGAAATCTCGGATGTAATCTTTTAAGAACAAAACAATCTGTTTAGATATTTATCTTATGTTATTTTAAGTTCAAACAATTGGGATTTTATCCCTATCTTTTAGGCATTTGAAGTTTGGAACTTGGAAAGGAACGTAATTGGTGGGGACTCTAACCTTATTAAAGGTTAGGGAAGGCTGTCAATTACAGGATCTTCCTTCTTGCAACTTCTAGTTCTAGTAAACATTCGCTCTGTAATTATTCGGTTTTGAATATCATAGATTTAATTTTAATTCATGTTCTTCAACTATTCTCTTCTTTAATTATTATGTCTAGTAGCTAAACACCTAATTCTTGGTAAGGGTTGAGTGAGTGTTCTTGTAAATTGTGAGGCCGATCTGTTCTTATTATCCTCTCTTTCGTAATTAATTCAAGTTCTGTTTCAACAAACCGGTTCCCGTCTAGACTAAGACTTGATTGATCTTAGGCAAGACGACGAATTTGTAGCCAGTCACGAAGGGGACGAGCAAAACCGGAGTGACGAAGTAGGCAGCTAACCTCGCGGGGGTTAGTGAACTTGAATCGATATAGGCCTAACCAGGCTGACAATCTAGGGCTCCGAGTTGGGAGTAGCTTGGCCTAGACTCTGTCTTTCCCTATGCCATTGAGAAAACACATGTGCCTCAAGCCAGCAGCCAATTAGATAAACCCTTTAAGCAGCAAAGTGTCCACTGGCCAGGATCACTAGGAAAGGGGGTACCCTCCAAGTGATTTGAATAGGAGGAAAGTAGGATTGGAAAGGGGTTCCTCCCAATCTATAGCAGAGTTATGAGAGAGAAGGAGAAAATCTAAAGGTCGATGATCGATTAAACAAGGAATGCACTCACGAATTCACCCTTGCCAGGAGTTTACCTCAAGACAGTTCACTATCAACCTCAACCTGCAATCTTAGCTAAGATCACCTTCTGCTTAAGATTGTCTCTATTTATTTTATCATTGCTTGTTCTCTTTTATGCTTTGTTTACTTTAATTGCAGGAACAAAACCCCCTCAACTCTAGTGACGAGGAAGTCAAGTCAAGACTACGAAACCACAACAAGATCTCTGTGGATGAACCTCTTAACATGACCTACGAGTCCCTTGTGGACGAGTGATAAGTTGTATTCCTACCCCATTTCTATATCTTTTTTACAACTAAATTTGATGCCCTCGACAAGCAATCAGTAGTATATTGCAATTGAAGATGGAGAGTTCAATGGAGGAGACAAGTGGGCAATCTCGGAGCCGATGTGTGCTGTGCCGGTGCAATATTGCAGCTAGGGCTAGAACAAGCTAGACAAATGCAAACTTAGAGGCATTTTTTCGGTTGCTTCTAGTATAAGGGTGTTGCATCACACATTCGAAAGGGAAACGATTTGCGGGTACTTTGTGTGAAAGGATCCACCAACAAGCGAGAGAGGTTGTGCATTGCTCTCAATATTATTGCCAAAGATTAAAGCTGCTCGATTAGAGGTTATGGAGAAAAGAGGAGGATGAAAGGTTGAAGTTTTTCTTGAAACTGTCATGGATGACTTTCATCAGTTTTGGGAAACCCAATCGGATTGTTTGAGATGATGAAGTATTGATTTAAGGAAAAGACTAAAGTAACTAGTTGTTAGGCTTTAAGTTTGATGTAATGTATTAGATTTATGATTAGTTGAATCGGTGGTAGTACGCAGATTCTCTTGTACTAATTAGTGGTCATTTAACTGCAATATTTGTACTAATTTTGGATTTCAATGAATATGAAGGTTTTATGATAAATTGTGTTATTAAAATGAATGAAAATTGTATTTCGATGTACTTTAACAATGGAGTTGAAAATGAAATTCTGTTTTGTAAGAACAAATACATAAATCATTATGATATGTTCTAGAAATGAGCTTGTGCAACAAAATTATGAAGAAAATATTTACAAGATTATGCATAAATGAGTATGCGTTTTTGCAGCAAAGTTGTGCATAAAATTTTGAAAGAATTATGCATAAATGAGTATGAATTTGGGTAACAAAGTTATGTAAAAAAATGCAGAAATGAGTTGCATCAAAATTTTACCGAAATGAGTTTCTCAGCAAAATTATGCAGAATTACTAAACCATCAATTACTTTTGCCTTCTATGTATTTACTTTTTCATTGACGAAAAATTTAAATATATAAAAAATTATTGCTCATGAATATTGGTAAATCTTAATACAACAAACAAGTAGAACATAATGTAGCAAATATAATTCACAAGGAATGGAGTATCTATCAAGCATTTGCCAAACTTTGACAAGGTTTTATATTTTGCTGCTAAGAGTTAACAGACCTAAACAAGTAATTAAACCATGATAATTAATCAAAAATATCAAAATGACTACTATGAGCCAAAAACAAAAGGGGTATACAGTTTAAAACCCTAAACTACACAAAATGAAGTCCCTTATTTGGCTTCTACATCAATCCTAAGAAAACACTACTTCTTCCCATCACTGCTAGGCTTCTTCTTTTTGCTAGAAGATGAACTACACCTAACATCTGTTGTGGTGCCTCGTCCCAGCTGCTGGCTAACCAGGTTACCAGAACGCCACTTAGACACTAGTTAAGGTCTCGGTCGCGCCTCAACCTTGAACCATGTTAGCTCTCTTTCTACCCATGCAAACTGAGTCTATTTGTGACTCAATTTACAAATTTTAATTTAGAATCTAATTATTTTTTAATCAACTAATTTGCACGAGTAAATCGTAAAAATGACTCGGCACCACTTTTACTATCCATAGGAGCCTTAGACTAAGCTCTCGACCCTATATTATTGCACAATAGAAATTTAATAGCAAGCATACTAATTGTACATTAGTAGAGGTTTATGTTACATCAAACCATACTACAATTTACTAGGTAGGAAGCTGAACACACATCCATCTATTAACACAAAACTTACTAACACATTCGCGATCTCTCACCACTACTACAATAAGGAATACTCCTAGATCAACATTCAATTCCAAGTTCAGAGGTAGCCGACGTTCCCTAAGGTTTTGTGGATGGCTAACCCTGTGGTAACCGGTCGACAACCTGTGCATTATTTGTTAGAAAACCGAATCATAGATATGAGGGGAACTAGTGAGAAAACTTCCACAAGACTTATATATTTGTTGTAATATATAATACTCATGCAATATTAACAGTAATTTTCCTCACGCTCTTCTAAAACTTTCATGCAATATTGCGTGCACAACTCACGCACTTAGTGTTGCCTATGCACACACTCTACGGACTAGAATGGTCTCATGACCTCCATTTTGCCAAGCTTTTTTTCATACTGTAGCTGACGGTGGTACCATAAGTTACTTTCTATAAGTTATTTCTCATAACTTCTCTTAAACATGCACTTTGATTTTGTAGGATACCTTGCTAGTAAGACTAGCCATCGAGTAGCGATAGGCCATGCAAATACCATAACAATATACCTTTCTCGTATCAAGTCATGACACTTTATACCTCACTTTGTTGTCAAGAAATAACAACAACGAAGTTCCTGATCCGTGAAAAACATATATAACAAACAATAATAATGAAGCTTTAATGGTAGAAATCTCACATTGGCTCGGTTTCCCTCCTAATGAATCACTCAAATAAAGATTTGGAATTCCTACCATATATACACAACAAAAATACATCACATAATAGATAATAAGTACATTAACCTCTTCTTAAGTCTCTTGTTATTCATTTCTAACCGTAAGAATCACTAGTTCATGGTTCCTTTCTCATTTTAGACATGGTCTTCTATAAGTTCACCAAAATCATGTTATATTAAAATCCTTATAAATTTTAACTCCTAACTTATTTTTCTACGAATCTTTGAAAGTATTTAACTCTAAAATTACCAAACTAACGCCATTGGAATCATAATTTTTGGACCTCTCTGCGCTCGGTCATTATGCACGATGTCCACATCAAATTCTAGCAATTCTTCGAACTTTGTTGCATAACTTGCCACACTCATTCCATCTTGAATCAAATCCAAGAATTCCATCAATTTCTGCTCTCTTTAGATTTTAGGATAATAGGTCTCGAAGAAATCTTCCTAAATTTTTCCCAATTAGGTACCACGCCATAGTCCTTTAATTTCATTCTCCATCAAATTCAACCTTTCTCCCCGAGAAGATATCTCACACACTTAAACTTTCTCTTATCTTGTAGTCCCATCATCTCAAATATTTCTCCTAATTTTTTTATCCAAGCGTATGCCGCAGTACCATTGATATTGCCCCTGAAATCTTGTAGTACAAGTTTTCTTGCCCAAGCTACATCTGAATATACTGCTCTTGGAAACTATCCTGGTCTATGATCCAAAGCTTGCACCAATATGTCCAATAAGTTATTCTCTTGTGGTTCACCATGTCCCTTTCCTACTATAACCATTTGCCTCACTTTCCTCTCCTTGCCCGAATTGTGACATTTCGGCTTGCTTTAACTTAAATCTGTAATGATGCCACGATTGTATGCATTTGAACTTATAATTATACCTCATTTATTATATACAAATCATTAATATATCATTCACCATTCTATAACATCATGATGCATGTTTCAAATCTTAAGCACATTCTATCTCGTTAAAATAGTAACATCATAACTTTAAATAAGTAAGGAATTCCATAATAAAGTATGCTTATGAGTTATAGATAATTTCATAATTTTTCCATAGGTACAATAATCATTCGATTTTGACCTCATTTCCATAAGTTATCCCCATTTCAATCTCCATCCACTTTAACACTTTCCATAAGTTTCACATAATAACAATGAAATTCACATAGTATATAAGATACACAAAACACATTATAACATATATAAAATTTGTACCTCTAATTTTCCACTTACCTCTTGAACTCTTAGGTTGATCGACACATAAGTTTTTCTTACAATGCTTCTAAAAAATCAGAAACGATGATCTTTAATTACATCACTTTTCTAGACATTTTTCTTATACTTTGGAGCACTCCTAGACATAATTTTATACTCTATTATTTTAACCATGCTCCACTACAAACAAATGTGGTGCCCCATTCCAACTGCTTGCTAACCAAGCTACCGAAATGCCACCTAGACGCTAGTTAAGGTTTCGGCCCCGCCTCAACCTTGAACCACCCCAGCTCTCGTTATATCCGTGAACATTGAGTCAATTTTTGACTAAAGTTACAATTTTTAATTTTCCATCTAATGCTTTTTGAATCAACTCATTCGCAAGAGTAAATCATAAAAGTGACTATGCGCCACTTTTACTATCCACAAGAGCCTTAGACAAAGTTCCCGACCCTTGCACTAACTAATATTATTGCACAACGGAAATTTACTAGCAAGTACCCTACTTGTACATTAGTAGAGGTCTATGTTACATCAAACCGCACTATAATTTACTAGGTAGTAAGCCAAACACACATCTGTCTATTTACACAAAACTTACTAACAAATCCGCAATATCTCTCACCACTACTACAATAGGGAATACTCCTAGATCAGCATCCAATTCCAAGTTCAAAGGTAGCGGACAATCCCTAAGGTTTTGTGGACGGCTAGTCCTATGGTAACCGTTCCGAAACCCCAACATTATTTCATGCAAAATCGAATTGTAGACAAAACAAAACAAATGAATCATTGAGGGGAACCAATGAGAAAACTTCCATAAGACATATTTTTTGTAATACATAATATTTATGCAATATTAATAGTAATTTTTCTCACGTTCTTTTAAAACTTTCATGCGATCTTACGTGCATAAGTCAAGCACTTAGTGTTGCCTATGCACACACTCTATGGACTAAAATGGTCTCATGACCCCCATTTTGTCGGGTTTTCTGTCATACTGTAGCAGACGGTGATACTATAAGTTACTTTCCAAAAGTTATTTCTCATAACTTCTCTTAATCATGCACTTTGATTTTGTAGGATACCTTGCTAGTAAGACTAGCCATCATAAGTAGCGATGGGCTATGCAAATAGTACCATAATGATATACCTTTCTCGTATCAAGTCTTGTAATTTATACCTCACTTTGTTGTCAAGAAATAACAACAACAAAGTCCCTGATCCATGAAAAACATATATAACAAACCATAATAATGAAGCTTTAATGGTAGAAATCTCGCCTTGGCTCGGTTTCCCTCCTAATGAATCACCCAAACAAAGATTTGGACTTCCAATACATCACATAACAAATAATTAATACATTAACTTCTTATTAAGTCTCTTGTCATTCATTTCTAATCATAAGAATTACTAGTCCATGGTTCATTTCTCATTTTAGACATGGTCTTCCATAAGTTCACCAAAATCACGTTATATTAGAACCCGTATAACTTTTAACTCCTAACTTATTTTTCTACGAATATTTGATAGTATTTAACCCTATTACCGATATAACGCCACTAGAATCAAAAAATGTTGACCTCTCTAGACCAGTAAGCGAAATTATAAACGAAAACTATGTAATTATCTCTTTTGCAGGTTCTTTGTCTAGTTCTTCTTTTAACATGCTAGCTCATTCTCTTTCCAAAACTCTTAGATATTTTTAGTAAGAAAACTAAGATAAGAATGAGTTGATGATTCAGTTTCCCTTGGATGACATGTATTTATATTAGTTTTCACCTTTATCTTGTCAAGTAGGAGGTGTCAATCCTTTTATGTAAGTTTTGACATTCACCAACTACAAGTTTACAACCTAACACTTATCTTAACACCTCATGCTTGTATTACTTTTATTTATTTACGAAGTCCCTAAGTTATGGCTTATTTATTTTCCGGTCCTTCCACTCTATCTCTTGTACTTTTAATTCGGTCAAAATGCATCCCTATAAAATTATTTACTTATATTATACCATTATAAAGTATTTTAACTTCGTTTGGCACAACAAATTCCCATCAGAATTCCATTTTGGTTCGGGATAACTAAAACTGCCCGATTAGAGCCTAGCCGCAGGGCATGGTCCTGTTCGTGCCTAACCTACACATGTGTTATGCAGCGCATGTCCATACACTTGTTCTTGGCTCAACTCTAGGTTCCAAGCAAAGCTTATTACTAGTTCTAGGGTATTACATTTGCACCCTCAACAACCAAGGACTCCAATATTGAGTTAAATTTTTTCAAGTTTTGTGATGTTATGGATTGAAGCACAACAGTCATTGGGCCACCAAATTGATTGACTTGCACTAGTACACCAAAACCTGAATTCTACAAGCACAAAATAAAACAAAAGTTAAAATCATAACAAAACAATCCATTAACCAATTGATATTCATATTGAAAGTATATTAATAACCACCTGAGATTGTTAACCCGACAACTTAGAAAACCAAATCGCATTAACCTAAATTAAATTCTAACTATAATTTACTGTATTTAACACATAACCCTAGCATAGTTTTAGTAGTGTAGACATCAAAATTGCGGACCATCTTAAAATATGCGGTCCAATTTATAAAAAAACCACGAAGCCTATTCATCTAAATCCGTGAGGCTTATTTCAACAAACTCATGCTCGGAGGGATCAAAACTTATCTCATATTTATTAAATAATTTGATTAAACGTCAAATTAATTAATATTTAATTATTAATTAATGTGCAAATTAATTAATAATGGTGGTTACAGATTGGGCCAATGAGTTGAGGACATGTGCCATCATTCCCACTCAAAACCATCCCTATGAACCTATAAATAGAGGCCTCATTAGAAGGTGAAGGACACATTATTTTGAGGAGAAGAAGTGCTGCAAAAATCAAGAGCTAAAGAATATCGTCTCCAAGGAAGAAAGAGAAGCCACAAGCTGATTCAAGGCCGGTTTTCTCTCAACAACATCAAATCAAATCAAGAAGAAGCCACAAGCTAATTCAAGGCCAGTTTCTTCTCAAATCAATCGCGGATTACAAGCTGATTCAAGGTCAATCCGTCAACCATCCAACTCAAGTTCAAATCCAAATCCGGATTGAAGACTGATTCATTAATCAGTGGAATCAAGAGAAGAAGAACCACTTTTATTCTACATTCAACACTTATAATTTGACACGTGTAATTTTCTCCTATTTTAGGAAAATTTTTGTGTACAAATCTTTGGCACGCCCAGTGGGACACTACTCTCCTCTCATCTTTTGAATCACACTCCTCAAATCATGATCCAAAATGAATCACCTGATTAGAAATCAGACCGACGACTCCTTTCCTGAAGCACTTCAAGAAGGTCTTCCCGCAACATGTGCTCGCACTAGATCCGGAAGAGCCTAGTTGGTGTCACCATTGAAAAGATTTTCCCGTAGGGAAAAACCCAGAAGAAAGGTCACTAAAGAGGGGCAAACAAGATCTGACGGCTCTTACTATGATTATCATCCGAGTGGAGAGTCCGATACTGGAGTTGCTTCTGAAAATACTCCAACTAGGAGATGGGTAGACTACAACTCTGACTCCTCTGAATCCTTTGCTACGGTGATGGCCATCGACGCTTCCCAAGATCCTGAGACTCGCTTTCAAGAGATGTCCACGGGAATTGAAAATTTGATAAAGGCTATGACAGAGAAAGATGCCCAAATAACTTTCTTGACGGCTAAGTTGGAAAGTCACCCAGGTGCATCAAGCAATCCAAACTCTAGCGGAGGCTCTTTTGGTGATGAGAATGCTGAGCGAGAACGACAGTAAAAATACCATGAAGACTACATCCTGGTGAATAATCTGAATGACAACAACAACAACACCGCGACACCTGTCGCAAACCTAACAGTTCAACAACTGCAGATGATGATTGCCGACACTATCCGTGTTCAATATGGAGGAGCTTCGCAATCCTCACTTGGTTACGCAAAGCCATACTCAAGGTGCATAGATGAACTATTACTGCCTGTAGGGTATCAACCTCCAAAATTCCAGCAGTTCGAGGGGAAAGGAACCCTAAACAACACATCGCTCACTTCATAGATACTTGCAGCAATGTAGGAACTTATGGAGATATGATGGTGAAGCAATTTGTTCGATCTCTGAAAGGCGTGGCCTTTGAATGGTACACTGACATCAAGCCTGGGTCTATTGATAGTTGGGACCAACTTGAAAGAGAATTCCTAACTCGCTTTTACAGCACTCGACGGATTGTTGGCTTACCTAAATTAGCTAGAACGAAACAAAGGAAAGATGAACCTGTCACTGAATTCATCGAAAGATGGAGGAACTTGGTCCTGAATTGCAAAGAAAGGATTAGTGAGTCATCTTTAATTGACATGTGTGTCCAAGGCATGCAGTGGGGACTACTCTATAACTTGCAGGTGAACATGCCTCGCACATTCGAGGAGCTCGCAACTAGAGCTCATGATCTAGAAATTCAGATCCAAAGGCATGGGGATAGTCGCCTCTCAGCCGATGATACTGGCAGCTGAATTACCGAAAGGGGCAGTCCCTATAAAGTTCAGCACGGATGGAGAAGTCAAGGTCACCTATGATTACCCAGGGATGCCAAAGATAGGCAACCCTTATGGGCCAAGCTTGTACGAGTTAATGACTGATGACTTAGATGTTTGGGAAATAAGCTCTGAGTCCGAAGATGAATTTAACGATGGGTGGTCAACCTTTAGAAGAAAGAATAATAAGAAGGTTCTTCCAAAGAGAAAATCATCCTCAAAATACTCTTATGGTGCCTCTATTCAAAATCATGATGTCTACCAAGAAGAGTGGGGTCTTCCGAGCGAACAACCAGAGATATCTGAAGAAGGAAGGACAGTAACTCTTGAAGAGTATTTCCCAGAAGAACAACATTATGAAGATTGTGTAGCAGTCCACATGGTCAGCGTGGAGCAAGCTGAAGAGTCCAACCAGGAGGATGACGATGTTATAAAAAGGTTGAAGGAGGTCCCATTAAACGTCTCTTTAGCCGAAACCCTAAGTCTCCCTTCAGAAGTCAGGATGTCACTAGTACAAGCATTGGTAGATCCAACCAAATACAAGGAAAGATTGTTGAATGTTGTTGATCAACCATCTTACGTCGAATGCTTTAATGCAATCACCTTTACAGATGATGATTTGCTACTGGGATCTCGCTTGCACAATAGACCTCTTTATGTTGCAGGTTACATTCGAGAAGAAAAGGTCAGAAGGATACTTGTGGATCAAGGGTCAGCGGTCAGCATTATGCCCATCCATACAATGAAGAAACTAGGAATTGCCATGTCTGAACTTTCCAAAAGTAAGTTGGTCATCCAAGGTTTCAATCAAAAGGGTCAAGCTACCATTGACGCGATTCAAGTGAAGCTAGAGATCGAAGAATTGGTATCTACTATTCTTTTTCATGTGATTGATGCTAGAACATCCTACCAGTTGCTCCTCGGAAGGATTTGGTTACACGAGAATGGAGTTATCCCTTCAAGTTGGCACTAATGCCTCAAATTTATTCGCAATGGAGAGGTAAAATGCGTTAAGGGAGAAACCAACCCATTCAGCGAGGAAGAGTCACATTTTGCAGATGCAAAATTCTTCTCATAAGAACAGATTCCTTCAGAAGCCTTCCCCATCTTCACACCACAGTATAAGAAGAATGAAGAGAGCTTATCTTCTGCAACAAGAGCAACACCTGTGTTCGTAAAGGCTTCGCTTTCCAAAACTACCATCACTGAGGAAGTAGAAGTCTTAAGAAGGAGTATGACTCTCCCTATCCCTATGATTTCAACATTGGTTCCAACACTATTCAAGCCGGAAGCTCCTCAAAAGATGAAATCTAAGGATGCGGGTGAAGGATCAGCAAGACAACCCATCCCTATGATTTCAACATTGGTCCCAAGGCCATCCAAGCTGGAAGCTTCCAAGGAGACAAGATCCGAAGATATAAAAAGTGAAGGATCAAAAGGATGTAGTCGAGCATGGTATGACCCAAAAGTCAAAAGAATTTTTGAGAATGCTGGGTACTCAAAAGGAGAGCCTCATAAACTTGGTGACTTGGATGTTGTCCTTTCTAGCGGAAGACCATCTACGGAAAGGCAAAGGTTCGGGCTCAGTTTCCTACAAGATCCTCTAGCCAAGATCAAAGTCAAAAGGGCATCTGCAAACCCAATTATGATACAAATATATGAAGTTGATAAGGAGATCCCTAAGGAGGAAAAACCTTTCGTATTTAGCCATATCCAAGGAGAAACGGCTAGGGTCTCTATTTTTGACAGGTTAGGAGACAAAGCTTCTTTGGAGCCTGAACTTAAGACACCGCCACAGAGGAGGTCCATCTTCACACGGTTAGGACCTAACAACCTAAATCAAAAAGGAAACTCCAAGAAGCAAAAGCAGAGGAGAAAACACGTTAAACGACAGCTCTTCCACAATGCTGAAGACATGGAGGTTGAGGATGTTAATTGTGCCTCCATTGAGGAAGTGTCAAATGAAGATGAACTAGAGTCAACTCCGTCAACATTTGAGGAAGGGGGGCAAGCGACAGTTGATGAATTGAAAGAATTAAACTTGGGCACTGTCGACGAGCCAAGACCAACTTTCCTAAGTGCTCTATTGAGTCCCGAAGATGCAGAAAAGTATATGGAACTCTTGAAAGAATTCAAGGATGTGTTTGCATGGTCTTACAAAGAAATGCCTAGACTGAATCCCAAGGTTGCAACGCATCACCTTGTAGTGAGACATGGCATAAGACCTAGTAAACAACCTCAAAGGAAGTTCCGCCCGGACCTAATCCCATCGATTGAAGCTAAAGTGAATAAACTCATTGACGCCAAATTTATCCACGAAGTCAAATACCCTACTTGGATTCCCAACATTATGCTAGTAAAGAAGAAGAACAGCCAAATCCGCATTTGTTTGGACTTTCGTGACCTGAATAGGGCTTGTCCTAAAGATGACTTCCCTCTCCCAATCACTGAGTTGATGGTCGATGCAACCACAAGTCACGAAGCTTTATCTTTCATGGATGGCTCATCCGGATACAATCAAATCCGCATGAATCCAAAAGATGAAGAGCTTACGGCATTTAGGACACCTAAAGGCATATATTGTTATAAGGTAATGCCATTTGGCTTGAAGAACGCTAGAGCCACCTACCAACGGGCAATGCAAAAAATCTTCGATGACATGATGCACAAAAGGGTGGAATGTTATATTGATGATGTAGTAGTTAAGACTAAAACAAGGCAAGATCACTTAAGTGACTTGAGGGTTGTGTTTGAAAGGCTTCGTCGATATCAGCTCAAGATGAACCCACTGAAGTGTGCCTTTGGAGTTACCTCTGGGAAACTCCTTGGTTTCATTGTTAGACATCGCGGCATCGAAGTCGACTGAACAAAGATCGATGCTATACTCAACATGCCCAAAACTATGAATATTCATGAGTTGAAAAGTTTGCAAGGAAGATTGGCGTACATAAGGAGATTTATCTCTAATTTGGCTGGACGTTGCCATCCATTTAGTAGATTGATGAAAAAGGATGTACCCTTCGAATGGGATGAAGCCTGTCACAATGCTTTCGAAAGCCTCAAAAGGTATTTGCTTCACCCGCCAGTTCTCGCGGCACCCATTCCTGGAAAACCATTGAAGCTTTACATATCCGCTCAAGAGCAATCTCTGGGGGCAATGCTCGCTCAACTAAATGAGAGTAATAAAGAAAATGCACTTTATTACTTTAGTAGGACACTCGTGGGAGCTGAGAAAAAGTACGCTCCAATCGAGAAGATTTGTTTAGCTCTAATCTTTGCTGCTAGAAAGTTGAGGCATTACATGCTCTCGCATAGCATTCATTTGATATAAAAGGCAGATCCTCTCAAGTACCTGATGTCTAGACCAATCCTCTCAGGAAGGTTGGCTAAATGGACATTAATGTTGTTGGAGTTTGAGATAACCTTTGTGCCACAAAAGGCCACAAAAGGACAAGCTCTAGCAGATTTCTTAGCAGATCATCCGATTCCGGCGGAATGGGAACTTCCTGAGGATTTTCCAGATGAGGAAGTTTTCTTCACTGATTTTATGCCATCATGGAAACTTTTTTTTGATGGTACAGCTAGAAGCTATGGTGCAAGAGCTGGGGTAGTATTTGTTACTCCCCACGATGAGGTGCTGACATTCTCTTTCACCTTGAAGGAAAATTGCTCTAATAACGTCACAGAGTATCAAGCTTTGTTGATTGGTTTAGAGATAGCACTAGAAATGAGGATCAACCAACTGGAAGTATATGGTGACTCACAGTTGATTGTTAACCAATTATTGTCTGAGTATGAGGTCTGAAAAGAAGATCTGGTACCGTATCATCAATACGCAATGAAATTATCGGAGAAGTTCGAGTCCATAAGTTTCAACTTCGTTCCAAGAAGTGAAAATATGCAAGTAGATGCTTTGGCCAACCTTGCTGCTATTTTGGCTGTGACTGAAGGAGATAGCATTCTAGTATCAGTCTCTCAGTGCTGGGTCATTCCCCTATTAGTTCCCAAAGATGAGGAGGAAGTAAACGACATCCCTGTGGTCGAAGAAGAGAATGAAGATTAGAGGCAGCCACTCATCAATTTTCTCCAGTATGGGAAGTTGCCCGATGATCCTCGTCACAAGACCGAAATAAAAAGACGAGCTCCCCGATTCATATATTTTAAGGAAACTTTATATCGTCGTTCATTTGATGGTGTGTTCCTTAGGTGTCTGGGAAGAGAAGAATCAATCCAAGCCTTACAAGAGGTGATAAGAGTCCGAGGGATACTGAGCAGGATCGGCTTGATCTGGGGCGAATGGGAACACTGTACTGGGGGCCTTCGTCACCTGCAATGCGCCGGAGGGGGTCTCCGGCGTAAACACTCTGATGCCAAAGTCAGTGTAAGTACTAAAAGTGGTAGGGGTTCAGTACGCTATCTTAAGCTTACCCTCTTGTCTGAAAAGGTGGGGGTATTTATAGACAAAGGAAGGAGTGTACCGACAAGGGGTGGGAATAGTCCCTGGTGGATGTCGCTGGGGTGATATGTGTCACTGGAGTGCCATAGAGTGACGTCACGCGAGATGACGTCATGTGGAGTGACGTCATGGATGACCTGGGATGGGATGTCGCCGTGCGGATGTCGTATAAGAGCCCCCCCACTGATGTCGACCATCCCAGGGCTGGTCGCCAGGCTAAGGGCGGCAAGAACAGCGTCCCGTCTCCCCCGGAAGGTACAGTAGGTTGTCCGGGTCACCCGGCGGGGTAGTCGAGATGCCGCTTCTGTCGTATCGATAGTTATCATATGCCCAAACGAAAACTAGCCCGAGTGTTAACCAAGGGCTGTCATAGCGTCTCTGGTCCTACCCCTTAGAGGTTTCTCCCCCAATGTGGGCTCGACGATCGATAAAGGTATATCTTCGAAATGCTTTTTTCTGAAGTCTATAAATAGGCCTTTCATTTTGCACTTGCTTCATAACTCTCACAACTTTTTCACCTCTCTCTTCGAATTTCTTCATCTCTCTTCTCCTTATGGACGAAGTCACCAAAAACTTCCTGCTCTCCAAAACCCATGCCCTGAGGAACCTAACTCAGGCAGATACTGATTTCCTGGGTTCGCTGAGCATTAAGACCTCGGAGGATATGCTGGAGCTCCAGGGGATGCTGACTCCCATGCAAGCTAGACAGGTTGTTGTTACCCTGGAGGATTTCAGTCCCGTGGAGAAAGCGGCGAAGCTGTCAGTGGCTATTTCTCAGATTCAGCTGCTGATGTCAACGCTACAGCATAGGAAGGATTTGCTGGGATGCTGCCTGAAGAGCATGAGGGCCTATTCTTCTAAACTGACGGCTCTTGCGGATGCCCTGAGGGAAATTCCTTTCCTGGAATGGGAAGATGATGACGCTGGGTCTAATGCCTGACCAGCAATGGGGATCCTCTTAGCATGTCTTTCTGTGCTCCTCTGGGGCCACCTTTTATAACTCCGGGCCGTTAGGCCTTTTTGTAATCTCGGGCCGCTGAGCCCTTTAAATAAATAAACATGCTTTCCCTTGTTCACTTGCCGCGCTGTCAATATTTTTCTTCTTTCTCATATCATCTTTCTTAGAAAACAATTTTTGTTCCCACTTATTGTGAGCTTGGTGTCCCTTGGGATCCCGTAACTTTATTTGCCTACCTGGCTCATAATGACGATCCTTTCACGCCACGTCCGTTCAGAATATATTTCGCGCCGCTTTTTTAGTGCTAACGGATTGGGCGACGATTTCGGTGCCTCCTGGTTGGTGCAGATTTTTAACAGTTGCGGAGTCAGATCTTTCCTCCCAACAGACGCTACCCCTGATAGCATTAAATGTCCTCGATAATACGCGAAAAGGCGGGCACGCCTCCTCACCTCACCTCGGCTATATAATGGGGCTCTTCCTTTCTTTCTTTGTTCATCTTTCTCCTTCTTTCTTCTCACTCTTACTGATATTTCCATGGCTGACTCTCGTTTTTTGTATGCTGCCGCCTGCGATTCTCCTCCGACCCCTCCGACTTCTCCCAAATCTGACAATCCTCCACTCACACCCCCCTAGAGGCCTGTCAGACATTCCGTGAAATGCCAGGGTCGCAAGAGATTGAAGAAAACAAAGAAACAATCTTTCGAATCCTTCTTTGCCGGCTTTGAACCTCACTACCTTTCGCCGCGGTAAAAGGATGAAATGTCTCCGTCCGTTACCTGTCCTTTTCCCCAGGACAAGACCTTTACTGATGCCGCTCCAGGACTGGTTGCCCCGACCCTAGAGGAAGCCTCCCGCGCCGCTTCAAAGGAGGAGGCTGCCCATGCAGTAGGTTCCGCAACTAGGCTTGGCAAAAGACCATTCAAGGTTGACAAGGCCTTTCCCTTCTACAACAGTGGGTCGCCATCATCGCTAGAGGATTATAATTATGTCTACGACGTGCACTGGATGGACGAAGATTGAAGATGCCTCATTTATTGTAGATGCCGCTGGCTGGCTTTTCTTTTTAATAAACAAATTGTTGTGAAATAAAATGTCGCTTGCCTTTTTCTTTTTTTGCTTTTGGTGTAACGTCGCTCTTGTGGGATAACCGCCGCTGGGTAAGCCGATTACCGCTTCATAGGATCCTCTTTCTGGGGTTTCTTGTAATTAATGGGCCTTTCTTTTGCGAAATTCGAGGCGAGCGCTTGACTTTAAGTTTCTGTCAGGGTCTTCCCACGTGTCCCGTTTGCCTCATACGTGTCTTGCTGTAATAGGTTGCCCTTCTGTCTGGCTTTTCCACCGTCTCTTTTAAAAGGAAAAATGCTCCTTCTTCGTACCTTTTTGCTCCTTTTATACTCCAGAACTCTCTTCGTTTTTCGCTCGCTCCGAGGAAATTCTCTCGTTCGCATCCAGACGACTCGCCCATTAATTTCAGCCTTCTCTCTTTCAAGGTATTCTGCTCGATCTTGTTTTTGATTTTCCTTTGCTGCTTTATCTATCATGCCTCGCACGAGATCTCAATCTAGCTCTTTAGCTACCCCTAGGCCAATTTCTCGACATCCCGAGCTTGAAAATACTCCTAGCATCTTTACTTGCCCTACTATCTTACGCCTCGAACTGGAAAGTAATAATATTACCTTCCCCTGCGGCTATCGCCTCACTATTCCTTCTGACACTATGAGGCTTCATAGCTGGCTCTGGAAAACTCATAGAATTATTTATTTTAAAATGTTTCAATATGGGTTCCGCCTCCCAGTTCATGACACGCTAGAGTGTGTGTTGCGCGAGCACGGGCTTAACCCTGCGCAGATTACCCCTCCCTCATGGAGCTGCATCTACGCCTTCCTTTGTGCCTGCGAATTAAAAGATATTCTTGCTCCCTCTGTCGCTTTATTCCGCAAGTTCTTGACTCTGGTTTTTCGCGACGGCTTCATTAATATTATTCCCAGACGGGATGATGCTCTAGTGAGGCCTTTTTGGGAGAAATTTCAAGGATTTGAGGAGAGCATTGAAGACTGGAAGAGCGGTTTCTTCGTTGTCGAATTACCCTCCCGCTTGTGGCGTCCTGACTTCAACCTGGAGGTAGTTGATTGGGTGAGGCCAGCTCCTCTGTCTAGGGAAGAGTTGGATCAGGCCAACGCCTTGCTGGAGATGGAGTCCTCTTTCCAGATCCAAAACTTTGCCTTGTACAGGCCTTTAACTGAGTGTACCATAGGTGAGCTTTTGAGCTTCGTCGTTGCCTTGCTTCCCCCTTGCTTACTAACATAACTTTTTCGCAAGGGAAACTATCGCTCGTCCGCTCTCTGAGGGTGACGCTCCTCACAAGGTTGTCGCCCCTTCAACAACTACTCCCTCTACTTCTGCTGGGGCTCGAGCTGATCACCGTATGCCCATAAAGAAAAGAGCTTTAGATGAAATTCTTTCCAGGGAAAGCGGTTCCTCTCTCCGCACTTCCCGCTTCGTGGAGAACTGGTTACCTAGTCGGAAGAAGTGGTCCGGGTCTGGTTTGCCAGTGACTGAGACAAAGATTTTCTCCTACGGAGTTGAGGACATGGAGGACATGGACATAGAGTTGAGCCTCCGCCCGGCTTCCTCAGCTCAACGGAAGAAGCTAAGGGAAGCAAGCGAAGCTCAAGTTACGAGGGTGGCAGCTCAACCTCCTCCTGCTAACACTGCAAATGTCGTCGCTTCCTAGACTACCGTTTCTCCTGACGCGACAAAGGAGAGCGCGGCTTCGCTGGGTGGCGCTTCCTCGCCTCTGGGATTGGTCACTCCCAACAAGACCTCTGCTGCCGCAATGATGCCATCATCCGCTGCAGATTCCACTCCTGTCGTGGAGCCTCCACACTCGCCCATTGGCCGTTGCATTCCTGATGTGCATCCCTCCGTCCCCAGGGGACCTTGCTCTTCTCACTCTCCTCCTAAGTCCCCTTGTCCGTTGTTCATTACTTCAATTCGAGACGTTGGGGGCTCTGGCGGTATCTCCGCCCCTTCCTTTGTTGCTGATCTTTCTTGTGACGGGCCTCAAGGGGCCCCTTCTCACCGACTAAATCTGTCAAAATTTGGGACTGACGGGTTCCGTGCCCTGGGTATATCAGACCCCTTATCGCAAGATCAGCCCACGACTATCTTGGCCTGTGAAATGTTTCGCGCCTCCGAGGAGGAGAGTAGGCTGCTGCAACTTCCTCCCGAAGTTTAGTATATGCGCGTCATGAACAACTGCCTTGCTGCCTTTCGACAACTTCATTACTTCATCAAGGCTCATGGTGCACAATCTCAAAACTCTGGTGCGCTAGCAAAGGTAGAGGAGCTGTCGCGACTCCACAAACGCGCTCAGGCTGAACTGCGCGAGTGCCGTGCTGACCTTACTCGGGAAAAATCCAAAGGAAAAGCCCAGGTCGAAGCTTTGGAGGCTGAGCTGGTGGCTGAGAGAAAGAAGAACTCATTCCTTCTTGAGGAGGTATCATCCCGCGATGCCGACCTGTCGAAAGCTTTCAAGAAAGTGGCATGGTGGAAGAAGAAGACTGAACAGGCCTTTATCGCCGGGGTGACAGATCAGCACCGCAGTAGGGCCGCTGATCCTGCTGAGGTCGCCAGGTACGCCTCCGCGAGGATGAAAGAGATTGATGAGAGCCAAGAGGGTTTCCTCTCCTCCGAAGAGGAGTGACAAGTCCGCACCTGGGGGGAGCCTATTTGATGTCGCTTGATTGGGGGCATCGCTTCTCTACTTACGTCCTTGTTATTTTATTTTTCCATTTGGACTTTTTCATCGCCTCTTTGCTTGTAATAATTACCAAACCTTACAATCCTGACCAAATAATGTGTGTTTCTTGACGATGTCGCTCTTTATCATATGCCACTTTACTACTTTTTCTCGCACTTTTACCTTTTGCAAGCCGTGCCATTACGGCTTACCGCTCCTTTCCACCGGGTTTGACTGCGCCCTTTTCAGAGCATTTAATGCTCTGACTCCTTTTGCTTGATACGGAGAAGACAGTCATGATGTTCTAAGCCCACGTGTCATCAAAGGGGAGCGCTAATGGGACTGGCGGACTGAACATGTCTTTTCACTCCTCAGGAGTTGTACCCGCTTCCCGCGCTTCTCTGCCCCTGACACGTCATGCGCCACGATCGCTTGACCCGTTGTCCCTTTTGTTCCTAGGGTTTATATATAAAAACCCCACGTGCTTTCTTCTTATCTTTTATTGCCTTTCTCTTTTAAAGAAACAAAAAAGAAGGAAAATAATTCCTCTTCCTCCTCCTACAATCCGCCGCCGCCCGGGTGCTTCGATCTTCTTCTCACCACAGGTACCTTCCTTTCTATTCTTCTCTTAACCTTGCTCATGGCTCCTAATCGCCATTATTCCCGCCCTGCCGGGGAGGGGGATGTTAATACCACTGTTTCCACCATTACTTCCACCGCCGTCCTTCGACGGCGCCTGCGGAGCTATAATGCCACTATCGACCAGTTTGAGGGGTATTCTACTGAAGTTGCCCCAAAGTCCCTTCGCCTTAATAGTGAATTACCTGGCAACAGTAGGGTTCTTTATGCCAAAATGTTCCATTATGGTTTTCGGCTGCCTCTAGATCCTTTAATTGCCGAGTTATTCTCTGAATTTGATCTGAATGCTGCCCAATTGAGTCCGAACGCCTATTGTGGCATTTATGCTTTTATAGCCCTCTGTAGATATGTAGGGAATGAATCTCCTTCCTTGTTGTTGCTCCACTCCCTCTTTCAATTATACCATCATAATAGCGGCATCATAGCAATATCGCCTCGCTACGATGTTGAAGCTCTAAACCCCTTTACCTGGAAGTTGTTATTCCTTGAATCTTCTATTGATGCTTGGAAGAAGGGATTCTTCATCATCAATCTGCCCCAGCCTTTATGGCGGACCGGTTTTAATCTTGCCATCAGAGATGCTGCCTGGGGTGGCAGGCCAGAGTTAGGACCAGCTGACCAAGACTGGCTGAATAAGCTACTCAATCTGCCTGAGATCCCTAGTGTTCGCACTCGCGAACTCGCATGCCGAGGCAACATCCAGGATTGCATTCAAAGTGAGCCTCACACCTCTGTTCGTTGTTCCACGTCAATAATAACTCTAACATTCTTTTCTTATTTCTACAGATCCTCCCGCCGGATGGAAGCCTGATTGTATCAAGAAAAGAGAGAAGAGAGCTCAGTAGAAGAGAGAAAAAAGGGCTCTTTCCGCCACCTCGGTCGGCGCCGCGACTGACACCACGCACGTGTCTGCTTCTGCACCTGAGTCTTCTTCTCTTCCCCGAACGGAGGCTACTGCCACGTCGACTACTGTTCCAACTTCTTCCCCCGGTGTTGCTCCTACACAAGCGTCGCCTTCTCATCCTCCTCTTGCTAGAAAAAAGAAAAGGACTCTCCACCTTTGCATTATCGCTCCTACACGTCCTCCTGCTCAGGTGGTTTTTATAAATTTTTCCCCGTCCATGTATTTTTATTTGTTTCTTAATTCCCCTTTGTCTTTTGCGCGTAGGATACCGCTGTTGTTGCCTCTTCCGCTACTCCTTTACGCGACGGTATGGATTTGTCGAGCGTTCTTGACCCCAAGCGTCCCCGTCTTAATGAAGGTGTTCCTTCAACGGATAACTCTGTCACTGATCAGGGTAGGCAGGACGGCATTGCCAATACCGGTCCCTTGGCAGGCGACCAAGGCTCTGGCCCGGCAGGGAGCGGGGCTACCTCTGCGCCGCTTCATTCCTCTATTGTCGCATCATCTCCTCCTCCAGGCAATACCCTGGACTTTCTGGAGGATCTTGAAGAGGAGCACTTTCCAAACTTACCGACCAGCGGCTTTAATATTGACATTGGGCCGTCCAACCGTTCCCCTCCATCCCCTCCTGATGTCTTCTTCATTCCCACTGCTGCTCAGACAATCTTTCCCTCTCTTCCCCCAATAGAAACCCCACGCATGGTGGCTGACTTAAGCACTGTACTCTCTAGCGGAGCCGCCACCCATCAAGTTGATTTAAGCAACATTCGCCAGCGCGGGTTCCCAGCGTTAGGAGGCGACAGCTCCCTAGCGACATCCGCCTTACTAGCAGGACATCTGTTGTCAGTTGAGGAGGAAGAGCAAGGCTTCCTCTCCGTTGCCGAGGGTGAACAATTGTAGCAGATAAAGACTCATCTGTTCTCTAGCTTTCAGGGTTTCCATTACTGGTTTAGGAATGTGACGAGACGAATGAGCTCTCTCCAGTCTTCCTCCCAGGAATGGCGCAACACTAACCACCAGCTCTTGGAAGAAATTAACAAGTACCAAAGGGAACTTCATGAAACTCAAGAGGAGCTGCAGAAGAGTGTTGAGGAGCGACAATGTGTGGAAAACAGTTTGGGAGTTGCGAGGAAAGAGTTGGAAGAGGCCAGAGAACAGCAGGCCACCAGGGATGCCGCCCTTCAAGCGGAGTAAGGCAAGAATGCCACGCTTGTGGAGGAAACGACGGACAAATGCAAGTGGTTTATGGAGCAAACAGCAGGCCTCATGGCCGACTGCTTCATTGAGCGTCACGGTCGCCATTTCTTCGACGCTGATGCCATCATCCGCCTCTTCAAGCAAAAGTCCGGGTTCCTCACAGAAGAGGGCTACCGCCAGGCGAAAAGGCAATGGCTTGACGAGGGGGACAACAGCATGTCCGGGCCGTGAATGTCACTTCTCTTTTTGTCCATCGCGTGCTCTGACTTCTTTGCCCCTTTTTGTGTTTTTTAGGGCCTTTTGTTTGGGCAAGTATCCCCTCTCGTGTGTAAACAGTTCGCACAATTTTCTGCACATTTTTACTTATCACTTTGTTAGTAGCGACATATTCTCGAAAAATCTTAATTACCTTGGGGCATTGCCGCGCGTGCTCCTCTCTTACTTAGCATGATCCCCCAGAGATTTCGCTCGTGTCACGTACTCTTCCAGCCAAACTTCACCGGGTTTGTCCCTTCCGGCTACTAGCTGGGGTACCGTGACCTTTCTTATTTCTTTAATCGGCCGGGAAGTGCCCTCTCTCAGTGCGCCGCCTGATCAGGGCCGGCCATCACGAGGATAGGACTTTTCACTTCCTCAGCGTTGCCCTCACACCTCGGAACGTGCCCTCTCTTAACGAGGTGCCTATGTTAGTGCTACCATCGTAAGGATAGGATTTTCACTTGCGAGGTGGAGTTTTTATCTTCCCTGGGGTCGTGCCTCACTTTATGATCATCCGCCTATGTGAGCACGGGTTGTCACAAGGGTAGGACTTTACACCCCCAGGGGAGTCGGGGTGTGCCCTCTCTAGGTTTCACCAGGATAGGATTTTTCACTCCTGATAGTGCTGGAGCGTGTCTCATCTTGGCGAGCCGCCTGATCAAGGCCGGCCTCGCAAGGCCAGAATTTTTCACTTCCAGCACCATATATTAGGATCGCGGGGGCGTGCCTCGTCTTGACGACCCATCTGTATTAGCCCATTCTGCCCCAAGGCTAGGACTTTTCACCCCCGACATCCTCATTTCCTTGTTATCTGCACATTACACAGACAACCAACAAGGAACAAGAAATATTTCCACAACAATTGTTAGACCATGCCCACGGCAGGTCGAAATTTCAATTTCAAGACCATGCCCACGGCATGTCAAAATTTCAATTTCAAAGACCATGCCTACGGCATGTCGATATTTCAATTTCACAACCATGCCCACGGCATGTCGATATTTCAATTTCAAAGACCATGCCCCCAGCATGTCAAAATTTCAATTTCAAAGACCATGCCCACGGCATGTCGATATTTCAATTTCAAAACCATGCTCACGACATGTCAATATTTCAATTTCAAGACCATGCCCACGGCATGTCAAAATTTTAATTTCAAAGACCATGCCCACGGCATGTCGATATTTCAATTTCAAAACCATGCCCACGGCATGTCAATATTTCAATTTCAAGACCATGCCCACTGCAACAGCATGTCAATATTTCAATTTCAAAACCATGCCCACGGCATGTCAATATTTCAATTTCAAAGACCATGCCCACGGCATGTCAAAATTTCAATTTCAAAGACCATGCCCACGGCATGTCGATATTTCAATTTCAAAGACCATGCCCACGGCATGTCGATATTTCAATTTCAAAACCATGCCCACGGCATGTCAAATTTCAAAATTTCAATTTCAAAGATCATGCCCCCCAGCATGTCACATTTTACAAATTTCAATTTTAAAACCATGCCCACCGGCATGTCAAATTTCAGAATTTCAAGACCATGCCCACGGCATGTCAAATTTCATAATTTCTCGATTTCAAAACCATGCCCAACGGCATGTCACATTTTACAAATTTCAATTTTAAAACCATGCCCACCGGCATGTCAAATTTTAGAATTTCAAGACCATGCCCACGGCATGTCAAAATTTCATTTCACAAAATTTTGATTTTCAAAAACCATGCCCAACGACATGTCAAATTCTAGCATGATACAATTTTAATCTAGCAATATTCCAAGAGTTAGGTAAGGGAGTACCGTCAACCGTTTCGAGGTGATATGCCCCCTTTTCGATAACACGAGTGACGCGGTACGGGCCTTCCCAGTTTGAGCTGAGCTTCCATATTCGTTGGCCCGCCGCTCGCTTGTCCCTGAGCACGAGGTCTCCCGCTTTGAGCAGCCGCTCCTTAACGTGTCTGTTGTGATACCACGCCATTCTTCTTTTATAGTGCATTATTTTCAAGAGAGCTTCCTCGCGTGCCTCAGGTAGCATGTCAAGGTTAGCTCGTAACCTCTCCTCATTTAATTCCTCCTTGAAATATTCCACCCTCAAGCTTAGGGTGCCAATTTCGACAGGCGTTACCGCTTCGGTACCAAAAGCTATCGCAAAAGGCGTTTCCCCCGTACTCGTTTTGACAGTCATGCGGTAAGCCCACATTACATAGGGTAACTCATCTGGCCACTTCTTTTTCGACCCCTCCATATTTTTCTTGATACCGCTCAGAATGCTTCGGTTGGTCACCTCCGCCTGGCCATTAGTTTGGGGATGCACCATAGAGGAGAACCTCTGTTCGATCTGAAATTCTTCGCATTGCTCCTTGAAGAAGCGGCTGGTAAATTGTGCCCCGTTGTCACTAACTAGCACGCGAGGCACCCCGAAGCGCATGATCACTTAGTGCTTAAAGAAGTGCCATACCTTTTTCGTCCTAATAGTAGCTACCGCTTCTGCTTCTACCCATTTAGTAAAGTAGTCCACTGCCACAATTACAAATTTCAGTTGGGACCTCGCCTTAGGAAAAGGGCCTAAAATATCGATTCCCCACTTAGCAAAAGGACAAGGTGCCACGATCTGAGATATTTCAGTGGCAGGTCGTCGAGGGATTTTGGCAAATTCTTGACATTTATGGCATGACTGCACAAAGTTGTTACAATCCCTGCGAATAGTGGGCCAATAGAATCCTGACCGAAACACCTGCGCGGCCATGGTACCACCCGACACATGCATGCCGTAGATGCCTTCGTGAATCTCTCGCAGGGTATGGAGGCCTTCTTGTTCCGTTATGCATTTTGCGGCTGGGTGCGAGAAACATCTCCGAATTAGCGCCCCATCATAATAAGTGCACCTCGTCGCTTGCTTCAATACTTTTTTCTTCTCTGCACTGTCGCTGGGTAGCTCGTCGTGTTTCAAAAATTTTATCACAGGGATCCTCCAATCTGTTTCGATCTCCTCTACATATAGCGACAGCTGCTCCTCCATGAAGGACGGCAATGACCTTTCTTCATAGTACACGCCCTCTAGAATGGCAGCCTCCTGGTTGGCTGCCGTCTTGGCAAGACTATCCGCCTCGGTATTATCCTCCAGCGGGATGTGTTCGAAAGTGACACACACACCGCTTTGTTCCATTTCTGCCAACTCCCTTTTCACTTTCAAGAGGTATTGCGCCATGATCGGTTCTCTAGCTTGGGAATGTCCCAAGACTTGATCAATTATAAACTTGGAGTCTCCTCGCATCTTCAACCGTGGGGCTCCTGCTACCAGGTCGTTCTCAGTTTTGGTGAAGAGATTCCTTCCTACTCTAAGCCCCGCCAATAACGCTTCATACTCTGTTGCGTTGTTGGACAGCGGTTGTAGGTTTCTGATGGCGTGCCGCACCTGCACATCTTGCGGCCCGACCATGTATATTCCAGCTCCCGCCAGCTCTTGTTTTTTGGCGCCATCCACATAGATGACCCATGTGTCCGCGGGGGCTTCTGAGGGTAAGATCTTTGTATCACTGTCTTTCCTCTCAAGCGGCTCTACCGCCTTGTCCCCAGTAAATGTGCACTCAGCTATGAAATCCGCCAAAACCTGAGCTTTTACGGATGGCCGAGCTTTGTATTGTAGTCCATATTGTTCTAGCTCAATTGACCAGATCAACATCCTCCCCGAGGATTCTGGTTTCCTGAAGATCCTTCTCAAAGGCTGGTCCGTGAGCACGGTGACCGGATGGGCCTGAAAATATCTGTCCATCTTTCACGTGGACTGTATCAGGGCGAACGCCACCTTCTCAAGGTGGGTGTACCGCACCTTGGCATCTTTTAATACATGACTGACGAAGAAGACGGGTCGGTGGGCATAATTATCCTCCCGGACCAGAACAGCACTGACCACTTCGTCCGCGACACCAAGGTACAAGAATAAAGTGTCGCCCGGCTCTGGTCGTGTTAGCACCAAGTCGGACGACAAGTAAGCTTTAAAACCCATGAACGCCTCTTCGCATTCTTGTGTCCATCCGAAGGGAGCTTTCTTGCGTATGACTTTGAAGAACGGCAAGCACTTCTCGCTCTGCTTAGAGATGAATCGCCCTAGAGCAATGACGCGTCCTGTCAATCTCTGAACCTCCTGAAGGGTTCGCGGCGATACCATATCATGGATAGCCTTAATCTTTGACGGGTTCGGCTGGATGCCCTTTTGGCTTACCACATACCCCAAGAATTTTCCTGTTTGGAATGCTAACGCGCACTTGCAGGGGTTCAACTTTATCTGGTACTTCCTCAATATATCAAACACTTCCTGCAAATCGGCCAGATGGTCACTAAAACTTCTGCTCTTGACCAGTACATCGTCTACGTACGCTTCTACATTTCTCCGGATTTACTTTTCAAACACTTTGTTGGTCATACGCTGGAAGGTCGCCCTTGCGTTCTTTAAGTCGAATGGCATTGCCGTGTAGCAATAGGTGGCCTTCGAGGTTGTAAATGCCATCTTTTCCTCATCCTCCTTGGCCATAGGAATTTGATGGTATCCAGAGTTGGCATCCAAGGAACTCAAATACGCATATCCTGCCGCTTCATCGACTAGCTGATCAATCCGAGGAAGCGGATAGCAATCCTTAGGGCAAGTGTCGTTCAAGTTGGTGAAATCAATGCACATGCGTCAGTCTCCGTTGGGCTTGCGGACTAAGACGGGGTTGGCCAGCCAAGTGGGATATTGAACTTCTCGGATGAATCCCGCATCTGACAATTTCGCTACGTCCTTATCAATCACCACTGCTTTTTCCACGGAGAATGCTCGCCACTTCTGTTGAACTGGCGTGGCGTGTGGGTCGATGTTGAGTTGGTGCTCAGCCACTTCCCTGGACACGCCGGGCATGTCCGTCGGTTTCCACGCGAACTCTCCTTTGTACTCGTTCAACAACCGAGCTAATTGAGCTCTCTCTTCAGGGCTCAACCTTTCACTGGCCTAGAAGCTCGCTTCCTCGTTGCCCTGAACGTGGATGGGTACCATCACATCTACTGGCTGGGTTTGCCTTTCATCCCTTTGCCCATAGGGGTCCGCTGCCACACACACATATTGATCATAACTTTTTTGAATCATGAGCGAATAACACTCGACGGCTAGCTTTTGGTCACCCTTGATCGATACTACCCCTTCCCACGAGGGGTATTTCATCCTGAGATGTTTCTGAGATACCGCCGCCCCAAAACGATTGAGGAATGGCCGCCCTAGAATGGCATTATACGGTAGGATGAGATCCATGACCAAGAACATCAATTCTTCTGATCATTTCGACGCGTCTTCTATTCCAATTACAGGTATAGGGATGCCGTCCACTTCGATAATTGGTTTCTTGCAGGGCGCCAGTTCGCTGGCAGGGAATTTCATGAGATTATATGCTTCCAACGAGAATAGGTTTACCGCACTGCCATTATCAATGAGGGTCCTTCGCACCCCATGGCTCCCAATAACCGGTGTAACTACTAACGCATCATTATGAGGGAAGACGACGCCCTTCTCATCCTCTTCCGAGAAACATATTACCATCCTGTCAAGCGCATCAATCGCTCCCTTTTTTGTCGGCTGGCCTTCCTGTTTTCGCTTCTCTCCCGTCAAGAGCGTTGCTGGGGTAATCTCATCCAAGAACGACGCGCCCCCAGCGATAATGTTAATAATAGAAATGTCCTCGTCATACATCATTAACGCTTCTTTCCCCTTTGCCTCAGAAGTTCCGCTGTTCCCGAAGGGAGAAGGCAATTGATGGTCACCTAGTGCTTCGCGCGGGGGGTCGCTCCTAGTTTCTTCTCTCATTCGAGTGGCGAACTCTCCAAGGTAGCCTTCTTCCAACAGTCGCTTTATTGCCAACTTTAACTCCCTGCATGCCTTTGTAGAATGCCCCTTAACCTTATGGAATTTACAAAAAGCGTTTTCCCTTCCTCCCATGACCACCCCTGGCTTCACAGGGGCGGGATAGCGAATCGGTAGGTTCCGCTGCTGAATGATGGCTAAGATTTCCGCTCGCGAGAGTGTAAGGGGAGGGAGGTCGGGATCGTATGTTCGACCCTTAGGGGGATCCGCCTGTCACTGAACATTCAGACCGCCGCCCCTTCCTCTAGAGAAGTTACCCTTCTGGCGGCTCGACGCCTTAGGAATGTAATCTTTTCACTGGGTGTATTCATCACCTGGACGGGTATCGTGGGTCATACTGGCTTGAGCCGCAGGAGTAGGAGAGGCGCCCTAGGGCGTATCCCGCATCCTGCTTCTATACTCCTCCTCTTCCATTCTCGCATAATTGTGGGCCTTCAATCTTAACGCATCTAAGGTCGTTGGGGGGTCCACCATCAACGTATCCCTCAGCTTCCCATATCCACAATTCCGCTTCAAAGCTTCTATAGCAAAATCAATAGTGATGCCGGGGGTTAATGACATTTCCATATCAAAGCGACCAAGATAACTATTCAAAGACTCCTCTGGCTTTCTACATATATCAAACAAGGCTGCCACAGATTTCCGAATAGGGATAGTTGTGCTGAAGCGGCTCTTAAACTTGGCCTCTAGTTGTTCGAAATTGTCGATTGATCGAGCGGGAAGCCCTTCAAACCAGAGGCGAGCCACTCTTGACAATGTCATAACGAATATCTGACACAACACCGCGTCGCTGTGCGTCTGAAATTGGACGAAGTCCTTCACCTTGTAGAGATGTGAAATGGGGTCTCTGGTGCCGTCGTACGACTCCGTGGGGAGCTTGACATGTCGGCTGACCCTGTGGTGCCTTATACGGTAGGTGAAAGGATGACCAGTGGTGTCATCCAAGATCTCACGATCATGACGAGGAGGAGACACCTCCAGGTGTCGCCTGTGCCCTCGAGGCTCCGGGGTGCGATGCTGCTGAGGAGACCGGCTGCGACTCCTGGGCGAACGGGATCGACGCCTCCTACTGCCTGATCTCTCACTCCGCTCCATAGATACCTCTCTACCGACTCCCTCTCTCCTGCCGTCCCAACGCTCTCCGTATTCATCTAGCGGCCGCTCTACTTGAGAGACAGGAATCCGCGGTATCCGTGGTATGTAGTGCTCCTCCTGTCCGCCTACCAGTTATACAAAGCTGAATGGCGTGCTTATCGCAGGTGAGGTCAGAGGGACACTCGTCTGGCGTCGAGGTGACACTGGTCGATCAGCGATAATAGACGGAGTGAAAATAACTCGAGGAGGCACACTTGATGTCACGGTGCTGGAAGTGGGGCCTGCGGCCATCCCGATCAAATAATCCAAGTGGGCACGAAGAGCTAACATCGAGCTTACCGAGGGAGTAGCGAGGCTATCCATCCCAGAACTTACAAGCGGAGGGACGGAGTGACTGGATCCGCCCACGTGAGAAAATGGGGCGCCCATTGAGGAAGCAAAGGAACCCATTTGCAAAAATGGAGTACTCGTTTGAGAAAACGGGGTACCCGGTTGAGAAAACGATGTGCCAGCTGTCAATCCGAAAAGAAAGTCTGCCTACGCAGAGAAAATTTCACGTGATGTGACATACGTACTGGACGAAGACGTGGAAAAAAGTTCCCTACGCGCGTGACCGCCACGAGTATGAGGGGGCGTGGATTCTGAATCTGAAGCCATGATCCTTCGACTCTCAGAAAGAACAGAGCTTGGTTACTAAGGAAAACTCACTTAATCAACCAAAGCTCTCAATGAAAGCACCATTTGATAAGAGTCCGAGGGATATTGAGCAGGATCGGCTTGATCTGGGGCGGTCGAGAATACTGTAGTGGGGGCCTTCGTCACCTGCAATGCGTCGGAGGGGGTCTCCGGCGTAAACACTCCGATGCCAAAGTCAGTGTGAGTAGTAAAAGTGGCAGGGGTTCAGTACGCTATCTTAAGCTTACCCTCTTGTCTGAAAATGTGGGGGTATTTATAGACAAAGGAAGGAGTGTACCGACAAGGGGTGGGAATAGTCCCTGGCGGATGTCGCTGGAGTGCCATAGAGTGACGTCACGTGGGATGAAGTCATGCGGAGTGACGTCATGGATGACATGGGATGGGATGCCGCCGTGCGGATGTCGCATAAGAGCCCCTCGCTGATGTCGACCATCCCAGGGCTGGTCGCCAGGCTAAGGGCGGCAAGAACAGCGTCCCGTCTCCCCTGGAAGGTACAGTAGGCTGTCCGGGTCACCCGGCGGGGTAGTCGAGATGTCGTTTCTTTGGTATCGATAGTTATCAAGAGGCTCATAGTAGGGTTTGTGGTGCTCATCAGTCAGGTCCCAAATTGCATTTCCGGATTAAGAGAATGGGGTACTATTGGCCAACTATGGTACAAGATTGCATGAAATACGCAAAGAAATGTGAAGCTTGTCAAGTGCATGCAAACTACATTCATCAACCTCCAGAGCCTCTGCACCTCACTGTGGCTTCATGGCCCTTTGAAGCTTAGGGATTGGATGTGGTTGGACCTATCACTCCGAAGTCATCTGCTGGTCACTCTTACATTCTTGCCACAACCGACTACTTCTCCAAATGGGCAGAGGTTGTCCCTTTAAAAGAGGTCAAGAAAGAAACGGTGGTGGATTTTATTCGCACTCACATCATTTATCGGTATGGAGTACCTCGATATATCATCATTGATAATGGAAAACCCTTCTATAATGCTCATATGGAGAAACTATGCGAGTAATTTGGATTCGTCTAAAGAAACTCTTCTATGTATTATCCGGCAGCAAATGGTTTGGCTGAAGTCTTCAATAAGACTCTTTGTAATTTACTGAAGAGGGTCGTCTCCAAGACCAAGAGAGATTGGCATGAAAGAGTTGGAGAAGCTTTATGGGTGTACCGCACAACCTTTCGAACTCCAACTCAAGCAACTCCTTACGCCCTCGTGTATGGAGTGGAAGCAGTCCTTCCTCTTGAACGTCAAATTCCATCACTAAGGATAGCCATTCAGGAAGAATTGACCAATGAAGAGCAGACTAAGTTGAGATTGCAGGAATTGGAAGCCTTGGATGAAAAAAGGCGAGAAGCTCAAAACCGCTTGGAATGCTATCAAGCTCGCATGGCCCGAGCTTTCAACAAAATGGTTCAGCCAAGATCCTTCCAAATAGGAGACTTGGTGCTTGCGGTCCGCCGTCCCATTGTGATCACAAGGAAGGTGACAGGAAAGTTCCAACAAAAATGGGACGGACTATATGTTGTGCAAGAGGCCTATACAAATGGCGCGTACAAGATTGTGGACAAGGATGGGCTACGCATCGGACCCATCAACGGAAAGTTCTTGAAGCGCTTTTATGCCTAAAATTATTGTAATACTCCTGGCCCGTAAGAGTATAAACTGTGTACGGCCAAAAAAAAAAAAAAAAAAAACAAAATAATTGAACTACGTCATGACTTGATCCTTCTTCTTTGAAGGTACGTAGGCAACTTGACATATTTCAAGTACAGTCACATAAAAAGAAAACAAAATCATTGTATTACTCCTGGCCCGCAAGAGTATAAACTGTGTACGGCTAAATAAATGAGTAAAATAAATATGTTTCCGGAACTAATCAGTCAAGGAAAAGTAAAATTTCTTTGCCACAATTGAATGAATCATCATCATATCACTTCAAGCTCAAGCAAAAAAAAACAAGGAGACAAAGAATAAAATCATTCATTCCATGCGTGGGCAAAGTACACACTAAAAAAAAAGGGACTACACTAGAGACGCCACTATGACTTCCAAGTCTGCCATCTGAAGAAGAGTATGCCTAAGTTCCTCTCTCTCATGGTCAATCGCTTCAACTTCAGCTGCAGTAATGGTCTCTTTCTTTTTCTATTCTTCTTGTTCCACAGAAAGCGTCTGGATGTTCCCATCGGTGTCTTGAAGATCATCTTGCAACTTGTCAATCTTTGTGGCTAATCTACCTTTTTCCTCTTGCAACTTGCTGATCTTCAAGTCCAAGTCTTCCATCTCGACTTTTGAACTTAATAAGGCATCCTGAAGGGAAGAACTCCGTATCTGAGAGGCGTCAAGCTTCAACTTTAGCCTATCCACTTCCTCGGGCGAAGGAAGATGACTCATGTCCTTTTCTCTCCTTATAAGGTAGGAGTCAACTCGAGTCAGAAAGTCCCCAAATTTCAACTTCAATGGAGTAGCGTCAGACATGAATACATCCTTAATGACATCCTCAAGAATAGGAGACTTCTTTTCCCACCAAACCTTCAAATTTGAAAAGTCACCACTAAGAGCAATCTGGAACTCCTTTTTAAGAAAACCAGAAAGCCCACGAACAACAGAGGATCTACATGCAGCAAGTTCTTCAGAACTGATAAGTGGACTAGGGCAAATCGATTTGGTAGGCATCGGCTTTTGAGCAAAGCTAGAATGATGAGCAGAGGAAGCAACAACACTTGTAAGTCTAGTAGTTGGAGACTCCCTTGTCCTTAACGAGTCTACCTCTTATTCTTCATCTGCATGAATGATGCCTCCATCTATGGTACTAGGGAAGTTAAGGTCATTCAGATCATTCGCGGAGACATTGGCGTTGTCTTCATCAAAACTATTCAACGCTTCAATCATGTCTTGCTCGACATCTGAGTCATGGAGATGATGGGATAAAATAAAAAAAAGAAGTAATAAAAAATTTGTTTTAGCTCTTCTTATGATACATCTGCTTCAAAGGAAAAAAATATATAGCATGATGATAGTACTAAAAAAAGAAGTGTGTGCATGGCATGAAAAGATGAAAAAATCACATGCATAGAACAAGACATGTAGTACCAACGTAATATTGTGCATGCTACGACCAGAAAAAAAAGAGGAGTAATCATACCTGGTACGTGTGAAGATTAAATAACCACAGCAAGTGAAGATCAAATTCGGGAATGATTACAAGTTCGACAAGTTCGATAAAATAAAAGGCAAATTTTGGTTCAAAATCTTCTAGGAGCGGCAACCATGTCAAAAAAAAAAGAGGAAAAAAGAAAAACAATCAAAAGAAAGAAAATCAAACCTGGATGCTTTTCTATCCGGCCCAAAATTGCAAGGAAAAAAAAGAGTGCTCGATCGCTTGTGGTGTCCTGCGAAAAAAAAAAAAAAAAAGGGAAAAAAGTAAAAAAATGTATAAAGCCAAGCGTAGGTGTTGTTCAATTAAAAGAAAAGAAGGAGTACAATAATGTGCATATATATAGTGGCATGCATGTATATAAAGCATGCATGAAAAGCACAAGCGAAGCATGGAAACGAAAAAGATTTTTTGCAGCAGGGGCGGCATGGTGGTATATATATATACACTAACCACAACACATGTCCAGGAATTGAAAATCACCAAGCCAGCAGCACATGCACACACATATATATATATATAAAACAAATAAAGTGACAACAACAATAAAGCAGGAAAAAAAAGGGTGCTTGGTTACTTACCAGCGACGTCCTGTACAAAATCACAGGAAACGAAACAAGATACTTTTGCTGTGGCCGTTCCTGCAGCAAGGAAAAAAGAAAATTACATGCAGAAAGATGAAGAAATAGAGGCATGCATATATATAAAGGCAGCAAAATATGTATATATATGTGCAAAAGTGATAAAGCGTAAAAAAAAAAAAAGGCTTTGGACATTTGCATATATATAAAGGCAGTAATATATATATATGCATGCGCAAACTTAGTACAACATATAAGAAAAAAAGAAGGGGCAAGAAAGCCATACATGTTGGATTTTGGACAATAACGTGTACATTAGTATCCGTTACCGTTAATTGAATTTAGACCAATCGAGTGATCTAATAAAGTTTATGGTCTGAATTATCTAATCAGGAAGTGCGAGGGGCAAAATTAATGTTTGTGCAGATTCCCGGATTAATTACTAATTGTTAATGGACCGATTAGTAATTAATATTTTGGTTATTTGGGAATTGGTCCCTGGAGGAATTTCTCTATTGTATTTAAAGGCTCTTCATCAAGGAAACAGAACGATACAGAAAAATAAAGAATACAGAAAATAGAAATAAGGGTTCTGTGCAAGAGCTTTGGTTTCCATTTGCCTGAGAGAATTTCATCCTCCAGAAGACCAAAAGTCCCTTTCCAATTCCATGGCATCGGCTAATACAGGTACGCTTCCGCTGTTTATGTATATTAATCATTCTATAATCGAATTGTTTTGGTTCTTGGGATTGTTCATAAGGTTAGGGAACAACCTAGATTCTATTCGAATCTAACAAGTGGTAGCGGAGCCATTACAAATTCGATTTTATGCATGATTAATTATTTATTACGATGCATGATCGAAATGATTAATTAAAGGCAATAATTTTATTGCTGGATATTTTGATTTTATTGGTATCAACTATCAATGGAATTTGTTGGTACAATGGGATTTTAGGTAAATGGAATTGTCTGTTTATGATGTTTAATTTTCAAAATAATTAATTTAAAGTTATTTAATTATTTTGAAAATTAAACATCATAAAGACAAGATGTTTATTAGGTTTCAAATAATTAACTTAAAGTAAATTTTATTATTTTGAATAATTAAACATCATAAAGTTTAGATGTTTATAAGGGTTCAAAATAATTAAAATTTTTAAAGGAAATTGGAATAACAATACTATTCTAATTGGTTAATTAAAATAGTATAGTCACAAAAGTGACCTCTGCTATGGAAAATTTTCCAATTAGAATTTTCAAGTGCAGTGTTTGTGATTTCATGTGAATAATTGTCGGCCCAAAGGAAGACAATTATTTGACAGAAATTATAAACACGGTAGTGATGAATTTCAAGTTTATAGCTATTAAGAGATTTATAGCGTTTGTTTGATCGGCCCAAAGGAAGATCAAACATTTGGCAAAAATCAAGCTATAAAATTCACACTATGACAAATTAATTAACTGTGAATTGTGTCTTAGTCCAAAGATTAAACACAATGTCATATAATTAGTCTTTTTCGATTTTATCGATGTGTTATTCATTAAGTTTATTAAGGTGAGCTGATTAAGTGTTGTGTTCTTTCAGACATGAACTCAACAAGCTCGGTATCTGCCAACTTGAACAGTGTGCCAATGTTATCTTCCAATAACTTCAAGTTATGGAAGAGGAAGGTAGAGACAGCACTGTGTTGTATGAATAAGGATCAGGTGCTCTATAAGGATTGTCCTAAGGTACCAGACCCTCAAAGTTCTGATAAGGGACTCCAGGCTTTTGAGGACTGGAAACAATCAAACAGAGCTTGCCGTTTGGTCATACTTAGTGCTGTCCCTATGTCCATGCAGAGTTCACTGGAAAAGGAACAAAGTGTCAGTAAGATCTTAGAGATCTTAGCTAGCCGCTATACCCATACAGAGAAGGCTAAGATTAGCGATACCATTCGTAAATTCTCGACCATAAAGTTCAGGGGTGATAGCGACATACGGGAGCATGTTACATTGCACAGTGCTCAACTGGCAACTGCCTCTTCATCTGGTTTCAAGAAGAGGAAAGGCAAAGAGACTGCAGGGCCTGATTTTCAGAAAAAAACATAAAGGCTCAAATACTGAGCATAAGGGAATAAAATATTTTTTCTGTAATAAGGCAGGCCACTTAAAGAAGGATTGCGCTAAGCATAAAGCTTGGTGTATAAAGAAAGGTATGTCCTTGTCTCTTGTCAATACAGAATCCCTTCTGGTATCTGTGGCTAAGAACACTTGGTGGTTAGATACGGGAACCACTAAACACATAAGTGTTTCTTTGAAGGGCTGCAGAGCGAACCGGAGGCCCATGGAAAGTGAGAGGTTTCTCTATATGGGTGCAGGTGATCCGGTACCAGTTGAGGGCATCGCTACTTTTGGGATAATCTTATATACTGGTTACATATTAGAGTTAATAGAGACTTTATATGTACCGTCTTTTCGACGGAATCTGATTTCTGTTTCCTTGTTGGACAGAGAAGGTTATGATATTAGATTCGGAAATCATAAAAGTCTCATTCATTTTAACTCTACTTTGGTTGGGACCGGTACATTGATTGATTCTGATAACTTGTATTTATTGCATACGGTTGACAGCAATAATGAATGTTATGTTAGCGAGTCTAGAGGGATTAAGCGTAAATTGCCAACTGAGGATTCATTCAGGTTATGGCACAGACGGTTAGGTCATATCTCTGCAAGGAGAATAGACCGACTTGTGTTAGATGGAATCCTCGAAGCACTGGATCATACAGACCAACAGGTTTGTGTTGAGTGCATAAAGGGCAAAACTACAGACAAGAGGAGATTTGAGGCCGAGAGATGTACAGAAACTCTAAAACTGATACATACAGACATTTGTGGTCCATTCCCTACGGCATCTAGGAATGGTCAACGATATTTTATCAGTTTTATAGATGATTTCTCTCGATATGGATATCTATACCTTTTAAAGGAAAAGTCTGAGGCATTAGACGCTTTCAAGTCTTTTAAGGCCGAAGTTGAAAATCAACTCGGAAAGACTATTAAAGCTGTCAGATCAAATCGTGGTGGTGAATACTACGGTCGATATGATGGATCAGGTGAACAATGTCCTGGGCCATTTGCTCAGTTTCTCGATGAGTGTGGGGTAATTCCACAGTACACCATGCCGGGGTCTCCGACCATGAATGGTGTAGCTAAAAGGAGGAACCGTACCCTTAAGGATATGGTGAGGAGTATGATTGCCAACACTACCTTACCTGTATCACTCTGGGGAGATGCCTTAAAGACTGCAGTCTACATTCTCAATAGGATACCAACTAAAGTGACTAACAGAACCCCATATGAGTTATGGACTGGCAGAAAGCTTGTCCTAAATCATTTAAAGGTTTGGGGATGTCCAGCTGAGGCAAGGCCTTATAGGCCTGATGAAAGAAAACTGGACTCAACGACTGTTAGTTGTTATTTTGTTGGATATCCGGAGAGGTCAAGGGGGTATTAGTTTTACAGCCCTACTACTAGAATATTTTGAGACGGGAAATGCTCGGTTCTTTGAGGATATTGAGTTTGGAGGGGAAGATAGACGGTCTGATGTCAGTTTTGAGGAAGATTCAGTTACACTTCCTCATGCGGTTCTTGAGGGTCAAGATGAGCTCAATGTTCATATTCCTGTTTTTGTTCCTCAACCGGCAAGAAACGACATCATTAATCTTCCTACAGGACAAGATCCACAGGTTATACTTGAGGATCATCAAGAAGTCCATCAGGATCAAACTCAACATCCTCAGATGGTTGAGAACCAAGAAGATATGCCACTCAGGAGGTCCACTAGAGTGAGAAGAAATGCGATTTCGGATGATTATATCGTATTTCTGCAAGAACATGAGGAAACCGTTGACTCTTTGGAGGATGACCCGCTCACCTTCAAAGAAGCCATTGGTTGTTCTAATGCTCAAAAGTGGATACAGGCCATATCGGATGAATTCCAATCCATGAAGGACAATGACGTCTGGGAGCTTGTACCATTGCCTAAGAATCTGAAACCGATAGGTTGTAAATGGTTTTTCAAAACCAAACGGGATTCACAAGGCAATATAGAGAGGTACAAAGCACGTCTTGTTGCGAAAGGATTCACCCAAAAGGAAGGAATAGACTATAAAGAGACCTTCTCTCCAGTTTCATCAAAGGACTCTTTTAGGACTATTATGGCCTTGGTGGCATATTTTGATCTTGAGCTACATCAGATGAATGTAAAGACTGCTTTCCTCAATGGGGATCTTGAGGAAGAAATCTACATGAGGCGACCAGAAGGACTATCCTCAAACGAGGATAGTGAATTGGTTTGTAGATTAAAGAAGTCTATCTATGGGCTCAAGCAAGCTTCCCGTCAATGGTACTTAAAGTTCCATCGTGTTATTACTTCATACGGTTTCGAAGTAAACACTGTGGAGGATTGTCTGTACCATAAGTTCAGTGGGAGTAGGTTTGTATTTCTATCGCTGTATGCGGATGACATTTTGCTTGCTACTAACGATGTAAAGCTTCTTCAGGATACCAAGACCTTTCTCTCAGATAACTTTGAGATGAAAGATCTTGGGGAAGCATCTTTTGTGTTGGGGATTCAGATACACCGTGATCGTTCACGGGGTATCCTAAGGTTATCACAAAAGGGATACATCGATAAAGTTCTCAAGAGATTCGGCATGCAAAATTGTAAACCACATGATACTCTTGTCTCCAAAGGTGAGAAATTCAGCCTTGACCAGTGTCCTAAGACAGATTTGGATCGCAAGTTCATGGAGGGTATTCCATATGCTTCGGCTGTGGGTAGCATCATGTATGCACAATTTTGTACCCGTCCGGATCTTGCATTTTTAGTTGGCATGTTGGGAAGATACTAGAGCAATCCCGGAAGGGATCATTGGGTTGCAGCCAAAAGGGTCTTTCGGTACCTGCAGAAAACGAAAGACTATATGCTCACATACAGGAAATCAGATCAGCTTGAGATCATTGGGTATTCTGATTCTGATTTCGCTGGATGCCAGGATAGTCGGAGATCGACTTCAGGTTATGTCTTTCTTCTGGCTGAAGGAGCCATTTCATGGAAGAGTGCGAAACAGTCACTTGTTGCATCTTCCACTATGGAGGCTGAGTTCGTAGCTTGCTACGAGGCATCCAGTCATGTTATATGGTTGCGGAACATGGTTAAGGAACTGCGAGTTGTCACTGGTATTGAGAGAGCATTGAGGATCTTTTGTGACAACCGGGTTGCTGTGCTGTACTCCAACAGTAATCGGAGTACGTCAAGGTCGAAGCACATTGACATCAAGTTCCTTGCTGTTAAAGAAAGAATTCAGAGAGGTCTTGTGAGCATTGAGTTATTGGGTACAAGTGCTATAGTTGCGGATCCGCTCACTAAGGCATTGACACCTGTTGCATTTCATGGCCATGTATCGAGCATGGGTGTCATTAGGTTAGATGCCTGAGATTAGTGGGAGTTATGTTTTGTACCATTATGGCTCACAGGATGTATTGACTATGTATTTATTTTCATAGTTTATGGATATTGATTTCTGTTTCAATATGTGCTCTGATATTCTTTTGATCTCATAAAGTTTAAAGTGGATCAGTTGGAAATAGACATGAACAGATCATTTTACATGTATTTCCATGCTGCACATGCGTACTGGATCCATGTCGTTGGTTAGTTAAGTCTGTAATCATCATTAGTTTAGTTGCCATGAGATGCGACGACTGCTCTTTTGGTTCTGACATTAATGAAATCGACGGACCGGATTGGATTAGACAAGAGTTATGCTAGCATTCAGGAAATTAACAGTCGGTACTATAAGGATTGTACAATTCGGATTGTCCAAGTGGGAGATTGTTGGATTTTGGACAATAACGTGTACATTAGTATCCATTACCGTTAATTGAATTTAGACCAATCGAGTGATCTAATAAAGTTTATGGTCTGAATTATCTAATCAGGAAGTGCGAGGGGCAAAATTAATGTTTGTGCAGATTCCCGGATTAATTACTAATTGTTAATGGACCGATTAGTAATTAATATTTTGGTTATTTGGGAATTGGTCCCTGGAGGAATTTCTCTATTGTATTTAAAGGCTCTTCATCAAGGAAACAGAACGATACAGAAAAATAAAGAATACAGAAAATAGAAATAAGGGTTCTGTGCAAGAGCTTTGGTTTCCATTTGCCTGAGAGAATTTCATCCTCCAGAAGACCAAAAGTCCCTTTCCAATTCCATGGCATCGACTAATACAGGTACGCTTCCGCTGTTTATGTATATTAATCATTCTATAATCGAATTGTTTTGGTTCTTGGGATTGTTCATAAGGTTAGGGAACAACCTAGATTCTATTCGAATCTAACAATACATGCACAGAAAGAAAGCGAAAACAAAAAGAAGGAAAAGAAAATTACCTTTTTCTTTTGTTGATGCAGCAGCAGAGAAGAGAGGCGGAGAATGGTGCTTGGGAGACTAATGTGGTGTACTTATATACACAAGGAAGGAAAAGTATGGTTTTAATTATGGTAGTTTACCATAAGGATTTCCTATTCAAATTACAAGAAACTCTTACCTGCAATTTTGGGAAATTATGGCAATTTCCATAAGTTTGTCTTCTTTCTTTCCTTGGATTTGCTGAATCAAAGTAATTAATTAATTGGTTTATTCCATTTAATTAATTAAAGGCTCGATCATAGGATTGATTTATGGCAGTAATTAATTCATTGGCTTGTTCCATTTTATTAATTACTTCATATGTCGATCTTGAAGGAAAAAAAGAAGAAGAACAAAATTGATCCAAGGTCCTGTAATGTGCAAGAACAAATCTAAGATTATGGATTCCTTTGCAGAATCAATTTTTTTGTACAAGCTCCAAATAAAAATAAACATTCAGTGGAAAATCACTCTGGAGTTAAAATTGGTCCCCATCAGATTTGGATCTATAATTAATTCGATTTCAGGTTCAGTCTTCGACGCAAATGATTCTTGCTCGAGAAGGAATGAGTTCAAGATTAATTTACTTCATCAAGTAAAATAATCTCTAGGGGGCATTTGTAGACATCAAAATTGCGGACCATCTTAAAATATGCGGTCCAATTTATAAAAAAGCCACGAAACCTATTCATCGAAATCCGTGAGGCTTATTTCAACAAACTCATACTCGGAGGGATCAAAATTCATCTCATATTTATTAAATAATTTGATTAAGTGTCAAATTAATTAATATTTAATTATTAATTAATGTGCAAATTAATTAATAATGGTGGTTATTGGGCCAATGAGATGAGGATACGTGTCATCTTTCCCACTCAAAACCATCCCTATGAGCCTATAAATAGAGGCCTCATTAGAAGGTGAAGGACACATTATTTTGAGGAGAAGAAGTGCTGCAAAAATCAAGAGCTAAAGCATATCGTCTCCAAGGAAGAAAGAGAAGCCACAAGCTGATTCAAGGCCGGTTTTCTCTCAACCACATTAAATCAAATCAAGAAGAAGCCACAAGCTAACTCAAGGCCGGTTTCTTCTCAAATCAACCGCAGATTACAAGCTGATTCAAGGCCAATCAGTCAACCATCCAACTCAAGTTCAAATCCAAATCCAGATTGAAGACTGATTCATTAATCAGAGGAATCAAGAGAAGAAGAACCACTTTTATTCTACATTCAACACTTATAATTTGACACGTGTAATTTTCTCATATTTTAGGAAAAAATGTGTGTACAAGTAGTTTAATAATGAACAAATACTTAATATTATTAAACAAATACCAGTTGGGTGTATTCAATACTAATCATCAAAACACTCATAAACACATGTTTAGAAGATGATAAAATAATATTGTAGAAGATGCTCTATATGGTCTCCACCTTTCAACGCACTCCAAACGACGCAAGGAGCCTGAAAACGATGGCGTTGCAACACTAGAGCAGTGGTCCTCCCTAGGGTTTTGTCCCAAGCCGCGCTGACATCGTGTCCCTTTTTCTTCAACCTTCAATATATTGATGTTTGATATTTTGTAAACAACAATAACACTAACGTCCTATTTTATATTTACAATTTGTTTTTAGTTAAATGGTTTATTTAATTCATTTTTTTGGTTATTTTATTGTTATTTATCACATGTAGGCAGCAAAATTTTATTCATTGCTGCGCTTTTTCACTCGACAGAAGAATTTGGAGCCAAAAGAAGGATTCTACGGTTTTAGTGAAGGGTTGTTGATAAGTGAGTGGCACGATGTTTTAATTTTCTAATGGTAGAAATGTTGGGTGCTAAATTATCTAAAGGAAAAAATTTAGGTACCAATTAGGTCATTTTAAAAAGTGGGTGGTTAAATTGTTCAATCAAACATTTTCTGAGTGTCAATCTGTCTTACAGGTTTTCTATTTTCTAAGTAACACGAATCCATAAAATCAAAAAGCTTTCAAGTATAATGTTGTTTTATGAAATATTATTGACAAGTATTTGTCACGTTTCAAGTTCACCTACATGTAGAACCAATACATAATTTTATGTCGCTGGCAACTATTTTTATTTTAGCTTCCAAGTTTCGATTTTCAATATTTGCAGGGCTAGGAAGAATTAGGATTACATGTAAGACTCTGGTCTGATAATAATTGAGGCTAGGGCAGTGGTTGGACATGGTCGACGCAAGTGAAACCCAAATCAATATAAGCCAATCCAAACCCGAGCCCAAATCTATTATCTTCAATATAATTAAGAAATATATTTAATGTTTAAATATTATAAGAGCACATTAGAAATTAAACCTAAACTATAAGTTACTTATGGATTGTATGTTGCACTTTGACATTGAAATACACAATAGGGCAGGGTGGTGAATAGACCTTTATAACAAAAGTGCACTTTTTTTTTAGAGTTTTAATAAAAAATTAGTGGACTTACGCATTTAATCAAGATCAAGTGCACAAAGAAGTTTGATAAAATTTTATAATGATTCCTTCTTTCGACTAGTAGTACAATTAGGGCTGTCAACTGGTCTCGGGACCCGAAGATCCGGATCCGAGCTTGAGTCTTTTTCCGGGATCGGGACCAAACCCGGACCTGGGCTTTTCTTGTCGAGTCGGGGACAGACTCGACCCGATCGGAGTCAGGTTTCGACCCAGTAAGATCAGGACCCGACTAAATACAGACCCAACCATACCACCCTAAGTTAACCTAATTGGAATCACCCAGTACCACGATCCATCCACCAAACCGTCCCTCATCATCACTGCCCAAACCCATTGCCATCGACACCCACAGCTGAACCCTCACCCTCACCCACACCTTCCTCACCCCTTGATCGTCACTCAAATATAGTTAAATTTATCTTGATGCCTAAATGCACAAATTAATGTGTACAGAGCAAGACAGGGTCGAACCGCAGAGATTGAAGGAATGAATTGCTAGTGAATATGTATGACAAGGCAATACGCAACAGATCTAACCAAAGTAACAGTACTGGGGGGGGGGGGGGGGGTATGTTGATTAATAAATTAATCAACGCAGAGTATGGGAGCTAACAAAACAGAATTGTAAAGTAATTATCTAGGGCACGAAAGTAAAATGCAATCCAGGGCAAGAGGTGTAAATAGATCAAATGCAGGAAAAGTAAGGAAAAAGATATTAATCAACTAGGACGAGATCTTAGCGAAAGGTGTTCCCTTGGGTTGCATTTTAGGTCGGCTAGTCATCGGTGCAACAGTATTCTAGACTCAAGTACATATCTGCTATAGGGACCGCGTTTCCACACTGCATCCCCTGCTTACCTTCTTAGATAAAAGTCACCCCCCGTTTCCACATATGAGGTGACCTTGACGTTCAGCCATCCTCCCAGCTGCCTCTCTTGTCATCAAAAGGAAGCCTTGACATTTCGACCTGTCATGGGTACGAAGTAGGGAAGCTAAATTCAGAACGCCCATGAAGGGGAGGTAAGACAGATCTAGGGCGCGACAGCTCGGCTTGTCAGACCCATATCACATACCCTAGATAACTCTTTCCCCTATGTGAGGCCTCTCGCGCTGTCTCCCCTAGGTGTCTGCTAAAACTCCAGGGCTTCGCGTCAGGTATAACCCTGGAATATGACGTTACTCATGCAGAAATACTAAAAGATGATCAAGCTCTTAACATTTCTAGACAAACATGGAATTAAATCGGTAAACAACTATGTGCAACAAGAGAATATATTAAGCATGCATTAGACCTCTTAGCCGAACACTACAACCCTTGAAACACCCTTCACTAAGTAGGGGGTATTTAGCTACTCATACTATAATGTAAACAGTAGGTATATAGAATCATGCAATAACAAAGAAAGTAAAAAGGGAGTAGAGGAAACCGATAGATTAATTAATAATCGAAGAGGAAAGTTGCGACAAAGGTTGTTCTTGATGATAAGAGGAGAAGATCCCCAGAAAATAAGTGCTGAAATTAATGTAAGAAATTATCCTTGGACAGCCGCCCTTACAAAAACCCTAAAACTATGCTTATATAGCCTAAAACTAGCTAGGAGACAAAAACAGCTAAGGGCAATAAGGGCGTGACAACACATGTCCTTGCAAAAGGAATATTCTGGGATTCCTGACACGCCTGATGCCTTCTAGAAGCGCCTGGGATTCCGTGCGGATCTTTGAAGATGCTTTTCTTTGGAAGAAGGTTGAGACAGCGCACTGGTCTGGTTCGCGTCGAGGTCTTGACGATGTTCTTTCTTCTAGGCCTGGAAACTGGAATTCCTCAGAATTGCTCTAAAATCGTCTCTTTTCGATCTTTTCCCTCTTTTGATGCTGATCTGCAAATAAGATTGGAATTAAGGTCAAATAACAACATCAAGCCCCCGAAAGGGCTAGAAAAGAGGGTAAAACCGAGGCCATGAAACGTGCTATCAAACATCCCCACATTGCCCCTATGCTCGCCCTCGAGCATAAACAAAATTGGAAAGGTCACCTCATTCAAAACATACATAATCAACTTCCAACACACAGAATTGGCACGCCATCCTACAAGTTACACCCAACCAGAGCAAATCCAGACCTAGAAAAGCACCTGCATCTGGCTGATTAGAATAACGACCCTATCAACCAGACTTTTCCATATCTAGCCTATTCACAAGCAGTCCTCACAAAGATATGTATTCGCACTCCTACTCAGAATAAAATATGTGTTTTAGGCTATCACTCAGGAATGCAAATAACACAACACAGGCATGGTTTGCACGTCAATCCGAGTACTGTAAAACACATGCATGGGCAATCAACGATCGGAAAAGCAACGCATCAGCAAATAGAAAGAAACGGGATCGGAAGAGCTAGAAATATGGAAGAGAGAAGTAGGAGATGTACAGAAGAGAAACGAGGGGAGAAAGGAAGGAAGGAAAAAGAAAGAACCAGGCAAAACCTGGTTGGATCCCTTGGCTGGGAAAAAGCGAAGTGGCGAGGCAGCTTTCATCGAGGGCATGAGATGATTCGGAGGCTAGACAGAGGTCTTCTTTTTGGGGGGCAGGAAACTCTTCTCGCTGAGGCGTCGGATGCGGATACTCGTTTTGTTCGCTTGATGCCCCCCCTCCTTTTATTTTGAATTTTAAATGCTTTTTTCTTTTTCTTTTTTTTTTCTTTTTTTTCTTTTTTTTTTATATATAAGAGATAGGAGAGGGGGCATGAACCAGCTACAAAATCTTGATTCTTCTGGGGCATGAAACTCTTGATTTTTTCGTTCAGTGTTTGCCCTTGATCTGCTTCTAGCATCGATGGTGACTTCTTTTTCGCTTCCCCACACTTGAAACTTTCTGGGGGTTCGATTTCTCTGAATGATCTAGGGTTCGAAACGTTTTGAGATTTTTTTTTTGATTTTCTGCTTTTTCTTGCCCTAGATCTCTGCTTTCTGCTCTGAAGTCTTTTGCTTTTGTTTGCTTCCCCACACTTGAACTTGTTTGCGCACTTTTGGTGTCTAGCCCTTGACGTTACCCTCAATAATCACTACCTCACCTGCCAAGGAAAAAGATCAAGAAAAGACGAATGGTCAGGAAAGAATATGAAAAGAGGGGGAATGTTGGGGGCTAGAAAAGAAAAGAGAGAGAGAGGGGAGAAGAGAAAGAAAGAGACGTTGATGCGAAGTTTTCTGTCATATCTAAGCTTTCCCATGTCCTAACAGTGACTATACCTAGGGATATCATGCAAACCTAGACTGTGCCTAGCTAAGCATTTTTACTCAAAAATAAAGGGCATGAAGCTCAAATATGCTCACGGGATCAAATTGTGACTACTGGTGTTGTTGCCTAGATACGGGTATAAGGGCTAGCAGGTCTAAAAATGCATGTTCAGGCGTAGGTGCGATGGATGTCATGCTTCTTCAATGCATCAAAAGTTGAAAAACGCATGCCAAAAATGAGGGTTTGAAAACTGATAGTGGGAAAATTTTCCTAGCATGGCTAAAAATAAAATCCAAAAATCATGCAATCATGCAGCAAACGTGAAAATAAACATGCAATCACACAGGAAAAACGCATAAATAATTCCCTCCCCACACTTAGGCAGCGCATTGTACTCAATGCGGGAGAGCATAAAAAGGAGTTCAAGAAGTATAGGTACAGTACAATAATAAAAAACATTAAAATTGTTTAGTGCCCCTTTTCGGGGGCTGGGAGGTGAAAATGTTCGGGTGGGGGTTACTAGGGTGGCAAATTTTTGTGGGCAACTTCAGCCGTCAAAGCCTAAAGTTCCCGCAGAATGAGCTGGAGAAGTCTCGTCTGGGTCGGATCATAGACGATGAGAGGTATCGGGGGCTGGCTTGCTGTTGCCGCGTTGGCTTGACGAGCTGCTTCCGCTTGGGGCACTTACTTTTTGGGGGCTGGAGGAATGGCATTGGAGCGGGGATCTGAAAGATCTGGATAGTCAAAGATGCCACCGTTCTCGGTCCCGAAAACCTTCTCCGTTGCTGGGGCACAACCTGGATAAAAACTCAACACACCTCGTGAGAGACATAAATGACCCATGACATCCAAGGTTCGGATATCCAAATCCTTGAATGCCAGGGGCTCAGAAAGGTTACTAGCAGCCAGGTCAATGTTACGCATCTTCACAGCAAACAGGGAGATAAGTGATCCAAAAATAGGCCCACGGCTGCCATTTAACACATGCAAAACGCCCGAAGCTACCCAAAAACCAAGATTGACCCTACGTTTGTGTTTCATGCACCATAAAAAGAAAAGTTCCTGCACAGATATCTGTCCCGAGGAACCAAATCTTGCTGAAAAGGTGAGGGATAGATACCGGTGCAGGATACGCAAGGCAGGATCAACGATTTCATGGGCTTTACTACCCTTAGGGTCATACTTAACAGCAGGCTTATTGGTTAGTTCACGAAAAGCAACATTGGCATAAAAAATAGACGGGATAACAGTCAAAGCATTCTTGTACAGAGGGGTGTTCAGTTCATCTTTAGTGACAAATCCTAACCAGCAATTAAATTCACGAAGGGTCAGATGCTCCCATTTGTTAGCTAGCCTAAAGTTGATCAAACCAGGGGTAGAGGAGTTCGGACCGACCTTGCCCTTGGGCCTAAAAGTGCCATCTACCCAGAATGTAGTGAAAAACTCGAGGGAAAGCTCAACAAAGGTCGGGTGTTCCAAATAGAACAGAGACTCCCAACCAATGTTGGCCGCATACTCCCTGACCTTGGATTCAATACCCATCTTAGCAAGAAAATCAAAATCCAGGCGCGCACATTACCTAACGCCCTTGGAATTCAGCATAGTCAACTTGTCAAGTGATGGTTTATCATTAAATACGATCCATTCATGAGGTGAGGAAAGGTCAGAAGTCACCTGTTGGGAGCTGGATCTGGGGATGGTCGAAGGTGCTGGGGTCTCGGTCTCGACGTCATCATCTGTTTCGAGGGCTCGAGGCTTCTTGGAGCTCGAGGGCTTGCCGGCACTGGTGGTTGAAAGCTTCCTCTTGGTGCCCACTAGCGTATCAACTGCAGCTGGTTGCTCTGATTTGGCGTCAGCTTTAGATTTCCCTTTCTTAGCCGCTGATCTTGCCACTGCTGCTTTTTGCTTCCTCTCCGCCTCCTCCGCAGCTTTCTGGGCCTCGGGATCTTCTTCTTCTTCGTCTGCTTCACTGCCCTCTGCTTCTCCACTTTCTCTTGTTCCCTCTTCCATGACTTCGAGGTCTTCATTCTCTTGGCCGATACCAGGCTCAGCTTGCTCCTCCATGACCTCGGCTTCTTCGTCGGAGATCAAGATGTCCTTGAGGACTTCCTCAATACTCAGGGCAGGCTGAGGAGCTAAGAAACAGTCGACGGCCGCATCAAGGGGGGTTTTCCTGGCGGATGGAGAGGGCTTTTTGGATTTAGACTTGGTTGTGGACTTGGAAGTGGAAGATCCGGGGGGGAGTTTCACTACTCGGCCGCCTCTAGTGGCGGTCGAGGTAGGGGGAATAGAGCTTGTGACCTCTAGGTCATCGTCCACCGGGGTGAACTCTCGGATCTACTCTGCGGTTGTTGGTGAGACCGCCGTAGGAGAGGGAATGGGAAGTGAGGTGGAAGACAGTGATGTGGCTGTTTTGAATGAAGCTGAGTTCGAGGTAGCTGATTGCGATCTGGATCTGTAAGGAACGGGGCTGGATGTGTCCACCGGCTTAGGTCCAGCAGCATTTTTGCGGGCTGGTCTTTTTGTTTTAGGTGTCATTGATGGTGAGGGAAGAGATGACAGTAATGGAGATGGAGATGGGAGTGGAGAGAGGATAGGGTTGCGTGTTTTGGTGAGGGAGAGAGGTGAAATTGATATGTTTGAAAGTGATATGAGTGAAAACGAAGTGGGAGCGTGGGAGAGAGAGTGGTAGTCAGGCCACGTGGGAGAGAGAGAGCTGGCATTAAATGGCGCAGCTTTTTCATTGATAAGGCCTGCTTTTGCTGTGCTTGTCAGGCCACGTGGCGCTCTGGGCGTGGAGCACGACGACCCACGCATATCTCAACTGCCTAAAAAGGAGAACAACTTTTAAATTTCAAAAAGGCAGTTGGGATACTATAAGATACGGACAAAAAGAGAGAATAAAGGTGAGTTAATGCTAAATAAAAGGAATAAAATCATATGGGAAAAGGAAAGGTCAGGGATATATACAATCAACAAAACCTGGAAATAAAATAAAATTAAATAAAAATCAGAGAATCTGAAAAGATGCAGAGAAGATAAGGGAGAGAGAAAGGATGCAGACGGCATGTCAAATGCCTCTAGTGTGGTCCGTTTACTCGTCGGGACCCCGACGTGCGTTAATACTCTAGGCCTGGAGAGGTGGAACATCCACCATGGCCTCCTCAATTACCGAGGGCTGGAAACCTTCATAAAAGGGTTTCAGTCTCTGACCACTGACTTTGAAAATGATTCCTGTGACTGGGTTCTGAATTTCAACTGCACCATGGTTGTAGACTGTCGTGACCACGAAGGGTCCTGACCATTTAGATTTCAGCTTTCCGGCAAAGAGTCGTAGGCGTGAATTGTACAATAAAACTTGTTGTCCGACTGAGAATGTTTTGGGACGAAGGTGTTGGTCATGGTAAGCTTTTGTCTTGCCCTTATAGAGCATGGCGTTCTCATAGGCATCGTCCCTCAATTCCTCTAGCTCTTGGATTTGCAAACGCCTGTGTTGATTAGCGAGGCCTAGATCTGTATTTGCTTTCCTGATGGCCCAAAAAGCCTTGTGCTCTATCTCCACTGGAAGATGGCACGGCTTGCCATAGACAAGTCTGTAGGGGGTCATTCCGATTGGGGTCTTGAAAGTTGTACGATATGCCCAGAGAGCATCATCCAATTTCAGACTCCAATCCTTCCTGGACTGGTTAATGGTCTTCTCAAGGATGGATTTGATCTCACGGTTCGAGACCTCGGCTTGGCCATTAGTCTGAGGGTGATAAGCAGTTGATGTTCTATGGTGGACTCCATACTTTGTCAAAGGAGAGGTCACAACACGGTTGCAGAAGTGGGTACCCCTATCGCTGATCAGCGCTCTAGGTGTACCGAACCGATTGAAGATATTGGTGCGGAGGAAATTCACGACCACTTTGGAATCGTCCGTTCGAGTAGCCTTGGCCTCGACCCATTTAGAGACATAATCGACGGCCAGAAGGATGTAGATGTTGCCAAAGGAATTGGGAAAAGGGCCCATAAAATCTATACCCCAGATGTCAAAGATCTCGCAAGCAATAATGTTTGTCAAGGGCATCTGATTCCTGGCCCCGATATTTCCAGTGGCCTAACATCGGGGGCACGAAGCGCAAAACATGTAACTATCCTTGAAAACGGTGGGCTAGTAAAGACCAGCTTCCAGGACCTTTAGGGCAGTTTTCTTGGCCGCGAAATGGCCTCTCTCCGAATGGCAGAATTTAAGGATCGAAGGCACCTCGTCCATGGTTACACATCTACGAATTATTTGATCTGAACAGTGCTTCCACAGGTAGGGGATATCCCAAATGTAGTATTTTTCTTGTCTTCTGATTCTATTGCATTCAGAGGGAGCGGCATCAGCTGGGTAAGTGCCTGTAGCACAAAAGTTTGCAATATCGGAAAACCATGGGGAATAAACAGCTTGGGCTAGACATAATTGCTCGTCTGAAAAAGTGATAAGATTCTATGTTGATCTTGTAAGATTTGGAGTCGTGCCTGATCGGAACGGTGGCGGTCGGTGTCGGATGTACCTGCAAAGCGCCGGAGGGGGGGCTCCGGCGTAGACACTCCGATGCTTAAGTCAGTTCGGGTTTCAAAAATAACAGAGGTTCGTCTCAGTGATCTCGATCTTCCCTTCAGATTGGAAAAGTAGGGGTATTTATAGGCCTGTTCGGCGATACCTGGCGATAACAATCCAGGCGATATCTGATGGTGACGTCACAAGCGATACCGACAGATGACGTCATGAGCGATATCATACGGGCTGCCGGGAGCGATAAGCTCGTGGGTCCCTAGGATGGGATGGTACCGTGCGTGTAGAGTCGCATGAGTCCCCCCCGCTGATGTCGACCATCCTAGGAATCCTTCACTGATTCTCGGGCGATATGAAGATATCTTACGGGTCTTATGGGAAATCGTCCTGGTGGGAGCCGCAAGTGTGGTAGCACCGTTAGGGCTATCTTGATTGTTATCAAAAAGTATCTCGGATTGGCTCAAGCGAATTATCTTCTTGGGCTGGAAGTCTACTCAAGTGATCTGCCACAAGGTTTTCTCTTCCGGCCTTATCTTTGATAGCGATATTAAATTCTTGTAGGAGCAAGATCCAACGAATAAGCCGAGGTTTGGCATCGGCTTTGGTCAAAAAACACTGAAGGGCAGAATGGTCTGAGTAGACGAGGACATGAGTGCCTAGCAGATATTGCCTGAACTTGTCTAGGGCATAGACTACGGCCAGGAGTTCTTTCTCTGTGGTAGTGTAGTTCTGCTGGGACGGGTCTAGTAGCTTGGAAGCATAATAGATGACATGGGTCTCTTTATCCTTCTTCTGACCTAAAACGGCGCCAAGGGCCTGATTACTGGCATCACACATGACCTCGAAAGGTAGTGTCCAATCGGGGGCACGAATAATCGGGGTCGAGATAAGTTTGTTCTTGAGAAGTTCAAAAGCGGTTTTGCAGGCCTCGCTGAAATCAAAGGACACGTCCTTCTGGAGCAAGTGACACATTGGTTGAGCAATCTTGGAAAAATCCTTAATGAACCGTCGGTAGAAACCAGCGTGGCCTAGAAAAGATCGCACATCGCGGACACAGGAGGGGTAGGGCAAGGATTCTATTACTTCTATCTTGGCTTTGTCAACCTCGATTCCCTTGGCCGAGATAACATGACCAAGCACTAGGGCTTGATCTACCATGAAGTGACATTTTTCAAAATTCAGGACAAGATTCGTCTCTATGCAGCGCTCTAGGCACCTCTTCAGATTGTTCATGCATTCCTCAAAAGAATTCCCATAGACGATGAAGTCCATGAAGACCTCGATTCCATCCTCAACTAGTTCAGAGAAAATGCTGACCATGCAACGTTGGAAAGTGGCAGGGGCGTTACACAGACCGAAAGGCATGCGTCTATACGCGAAGGTCCCGAAAGGGCAGGTAAAGGTGGTCTTTTCCTGGTCTTCAGGAGCAACTGGGATCTGATGGAATCCAGAGTAACCGTCTAGACAGCAATAGTGGGTTTTACCGGTGAGGCGTTCTAGCATCTGATCGATGAAGAGCAGGGGAAAATGATCTTTTCTGGTAGCGGAGTTCAATCGGCGTAGTCAATACACACTCTCCACCCATTCTGGATTCGAGTAGGAATGGATTCGCCATCTTGACTGATGGTGATGGTAATGCCTATTTTCTTGGGCACGACCTGGATAGGGCTGATCCAAGGGCTATCTGAGATGGGGTAGATAACTCCCGCATCTAGCAACTTGAGAATCTCTTTCTTTACCACTTCCATCATAGGCGGATTAAGTCGTCGCTGGGGCTGGCGAATGGTCTTGCTCGCGTCTTCTAGGTGGATGTGATGAGTGCACAACGCTGGAGACAAACCCTTAATGTCCACAATGGTCCATCCTATGGCTTGTCTGAAGTTCCTTAGCAAGGAAACTAACTTGGACTCCTCGAGGTCTTCGAGCTTGTTGGAGATGAGGACAGGTAGAGAGTTATCGGGGCCTAGATAAGCATATTTCAAATGGGTAGGCAGTGGTTTCAGATCTAGGGCTGGAGCCTGATCAATAGAGGGAAATAACTTAGCATGGCTTGGATAGTTGGGAGACTGATTCGGAGACTCATACTGAGCAACAACGCATTCTTCTAGGGCAGCGACGACAGAGTGTAATTCAGATGGAATAGGAAGCGTCGAGGCCACAACATCTAGAAGAGCTGGCGTCAGACTCCTGTCAAGGGCAAATTACAAGGGGTCAGTAGAATATATGTCATCAATCTCCCCTATAATGGGGTCAACAATATCAACATAATTCACACTAGAAAATTCAGAGGGGTATCGCATGGCTTCTAGCATATTTAATTTGATGATCTCTCCATCAAATTCGAAGGAGATGGTGGCATCATGAACATCAATCTTTACTCGGGCTGTGGCCAGAAATGGGCGGCCTAGAAGGACGTCTGTGGATTTGGTGGAGTCTTCGTTCTCCATTGCAATCACATAAAAATCCGCAGGGAACAAGAATTCTCCCACTTGGACCAAGACATCCTTGATTATCCCCTCGGGGTAGATGATAGAGCGGTCAGCAAGCTGGATGGTGAGGTCTGTGGGCACGAGAGGCTCGAGGCCTAGACTGTGGTAAATTATCAAGGGCATGACATTAATTCCTACTCCTAGGTCATACATGGCCTTGCCAATATCGACTGTTCCGATTTGACAAGGGATAATGAACATGCCCTGGTCTTTGCATTTCAGAGGGATTCGACGCTGGATATGTGCAGACGCGTTGGCCCCTACGCTGATCTTGTTAACTTCAGCGAACTTGTTTTTGTTCGTGCATAATTGCTTCAGGAATTTGGCATAGCGAGGGATATTCTTCACGGCCTAAAGAAGAGGGATGTTTACAACCACTTTACTGAACATTTCAAAGATATCGTGATCCTCCTTATCTTTCTTGGCCTTGACCAATCTGTGAGGGAACGGAGGTTCGAGAATTTTATGAATGTACTCTTGAGTAAATTCTGGTGGGTTGGGGTCATTCCGTGGTGAACCTCTGGGGAGCGGATTCTGTCTTCTTTGACTTCCACAAATCTAGGGACTTTGGGGAGCTTTGTTCTAGGTTTAGGCCGGATTTCGGCCTCTGGAGAATTTTCAATATCTTGGGCTGGAAGCTCTGGTGGGTTCAAAGTTGTTCCACTACGCAAAGTTAATGCACAGATATTGTGCTTGGGATTTGTTTCGGTCTAGGGTGGCAGTCTGCCATGATTTGTTAACTCTTGCAATTTGGCAGTCAGGGCACTCATTTGCTTCTTAAGTTCATCTATTTCTTTCTGCTGCTCGGGATTCTTAGGCATTTCAGTAGTCGGGGGTTGGATAAAAGCCTTGTCTGGAGGATGGACAAAGGTCTGATCCTGAGGAGGTTGGCGTTGATACTGGTTCTGATGAAATGTGGGTCGAGGTCTGAAATTTGGCATATTATGAGGGTGGTTTCCATAGGGGTTCTGGTGTGGTTGATGGCTAGGCCCCGAAAGCTGAGTGTTTGGGACCCATCCTTGGTTTGGTTGTTTCCAGCCTTGGTTGTAAGTCTGAGCGTAAGAAACTGGAATAACTTGGTCGGCAGCATTCACCTGTATTTCCTCCGAAATATGGGGAGATGCATCAGTGGGGTGATCCACGAAATTGCATATCTAGCAGGCCTTGACAGGTGCGGGTTGTCCGGTCATGAAGTTTTGGAACATTCCTGTGAGAGAGGATATCTGGTTCTGAAGGGCAGCTACTTGGACATCCTAGCCTGGATTGTTGGCAAGGTCGTTAGAGGCATTCTTAGCCATGAGCTCTATTGTTGCTCGAGCGGCTCTTGGAGTTAGAGCAGTCAGGGATCCATTGGCAGCTGCGTTAAGTAACGCCTTATCATGAGTTTTGAGGCATTCACAAAAATATTGAACAAGAGCGTGCTCGGTAAGATTGTAAGCTGGACAGCTAGATTGCATCTTCTGGAATCTCTCATAGTACTGGGCTAGAGTCTCTTCTTTCTTCTGAACAATGGAGACGAGTTGCTTGCGCGTGGTGTTGGAGATAGAAGTCGGGTAGTACTTCTCAGTGAAGATTTTTGACATGTCTACCCAAGAATGAATAGATCTTGCGGGAAGGTCGTAATACCAGTCTAGGGCATCATCTTTGAGAGACCACTGGAATGCGCGAAGCTTGGCCTGCTCAATACTAACGTTGGCGGGTTTCATGGCCTCGCAAATAGAGTGGAGCTGTTGAAGATGACGAAGAGCATTTTCCTTAGCTACCCCTGGAAAAGTAGGCAGATGATGAAGTACGGCTGACTTCAGAGTCCAGTCATTAGGAATGTTGGGCTAGTCAATGCAGCTACTTGCCATATCGGGGGTTGCATGGAAATTGTCGATGGTTTGTTGGTCTGAGGGTGGTGGTTGATCTTCGTGGTTCTCACGGTTGTTACGGTTGTCATTGTTGGCTAGGTCATCCATTGTTGGAAAATTAAAATGGTCTGGTATGGGGTTTTTGGGGTTACGATGGAGAAAGGTCATGTCTACGAAAAGCTGGTGTTCCTGGTCAGCCAAATTAGAAGGGGATCCGTCGAGGGCAGGATGTGGGATTACTCTACGATGAGCAAATGTTCCTTGAGCTTGCCTTCCAAGTCCTCTTTCTGTTCTGGTCAGCTCGAGGTCTTGAGGGAGTAGATCAGGGGCAGACCTCCTGGTCATACAAGAAAAACAAAAACAAAATCAGAACCGTTCAATCCCCGGCAACGGCGCCAAAATTTGATCGTCACTCAAATATACTTAAATTTATCCTGATGTCTAAATGCACAAATTAATGTGTACAAAGCAAGACAGGGTCGAACCGCAGAGATTGAAGGAATGAATTGCTAGTGAATATGTATGACAAGGCAATACGCAACAGATCTAACCAAAGTAACAGTACTGGGGGGGGGGGGGGGGGGGGGGGGGTTTATGTTGATTAATAAATTAATCAACGCAGAGTATGAGAGCTAACAAAACAGAATTGTAATGTAATTATCTAGGGCACGAAAGTAAACTGCAATCCAAGGCAAGAGATGTAAATAGATCAAATGCAGGAAAAGTAAGGAAAAAGATATTAATCAACTAGGACGAGATCTTAGCGAAAGGTGTTCCCTTGGGTTGCATTTTAGGTCAGCTAGTCATCGGTGCAACAGTATTCTAGACTCAAGTACAGATCTGCTATAGGGACCGCGTTTCCACACCGCATCCCCTGCTTACCTTCTTAGATAAAAGTCACCCCCCGTTTCCACATATGAGGTGACCTTGACGTTCAGCCATCCTCCCAGTTGCCTCTCTTGTCATCAAAAGGCAGCCTTGACACTTCGAGCTGTCATGGGTACGAAGTAGGGAAGCTAAATTCAGAACGCCCATGAAGGGGAGGTAAGACAGATCTAGGGCGCGACAACTCGGCTTGTCAGACCCATATCACATACCCTAGATAACTGTTTACCCCTAGGTGACGCCTCTCGCGCTGCCTCCCCTAGGTGTCTACTAAAACTCCAGGGCTTCGCGTCAGGTATAACCCTGGAATATGACGTTACTCATGCAGAAATACTAAAAGATGATCAAGCTCTTAACATTTCTAGACAAGCATGGAATTAAATCAGTAAACAACTATGTGCAACAAGAGAATATATTAAGCATGCATTAGACCTCTTAGCCGAACACTACAACCCTTGAAACACCCTTCACTAAGAAGGGGCTATTTAGCTACTCATACTATAATGTAAACAGTAGGTATATAGAATCATGCAATAACAATGAAAGTAAAAAGGAAGTAGAGGAAACCGGTAGATTAATTAATAATCGAAGAGGAAAGTTGCGACAAAGGTTGTTCTTGATGATAAGAGGAGAAGATCCCCAGAAAATAAGTGCTAAAATTAATGTAAGAAATTATCCTTGGACAGCCGCCCTTACAAAAAACCTAAAACTATGCTTATATAGCCTAAAACTAGCTAGGAGACAAAAACAGCTAAGGGCAATGAGGGCGTGACAGCACATGTCCTTGCAAAAGGAATATTCTGGGATTCCTGATGCGCCTGATGCCTTCTGGAAGCGCCTGGGATTCCGTGCGGATCTTTGAAGATGTTTTTCTTTGGAAGAAGGTTCAGAACTGTCGAGGCCTTGAGACAGTGCACTGGTCTGGTTCGCGTCGAGGTCTTGACGACGTTCTTTCTTCTAGGCCTGGAAACTGGAATTCCTCAGAATTGCTCTAAAATCGTCTCTTTTCGATCTTTTCCCTCTTTTGATGCTGATCTGCAAATAAGATTGGAATTAGGGTCAAATAACAACATCAAGCCCCCGAAAGGGCTAGAAAAGAGGGTAAAACCGAGGACATGAAACGTGCTATCACCCCTCGTATTTGTTGGGAAAAGAAAGAAAAATAGAAAGAAGAAAAGAAAAGAAAAAAGGAAAGCAAGAAAAAAATGAAAGGAAAGAAAAGAGAGCAGAGGAAAGAAGAAAAAAAAGTTTGGAAAAAATATCAAATTAGAATTGGATCCGGGTCTAGTCCCGGACCCGAAAAAATTAACCGGGTCGAGACCGGGTCTGGAAAATAGACCTGCATAAAATCCAGGTCGGGACTAGTCCCGAACTTTTCGGGGTCATGTCTACGGGTGGGGGTCTGGTCCCGAATTGACACTCCTATGTACAATTACTACCTAAAACTTAGTCAGGATTTTTAACACATCCACTAATGAAGGGGTATCCGAGATGCAATCTCAACCAATTTACAAGACTTTCTTTCTATAGTCTCAAGCAAATAACCTATATGAAGCATATATACGGACACGAGACACGATACGACACAATACTCTAATATAATAATTTCTAAAAATTTAAGATATGACACGACTTGAGACACATCAATTTTATATATTTTTAAAATGTAATTTATATAATTTTTTATATTATATTATAATTTTAATAATTAAAATATCACTTTATGGTATATATATATATAATAATATCCTTATAAACGTAATACTTTTTAGATGCCAATTTTTTTTCATAGATGACTATGCATACATAAAAGAGAATAGAGATTGAACTAAATTCACAGTTGTCCCCAAGTGTCTAAAAAGCGTTCGACTTAAAAAAAAAAAATTATTTTATTTTTCGTAAGTATCCTCGTGTATTGGATACGTGTTGAGCGACTATCGGTGTCCGACGTCAACATTCCCAACCCGGACACGAAGCCATTTCTGAAGTGTCCATGATTCAAGTTTTTGCAAGGCTAAAAACTCACAACTTAAGTCATTTTGCAGGCTAAAGACTCACAACCCAAATTCTAAGAATGTTTGTTATACACTCTTAAAACTTTCAAAATATTTCAATGGGATTTGAAATGCGGAAATTCCTATGGAGTGGAGGGGACAGTAGGTGCGGCCTAGCCAAGGTAAAATGGGATTTGGTCACTTTGCCAAAAGAGATGGGAGGTTTGGGTTTGGGAGACTTGCGCTTGAGAAATGACGTGTTGCTCTTCAAGTGGATTTGGGGGGCTTTAAAAGGGGGGAACAAGCTTTGGGTGGAGATCATCCGAACCCAGTACAAATGCACATGTGTGGGGAGCTTGTGGATGCAGGACCATGGAGACCCCTCACCTATTTTGAAGGACATTTTGGAAACCTGGGGGAGAGGGGGTGATAGGTTCCACCAGTGGACTGAGCATATTCGGCTTACCTTAGGGGGTGGGAATTCTTTCATATTTTGGTGGGACACTTGGGTTCTTCAGGTCCCTCTCGCGCTAAGATTCCCATGCTTGTATCACCTCACGGGATCTAAGGAGGGAAAGATTTCAGACTTTGGAGAATGGCGAGATGACATATGGGTTTGGAAATGGAGTTGGCGTAGGGCCTTATTCGAGTGGGAAGTTGACAAAGTAAACGATCTGTTGGCTCTACTTCAAACACCGAGGGATAATAGGGAGAACAACGCCATAACATGGATGCTTGAACCTTCGAAGCAGTTCACAGTCAGATCGCTTACGTCTTCCATCCAGAAATCAAACTTCAGGGGCCAGACGAATGACATCCTCAACTCGTGTTGGCAACGGTTGGTCCCCTACCGAGTCGAATCCTTCATGTGGTTAGTGCTTCAAGATAGGATTACGACAAGGGAATTCCTAAGGTGACGTAACATCACCATGGAGGAAGATAGTTTTTGTCCCCAATGCTTAGGTCCAGAAGAGTGTACAAACCATTTGTTCATTCATTGCCCTTCCACGGGTCCAATCTGGGACTATATTTCGAGATGGGCAGGTGTAGCATGGTGTAGACCGAGGACACTTCAGGACCTATGGATGAGCTGGTGCGAGCTGGTCGACTGGAGGAATAAGCAGGCTAATTTGATGTGGAAGATGCTCATCTACGTCGTCATGTGACACCTCTGGATCCAACGAAATAACAATGTCTTCAGCAATGTAAACCCTAGTCCATTCCGGACGGGGCTTGTAATATTCGGGACTTGGCAACGATGGATCAAGAGTTGGGACCCTAGCTTCCCATACTCACCCACGCAAATGATCATTTCCTCTGCATGGCTGGAGTCGTGGAATCGTCCAGGTGTGCAGGATAGGTAGTATGCAGTCAGGACTTGGGTTAGAATGTGGAGTTTTGCTATTTGTTGCTCGGTTTTGTTTCTCTTGGAGTAGCTGCTGATGCAATAGCTTCAGATGCTCTATCATGTCCCCCATGACCCTTTTATCAATAAAACATCAGCCTATTTAAAAAAAACATTTCAATGGTTTATAAGATGTCTGTTGTTTTCCATGCCTCAACAATGTCAGTATCCTTTTTAGTCGTCTTTAATTTCAGTGCTGCTTGAGTCATACGTTGAAGTAGAAGGAGAATAATTAGTCGGACAATATGAGATTCAAAAGAATAGTGATAGAATGTTTATTACAGTAGTCACGTCTGGTGAGCCAAGCCAAGGAGGACAATGGCGAAGTGACCTCGATATAGTTTGCATTAGCATTAGGTATTTTCTAGCTATTGGGCCTATGAGCTCTTTTTGTTGTGCAATTTATTTTCTCTTGATCTACATATATCTTAGGTTGTTTCTTTTGTTCTTCTTTTGTGCCCTAAGCCCTTGGGCTTTTTAACATTGTGGTCAACTTGGACCCAAATTACTAAAATCATCTTGTTTTGAAGAAAAAAAACCATCCTTTTTTAAAATAAACAAAAAATAACATCACAATTTATTCAATTAGCAGGAAAATCAACCACAAGAAGAGAGTTAACTGATTTATGAAAGAATATTTCCAAATCAGATAATTTGAACATAAACTTTTACTACTAGGCAAACTGGAAAAAAGCAATGGTCTTTACAATACACTAGTTTTGTACCCGCGCGATACGCTACGCAGATATATTATTATTCTATTTTCTATTAATAAATTTTTAAAATATAAATTATATAATAAAAATATACTATTAGTAGAATACATTATAAATCTTAATTTATTAACCTTTTTAGTACATAAGGATACAATATATGTTTTACAATAATTAATTATAATAAAAGTAAGCATTATTAGTCTAATATAATAGAGAGCTTAATTTTTTTTTTATTCATTTTTTTTGTATTATTGATTGCCTATCGAGAGCATAAAAAATAGTTGTAATAATCAATATAAAAATGGGGTAAAATACAACTTATCACTGTCCACAATGGACTTGCAGATGGTGGTAAGAGGATCGTCCACAAAGACCACTAGGGAAATGTAGTTCTTGATTGACTTGCTCGTCACTGGAATTGGTTGGTTGATTCTGAAACTAAGACAAAAGAGAACAATTAAGCAGTTAAAATAATCTTGGTCAAGGGCTTGGCCAAGACAAAATATTCTGGGGAGAAAATTCAAGTAGTGGAAAACTCCTGGTAAGGGCAATCTGAGAGCTCCGGTTCTTATGCTTTGATCACTGATTTAAGGGTATTTATCTTTGTTGCTACCCGATTTTGAATTTCTCGCGTCACAACTTTGCATATTTCAGCATTTATTGCATTAATAGCTCGTCTAGGTCAAATTTTTGTCGATCTTTGGTCTTAAGCTATTTTGTTTAATATTCCGCGTCATTTCAAGTCTTTTTAGTTTTTCCGAATTTTTTACTGTCTTTTCGCTCGAACTTCTATTGGTCCCGAGTAAGTTTCCTCGGATCATAGATCGAGCACGTTGTTTCATTAGTTGACAATTACCTACTATTTTTCTCTTCCACGTCATCTCGTTTGGTTTCGTTCAATTTTTGCCGTAATGACATTTATTTTGCGTCCGAACTTTCAACATTTCCGAAAGAGAAAAAAAATACGTTAAACCAAGTTTCGCATTTTATTCACTGTATACTAGTTTTCTTGTATTATTTTCCTACACACCGTGTTACCCTCAGTTCGAATTTATTTTCATTTTTGAGCAATTTTACTCGTACCAAAATATCTCGTTTGTACCCAAAAATAGGATTTACTCTACATTAATGCCATTTAATTCACCCTCATCCTCCAACTCGGCACAAAATTTCACTCTCATTCTCCATTTCTTGCACTACCTTCTTAGCCCATTAGCTCTCCTGGGAAGTAAGCTTTCTCACTCTAGTTTTCCTTTAATTTTCGTTTATGGCCTTAATCAACTCATAAATTGCTCAAACTTGTTTCTCTTGCTTTGTTTTCATGTCAATTTCATTGTTATAGCTTTAATTTAATTTTGTAGTATCTGGGTTAATTAATTGCCTAATTACCGATTAAATGCTTGTCTTTGCTTGTTAAATTTGTCCACTATTCTGTTCAAAATTATGGGTTGTGTTTGTTTATTTGAGTTTCTGGAGTGGTGTGGGTTTTATTGATTCCATTTTGGGTGTGTTTCATTGGAGTGTTTGAACCTTGGTCACGGGCCATGGGAGCCGGCGACGTGAGGAAGAAGAAAGGTAAGGGCGGGAAAGAAAAATGAGAAAGGTGATGGGCTTAGCCTTTGCCAAGCTCATCTGTTTTAAATGAAAAGGTTTGGGCTTGGATTGATTCCAAACCCATTTTTTTATGTCCAAAAATCGGATGGGCCTAAGCCCGACCCATTTATATTTCGTAAACTTTCATATTTAATTTTCCTATTATGCCTCACATGTGATAAATTGCTTATCTTGCTTTCGTGCTTAAATTTCTATGCAATTGCTCACATGCTTTATATGCGATAATTTGTTTAATTATGTTAATTTTTGTATAGATTATTCATATGCTCACATGATGATTTGTTTATGCCATGTTTAATTATAGTAAATTTCTCGTATGCTTGCATGTTATAAATGAAAAGTCTATTGTTTGCCATGTTTTATGTAATTAATTACTTACTTGTTATAAACTAAATAAATGTTTGTATGCGCTTTTATTATTTATTATTTTCGAGTTATCGCTAACACTCTCAATTTGTAGGTAATCTTTAAGTCTTCGCTCGCAAGTACGCCCTTCTAGTCTCTTTTATTTATTCCATATTTTCCGCAAATATTACTTATATGCATGTTACTTAAAAATGTTAAAAACTCATATCATAATTGTATGCATGATATTTAGAATTGTTAGAAGATAAAATCAACGCACATGTATACGTGTTTAAATCACCTGCTTTTTTTATGCTATGAAATTGATTATTATGCATTGATACATGAGCATGGTGGCTTTGATCCCACACAGTTATTTGCATTCATTAAATTGGTATTGTGCTAGTTTTTATCTATGATAGGATCACGTAGTAATTAATTAATCATGCATGGCCCGATGATAAAGGGCGAACGTCCGCTCTAGCAAAGAGAAAAATGATAACCTCGTCCAGAAAATAGAAAAATGGTAACCCCGTCCATCAGTCCCGATCGGAAATAACAATGTCCCAACGAAAAATGCTAGATGTAATGTCACCTTTGAGGGCTAACTTACGTGTTTTTCTATCGTCCCTTTCAAACACCTTTTTACCGGTAACCTTTTAAGGATGTGACTCGGGTGCCTAACACCTTCCCGAGTCCATAAATATGACCTCGAACCGTTGTTCTTTGGTTTAGACCATATGTGCCTTTGTTTTATTTTTTTATGCCATGACGATTAGGTTACTTAAACCTAGAAACAAAAATAGGGTGGCGACTTCATTTTGCATGATGTGAGACGAGTCCTATTTTATCTCACATTTCGTCCCGAACCGTTTCGCAGTAAAAAAATTGAAAAGGGGGTGCGACAATCTTTATATCTATAGTACTACTATAGAGTGCAAGGAATCATGTACACTCCTACTTCCCTCCTCTTCTAATTAACTAGCGGGTGCTCCCATTCTTGGTAATCCTAACCAAAGAACACCTTGTTGGTTAAAGGATTTATTCTTTTGGTTGCTGTCTTGAATGGTTGTTCGCTTCCTCAATGGTTTAGGGGAAGACAACACCTAGCCCAAGCTACCTCCCAATCGAGGCCCTAGGTTGTCAATCTAGTCTAAACTATATCACTTATTTCCTACCAGCCTTCGTGAGACTGGCTGTCTACTTGGCCTATCCGGTTTCGCTCGTCCCCTTCTAGGCTGACTGCAACTCTTCTTTACTAAAATATAAGAGTGATCAAGTCTTACTTCTAACAAGTTAGCAATTTGTTAAATTAGAAAATAAAATAATTACGAAAGTAGAAACTATTAAGAATGTTTAGATCTCACAAAGCATAAGAACGTGGCTCATCAACCCTTATCAAGATAGGTGTTTAGCTAGACATACTTGATAGTGTGTGTTTTATGCATATTTTTCTTCTTATTTATAACCTTATTTTGAGCATGATGATGCTAATTTCCCTTTGAATTCACTCTTTTTGCAGATCTAGGCTCTAAGAGAAAAAGATGCTGAAACAACCCCATTTTGGTGGAATTTTCACTTATGGATCTTAGAGCGTCAAAACTAACGTCGAGGCCTAGTTACTACCATGTTATCGAGCCCTTGCTGTGGATTCATCCAGTCCAAGGATCTACCCAATGGCTACGCTCAGTTGCCATACATGCAAGTTCCTTCTCCAATGAAGCACTCTACAAGATCCGCACGAGATTCCATGAAGATTCCCTGTCTCCAACAGGGAATATTCCCCCTCTAGGACGCAAGCCCTCCGTGTTTCTGTCCTTCCTCCAACTGGACTTTGTCCTTTTGTGGGTAGTTAGGCTATATATGCTTTTAGCTTTTAGGGTTTTGGACATCTTTTACATCACTTTTCTTAATTTTATAATTATTTTAGGGTTGTGAGCCGCCAGCTTCTCTCCTGGGGATTTGTTCCTCCCCCATTTTCTCCATTACGCTGTCATCAACTCATTAAACTAAAGCATTTAGCTCCGGCCGGTATTTATTTAGTTTTATTTCCTTTTATCGCATTCTCTTCTTTCCTATTTTGTTTAGATCTATTTTTATTTATTTATTTACTAGCATGAGCGGCTAAGCTCAACTGCTTAGCAAGGGTATTTTAAGGGTTGTAAAAACGATAGTCACGAGGTCAAATTATGCTTTATATATTCTTATTGTTGTATTTGTTTGCTTGCCGTTTTTATTGTTAGATCTAGTTGGTTTTATTAGGAGCTTGATCACCTGCTAGTTTACCTGCTCAGATCTCTGTCATTTCTCTGGTTATAACTAACGCGAAGTCTTAGAATAGAGTAGACACTAGACGGATTGTCATTAGCTTGGTCCGTTTTGTCTAGGGCAAGTGAGAAATCAGGGCAGTGCCACAAGTCTGACAAGCTGAGAGGTATTTCGACTTGGATGTGTCTTTCCTCCTCTTCATGGGCACTTTGAGTATTGCCTCCCCGCCCCGTGCCTGGGAGGACGGTGAAGTGTCAAGGCTACCTCATATGTAAAAACGGGGGGTAGCTTCTCTTACGAAGGAAAGCAGGGAGCCTAAACGTACCTGGCCCCCATAGCACGTCTATAGCTTAAGAATAGAATATTTGTGCGCCGATGACTGACTAGGCCTCGACGCAACCTAAGATAACCCCTTGCTAAGATTTCTCCTTATTGATTTTATCTTATTTAATCTCCTGTTTATTTTGTTTATTATTGTTATCTCTGTTAATTCAATTATTTCTGCCCTTGTTAGTTGTCTAGACCTCGACATCTTTTGGTCGACTTGTTTGACCAACTAACCCCACCCCACCCCACCCCCCTTGTGTTACTGTTTTGTGCATTTATTCCTGTCATACATCTAGGGCAAGACTCATCATTCAATCTTTGTGGTTCGACCCTGTTACCACTGTATGCAAATTAATTTGTGTATCTAGGCCTTAGGATTTAATATTATTTTTGACCCGTTTCGGCGGTGAGTCAATACTCATGGAAGAAAACAAAATTATTATTTGCATAAAAGTAGTTGAATATGTAAAATCCAAAACTGGAAATTAACAGAGCAAGTTTGATGATGGTCTACGTGAAAAGAGAGGAAGAGAGACCCCTTCTACCAAGGCTTCTTACAGCTTTTAAATCAGTTGTCACCTAATCTGAATCTATCTCTTTCAAAGTTCAAAAAGATAATCATAAGGAAAATAAATACAAAACTCAAAAAAATAATTATTTGTTGAAGAAATAAAATATTGTTCCAAGGAGGGAGATCCAGTTAAGGATTCTTGCTGATAATCTTTAATGCAGCATATCCCTCAAATCCCATTTTTCTGTTGCAACCGCCACCTCACATCCTTATCTTTGCCCAAAGTCTGCCGCTGCAGTCTGTCTCAGCTGTCTTGGCCATGCCTACGGCCAAGACAGTTTTAAATGCCTAATTTTGTGCTCCGTATGTGATATTCTCCACTTTATCAGCCTCCAAGTAATTTCTTCAAAAGTAGGGAGAATCCATAGAAATCAATATCTTTACTGCCCAAATTACAAGAATTTAGATAGTAAAAGTATGAGAAATAAATGCTCAATCAATTATTATTTTTTAATACATTGGCAACATAGTCTAAATTTGGAGATAATTAATTGCAATAATAGTGAGATTATTTTATTGTTATTATTATTATGTCTTAAATGCAAGTGAATAGTATTTTTTTTAATTGTTACACTTTGATTTCCATTCGTTAATAACTTATAATACCTATCTAATTTTTTTATTTAATTATTATTGATAACAATAGGCCTAACGCCCGGGGCATTTTCATCTTTACACCCTACGATAGGGACAGAACGCTGTTAGGCCTACCGGGTGGACAACCTCGAGGTTGTCGCCCTTTATCGAACGATTAGCGCTGGGATGGTCGACATCAACGGGGGGTCCCACGAGGTCACTTTTTCATGACTAGGCGTTATCTCGTCCTAGGCTGAGCTCGCCGTTCCGTGAGGAAGGTAGGTGTTACCTTGCCTAGGTAACACCTACCCCCATATATATATATATATCTAACGCATCGATAGCGCACCGTTGACGGGAAATGTCAACCGCCTGACAGGGCCGTTAGCGCCCTCTATGGTTGAGCCCCCAAAAAACACCCAGTTTTTCGCCTATATATACCCGCATAATCAAGGAAGGAGGTAAGCCTGAGATTGCTAGCAAAAGCTCTGCTACTTTGACTACTCATACTAACTTAAGCATCGGAGTGTTTACGCCGGGACCCCCTCCCGGCGCCCTGCAGGTACGCCGGACAATCGCGGGCGTGGAATCCAAGGAGCCATTCTCCCCTTCTATCCTTCGCCAACAGTCAGAATCTTATCAAATTGGTGCTCTCGTTGAGAGCTTTCGTTCTATTAAGTGAGCATCCTTAATAACCAAGCTCCATTTTCTCCGAAGGCAGAAGGATTATGGCTTCTGACTCAGATCTCGCGTTGTCCCAGTCTTCTAGCCTTCCATTTTCTACTGGTAGGCGACTTTTCCCTTTCGCCACTTCTGACGCTTCTACCACGGTACAAGAAATTCCACCAAGAATGTCGGATCTCTCCTTTGAACAAACAACGGGAACATTTGTGTCCCAGGCGTATACTCCTTTATCCCAGATAGCGGGACCCAGTCATTCTACTCCCCATTCGAGAGGACCCGCGGCAGATAGTGCGAGTAATCCATTTATGAATTCAATATCATCTCTTCAAGCTCAGCTGGACCAGTTGACAGAGTTAGCCGCCGGATTCACGCCTCACGTTTCAGGACCGAGCGTGCCTTCTCAAGTAGTTTTTACTCCGCCTATCGTCACTGATCGGCCACTGTCGCCTCGGCACTCTAGGGGCATCATGTTAACTTTACCTGCAGCATCAGTCCCAGTCGGCCCCATGCAGCTTGCGTATAGGTACGCTGAACCTTCCCCGCAGTATGCGAGGGAGATTCTTGTTCTTGAAGGGGAGCGTTGGCATGATGAATAAAGAGATCGTTGGAACGACAGGCGAGACGAGGTGTTCAGGGACCCATCTCCCAGGCACAGTGAAAGGTCGAGTAGCAGGAGGCAACGAACCCGTACTCCTAGGAGTCGCAGTCGATCTCCTAGGCGACATCATGAGCATGACTTTCGAGCCCAGAGGCACCCTGACGAAGCTCCTCCTCCTCACCGACCTCGTGGAATCCCTGACGATAATGTCAGTCACCCGCTCAGTTATCGCATAAGACATCATAGAGTCAACCGACACGTGAAGCTTCCCACATAATCGTATGATGGCACGAAAGACCCAATCTCACACCTCAACAAGGTGAAAGATTTTGTACAATTTCAAACCCACAGTGACGCCGCGTTATGTCAGATTTTTGTCATGACGCTATCGGGTGTAGCGCGTCTCTGGTTTAAAGGGCTTCCGGCGGGGGCTATCAATAGTTTCTCTCAGCTGGAAGCCAAGTTTTGGAGCCAATTTAGCACAGTTGTCCCCATCAGAAAGTCCGCTGCAGCATTATTCGACATCCACCGAAAACCACAGGAGCCCTTGAGAGACTTCTTGAGTCGCTTTGATCTGGAGATGTCGCTAACGCCAGGAATCACCATCGATTTCACTGCAGAAGCCCTAAAGTGCAATTGCTATTATAGGAAGTTATGAGATACATTGATGGTGGATCCACCGCTGACGTTAGATGCACTGAGGCTGAAAGCACACAATTATGCAAGGATGAAAGAAGAGGAAAACAGAGAACAAATTTGGAACATGCCCCAAGATCCTCATCCGGCTCCTAATGCCTAAGCTAACGCAGCTCCTGATACGTGCCAAAGTGATGACTACAACCAACGAAAAGATCACATCCCCAGAACCTCGAATCGGCAAAGAGGTAATTTCTCGAAAGGGAGATCGGGAAATTCCCCTACCAGAAGACAAGCGGATCCGCCAAAGGGCCGGATATATGACCCTGACCTTCTTTCCCTCATACTACCGAGAGCAGAAATTTTATCAATTGTCCAGCAGCGGAACCTACCCATCCGTTATCCGGCTCCCGTGAAACCAGGAGTAATTATGGGAGGAAGAGAAAATGCATTCTGCAAGTTTCACAAAGCTAAGGGACATTCGACAGACGTATGTAGAGAGTTAAAACTGGCGATAGACCACCTTGTAGACGAAGGTTATCTTGGTGAGTTCGCCACCAAGACAAGAGAAGAAGCCAGGAACAATCCGGGGAGTAGAACGACTGACAGCAGGCAAGCACCTTCTCACGCCACAGGAGCTAACGCCATCCCTATCGAAGCGGGTAGGGAAACACTTGCAGTCGGCGAGGACGATGTCCCTATAATCCACATCAAAGTTGGAGGCACTCCGTATTTAGACGAACCCGCGCCGTTGGTACCCGCGGTAGGTGAGAAACGTAAAAGAGAAAGTGCGTTATCAAGAAATGAAGCGATAAGCACGTTGGACCGAATGGTGGTGTCGTTCTCAGAAGATGATGAGAAAGGCGTCGTTTACCCATACAACGATGCATTGGTAGTCACACCCATTATCGGCAGCCACGGAGTCAGGAGAACCCTTGTCGATAATGGGAGTGCAGTAAACCTGTTCTCGCTAGAGGCATACAATCTAATGAAGCGTCCTGACGATGATCTAACGCCTTGTAAAAAGCCTATAATTGGGGTAGATGGGGTCCCAATTCCAGTAACCGGAGTTACATCGCTACTAGTGTATTTTAGAGAGGATGCGTCCAAACGGTCAGAGGAATTATTATTCTTGGTTGTAGACCTGACTTTGCCCTACAACGCCATACTTGGGCGACCATTCCTCAACCGCTTTGGGGCCGCAATATCACAAAAACATCTAAGGATGAAATATCCTTCATGGGACGGAGTAGTCTCCGTCAAAGGAGACCAGAAACTAGCTGCCGAATGTTACTTGCTCATGACTTAGAAGAGTTGCGACCGTTACGTGTGCGTAGCGGATGACCCCTTTGAAGATAAAGAGGAAAAGCGCACTCAGTCGGTGGACAAAATGGTGTCAGCTCCTATCGGCGAGGACGCAGAGGCGAACCTCCTGGTTAGTGAAAAGCTAAGTCCAGAAGAGAACGCGCAGTTAGCTCGACTACTAAGAAAATACAAAGAGGAATTTGCGTGGAAACCTGCGGATATGCCTGGAGTCTCGCGAGAAGTTGCGGAACACCGGCTAAACGTTAACCCTAACGCTAAGCTTGTTTAGCAAAAGCGGCGCGCTTTCTCCTCAGAAAAGATAGTAGCCATCGAGAAAGAAATATCGAAGCTCACGAACGCTGGGTTCGTTCGAGAAGTCCAATACCCCACATGGCTGGCTAACCCTGTCTTAGTCCCAAAACCCAACGGAGATTGGCGCATGTGTATCGATTTCACTGACTTGAATGACGCCTGCCTCAAAGATTGCTATCCTCTTCCTCGAATCGATCAGTTGGTCGATTAGACTGCTGGGTATGCCAACCTAAGCTCGTTAGATGCCAACTCCGGCTATCATGAAATATCCCATAGCCATGGAAGCTGAAGAAAAGACCGCCTTCATCACCCCAAAGGCCACTTATTGCTATACGGCGATGCCGTTAGGATTGAAAAACGCTGGGGCAACATTCCAACGCATGGCAAACAAAGTTTTTGAGGAGCAAATTGGGAAAAATGTGGAAGCTTACGTGGACGACATATTGGTCAAAAGTCGTAGCTTCAAGGACCACTTAGCCGACTTAGAGGAAGTTTTTGGCGTAATGAGAAAACACAAAATGAAATTGAATCCGCGTAAATGCATGTTTGCTTTCCAAACGGGCAAATTGTTAGGCTACGTGGTCAGTCAGAAAGGCATCCGGCCTAACCCTTCGAAGGTGAAGGCCATTCAGGACATGATATCTCCTCGAACCATCAAAGAGGTACAGAAGCTCACAGGACGCATCATTGTGTTAGGGCGGTTTATTTCCAAACAAGGCGAGAGATGTTTACCCTTTTTTAAGGTCATTCGTAACAAAGCCCCTTTCGGATGGACAGAAGAATGTGAAAAAGCATTTGCCGACCTAAAAGTCTATCTCTCATCTGACCTAGTGCTAACACGACCTGAACCGGGTGACGCTCTATACCTATACCTGGGTGTTGCTGACGAAGTGGTCAGTGTTGTCCTCGTACGAAGTGATAGGCATATTCACCGTCAAGTATTCTTCGTTAGCCATGTGCTGAAAGACACCGAGCTACAGTACGCCCGCATTGAGAAAGTGGTGTTTGCCCTAGTACAGGCAACACGGAAGATGGATCGGTACTTCCAAGCTCACCCTGTTGTAGTACTCACTGATCAGCCATTAAGGAAAATTTTCAGGAAACCCGAGTCCTCAGGAAGAATGTTGATTTGGGCAATCGAACTTGAACAATATGGGTTGCAATACAAGGCCAGACCGTCAATTAAAGCCTAAGCGTTAGCAGACTTCATAGCAGAATGCACATTCACGCAAGAAATACCGATGGACCCACCGGAAGAGGAGGTAGAAGGCTCAGACCTCCAGTCTCCAGACACATACACTGACCCGTGGATCATCCATGTAGATGGAGCCAAAAACCAAGAGTTAGCTGGCGTAGGAATTTTCATGACTGGACCAAACGACATGTAGATACGGTACACCATCAGAATTCTGCAACCACTGTCCAATAACGCGGCTGAGTACGAAGCATTGCTAGCAGGACTCAGGATAGGAAACAGTTTTTTTGTCGAAGCCGTAGGGACGACGCGCGATCTACGACTGCAGATACGCGGAGATTCTAAACTGATAATAGATCAAGTCTTGGGAAACTCCCAAGCCAGAGAACCTATCATGATCCAATATCTCGCAAAAGTGAAGCGTGAGGTGACGAAACTGCATGATAAGAATTTGTCTTCGGCCGAAGGGTAGAAAGGGAAGATGCTTCTCCGGTCCAGTATCTACGGTGGTCCGTTGTACCTGCAAGATGCCGGAGGGGGTCTCCGGCAGAAATGCTCCGATGCTTAAGTTAGTATGAGTGGTGAAATTGGTAGAGTTTTGGCCAGTGAATTCCGCTTACCTTCCTCCTTTGTGGGGGAGGTATTTATAGACGAAATAAGCCTGTCTGTGTGAGTGGGATCGCTAGGGAGCAACCGGTCCCGTCAGGGGCTATGGTTTGCCCGTGTTATGATGTACCGTCATGGCGGTAGGTATGGGGTAGTTGTTACCCCGATAAGGTAACGGTAGTGCATTTCCCTTGGGGTGGGATAGCACCTCCGGTCATCTACAAGCTCGATGCGGGGACCCCCAATGAGACGTCAGCCCTCCTGGCGTTAGTCCCGTAGAGGGGAAATAGCAGCCTTGCCCCTACCTTGGCGGTAGGAATAGTGATTCTTTCCTTTCCATATGGGGCAAACGGACGAAAATACCCTTGTCGTTAGGTGGATTGTTATCATAAGCCTAACTGAAAATGAGCCCGAGTGTTTACCAAGGGCTAATGCCCCCTCTTTGTGCGTAAATCTTGTGTGTACCGGAGCGGCTCTTTGTCAGGAAGTGGGCTGACCCTGACTGCACTTGTCCAGAAGTTATAAATTGAAGCTTTCTTTGCGCCAATTTCTTCACACCTATTCGTCCTTTCTTTTCGTATTTCACCATGGATGAGCTGACCAGAAATTTCCTTATCACCAAAACTCAGACCCTGAAGAACCTTACTGAGGGCGACATCGGCTTCCTGGAGAGGATGATCCTCAAAACCTCGGAGGATATTCTGGAACTGCAGGGGATACTGACCCTTGTTTTGTCTAAGCAGCTGGGGATATCTTACGAGGACTTTAGCCCCCTGGAGAGTTTAGCGAAGCTGGCCACCACCACCTCTCATCTTGATGTGGTCGCTTCGATGCTGCAGTAGAGGAAGGACTTGCTGGCCTGCTGCTTAAAGGGTATGAGGGCTTGTTCTGCCGAGTTGACCTCTGTAGCTGATGCCTTGAGGGAGGTTCCCGTCGTGCCCGGAGAAGATGATGCTGGGTCTAATGCTTGACCTCTGTCTTCGCTTCCTCTTGTTGCTTTCTTTTATGCTTTCTTGTATGTATCTGAACGCTAGGCCGCTCGGGCCATAAATAAATGGTTGTTTCTGCTTTTATCAAGTCTTCTTTTTCTTTTTTGATTTCTTGATGCTTTGGTTGGGAGTATTCGTTGCAAGCCCAACTGAAAATGAGCCTTCCTCAGGACCCAGCCCTTGCAGTGGTTGTGTTCCGGGAATTTAGCAATGAATGCTCTGTCTCAACTGTTTCGAGGGCCGTTCTTTCAGGGGTAGGTGGTTGGGCGATCATTTGGTGCCTTTTGATTGGCGCATTCATCGAGCGGGCATGCCTGTGCCGGATCAGATTCTGCAATTACGACTACTTTTCCCAGGCGCCTTAATTGTTTTTCAGGGGCCTGCGCGAGGATCAGAGCGTTTCCTTGGCTATTTAAGGGAGTCGTCTTTCCCCTTTTCCTGTTCATCTTCATCCTCTTTCTCCTCTTGTGCTTTTTGCAGGTCAAAATGGAAGATTTCTACCTTTTGAGTTCCACGGATCGCGACTCCTTGCCAACCCCTCCGACTTCGCCGGACTCAGATCACCCTCCTCCGTCGCCGCCGTGGAGGCCTCTGGTCCGCCGAAAGGGTCGCAAGAGAAAAAGGGAAAAAACTTCCAAGGTGTCCGCCATGACTTTAGACTCTTCTGGTTCCATCACCCGAGGGGGCGGCAAACGCTTTCCTCTTTCTGACTGTTCATTGGGGAAGACTTCTTCTACCGATGCTGGTGTAGGATTGGCAGGGTCAGGTGTCAAGGGAAAGTCAGGACCGTCAGGGTCCTGCTTGGGGAGGGAAGTGGACGAACCTGTCCTGAATGCTGACGGGAAGATGCCATTCCTAGATGACGACAGGGTTTACCATCACAGCATTTACTGGCCTGATGAGGAGTAGCGTCTCTACGTTAGACACATTGTACATGCCCCTGGGCATTTTATGAATAAAATGATGTTTTGTATCTTTCCTCTTTGTCGTTATTTTTACGTTAGCGGTTGGTTGCGTTGATAGCTAACGCGAGAGATTAGCCTTGCTGAGGCAACCATTTCACGGTTATTTTGGCCTGGTCAACTTTGTCGCCCTTCTGGGGAATCACGACGAATAACTTCTCTTTTCGTATTCTTTTAATGCTTTCCACGTGGCCAACTTCTTTTTACACGCGTTCTCGCATGACTGGCGGCTTAATTAATGCGGTGACGTTTTAATCCTTTAAAAGGGGCCATTTTCTCTCTCCAAAACTTTTGCCCTCGCTTCGAATTTTTCCCTTCGTCTTCCTTCATCTTCTTCTCCGAATACCTTCCGGCCGCCCGCCGTTGTCCGTCGATTCTCCCGTAACTCTTCCCTTTTAAGGTACCACTTTAATCCTTCTCAGATTTCCTTTTTTGCTGGTTTATTATTGTTAGAAATAGGCCTCGCCCGGTTATCGGGAAACCCATGGATCCAGAGGTCGCACAATCGCCCAGTGTTTTTACATGCGATGTGGTTCTGAAGGCCGAACTGGAGGAACACGGTATTACCTTTCCTCCCGGGTATGAACCCTCTATTCCTGAAAGTCATATGCGGCTTCATAATTCGGCGTGGGGCTTCTGTAGGCTGCTTTATTTTAAGATGTTCCTTTACGGTTTCCGTTTTCCCGTTCATGATTCGATACTAACGTTGCTGCGGGAGTACAACCTTAGTCCTGTGCTGATAACTACCTCTTCCTGGTGTGCGGTTTATGCTTTTCTTCGCGCTTGCGAGTTAAAGAACATTTTCACCCCATCTCTCAATTTATTTCGCAAATTCTTTAGTATGAGTTGCCATAATTGTTTAATCGAAATCACTCCTCGATGGGATGACGCGTTCGTGCAGTCGTTCTAGAAGCGGTTTCGCGGCTTTAAGAAGGGTGTGGCTGATTGGAAGAGTAGTTTCTTTGTTCTCGAGCTACCGTCCCGTTTGTGGCGCATTAATTTCAATCAGGAGCTTGTAGGCCCCCTTTGGAAGAATCCTGCGATACTGACTAGAGCTGAGCTAGAGCAGGCTAACGCTTTGCTAGACGAGAACACCTGCTATCGCATCCGCGACTTTGCTTTGCTCAAGCCCCTGGGGGAGTGCGTTATGGGTGAGTCTGCCTCTTTTCATACTTTCTTCTTTCATTCGTCTTTGCACGTTTCCTCTATAGAGGATGCTAACGGTCGATTCCCAGGTGATACCGGCATTCCTTTGAATGTTGTACCGCTCCAAACTTTACCAGCTTCCCCTCCTGCTGGAGGTTCCAATCAGGAAAGCGCTCAACCCCCAGGAGGAGAACCAAGACGGTTGCCCGGGGCGGGCGAAGGCTCGGCGGTTCTGTTCGAGTTTCTCGTTTCGTGGAAAATTGGTTACCGGAACGCCACAAGGGGGCAGAATCTAGCCGGACCGCGACAAGGGTGATCGATAGTGATGACGAGGATATGGATGTTAAGTCTGACCTTTGCCATGCTTCTTCCTTGCGACGGAAAAGACTTCGAGTGGATGCAAGCGAACAGGCTACCGGGACGTCTTCTGCTGACGCGGTAACTGCCTCTACGCCTGTCGCTTCTCCTGGGGCAAGGACTTCTCAGCCAGTGAAGATTGTTGAGGTGCCGGCTACCACCTGCCTTACCGAGACTGAGGCTCGCCTGATAGCATGTCCTCCTTCTACAGCTGATGCTCCTGACTCCCCTATTTCTCATTGCATTCCTGACGTGGCGGCCACATCTTCCGTTGCGGACTCAGCTGCTGGGCTGCCGCCTAATGCCCTTCCACAGTTGTTCTTTACTCCTATCTCGAATGTATCTACTGAGGGTTCAGTTCCGTCGATCAATCTTTCCTATGGCGGGCCTAACGAGACCCCGGCCTATCGCATGAACTTGGCAGGGTTCTGTTTCGACGGTCTCCGTGCTGTCGGGGTTCCCCAACCCTTTTCTAGAGATGAGTTTACCGCGCCCCTGATAGGGGAGATGATGAGCTCCTGGGCGGAGAAAGAGAAATTTCTTCAGCTTCCTCCAGCGGCCCGTCTTCGGCGTGTTGTGAATGATTCTCTGGATACCTTCCGCTATCTGAACTATCTGCTCGAGATTCACGATCGCGAGTCGCGAAATTTCTCTAACGCGCTGCGTGTTCAAAAGGTGCTGCTTGAAAAATCTGCGGACCATACGAGGCTGCTAACGCGTCTTTATGATGAGTCTCAGAAGGAACTGAGTAGAGAGAAATCTGCCGGGAAAGCGAAAATGGAGGTTCTGGAGGCTGAGTTAGCTTTGGAAAGAAAGAAAAATCTCCTTCTTCGTGAAGAGATGCTGGCTCGAGACGAGGGGTCTGCCAGGGCATCCTTAAGGGAAGAGTTGTGGAAAAAGAAGGTGCTGGAGGCCTTCATTTTTGGATTTGCAGCCCGTTTCAAGGGTGACTCTTCTAATTCAGCCCAGATTGCTGATTATATTTCTGCCATAATGAATGAGGTTGGCAAAGATGGGAATGATTCTTCCGCTCCAGAGGGTGAAAGGGGCTGACGGTAACAGTGGTGCGCGACTTTGCTTTGACGGGTGCCTCAACTTCCGCAACGGATTTCTGGACCCTCCTTTGTTACTATTCGCATAGTTGTCTGTTTTCTTTTATTTTCTGAAAATCATTTGACATTATTCCTTCTATAATAATGTTGACGCTATGTGACTTTATTGCGCCGTTTGATTCCTTGTAATGCTACCGTTATTATTTTCCTTGTATCGTCGCGTCGTGCCGTTTGGTGAGGCTAGCACTGCTTTTTAGGTCATTAAATGCCACAGTCCCTCCATTTAATGCGATTTGAAAAGTAATGATGAAGGAGGACACGTGTCCTTTCGCGGAGAGGCGTTTTGAAGCAAGCGTCTTTTAGGGGAACGTGAATGCTGAAGCGTTCCATCATTTAAAACTTATACCTTCTCGCGCGTGCCTCACTTTTTGACGCGCTGCTTCACCGCGTGTGTCAATTGCTGATTGGTCGTGTCCTTTTAGGGTTATATATAATGTTTTCCCTACCTCCTCTTTCTTTTTTAATCTCCTCTCTTGCACGCTGTTAGGCATTTTACCCGCGCCGCTTCTTCTTTCTGGTCCGAGACTGCTGGTGTTCTTTTTTACCAAGGTACACGCTCACTTTCTTTCCTCTTTCTTTCTCCTTTGTTAGTTATGGCTAGAACCAGCACTGCACAATCTTCCGAGGAAGGGGATCCTCAGCGGTCTGCTGGGGAAGAAAAGATTGATAGTACACCCACTTCCTTCTATACATTACCCTTGATTAACCGCAAGCTTGCCGGGTTTAAGGCTCGATTTCCTGAAGATTATCCTGTGCGTGCTGCCTCTGACTCTCTTCGCCTGAACAGCGTTTTGCCTGGTAACAGTAGAATGCTGTATGCTAAGTTATTTGATCATGGGTTTTGTCTTCCCCTTGACCCACTTGTAAAATTACTGTTGGCCGATTCTGATCTGGCTCCGGCTCAGTTGAGCCCCAACGCAATTTGCGTTGTTAGCGCATTTACCGCTTTGTGCCATTTCAAGGGGATTGCTTCTCCCACTTTGGTATTGCTTCATAATATTTTCCAAGTGTATTCCCGCAAGGGGGTTATATCAATATCCCCCCGTTATGAAGATGACTCATTGAAGCCCTTTACTTGGAAACGCATGGGCATCGAGTCTTCTGTTCCTCACTGGAAAGAAGAGTTTTTTATTGTTGATCTACCCGAGCCTTAATGGAGGGCTGGCTTTAATGAGAAGATCAAAGATGGGGCTTGGGGTAATCAGAAACCCCTCTCCGACCCGGAGGACGGCTGGTTGAAGACGCTGCTTCAACTAGACTTCAGTGTTGATGCCCGTAAAGTAGCTAACGGGTTAGACATGGAGCAGTGCAAGAAGGGTAAGCGTTTGACTTTTTCTTCTGTTCTGCCAAGAAGTGCTAACGTTAACGTTTTGTATTTGTGCAGTTCCTCCGCCCGGTTGGGAGCCAGAATATTTCCGTCGGAAAAGGAAACGGGAGGAGAGGAAGAAAGCTGAAGCCGAAGCTCGAGCTGCCGTGGCCGCTGCTGCTGCCGCTGCTGAAGGGGAGGCCACTGCTACTGCTACCGCCCCAGACATTACCCGGCCGCCTCCTCGTACTCGCGTTGTAAGGAAGAAAAGAGTTAGGCAAACGCGTGCTGCGGATCCCGTTTCTTCTCATACTGTCGTTTCTTCAGAGGCAACTGCTAGTCCGATTCCTACTGGAATCCCTCTAGCTTCTTTAGGCGCTCAAGTATGTATTGTCTCTTCTTGCGGTTTCCTTTCCTCTTCGCGCAACTTTCTTATTATGCTTTGTGCTATCTTAGGAAGCCACTACTGTTTCTACCCATTCGTCTTCTCAGGACGACATGTCTATGGCGGAAATACTCCGAGAGCGTCAGAAGAAAGCCCGCTATGGTCTTCAACATAGCCCTTCTTCTTCTGCTGCTAATCCTTCTCTAGCTACCCTTGGGGGTGGGAGTATGCCTGCTGAGCAGTTGCAAAGTGCTGATTTCGGCGGTGCTCCTCATATTTTGAGCGATTCTCCAATCTATTCTCACCCAAATGTCCATAATCTTGAAGTACTTGGGGGAGACGGGTCCTCTGTCCCTAACGCGGAAGGTACCAGCAGTCGACCCGGTTCTCCTGCTACTTTGTTTTTTGTTCCTGCGTCCCCTCCTCCTACCGCTAGAGGTGGCCCTACTCCCAGCTTGCTGGCCCACGCCTCCTCATATACTCCTCCCCTCCTGCCTACTTACCGACTTAGCTTGCGCGGCTTCCGGGATAACTATTTGCAATTTCCCGCGGATGCTGATCCTGATGCTATCCTCACGTCTACCTCCTTGGTGGCAGCCGAGCTTATGTCTCTTTCTCGGGAGAGGGATGCCTTTGTGGCTAGGAGCCAGCAGGAACGTATAAACTTTCTTCATTCCCAAATGTTTTCTACGTTTTGCCATCTTCATTATATGGATGAAGAGAACGCTAGAGTGGAGGCAAACGGGCAGGGGGAGCTGAACAGGCTATTGTCAGAGCGTCAGGGTTACATGGATGCCCTTGCTGTCGCCAATCAAGAGTCGGAGGCTGCCAAACAGGAGGCCACAGTTGCTAAGCAAGAGGCAACAGCTGCCAAGCATGCTTTAGAGGAGGAGAAATAGAAGAGTGCTGCTCTAACCGAACGTCTTTCACAAGAAGCGACCGAGTTACGTCAGGAGAGACATAGGAATGCTGAGTTGTCCGCCAATCTTGCTCTCTCCAATGAGAAGAGTCGTTGGTATTTAAAAGAAGGTGGAGGCATTATGTCGGACGGTTTTATGGTTAAGCATGGGGCAGAGAACCTTGACGTTGATTTTCTTGCCAAGTATTTTTAGGAGAGGGCCTCCGACGCCACTGATGAGGGGTTCTACCGCTGGAGATCGGCTCGGCAGGGAGGAGGCAGTGTACCACCCGCTCCTTAGGCCTCGTTCTTTATATATTTTTGACTTTTACGGCTGATGCGGCCCCCCTTTTTGTTTTGTAATATTGACAATGTCACTTCTCTCTTGACTAAGCCGTTGTGTTGGGATTTCATTATCTACCTTGTTTCCTTATACTACTTGTGTGATTGTCCGCCCATAGCGTTTGTTGTGTTGCCTCTGCACATGTTGCGCTCGTCTTTAGGCCACCTTTTGCTGTTAGGGGGAACCCTCTAGCTTTGTTGGGCCTGCCGCGACGGTGTCGTTGCGGTACGGATATCTTTCCAACTTTATTTCACTGGGTATCAATCGCTCCTTACTAGCTGGGGTATCCTTCCTTTCCTTATGTCGAAGATTGGCTTGGGGCATGCCTCGTCTTAGTGAGCCGTCTGATCAGGACCGGACAACACAAGGATAGGATTTTCACTCCCAAGCGTTGAAACCTCGCGTCCTTGGAAAGTGCCTCGTCTTAATGGGCCGTCTATGTGAGCACGGTTACCACAAGGATAGGATTTTCACTCCCAGGACGGAGTTGGTCTCTCCTTGGGGCGTGTCTCATCTTACTGGGCCGTCTATGTGAGCACGGTTACCACAAGGATAGGATTTTCACTCCCAAGGATACCGGGGACGTGCCTCATCTTAATGGGTCGTCTATGTGAGCATGGTTGCCACAAGGATAGGATTTTCACTCCCGGGGGCGTTGGGGTCGTGCCTCGTCTTAATGGGCCATCTATGTGAGCACGGTTACCACAAGGATAGGATTTTCACTCCCAACGCTTCGTTATGCCAGGGCGTGCCTCGTCTTAGTGAGCTGTCTTATCAGGACCAGCCATCACAAGGATAGGATTTTCACTCCTGGCATTCTTCACTACCTGCATATTTTCAACAGCAAACGCATGGAGAACACATCTAATTCATATGTTAGCATAACGTTGATATTACCAGATAGGATAGGCTAGCTTCGAGCGTGATATAGCTTCAGCCGAGCTATGTTCCAAGAATTCTGTAGGGGCATTCCTTCGAGTGTTTCCAAATGGTAGGCTCCTCTCCCCACAACACGGGTGACGCGATATGGTTCATCCCAGTTTGGGCTAAGTTTTCTCATACATTGCCCTGCCGCTCGCTTATCTCTGAGCACTAAATCTCCAGCTTTAAGCAGTCGTTCTCTCACCTGTCTGTTGTGGTATTGTGTCATTTTCCTTTTGTAGTGCAGGGTTTTTAGGAGAGTTTCCTCGTGTTTTTCTGGTAGTGCGTCAAGGTTAGCGCGTAACCTTTCTTCATTAGTTTCTTCTTTGAAATGAGCCACCCGAAGGCTAACGGTGCCGATTTCTACCGGTGTGACAGCTTCTGTTCCGAAGGCCAATGCGAAAGGAGTCTCTCCCGTGCTGACTTTGGCAGTCATACGGTAGGCCCATAATACATATGGTAATTCGTCTGGCCATTTATTTTTGGAACCTTACAGGTTTCTTTTGATGCCACTAAGAATGCTACGGTTGGTCACTTCAGCCTGGCTGTTAGTTTGGGGGTGTGCCACAGAAGAGAACCTTTGTTCAATCTGAAATTCCGCGCACTGATCCCTGAAGAATTGGCTTGTAAATTGTGTCCCATTATCGCTAACTAGTATGCGTGGTACCCCGAATCGCATAATGACCTGGTGTTTGAAGAAATGCCAGATTTTTTCGGTGGTGATGGTGGCTAACGCCTCGGCTTCAGCCCATTTCGTGAAATAATATGGTAGCATATTCTTGACATTTCTGACAGGTTTTCACGAAGTTATGGCAATCTCTCCGAATGGTAGGCCAGTAGAACCCTGACCGAAAGACTTGAGATGCCAAAGTGTCGTTAGCGATGTGCATGCCACATATTCCTTCATGAATTTCTCGCAGTACATGCAGGCCTTCTTGCTCCGTTATGCACTTAGCGGCAGGGTGGGAGAAACATCTCCGTATTAATTCTCCATTGTAATATGTGCATCGCGCCGCCCATTTCAGGATTTTCCTCCTTTCCGCGTTCTCCTCCGGTAGCTTATCATGTTTCAGATATTCTATGACTGGGGTTCCCCAGTCGCCTTCTATTTCTTCCACGCAAAGCGACACTTGTTCCTCCATGAAAGAAGGTGTGGATAATTCTTCGTAGCACACGTCGTTGGGTATGGGAGCTTCTAAATTGGCTGCCATCTTGGCGAGGTTGTCAGCCTCTTCGTTGCTTTCCCTGGGGATATGTTCAAAGGTGACCTGAGTGCCTTTTTCTTGCATCTTCGATAGCTGACGCTTTACTTTGGCCAGGTATTGAATCATGATGGGTTCTCTAGCTTGAGAGTTCCCTAGAACCTGATCCATTACTAGTTTAGAGTCCCCCCGTATCTTTAAGCGCAGACCGTGTTCTGCTTTCGAGGCGGGTGTAGCTTCAACGGAGAAGTTGTTTCCTATTCTGAGTCCTGCTAACAACGCTTCGTATTCCGCTGCATTGTTGGACAAGGGTTGTAGGATTCTGATGGCGTATCGTATCTTCATGCCACTTGGTCCGACTAGGAAAACACCTGCGCCTACTAATTCTTGATTTTTCGCTCCATCCACGTGGATAACCCATGAATCTGCGTACGTTTCCGGGGACGGGAGACATAAATCCTCTGTTTCTTCTTCTGACGATTCTGTCAACGCGTCTCTTATGAATGTGCATTCTGCTATGAAGTCTGCTAACGCTTGGGCTTTGATAGCCAGTCTAGCTCTGTACTACAGCCCATATTGTTCGAGCTCGATTGCCCAAATCAACATTCTCCCCGAGGACTCTGGCTTTCTAAAGATTTTTCTCAACGGTTGATCAGTGAGTACGGTGACAGGGTGGGCTTGAAAGTATCGGTCCATCTTTCGCGTCGCCTGTATTAGGGCAAGCGTTATCTTCTCGATACGGGCGTATCGCAGCTCAGCGTCTTTCAATATGTGGCTGACGAAAAATACAGGACGATGTATGTGCCCTTCACTCCGTACAAGGATGGCACTGACTACCTCGTCAGCGACGCCCAGGTAAAGGTATAGCTCATCGCCAAACTCAGGCCTTTTTAACACTAGATCGGATGACAGGTAAGCTTTTAGCCCTGCAAACGCTTTCTCACATTCCTCTGTCCATCCGAAAAGGGCTTTGTTTCGAATGACTTTGAAAAAAGGTAAGCATCTCTCACCCTGTTTAGATATGAACCGTCCTAACGCGATGATGCACCCGGTGAGCTTCTGTATTTCTTTGATAGTTCGAGGGGGTATCATATCCTGGATGGCCTTTATCTTTGACGGGTTGGGCTGGATATCTTTCCGGCTGACCACGTATCCCAAGAATTTGCCCGTTTGGAACGCGAACATGCATTTCCTCGGATTCAGCTTCATTTTGTATTCTTTCATCACCCTGAAGACTTCTTCCAGGTCGGTTAGGTGGTCCTTAAAGCTTCGACTTTTGACTAGGATGTCGTCCACGTAAGCTTCTACATTTCTCTCGATTTGCTTTTGGAAAACCTTATTCGCCATGCGTTGGAACGTTGCCCCGGCATTTTTCAGCCCGAACGGCATTGCCGTGTAGCAGTAAGTAGCCCTCGGGGTGATGAAGGCAGTTTTTTCTTCATCTTCTATGGCCATGGGAATTTGATGATACCTGGAGTTAGCATCTAGGGAGCTTAGGTAGGCGTATCCGGCGGTTTGGTCGACCAACTGATCGATTCGCGGAAGAGGATAGCAATCTTTGGGGCAGGCATTGTTTAGGTCAGTGAAATCGATGCACATGCGCCAATCCCCGTTAGGCTTTGGAACCAACACAGGGTTAGCTAGTCAGGTTAGGTATTGGACTTCTCGGACAAACCCCGCGTCTGTGAGCTTTAGTAGCTCTTTCTCGATGGCTGCTATCTTTTTCGGTGAGAAAGCGCGCCGCTTTTGTTGAATAGGCTTAGCGTCAGGGCTAACATTTAACCGGTGTTCTGCGACTTCTCGTGAAATTCCAGGCATGTCTGCCGGTTTCCACGCGAATTCTCCTTTGCATTTTCTTAGCAGTCGGGTTAATTGCGCGTTCTCTTCGGGACTTAGCTTCTCGCTGACCGAGAGGTTCGCGTCACTGTCTGCACTGATGGGTATTGACATCATCTGATCCAGCGGCTGAGTGCGCTTTTCTTCTTTATCATTGAAGGGATCATCTGCTATGCATACGTACCGGTCACAACTCCTTTGAGTCATGAGTAGGTAGCATTCAGCGGCTAGTTTCTGGTCTCCTTTGATTGAGACCACGCCGTCCCACGAGGGATATTTCATCCGCAGGTGTTTTTGGGATATTGCGGCTCCAAAGCAATTGAGGAACGGTCTCCCTAGTATGGCATTGTAAGGCAGCGTTAGGTCTACGACCAGAAATAACAGCTCTTCCGAGCGTTTGGATGTGTCTTCTCGAAAATATACTGACAATGATGTGATTCCTGCTACCGGGATTGGTACCCCATCAATCCCCACAATTGGTCTTTTGCAAGGCGCCAGCTCGCCGTCAGGTCGTTTCATCAGATTATATGCTTCTAGTGAAAATAGATTTACCGCGCTCCCGTTATCGACGAGGGTTCTTCTTACTCTGTGGCTGCCGATGACGGGTGTTACCACCAATGCGTCGTTGTGCGGAAAAACAATGCCTTTTTCATCTTCCTCTGAGAAGGACAATACCATCCGGTCTAAAGTGCTTATTGCCTCAATTTTCACCTGCGCTTTCTCGTTTGCGTTTTTCCCCGGGACTGGGCGTTTGTTGCATAGTTTCCTCGAAGTAAGGCGTTCCTCCTGCTATGATATTAATCATAGGCATCTGATCGCTGTGAATAGTGAGAGTTTCTCTATTTTGCCCGAGGGGGATGGCGTTAGCACCCGTTGCGCGGGAAGGCCTTTGCCTATGATCAGTTATTGCTTCAGTTGGGTTATTCCTAGCTCCTTCTCTCGTCTTGGTGGCAAATTCTCCGAGGTAGCCTTCCTCAATTAACCGTTCTATGGCCAGCTTTAGTTCCCTACACACATCGGTCGAATGTCCTTTGACCTTGTGGAACTTGCAATATGCATTCTCTCTTCCTCCCATCACTACTCCAGGTTTCACGAGAGCTGGGTAACGGATGGGCAGGTTTCGCTGCTGAACTATCGCTAGGATTTCCGCCCTTGGGAGTATGAGGGAAGGGAGGTCTGGGTCATAAATCCAGCCCTTTGGCGGATCTGCCTGTTTCCGAGTGGGGGACCCTCCAAGTTTCCCTTTCGAAAAATTGCCTCTCTACCGGTTAGAGGTCTTGGCGGTGTGCTCTTTCCGTTGGCTATAATCATCATTAGGCCGCGCGTCGGGGGCGCTACTGTACGAAGCATTAGGGGCCAGGTATGGGTCTGCCGGTAGGTCCCGCATCCGTTCTCTATTCTCCTCCTCTTCCATCCTCGCGTAATTATGCGCTTTTAGTCTTAGCGTATCCAGGGTCGATGGTGGGTCCACCATTAATGCGTCTCTCAATTTCCCGTAACGGCAGTTACGCTTAAGGGCTTCTACGGCGAAATCAATGGTTACCCCCGTTGTCAAGGACATTTCGAGATCAAATCGACCTAAGAATCCATTTAATGATTCTTGCGGTCCTCGATGGATATCAAATAGCGCTGCGGCTGACTTTCTGATAGGAATAGCGGTGCTAAACCGGCTCCTGAACTTTTCTTCTAGCTGGGAAAAGTTATCAATGGATCCAGCTGGGAGTCCCTCGAACCAGAGACGTGCCACCCCTGATAGTGTCATGACGAAGATCTGGCATAGCGCTGCATCGCTACGAGTTTAGAATTGCACAAAATCTTTCACCTTATTAAGGTGAGAAATAGGGTCTCTCGTGCCATCATACGATTCGGCAGGGAGTTTTACATGTCGATTGACCCTGTGATGCCGCACACAGTAACTGAACGGGTGGCCAGCATTGCCATCGGGAACTCTACGAGGGTGATGCGGGTGTGGAATTTCGACATCATATCTGGGGTTCTGGGGGTCATATTCATGATGCCGCCTGGGAGATCGGCTGCGGCTTCTCGGAGTTCGAGTTCGTCGCCCTCTGCTACTGGATCTCTCACTGTATCTGGGGGATGGCTCTCTGAACATTTCACCGCGCCTATCATCCCAATGCTCTCTATATTCGTCGCGCCGGCGGCCTTCTTCAGGGATGGGGACTTCTCCCCTGTATTGCCCAGGGAGGTCCACAGGTCCGTCTGCAAGCTGTGAGACGTTCATGGGGACCGATGACAAGGGTAGGGAAAACGGAAGCCCTCCCGATGGCCGGGGCGACAACGGTCGCTCATGGACAATAGATGGAGTGAAAACTATTTGGGAGGACACGCCAGGTCTTGAGGCATGAGGCGTAAACCCAGCAGCCAACTTTGTCAACTGATCCAGTTGGGCTTGAAGGGCCGCTATAGAGTTCGCAAAAGGGTTGTTTGCATCAGCGACCACAGATCCCCTTGCTTGGGGAGTAGAATAGCTGGTTCCCGCTATGTGGGAAAAAGGGGAACAAATCTGGAATACTGTTGCTTCTGTCCTTGGCCCAGAGGGAGGATCTGATCCTCCCGCAGTGACTTCTTGTACTGAGGTAGAGATGTCGGAGGTAGCAAAAGCGAAAAGTCATCGGCGAGTGTTGTACGGAATGCTGGAGGCTTGGGACAACGCGGGATCTGACTCTGAAGCCATAATCCTCCTAGCTTCGGGAAGAATGGAGCTTGGTTACTAAGGATGCTCACTTAATAGAACCAAAACTCTCAATGAAAGCACCAATTTGATAAGAATTTGTCTTCGGCCGAAGGGTAGAAAGGGAAGATACTTCTCCGGTCCAATATCCACGGTGGTCCGTTGTACCTGCAAGACGCCGGAGGGGGTCTCCGGCGGAAACTCTCCGATGCTTAAGTTAGTATGAGTGGTGAAATTGGCAGAGTTTTGGCCAGTGAATTCCGCTTACCTTCCTCCTTTATGGGGGAGGTATTTATAGACGAAATAAGCCTGTCTGTGCGAGTGGGATCGCTAGGGAGCAACCGGTCCCGTCAGGGGCTATGGTTTGCCCGTGTTATGATGTACCGTCATGGCGGTAGGTATGGGGTAGTTGTTACCCCGATAAGGTAACGGTAGTGCATTTCCCTTGGGGTGGGATAGCACCTCCGGTCGTCTACAAGCTCGATGCGGGGACCCCCAACGAGAAGTCAGCCCTCCTGGCGTTAGTCCCGTAGAGGGGAAATAGCAGCCTTGCCCCTACCTTGGCGGTAGAAATAGTGATTCTTTCCTTTCCATATGGGGCAAACGGACGAAAATGCCCTTGTCGTTAGGTGGATTGTTATCACTGCAGAAAAAAGGCACTCAAGTCAGCTTTGAGCATATTCCCCGAGAAGATAATGCTGAGGCTGACAATCTTGCTAAAATGGCAGCCAACCCGGAAGCCTCCATACCCAAAGATGTATACTATGGGGAGATACCTGCGCCTTCTTTCATGGAAGAACAACTGTCGCTTTGCGTGGATGAAGTGGAGAATGACTGGAGAATTCCCATAATAAAATACCTGAAATACGATGAGTTGCCAGCGGATAACATTGAAAAGAGAAAAGTTTTGAAACAAGCGGCACGATGCACATACTACAATAAGGAGCTGATTCGGAGATGCTTCTCTCATCCTGCCGCGCAAATTTCAGAAATAGTCGCTCCATGCCCGTTTGCTAAATGGGGAATCGACATCTTAGGCCCGTTTCCAAAGGCTAGATCTCAACTAAAATTTGTGATTGTAGCGGTGGATTATTTCACGAAATGGGCAGAAGCGGAAGCGTTAGCTAACATCACTACCGAAAAAATATGGCGTTTCTTTAAGCATCAAGTCATTATGCTATTTGGGATACCTCGCATATTGGTCAGTGATAATGGAACACAGTTCATGAGCCAATTTTTCAGAGATCAGTGCGCAAAATTTTAGATCGAATAGAGATTCTCTTCTGTAGCACACCCCCAAACTAACGGTCAGGCAGAAGTGACCAATCGCAGCATTCTTAGTGGCATCAAAAGAAACCTTGAAGGTTCTAAAAAGAAATGGCCAGATGAACTGCCATATGTATTGTGGGCCTACCGCATTACCGTCAAAGCTAGCATGGGAGAAACTCATTTCGCATTAGCCTTAGGCACAGAGGTCGTCACGCCAACAGAAATTGGCACTCTAAGCCTCCGAGTGGCTTATTTTAAAGAAGAAATGAATGAGGAAAGGTTACACGCTAACCTTGATGCACTACCAGAGGTGCATGGGGAGACTCTCTTGAAAACCCTACATTACAAAAGAAAAATGACACAATATCATAACAGGCAAGTCAGAGAACGACTGCTCAAAAGGGGAGATTTAGTGCTCAGGGATAAACGAGTGGCAGGACAACGCATGGGGAAGCTCAGCCCAAATTGGGACGGACCGTATCGCGTCACCCGTGTTGTCGGGAAGGGAGCGTACCATTTGAAAATACTCGACGGTACTCCCTTACAAAACTCTTGGAATATAGCTCGTTTGAAGCTATATCATGCTAGAAATTGATCTATTTCAGTTGATAATGTTAACGTTGCTCTAGTGAATGAATCAAAGCATTCCTTGTACATTTCGTGATTGGTAACATGCAGATAACGAAGAATACCAGGAGTGAAAATCCTATCCTTGTGATGGCTGGTCCTGATCAGACAGCTCACTAAGACGAGGCACGCCCTGGCATAAATTTAGCGTTGGGAGTGAAAATCCTATCCTTGTGGCAACCGTGCTAACACAGACGGCCCATTAAGACGAGGCACGCCCTAACGCCCCCGGGAGTGAAAATCCTATCCTTGTGGCAACCGTGCTAACACAGACGACCCATTAAGACGAGGCACGCCCCGGTATCCTTGGGAGTGAAAATCCTATCCTTGTGGCAACCGTGCTCATACAGATGGACCATTAAGATGAGGCACCCCCCAAGGAGATAGCAACTCCGTCCTGGAAGTGAAAATCATATCCTTGTGGCAACCGTGCTCACATAGACGGACCACTAAGACGAGGCACGCCCCAGAGACGCGAGGTTCCAACGCTTGGGAGTGAAAATCCTATCCTTGTGATGGCTGGTCCTGATCAGACAGCTCACTAAGACGAGGTACGCCCCAAGCCGACTGTTGATATTTGAAATAAAGAGAGATATCCCAGCTAGTAACCGAGCGGTTGAGACCCGGTGAAGTTGAGCTGGAGAGATGTCTCTATCGCAACAATAGCATCATGGCAAAGCCAGACCTAGCAAGGCTGAGTGATCCCCCTAGCAACAAAGGGTGGCATCAATCTGTATACAACGTGAGCAGAGATGATACTGATTCATCCTTTGAGACATCACCAAAGAAATGATGATGGGGTAGCGTTGGCCATAAGATATGTGGAAATAACTTTTCGATTCTCAATAGAGAAAGGTGCAAAAGAAAGATACCGAGGAGGAGACCATCTCAAAAGCTAAGTTATTGTGGCTATTAGAGAAATACTGTGTCCCTAGAGACAGAAATGCCTTAACAATTTGCAGGCAAGGCATCGCAATAAAAGCACGCGCTAATGTCACGGTTAGTTAACCGAATAAGGTATGATGATTACATCATTATGATTTCAGTAATGACATTTGCTAACTATATTGTAGCAGCAACATCGCAAAGCAAAACTGGCAAAGAAATTCCAGGCAAAAAGCAGTGTTCCAAGGGAAAACCGATACTGTCAATATTACAAAAGGTCCCACAAGGATGGACGGAGGCATGTTAACGACAAAAACCAAAAAAGTAAAGCACAGTGCCTATGAAGCAGCTCACGCATTATCACCACCCTTCCTAACGGCCCGACCCCTATGGAAATCATCATCAGTTACGAGCGAGGACCTTCTATCAAAATAGGCACCAAGCTCTTTGACTCGAAGAGTGTCTATCCCATGAATCTCCATAAAATCATCCGATACGATCATGGCCCCCTCCTTCATATACCAACGACACTTCTCGGCAGAAAGAGTAATCTCAGCGGACAGCTCGGCGTTCCTACGCTTCTCCACCTCTAGTTGGGCCTCTCCCTCAAAAATTTGTACGACCAAAGCGGCACCTTTCTCTTTTTCTTTCTCCAGAGCATGCCTAGTGACCTCCGCCTCTTGCTTAGCGACCTCAGCTTCTCGCTTAGCGTTCTCTACCTCCTGTCGGGCAACAGTCACATCATCAAGCAACCCCTGACGCTCATTCATCAGCTTGTCTATCTCCCTCTGCTCGTCTGCCTCTACCCTAGCGTCACCCTCATCCAAGTAATGGAGATGGCAAAAGGAAGAAAATATCCGAGAGTAAAGGAAATTTATACGTTCCTGACGGCTTCTAGCCAAAAATGCATCTCTCTCCCTGTGATGTGACATCATTCCAGCCATCAGCTGAGACGTAGACGCAAAGGCAGCATCATCGCCATCGGTCTCTGAAACCTGAAAGGTTTCTTCTCTAAAACCCCCCAAGTTAACTTGATGAGTGGCAAAGCTGGGAGGAAGGTAAGAGCTGACGCCAATCATCAAAGCAGAAGCAGCATTGGCCCTCTCGGCAGGAGGTGGAGGCGTAGGAATGAAAAATAGGGTAGGAGGAGAAGGAGGTTGGTTAGCAGAGCCACCCATGTCAAGAGACCCACCCCCAGCAAGCACCAAAAAGTCAGGACCCGGCATATCTGGTTGAAAGCCCACAGTAGTAGATGAAGAGTGAAGCGGAGAATCAACAAAGGTGTGAAAATCCCCACTAGGGTTAGCACCTTGAGATTGCTCGGGGGATGCACCACCTTCCGTAGAAGTTGTCAGAGGAGGGTTAATGCCAGACGATGACGGGCTATTCTGGACACTATGACGAGCCCTTTTCTGACGGTTCTCGAGGTCATTGGCAAATGACATGTCTTCGTCAGGAAGAGAATGGGTAGACACAGTAACAATTTCCTAGAAGAAACAAAACACGATAAGGAAACCGTAAAGAGTAAAAGAAAGCGGTAGGGGTAATGGATAAAAATACCTGAGCAGATGGGGAGATCAAGGGGATCCCTTGAGGAATGGTGTCGACAGTCACTTCCGAAGAAGCGGTAGCTTGAGAGGGAGCGGGATGAATATCACTCACTTTCCTGCTTCTTTTCTTCTTTGCGACACGAGGTCACGAAGAGGATGCTTGAGCAGTGTCAATGGTGACAGCAACCCCTTGAGAAGGTGGTGTGACCAAAGTAACAACGGTAGATCCTCCCTCAGTGATAGCTCGCCCTTCAGCAGCAGCAGCAGCAGCGATTTTTTCTCAACAACGGATTTTTTAGAGCGAGTCTTCACCATAACTAATAAAAAGAAGGGAGCAGAGAAAAAAATGATGTGTGTACCTTCGTAAAAGAAACACCAGGGATCCCAGAACGAAGAGGAAGGAACGGCGAGTTATTTTCCAGAAAAATGTGATAAGTTAGGAAGGAGATAAAAAAGAAAAAAGTAGGCGAGGAAAACATTATATATAACCCTAAATGGGTCAAAAGACGCGACCAGTGTTCAACTGACATGTGGCAAAATAGCGTGTGGGAAGGACACGACACGCGCGAAAGACGTAACTTTTGAAAAAAGGGGAAGACACTTCAGTCCTTGCTACTCCCTAGAAGACGCCTGTTCAAACGTCTCACCATGAGAAAGACACGTGTCTTCCTTCATCATTGCTTTTTGATCGCATTAATTAAGGGACTCGCAGCATTTAAAGCTCTGAAAAGTAGCGCCAGCTCGGACTCATGGTCTTAAGAAACGGCGCGTCAGGAGAAAGACGCTAACAAAGTATAAGCGGCATCAATAATACACTAAAACCCAACGCTTAAGAAAGAAGCGACAAGGGCCTGGCAGCGTCAGCATTATTACAGAGAAAACAAATGCCAAATGACTTTATGGTGCGATAGCTTGAAGAATAAAGGAAATTCAAATAAGAATAAAGAAGCAGTCAAGGAGGAGATCTAGGAATCCTTCGCGGCACTCGAGTCACCCGGTATGGGAGTTCGTCGCACAACACCATCACTAGGCCTTTCTCCCTCTAAGGCAGATGAGTCGTCTCTATTCCCATCAACTCCATCCATTATGGCAGAAACATAATTGGCAATCTTAGCCGGATCAAAGGAATCACTTTCGTAATAGGCTGCGAACCTAGAAGTAAAGGCCTCCGAGACCTTCTTTTTCCACCATTCCATCTTCAGTGGAACCCTGGTTAACTCCTCATTTTGGGCCAACACCTCCTCGCGAAGAAGAATGATTTTCTTCTTTTCCATCACCAACTCTGCTTCCAGAACATCGACCATAGCTTTTCCTTTAGACCTCTCCCTATTCAGCTCCTTTTGCGACTCGTCTTGAAGACGCGAGAGCAACCTCGATTGGTCTACTGCCCAGTCAAGTTGCACCTTTTGAGCTCACATCGCGCTAGAAAAATTTTACAGTTCGTTGTCGTAAGCCTCGACTAGATAGCCTAGATGGCGGAAAGCATCCAGAGAATCGTTCATAACATGCCTGTAGCGGGCCCTCGGAGAAAGTTGAAGAAACCTCTCTCTCTCTCTCTAGAAGAGCTCATCATTTGCCCTATCAAGGATGCCTAGAAAAGGGATTTGGTTCCCCGGCAGCACGAAGACCGTCAACGCAAAACCCTGACAAATTCATACAGTAACATGGAACCCCGGTAGGGCCCTCAGGAGACAGATTGATCATGGGAGTCGGAGGACAGTCTCTAGTGCTCACATCTGAAATAGAGGTAAAAAACAACCGCGGAAGAACCTTGGGCTGTAGCTCAGAAGCCGGACTCAAGGAAGAAGTAGCCACCACATCCGGAATGCAGTGAGAAATCGGAGAATCAGGAGCGTTAGCTGGCAAAGGAGAATCTGCTACCAACAGAACTTCACCCACGGTAGGAAGGACGATTGTTGGCACTTCAGTGATTTTAACAATTTGAGAAGTGCCTGCCACAGAAGAAACGTTAGCCATCGCAGCGGCTACTGTGGAGGTGTTATCAGAAAAAACCCCGATAGCTCGCTCGTTTATCTCTATCCTCAATTTTTTCGTTGAAGCGAGGTAGCATGGCAGAGGTCCGATTTGATATCCATATCCTCGCTATCGCTGTCACCGCTGCTGTCGCTCTCACTTATTCCAATCGCAGGTCGAGTTAGATTTATTCCCCCTCGTCGTAGTGGTAGCCAGTTATCAATAAAATGAGAAGCTCGGGCAGAGACCCCGCGCCCTCGTCCTTCCCGGGCGAGTGTCTTAATCCGCCCCCTCTTAGGCGGAACAATCTGATGACTGGAGCACCTAGTAGGAGGAGAGGCCGGTATAGTTTGGAGCGGCACCACGTTCAAAGGAGCGTTAGCCCCTCCAGAGGGCTGACCGTCAGCAACTCCTGTTAAAGGAACTCGTCAGAATAATGAATAAGTCAAGAGAAAAGTATGAAAAAAGGTGAACTCACCCATAATGCACTCTTTGAGAAGCCTGTACGAGGTGAATTCTCAGATACGGAAAGACGTATTTATATCTAGCAAGGCGTTAGCCTGCTCTAGCTCAGTCCTAGACAGCACCACTGGATTCGCCCAAAGGGAGCCTATAAGCTCTTGATTAAAATTTATGCGCCACAAATGGGACGGTAGCTCGAGGACAAAGAAACTGCTCTTCCAGTCAGCAACCGCCCCCTCAAAGCTATGAAATCGCTGCCAGAATGACTGCACGAACGCGTCATCCCCTCGTCGAGTGATATCGATTAAACAATCATGGCAGGTCATGCTAAAGAATTTGCGAAATAAATTGAGAGATGGGGTAAAAATGTTCTTCAATTCGCAAGCGCGAAGAAAGGCATAAACCCCACACCAAGAAGAAGGGGTTATCTAGGCAGGATTAAGCTTATACTCCCGCAGTAGCGTTAGTATTGAATCATGAACTAGAAAATGAAAACCATAAAGAAACATTTTAAAATAAACTAGCCTACAGTATCCCCACGCTGGATCGTGAAGTCTCATGGTATCTTCAGGAATTAAAGGCTCATATCTAGGGGGAAAGGTAATACCATGCTCCTCTAATTCGGCCTTTAAAACAGTCTCGCACGTGAAAATATTGGGTGTTCGTGCGATCTCTGGATCAATCGGTCTCCAGAAAACCCGATCAGGCCTACTTCTAACCATAATAAACCAGTGAACAGAAGATCTGAAAGGATAAAGTAGTACCTTGAAAGGAAAGATTCACAGGCAAGCCGGCTGAGGGCGGCGAACGAGCAAGAAGTTCTTCTGGAAGAAATAAAGAGAAGACAAGAGAGAAAATTCAAAACAAAGGCAAAAAGGGTTGGAAAGAGAAAATGACCCTTTCTTATGAATTGCCAATTGAGCCAAGACGCGTGTAAAGGAAGTCAGCCACGTGGAGTTACATTAAAGGATTTAAAAATAAAACAAGCAGTTATTCGCCACAACTTCCCAAGTAGCGGTTAATTTTGACCAGGTCAAATGGTCATGGAGCGGTTGCCGCGACAAGGCTAACTTTTCACGTTAGCTTTCAACAAAATTAAAAGGCTGATGAAAAGGCAGCAGCAAAGAAGGAAAACAGGAGATATCACTTTATTCATCAGAAGCCATACGGCATCTACAGCGCGCCTAACGACTGGGCCCTAATCTTCATCAAGCCAGTACATATCATAATAATAAACTTCATCATCATCCGAGAGCGGTAACCCCCCGTGGACAGGAGGGAAAGGCTCATCCATTCTCTTCTCCTGGTCTAGCCTTGATGAGCCTGACTTCGCCTCAATGGCTGATGCCACCGTTTCAACACCGATGCCGCCAGAAAGAACCCTCTTCAGAGAATGGTTGCAAGGAAAAAATTGCTTGTTGCTCTTTCGAGCAGAGGGGGCAGGAGAGTCGAAGGGCGTGTCAGATGCCTCGGAAGTCTTCTTCCCCAGCCTTTTGCGGCCCTTCCGATGGACTGGCGGCCTCCATGGGGGCGACGGAGGAGGATGATCCGAATTCGGTGAAGTTAGAGGAGTCGGCAGGGAATCACGCGCCGCAGTATCAAGGAAATAGGAATCTGCCATTGATTCACAAACAATTGAAGTAGAAAAGTAGGAAGAAGAAGATGAGCAGGAAAAAAGAAAGAAACTTCTTTAAATAAGCCACAGTGGAGAGGTACTCTGATCTCTTCGCGCGCCCCTGGGAGGCAATTAATGCGCCCAAAAAAGAGCAACCATAATTGCAGAATCCGATCCGGCATAGGCACGCCTGCTCAAAAAATGCACCAATCAAAAGGAACCAAAAAACCGCCCAACCACCTACCACTGGAAAGGCGGCGCAGAGAACGGTTGAGCAAAGCATTTATGGCTGATTTCCAAAATACGACCACTGCAACACTACATCCCAAGAAAGAGTCATTTTCGGTTGGGCTTACAACAACCGCTCCCAACTGGCACAACAGGCAACAAGACATGGAAAATGGAAGATGGCGAAATAAACTAAAACAACATTTTATTCATTCATGGCCTTAGCGGCCTAAGCGCCTAGGCACGTATAGAGAAAAGATAAAAATAAAGGGACGGCGGTCAGCAGTCAGGCATGAGACCCAGCATCGTCGTCCTCCAACAGAGTAGGGATCTCTCTCAGGGTATCAGTCACGGAGGTCAGTTCAGAGGAAGAAATCCTCATGCCCTTCAAGCAGTACCCCAGTAGGTCCTTCTTCTGCCGCAGCGTGGCGATCACCACCTCGATGCGGGAGACAGCAGCAGCCAACTTCGACACATTCTCCAGAGGGTTAAAATCCTCCAGAGAAATCGCACCCAGCCTAGACTGCAGAGGAGTCATCATCCCCTGGAGCTCCAGAATATCCTCGGAGATCTTGGTCAGTATGTTCTCCAGAAAGCTGACGTCGCCATCATTAAGATTCCTCAGAGTATGTGATTTGGAGATCAAGAAGTTCTTAGTAAGGTTGTCCATGATAAAGGTGCTGAGAGAAGTGCAAAAAGATGTGAAAAAATTGATGCGGTAGAAGATCAATTTATAGGTCCAAAGAAGTAACTGATTGAGAAGAAGAGTCCCTTGGAAAATAAATCGCCCCGTTATCTCAAAGACCGTCAGGCACGATATTGAGGCCGGAGAGGAAGCGTTAGCCCTTGGTGAACACTCGGGCTCATTTTCAGTTGGGCTTATGATAACAATAGGCCTAACGCCCAGGGCATTTTCGTCTTTACACCCCACGATAGGGACAGAATGTTGTTAGGCCTACCGGGTGGACAACCTCGAGGTTGTCGCCCTTTATCGAACGATTAGCGCTGGGATGGTCGACATCAACGCGGGGTCCCACAAGGTCACTTTGTCATGACCATGCGTTATCCCGTCCCAGGCTGAGCTCGTCGTTCCGTGAGGAAGGTAGGCGTTACCTTGCCTAGGTAACACCTACCCCCATATATATATCTAACGCATCGATAGTGCACCGTTGACGGGAAATGTCAACCGCCTGACAGGCCCGTTAGCTTCCTCTATGGTCGAGCCCCCAGAAAACACCCCGCTTTTCGCCTATATATACCCCCATAATCAAGGAAGGAGGTAAGTATGAGATTGCTAGCAAAAGCTCTGCTACTTTGACTACTCATACTAACTTAAGCATCGGAGTGTTTACGCCGGGACCCCCTCCCGGCGCTCTGCAGGTACGCCGGACAACCGCGGGCATGGAATCCAAGGAACCATTCTCCCCTTCTACCCTTCACCAACAGTCAGAATCTTATCAATTATAATGATATATGTCAACACATATATTTAAGAATAATGATATGTCAAACTCTCGTGATATTTTTTCTTACATCAACTTTACTATATATATATATCACAAACTAAACTTGCCTAAGTAGATATTAATTATAAGGGAAAAAAATTTTTGGCACCCAATTTTAAGAGGGTATTGACATTTTCACACCCAACATTAATCTTCAGGAAAATAAGCACCAAATATTTACCCCATTAGACACTTTGACACCCAAACACCAAACTTTTCAATTAACATCGTTAATTTGTGAATTTCTTCCATTAGTTGCATTATAAAATTATTTTATAATAATTAAAATAATAGAATTTACAGAAAAATCATTATAAATGGGTAAAAATATTATAAAGAGTTTATTTTCTTTTTTCGTCAACATTTTGAGTTGTTGAGTTGTTCTTAATTTAGTCTACATCCTATCAATATCAACTCTACAAACCCAAAGTATTTTGTTTGTACTAATTTAGTCATAATATTACTATTAATCCAATTCTCTGTAAAATTTAACTATCGAGTGATCAAATTGACATTATAAATAATAAGTTGGCTCATTATATTTAAGGTCGAGAGTGTTTTTCAACTTTTTTTACTCATATTTTATAACCATTATTTTTAATCATAAAATAATGTTGCTAAATTTTGATAATTATTATGGCGCCAATTATTATTTATGGTACCAATTAGATCACTCGATCAACTAAAATTTAACAAAAATAAATAAATTAACAGTAATGGTAGGACTAAATTGATATAAATAGAATACGTTAGGGGTTGTAGAGTAAACAGTGACAAGACGATGCTTATATAATAATAATAATAATAACAATAATAACAATAATAATAATAATAATTATATAATAATAATTATAATTATATAATAATATTATTATTATTATTATAATTATTATTTAATTTAACATTTAAAACTAAATTATATATGCAAAATCAGATGTACACTTTCTTTAGTTTGGTCCTTTGACACGTGACATATAATTGTGCATACCATCATCGAGCAGCATCAATACCAATCGCGTCCAGGCCAAGACGCGATCTTCAATTGTGCATAGAGCCAGCGCATACCCATCTCTAACCGCACATGCCATATCAAGCAGACGCGATAAACAATGGTATGCATCGTAGAGACTAATATCGACCGAATTAGACGGCTTCATCATATCGGGCAGACCACTTCCATTCTTTTGGGGATAGGTTTGCAGCGTCAGATTTGAATGGCGAACATAAGAAGCATGTCGAGGATGATGGTGATCAGGTAACGACCTTTTATGTAGACAATCTACCTATGCACGTGGACCACCGTTCTCTTAGCTATTTGGTGAATCGGAGATGGAGGCTACCTAGGTTTGGCAGTCTGCGGGATGTATACATCCCAAATCGCAGGAATAAGGCAGGTAGGATGTTCAGTTTCATTCATTTGGCCAATGTAGATAATCCTAAAGAGATGGAGTATGCTCTTGACCATCAATACATTGGAGCTTCAACATTGAGATGCCAGATAGAGAAATTCGGGAGACATAAGAAAGTCACTAACATAAAATTTAGGAGGGAAAGGAAGGTGCGACCTAGCAAGGAAATCAATATCCCAAAACCTGCAAGGGCTCATCGTCCTATAGAAGCAGGTGAAGAAAAAGAAACAAATTTAGTGATAAAGAAAACCGATGAAGCTGAGATTGTTGATCTCAAGGTTCTAGAAGACAATGTGCCTTGGTTAGCTAGGAGTTCAGTCTGAAACGTGTTAAAGACATACCTGAAATCCAAGAGTTGGTATTGGAGGTGGGATGGATTTGTGAAATGAGAATGATGGGTCGTGGGTTGGTGCTGTTGGAATTCGACAGGGTAACAGATTATGAGGCAGCACTAGCAGTAGCTAACCCAGCTATTGAAGACATTTTTTCCATAGTTATACCTTGGAAAGAGAGCACACAAGATGGAGGACGCTTGTGCTGGGTCTAGTGCACGGGGATTCCATTACAATCGTGAGGCCATACTACCTTTGAGACAATTAGTAGAAAGCTAGGAGGTTTGGTGGTGGTGGATGAGAATACCACCTTCAGAAAAAGTTAGATGTTGCACGCCTCTTGGTCTCCACTTCGTGCCCTAGTATTGATAAAGAGTTATGTGTGAGGTTGGAGGGTGGAGGGTGGTTTGTACAAGGTTTGCTACTTTGAGGAACCTTTGCAAGGTGCTATTTCCAACCTTGATTAGATTATAGGAGTAGATATGAAAGAGGATGCCTGGGTTGAGGAAGAAGAACAGGCAGAAGAGGAAGAGGGGAATGTGGTAGCAGATAGTGTAGAGGTGGCAACTTCAACTGAGATTCTAGCCGGTAAGGTTCAATGTTGAGAGGAGGTCATGTCCGGAATGCAGGGATTGTCCTTGTCTAATTCTATAGGTGGAACAATACCAATTAATGAACATCAGCTCACTTTAATTACATCATGATGGAAAATGGGAAAGATAAAGAAGTTTGTAGGCAGTACTGGTAGTTTGGAGACCACAAATTCGGGAGTGAGGTCCAAATCTAAATTAGTTCGAGTAGAGGACAAGGACATTAGTAATATGAACCGGCTGTTTGATGCTACGATGTTGGAGGGAGACGTTTGGGAATTGTGACGATCTATGGGCCTAACTGACCATGCCAATGAGGAGGCTTTGAGAGTCTTTGATAGAGAGCGATTTGAGGGAGAGGTGCAAAACTTTAGGTCTTGAAGGGGAAGGTGACGCGAGTGTTGGCAGAGAAGATGATTAGCCTTTTCTCATGGAATAGTAGGGGTATTTTATCAGTGGTAAAGCGTAGATTTATTAAGTGTTGTATTCGGCGGGAGAGGTTAGGTGTATGCTTCCTCCAGGAAACCAAACGTTTTTCAGTAAACGAGTACTTTATTAGTTCAATGTGGAGGAGTAGAGATGTTAAATGGGTGAGTGTTCCAGCGACGGGAAGGTCAGGAGGGTTGATTTCTATGTGGGACACTAGGATCATTGAGGTTAACAGGATAGAAACAGGAGATCGCTTCATTTGGCTTGAAGGTCGGTTAATTGAATCTAATTTTAGTTGTGTTATTCTAAATATATATGCGAACACAAAGGTACATCTCAGTGAATAGTTGTGGAACCAATTAGCGAATTTAATTGCGAATTGTAACATCTCGGTCTTAGTTGCGGGCGATTTTAATGAAGTCTTAACCCCGACGGAGCGACTAAACGAGGTCGATTATATAAGGGGGATGGTTGACTTCCAAAATTGGGTAGATTCTTGTGGGTTACAGGATATGCCGTTGTTGGGGAGACGATTTACTATGGGCAAATGCCATAAGCAGGAGTAGAATTGATCAGATTTTTATTCATTCTGAATGGATCGCACGATTTCCTAAGCTTAAGCTCACTACATTGGGTAGGAATAATTCTGATCATGTGCCTTTGTTGCTGTGTAATGACAATATTGATTGGGGGCCGAAGCCTTTCAGGGATCTAGCTGCATGGTGGGAAGTAGTTAGGTTCAAAGAAACGGTTTCTAGCTTCTGGTCTGAAGCTGGGAGGATTTATCTGGGTCATCACCAGGTGGTAAGAAAGCTCCAATGGTTAAAGGATAAATTACGGGTTTGGAATCGAGAGGTTTTTGGAAATATAGAGATTCAGTTACAAGAGTTGCAGGACAAATCTGACAGCATGGATAAGTTAGCAAATGAGAGGAACCTGTCTCCTGCGGAATTGTTAGAGAAAACAGATATTAACATTGTTTTGTAGGATCAGTAGGGGCGTGCTAATAGCTTCTGGCAGCAGAAAGCACGGTTTAAATGGTGTACTCATGGTGACAAAAACATGAAGTATTTCCACCAATTGGCGAAAGTTACTAGCAAACGAAATAGTATCACTGAGATAGTTACTAATAATGGGTGCTTATCTAACCCCAGCGATATCAAGGCAGTAGCAACCGGGAATTTCTCTAATTTCTTCAAGGTAGTAAGCTGGGACAGACCAATGATACAGGATTTAGGATTTGCCAGGTTAGGTGCTGAAGAGGTGACTCTTTTTGATAAAGAGGTCTCGGCATTGGAGATTTGGGAAGCAGTTAAGAGTTGTAGTGGTGACAAGTCTCTAGGCCCGGATGGTTGGTCCATGAGGTTTATTCAGAACGTATGGGAATTTATAGGAGGGGATATATGTAGATTGGTACGAGGGGTTTTCAACAACGGTAAATTTCCTCAAGGTGCAAACTCTTCTTTTCTTACTCTTATACCAAAAGTTACGGCTGCGAAGAGGTTTAGTGAATTGCGTCCCATAAATCTTGTAAGCAACTATTACAAGATTATTTCTAAAGTTCTAGCAAACCGACTAGGATATGTGATCACGTCAGTTGTGAGTGAAGCACAACACGGGTTTCTAAAAGGGAGATAGACTACGGATTGCGTCATGACAGCGAATGATGTTGTCCATCATCTTAAGGCAACTCAGCAACAGGGCTTTTTGTTCAAACTTGATTTTGAGAAAGCATATGATTCAGTAGAATGGAGTTACTTAGACGACGTTATGGGACACATGGGGTTCAGTCAAAAGTGGCGGGGTTAGGTCGGCAAATGCTTGAGTACGACTAAGGTCTCAGTTTTAATTAATGGGTCTCCTTCAGCAGAGTTTAGGGTGGGGTGTAGGCTGCGACAGGGATGCTCCATGTCTCCGTTCTTGTTCAATATTACGGCAGATGGGCTTCACCAGTTATTTCTTACGACGGAAAGGTACGGGCTTTTACGGGGCATTCGCAATGAAGTAGCGGGGTGGAATGTTACACACCTTCAGTTTGCGGATGATACCATGGTGTTTATTAATAATGAGGAGGCCGAAACATAGTGTGTGAAAGGGGTTCTGCGGTGGTTTGATGCTTTCTCACGCTTGAAAGTCAATTATCACAAAAGCTCCCTGGTACGGATTAATGTATTTCCACAGTCAGGAGAGACGGTGGCTCGTCGAGCAGGTTGTAAATTCAAAGCCTTGCCATTCAAGTACTTAGGTTCCTACGTTGGGCTAAACCCGAAGAGAATATCCAATTGAAACTTCTTAATACAGGCTCTAAGGAAGAAGTTAGCGACTTAGAAAGGCTCGTTGCTTTCGGTGGGGAGGAGGGTGACTCTCATTAAGTCTGTATTGGCTAGCATCCCTGTGTATATTATGTCTATATTCCGCATGCCTAAAAGTATAGTCCGTCAATGCGAGAGAATTATGAGAAGGTTTCTCTAGAGTGGAGATGAGCAGAAAAGAGGTCTAGCTAAGGTTAAGTAGGGGACGGCGGTACGTCCGACGGAGCTTAGTGGGATGGGTATCGGCAGTTTACAAACCCAAAATGAGGCGCTTCTGATGAAATGGGTTTGGGGGCTATTGTCAGGGGAAAGGAAAATGTGGGCTGAGATGACCCAGAAGTAATATAAGTTCAACACCGTGGGGGATTTCTGGCTCAGGGATAGTAGTAACTTCTCTCAGGTTTGGGGAGACATCATCCGCGCTAGTGGTCGTAATAGTTCTATCTTCGGGTTCTGGACCTCTCATATCAGATTAAAGCTAGGGAGCGGAGCAAATACGAAATTCTGGTGGGATTTATGGGCTTCTCGAGTTCCCCTTGCTCTTCAATTTCCCCGTTTGTACTCTCTTTCTTGCAACCAATTAGGCACTATCAATGAGCTCCAGGAATGGCAGGGAGAGTCTTGGGTTTGGAGGTGGGAGTGGAGACGAGGGCTCTTTGAATGGGAGGTAGATGAAGTGAGTAATCTACAAGAAATGCTTCCAAATTCGAGTATGGGGGAAAGCAGAGACGTCTTCTCATGGAACCTAGAGGTTACTGGTACATACACAATTAAGTCTTTTTGTAGGGGGATTGCGGCTCATCGCTATGGTGAGGTTAGGAATGCCCTTTTGGCCTCGTGTTGGAGCAGGTTGGCTCCACACCATGTCGAATTCTTTATCTGGCTTACCTTGTAGGATCGCATCGCATCGAGAGAGTTCTTATGGAAACGTAACAAGCTGCTTCCGGAAGCTAGTTACTGTCCTCTGTGCACAAAAGTTGAGAAAAGCTCCACGCATTTGTTACTCCATTGTCGTCTCATTAAACCTATCTGGGACCATATCATGCATTAGGCGGACATTGTGTGGGTGCCTACGAGGACCGTGGCAGACTTATGGTAGTGTTGGAGCGGGTTGGATGCCTCATACAACAATCAGGTGCATGAGATGTGGGTAATGTTATTGTATGAGGTGTTATGGACAATTTGGACTCAGCGAAACAAAGTGGTGTTCCAGCAAGAGGTTTTTAACGTGTTATGCACCCTAAACCTGATTTATTCCTATTGGCAGAATTAGTTGAAAAGTAGAGACCCCTTATTCTCCTACAATTCGATGCAGATGATGATATTCTCTTCGTGGCTATATTGGTTGGGGTGGGGGGGGGCTTAGTTTTGTTTTACTTATTCTAACTTTTTAGCTTCTGCCCTGATCCTCCAGGGGATTATTGTCATGTTCTTATGACTTATATTCTAATATACCCACTACATGTCGTCCGTTTGCAATTTATTTATGGAATTACCGAAATTTCATCACTAAAATTGCTTCTTCTTCTTTTTGTTAGACTAAAATTACTTTCTCCATAAAAAGTAATTATATTTTTTTAATTCTGTTTTTCCATTCACATGAGAGATTTTATTTGATAATTGAATAATGATTTTTAAAGAGAAAATATATTTAAAAAATAAAGTCCTTTGTACTTTTTAGATAAATAATAATAAATAATATATATAAATAAATTTTATGGGATAAATATATTTGAGACCTTAATACGCATATATAAATGACAGCAAACTTCACCAGGGCTTTTCTTTTTCTTTTTCCAACATTTTACTATGTACCCCATTAATTGCTGCAAATATAGATCATGTCATGTTTTGCTTATGTTCTTGGATTTTTCTTTTCATTATACTGATAATGCATGGATGAAGAAAAGAGTACAAAAGTGACAGGTAATCCCAAAGTGGTACCCCTACATCATCATGGGACATCAAGGGGACATTCATATCACTCTAGATATTCGATTACAAGTGTACGAAATCATAAGAAATAGGTCAGCATCTAGTAAAAAGAGAGTCATAGCTATAGCCTATAGGGGTATAATTTATAAATAGATCATGAAGCGAACTAAAATTATCAGTTTGCAACTCTTAAGTTTAGCATCTGCCTATCATCGTTTTTTTTTTTCCGATACGCGACTTTGGCTCAAATATTTCAACAAGTTATATAGTATAATATTATTGAATAGAAACTAAAATGATCTAGTTAATGATCCTATCATCCTAGCAACACAATTATCCTCAAGATTACTTAAGATAATAATCAATCCTCGAGCAATTTTTAATTTGTGAGATGTTTAGGCATATATATATATATATATATATATATATTAGGGGTGTCAAAATGGGTTCGACCCGATGGGTCGACCCGTACCCGACCCTCATTTTGACCCGTTGGGTCAGTATTTTTCGACCCCTTAAATAACGGGTCAGAAACGGGTCGACCCGACGGGTCGCGGATCGACCCGTCTGACCCGTTTAAAATTTAAAACATAAAACTCTTCACTCTCCACTCTCCATCTCCTCGCATACTCGCCTTCTCGCTTCCCCTCCTTCAAAACCCTAACCTTTCTCCCCCAATCGCCTCCCGTCACCAAAATCTCAAAACCCTTTTCAATTTCGCCCTCCTCAAAGCCGTCCCAGCACGCGCAAACACAACTCTCAATCACACCATCCACAAAACCATCATTACGGCGTCGCTTCTTGTAGGTATGGCGGGGAAGATGATACAAGCGGTTCAGTACACTAGCTACGGCGGCGGAGCATCTGCTTTGAAGGTTCGCTTCTTTGTTTAAACAGCAACAGATTTTTTCATTTCTATTTTGCGAGTACAATTGGTGCATAGGCTGGGTTTTACCTTGTAACATGTTGACACATTAGCATCTCACAGTGTCGTTTTTTTGTGCAAGTCTTTATGTTGACCACGAAGAATTTTGTTCTCACACTTTTCTTCAGGAAGGGATTCAGGTCAGTATTCATGCTTCTCTGTATGGTTTGTGATGAGTATATTATTTATTTGTAGTTTGACGCTGATGCCTGTTTCTATTTTTCTAAGTCAAGCACTGTTACCTGCCAGCCTTTTTTGGCTGCTTGAAATGCCAACTGTTGTTGACATTTTCTTCCAAGATTGTCTGATTCTTTTTCAAACTTTTTGCAGTCGAAGTATCCAGATTTCACTAGGCATACTTCTTTTGGGCGTTGGGATCGCTACGGTGACTGATCTTCAGCTCAATGTCCTGGGATCTGTCTTGTCTTTGCTTGCAATTCTTACAACCTGTGTTGCTCAGATTGTATCCTTTGTTGATGTACCTTTGCTAATCGTACTATTTTATTCCTTGTCCCCCTTACCTGTGTACTTGTTTTGTTTTCTTTTTTGGAGAAGCAGAGCATATAAATAGATATGTTGATTGTAGGCCTATAGTAGTAGAAGTTTCTTTCATAACTGAAGTCCTTCTTTTTCATTTCTGTTAGGCTTACAGTTAGAGCATTACGTTTGATGTAACACTTTTCTGGTTAGGATCTTGTGTTTAAGTTTGTAAAGCAAACTACTTTTAATTTATTGTTTGGTACTCTGGCAGCTAAATTATTGTTAAGTTATTTATTTTTCATATCAGTTTGTCTGGTATTGTAGATCAAAGGTGATGTTATTGCTTTCAGTATTTCATATGCTTATATCAGTGAATGAGTTTGAATTATTCATGCATAAGTTAGGATGTATTGTACATAAAATTTATTGCACGTTCACCAGGGAACCTTTCATTTGCTTGCATAATCATGCAAAAAAAACACGTGATCCCAAAAAGAGTAATGTTGGTACAACTTTAGATCCTCTTCATTTGACTTTTATTGAACATGCCATCTCTGTTTCCTTTTTTCACGTTGCACTTCCATTTCCATGGTGCAGCCCTGATTGAAACTTGATATTGTTAATCCTTGCACTCTTATGATTATTAACTAGGTGGAAATGTGCACAGGTTTGTCGAGTTCAACTTGACCAAGTGAATCAATGTCATGTTAGTACGAGATTTTCACATTCTCGTTGTGGTCATGTTGTAAGCAAGTTGCCCAGCGGGGCTGTCAAATGCAGCTTCTGTCTCGACAATTGTGATGATGAGCTTGTGCGCACTTTCCACCTGAAGATTACCCTCGCAGATGCGACTGCCAAGATCTTTGCATGGTGCAGTGGTCAAACTGCTGTGGAGTTGCTGCAAATATCTCCGGATGAATTTTATGAGCTCCCTGAGGTACGGTCTAGCTCAATCATTTTCATTTAAGCTATATAAGCTTAACGATCTATCTAGCATTGACTTGCAAGAACTGCAATGCTGATTTCTCATTTTCAATATTCTATATATTTACCCGGAAAACTTGTTTTTTGTCCATTCCGACTCTGGAATTCTCTTGCCGTATATGGATACCATTAATCATACTCTAACGTTAGCATATTCATATTCCTCACTGATCTTTATGTTACAGGATGAGCAATTTATGTATCCTTCCTCACTAGAGAGCGAGAGTTTTATTGTGGCATTAGTAAATTGCAAGAAGCAAAGCTGTGATTTCAGTCAGAGTATAGCCTTGGGGAGTGAAGCAGTTCCATGGGAAATCACTCGTGCCCTAAGGTGCGAATAAGTTAACCAATTTGGCGTCGTTAAAGTTTCCTGAATAAAGTAACAGGTAATCACGTAGAGAGTGCTCTGGTTAGACTAATGTATTTATATTGATGAACGAATGGCAAATGGTTTCTTGGTAACCTGGTTAGCCTGAAAATACTTTTCATCTAGAAAACAAACTACTCACTCAAAATAATAAAAAAAAAAACGTCAATATCTCCATCCACATATTCGTGAACCTAAATGGATTTTATTAATAAAGAAATCTATTTAGTTTTCATCGCTGCATAATTCAATGCTTTTATGGCATTGATGAGTAGAAAGTGCATTTCAAGCATGATTGTGTTGCACACGTAGAGCATTATATGCAGAAATATTTGCAGCAGCCCATCTTGCTTGTTCTGTTTCATTTTCTTTCTTCTTTCATATTAAAAGCATATATATGTAGCTCGATATGTAGAGTGGTATTGAGAGAAGGCAAAGGAAGATGACGTAAAATCTCTCCATCCTTTTTTTTGGAATTAGTTTCATGTCATTTTCTTCTAAGAATCTAAACTGCATGCATTTAATTTGTGATGTGATGTATAGTATACGAATGGAGTTCACTGAAAATATTATTTCTTCTAATAATCTAAAGTGCATGTATAGAATTAATTTTACTTCCGATTGCTAATTTTCGTTTAAATACAAGCAATTTTAATGTAAGAATTAGTACAAATGTAATTTGTTTAATGTTTATGCTATAATTTTATTTTTAAATCCGTTTATTTCATTGTAGTATTTGTTTAGAAATTTAAATGCATAAAATATATAGTATAAAGCTTGTTAACCGAAGAATAAAGTAAGTAACAACTTATTTTTATAAAATATTTATTTTAAAATTTTTCGTAAAGAAAATTGATATTTTAAACGCACCATTACTTTTAAAAACAAAAAACCATATAAAAAAAAATTTTAAAAAATTTTAAAATCCGGGTCAAAAAAATCGGGTCGGGCTGACCCACCCGAATTTGGACGGGTTGACCTGCCCGAATTTGGGCGGGTTGACCCGTATTATACTGTTCACGGGTCGTCAACTGGTCAGTGGGTTGCCAACTGGTCAACGGGTCGTGTGCGGGTCATGCTGACCCGTTTACGACCCGTTTGACCCTCTGAAATTTTGTATTCATAAAGACAAAACATGGCAAAACGACGTCGTTTTGCTTAACGGGTCAGATGGGCCGGGCCGGGTCGACCCGCTACCCTACGGGTCAGTAACGGGTCGGGTCATTTTTGACCCTCAACCCAACGAGTCACAGTTAAACGGGTCGGGTCGACCCGTTTGACACCCCTAATATATATATATGATTAAAGGTCACACCAAAACCAACTAAAGTTGAGTCGATGCTTGAATTCACGTGCAAATTGAAATTATGAAAGATGATTAATAGATGCATGCATGGTTGAATACTTAGGCATATTATGGCTACTGCATGCACAATTTAATAATATAGTTCCCAAATTTACGGGAAAATTAGAAGCTCCACCGTCGGCAAGATCTAAAAGTTATTATATAAGATTATGTTTGAAGTTTTAATATTATCTCGCTCTTATTTAGACAAATGCATTCCACGTTGAGATAAACTCTCCAATAGTATATATACAATTAGTTTAGTGTTCACGCGATACACCAAGTATAATTTTATTTAATAAAAACAAATTAAAAAGTAAGATGTCATTCAGTTAAAAACATATTATTCACATAAGATTAAAATTATTTAGTTTTATTTGTATAAGGATTAAAAGGAAAACCTTGTTTTGAAATTTTATTTGTATAAGGATCAAAGTTAATGAACAAAAAGTTTTATTTGTATAACTTTTTGTATTTATTTTATTTTACTGAAATAAATAATTTAAAATTATGAAGGAGAAAATAAATAGAACAAATATTGGGTAAATTAATTATTTGATTAAATTTTCCTAGTAATATATAATTGATAAGTTATATTTATTCTTGTTAATTATTAGTTTCAAATGCTATGTGTCAATTCTATATTAATTTTCAAATGTTACGTATCAACACAACATTAACTTTATTTTTGTATCGATTTTACATTATATATAAACTAGTGTTATGTCTGAGTGGTGCATGAATAATTATAATGAATATTTTAAATGGTATTTGTTAGGGGTGTCAAAACGGGTCGACCTGAACCATTTATCATGGCCCGTCGGGTAGCGGGTCAAAAACTGACCCTACCGGTTTTGAACCAGCTGGGTAAAGGGCCGATCCAACCCGACCTGTTTGACCCTTTAAGCGAAAACGACGTTATTTTAGCCGAATAGAAACGATGCGGTTTTGATCCAACTAATTAAAACGACGTCATTTTGATTAAAATTAAACAGCGTCGTTTTGGTCTTGAAGGAGGAAACATATGCTAGGGTCAAATGGGTCGTAAACGGGTCAGCATGACCCATCAACGACCCGCCTGACTAGTCAGGTCTACCAACCCGTTTGAATTCGGATTGCGTTGACCGGTTTAAGTTCGTGACTAAATTTTTTATAGTGTAAGAATAACTAGTAATCATGAGTATATTTTTTATAGTCAAATGTGAGATTTAAACCTTAATTAAATCTTTAGAAATTATATTTTAAAACTTGAAAATTTAACCAAAGATTTTAAAAAAATATATTTATTTTGATATTTTTAGCGCTTAAAAAATTCAAAAATAATTGTAAAAAATTATAGAAGTTGGAAGAAAAATGTATCAAATATGATGTGAGATGTGATATTAGAAAAAAATTAATATTTAAATTTTAAAATTTAAAATTTATTAATTGTCTTGTTTATATATATTTTATAAAAAATTCTAGTTACATATGAGCCTTGTAGTACATTTTTCTCTATTTCTCCTCCAATTTTTATGTTATTTTTGCAAGTTTTACAATTTTTATAATTTTTTTAACCACTAAAAAGTCAAAGTTACAACTTCTAATAAATTATAAGTTTTAATTTCTAGTTTTAATAATATAAGAACCACAATGAAATATTTTAGAAACTATATATAAGATTTTTTTCACCTAACTGATTTTTATTGTTGAAGTTTTTGTTCAGTAAAAGATAATATGTTGATATAACTAACATAGTGCTAGAGCTACTATTATTTTGCTATTTTTTTTTAAATTAAATTAACACATGTTATTCTTATATTCATTTGATAAATATATTTATAAATAAAAATGAAATATAACCTAATAAAATATGGATAAACTCCACTCATATACCTTTCACATCACGTTAATAATTAAAAATATTAGTGCAAAAGAAACTGTAACACGACTGATAAGTGCAAATCCTCTTTATAAAGTACGTAATGAGTTGGACTTATGATAGGACGAGGAATAAAATTTATAAGTATTAAGTCTCTTTTATATTAAAAGATAAAAATGAAAGGAAAAAAATGTTCTTATTTTGTTCCCAGGTAGAGCTGTCAATTTGGGACTAGACTCGGCTCAAACCCTAGGTTTCAGGCCGGGTCTGGGACCAAATTTTGGTCCCGTTTTGGGCTAGGACTGGGTCTGGTCCCGACCCGAAATTTTTTGGTTATGGCCGGGTCAGACCCGACGGGTCTCGGGTCTGACCCAGCCAAATTAAAAAACCCTAAGTGATCCGCCCATCACCACTCATCACCACTACTGCCATCATCACCTCCTCCACCACTGATCTCCGATCCGCCATCACAGCCACCACTCATCACCACTACCGTCATCATCACCAAATCCATCACCTCCGCCACCACCCACCACCGATCTCCTCTCCTATCACCGCCAATCGCCAACTGATAGAACGCTAAATTGTCATCCTTTCATCATCATTTTACGTTTGTTTTGGAATGATAATACTGCTAAATGATGACTTTTCTCTCTTTTTCCACAGATATGCTACTGAGAAGCAGAATTGCTCAAAAGGAGTTAGAAGAGCCTTTATTAGAGTTGTTTTGGTGGTCAAAGAACAATTCTATCCCAGACCTGGGATAAGGCAAGAAACTGAAAGCGTTGACCAGAGTCAACTGACTTAATGAAGCCATCTGGACCGCAAGATTGATTCGTGGGCTGCGAGCTAAACCCTGGAATTGAGCTGCCGTCTTCCAGAAGGAAAGAAGTTCCTATGTGCTTAGAACTCCTTGTCGATTTGCACGCTGATTCTCTCTTTTGTATTTTAAACAATTCCGCAAGATCAGATTTTTATCTTCTCTTCGTCTTTTGAATTTTGAACAAGAGTTAGGTTTTGTTTATAAGCTGCCTCTGAGGAGAGGAGGTCTCTCTAGCTTCTTCCTCGATTTTCTATTTCCACCATTGTTGCAGCTTTACCTTCCTCTTCACTTCAATACAATTCCGATTTCTTTTCTATTTTGTTATTTATTATTATTATTCATATTATGTCTGTTATAGGCTAAACGCCTTCTTCTTAGTAAGGATTCAAAGCCATGATTCCTAGGTTGTGAGGTCAAATCGCACTTCACACACTCTATACTTATATTCTTATCCTTCTTGTTAGCATGATAACTTGTCCTTGTTCTTAGTAAAGCCTGATCAACTTAACTTAAGATTTGGAACGATTACAGTCTTTTCTGACGGCTTTGGAGTCTACATTGCCAAGAGAAATACGAAGGCAACTAGCTAGTGACGGCTAGAAGAAGAATCAGATCTGGTTTATAGGATAGACACGATTCTCTATCCCAGACCTGGGATTAGGTCTTTCCCTGTGTCTATCAATCGACCTGATTAAATCCTATAGAGTGTCTCTTAGGATTGTTAGGATGATTAGGGACTTCCAATAGAGTGTCTCTTTGGAAGTCTTGTGTAGGAAGAAAGTAGGAGATCTAGGCGACCAATACCTGATCTCTATAGTCATCCTATAAGTTTAGTGTTTAATACTCTTGCATCTATGATTAACCTATTCGAATCATGAGCTAGAAGAAATCCTTACTGGGAAGTCTTTGTCAACTGTTTAATCTCACTCATTGTGTCTTCTGTTCTATTATTTCTGTCTATCTAAATTATTTGCATCCAACCAACAACTTATATTGGTATTTACCACCCTTTCAATTTATACAAAGAATTGATTTAATCCACCGAATCCCTAAGGAACGATCCTTTTACCACTTGCTGCAGTCTAATTTATATTTGTGCATGGTAAATTATAACTTGATTTATTTTGACGGTCTCGACAACCATCACCAACCACTAAACCTCCATCTCCCTATCTAAACCTCCACCATAACAATCCAAACCAAAACAGAAAAGAGAGGAAGAAGAAAGAAAAACATAAAAGAAAAAGGAAAGGGAAGAGAGCAAAGAAAAGAAAAAAAGAAAGAAAAGAGGAGAGGAGAGTGAGTAGGGGAAGAAAATGAAAATAGAAAGAAAAAAAAATTATTCTGGAAAGAAAAGAAAGAAAAGAAGAAAAAGGAGAGAGAGGTTGGTCGAGAAAAAAAAAGGGAAGTCGAGTCCGAGTCTGGTCCCAGACCCGGACCAGACCCGCAGGGCCGGGACCAGGACTAGAAATTAGTCCCGTTTTTAGTCAGGACCGAGTCTGGTCCCGACCCATGTGTCTTCGGATCTAGCCGGGTCCGGGTCGGGTCCGGCCCGCAAACTCGTTTTGACACCCCTATTCCCAAGGATTGTTTACCTTTTTGTTTTCTTTTTTGTCTATTGTCCACTTTGCAATATTACCCCTTATTATTACCCTGCACTAATTTTTCATCGGAAAAGTGAAAAGTTTTTTAAAAACTATCTTTCTAGCGAAATGATATTGTCCGCTTTGAGCCAGAACCCTCATAGTTTTTCTAAAATGTTTTATTCTATTAGGAGATCAACTTTTTTTTTATATTTACTTTTTATTTTTCTTATCTTTCCAATGTGGTATTTGAGTTCGCACACCTCAACAATCTCCCCCTCAAACTAAGTACCATAAAGTCCACAACCTGGGCCAACTAGTCTACCTTTCAATGAAATACCACAAAGCCCGCAACTATGACAGTAAACTCCCTTTGAACTAAGTATCACTGAATGCATTACTAGACCCTAACAATCTACCTCGAACAATGTACCATAGAACTCTACAACAAACTCACTGACTGGAGATCAACATACTGTTTTGACTAGACCACTATAATTCTTTTGTTCAGCCGAGCATCGTATTTCTTATAGAGATAAATTGTGTCACTCACATCAAAAGTCATTTTGCAAGGCTCACCGAACCATCGACTTCACTACCAATTATTGCAGAAAAAAGCCTATAAGTATCTCTTAATGGAATAATATTATTTGCTTCAGATGTCAGCCCTCACGATTTTCCCAAAAGGCCCCAATCCATGGGAGATCAACTCCTATTGTATTTACGTTCCGATGTGCTATTTTGGTTCGCACACTTTAAAAATTTCCCCTATAAACTAAATACCACAAAGCCTACAACTAGGCCAAGCCTACGACTAGGGCCAATCAAACTCCCTTCGAACTAAGTACCAATGAGCACATTATTAGACCCCACCAATTTCCCCTTTGAACTATGTATCATAGCCCTACAACCAACTCACCGAGTGAAGATAAATGTACTTTTAGGACTGGAGCATTATACTTCTTTATGTTTGGCGGAGCATCGTACTTATTTTAGAGATATATTGTGCCCACATTAAAGCTCATTCTGTAAGGTCAACCGAACCATCGACTCCGCTATCAATTATTGGAGAAATAAAAGTCCACAAGTCTCTCTTAATGAATGATATTGTCCGTTTTGGGTATGAGTCGACACGATCTTCCCAAAATGCCTAATTTTATTAGGATATCAACTCATCTTATATATACTTTTTATTCCTATCGTTTCAATATGGTATTTAAGTTCTCATTTTGACAAAATTAATCACATTTTTTAAGAGCATTTTTTACATTAAATAACTATAAATATTAAATAATTTTAGTTGAAGCAATTGAGCATTAAGAATTCTTCATTAAAGAAACATCACAATTTACAAAGCAATTTGAAAATTGTAAACCGACTTTTTATTTGGGAAATTTTGCACCCTTAAAAAAAACCAGGAAGTATTTGGAAGATATCAACACAAAATACACAATTATCACAATTTTAATATGTGCGAAGAGTCAAACATAAATTCTGGAGGGAGAACCGGTGAAGTATTACCGTATTAATGTTTTTAGCATCATTCAAATATATATTGATGGTAATTTCCATTAATAAATCTTTCGGCGATGCATTATTTATTTCCTAATTAACTCGAGAATACTTGAGTATATATAGTATTTATTTAGTTTGAGTATATATAATGATAATAATATGGCTTCTTAGTAAGGTTTGGTAATTCTTATCTCCTAATTAACTCGAGAATGGTACTTGAGTAGGGAAATGTATACTGATGAGAGGATTTCACATTTGGTTTAACACTTTGAATCATTAACCTAGTTATTTCCACATTCCTGCTAACCAAAAAAAAAAAAAATTGTTAACAGGAAGGTAGCTCATTGGTTATCAAGTTTAAATTCCATCTTTTCCTATAAAAAAAATTATTTTCTACTATTTATTTCTATTTCAGTCCGTCTATAATAAAAGTTCAACTAATTAGACTATCTCACACAATTAGTACATAACTACATATAAGCGGGTCCCTAATCATTTTAAAATTGAGAAATCAATTTTTTTTCCTTAAGAAGATCAAAACCCTAGAGGGCATTTGTGGTCATATAGAATACCTGCAAAGTTGTATCCTCTCAACGGATCTACGTACTACTTTGAACTTTTGAAAAAAATGGAGTAATTATTATTCTAGCTTAATTAAAATTTTCAAGTTTGAACTCTGTGTATATAGGTAGGTTAAAATTTATGAGAGAGAACTTTACCACCTTTCGAGGTCTTGTGCGACTCGAATTTGGAGTAGTCTGTATTTAATATGGTGACGAGATTAGTGGATGAAAAAAAAAATATTGAGAAAAGACAAAAGCAATTCAACAATATAATATTGACCATAGAGGTGACTACAAACATTAAAGCAATGCCTACTGATCATGATGTGATTCATCATCTTCCCACTTTCTTCATTATTTAGCAGATCGTAGAAACACAAAACCAACATTTTCTTATAATTAATAAATAATGTCAAGCCAAAGAGGGAGAGACAATTCACCATCATCAGATCACCCAAACCCAACACCAGAACCCGCAGCCAGCAGATATGAGTCCCAAAAGAGAAGAGATTGGACCACTTTCTGCCATTTCTTGGAGTGCCAAAGACCTCAGCCGGTAGTATTCCCCGGCTGCAATTACGCCCACGTCTTGGACTTCCTCCGACATATGGATCAGTTCGGAAAGACTAAGGTTCATGTCCAAGGTTGCTTGTTCTACGGGCAACCCGAGCCGCCCGCCCCCTGCCACTGCCCGCTTAGACAGGCTTGGGGCAGCCTGGATTCTCTGATCGGAAGGCTGAGAGCTGCGTACGAGGAGAATGGAGGGTCAGCTGACACAAACCCTTTCGCGAACGCGGCGATTCGAGCTTACCTTCGGGAAGTGAGGGAGTATCAGGCCAAGGCAAGAGGGATTCCTCACAAAAGGAAAAAGAAAAAGAAGAAAGGGAATGGTGAATCAAGCTCCAGAAACTAGCTACTGCTTTGTGTTGATGAGAATCATTTTCTTGGAATATATTTTTGTATGGTAATTTCTTGACCTTATTTTACTTCAATTATTGAGTTTTTTTCTGATCTTTTATTTACTTGAAAGCTGAATCTAGGGGGGATTTGATTTCGCTAGATCACTAGCACAGTCTAGTGTCTATAACTTCAATCGAAATGGAAAAAAAGTGTCATTTCAAGAATAAGAAAAAAAAGTCCATGCTAAGAAACGAATTTGCCTTAATCGTTGCAAAGGTAATAACCCTAGTTAACATTTTTTTCCTAGTTAGGTTTTGAGTCTTTGGACAAATAAGATTGATCAACCGCACCTTTTTTTTCACTTGATACAGAATTTGTTGGAAATAATAAAACTTTGATGCGTGTAATCACTATGCTTGAGGTGATTATTGCCCACATTATTACTAGTATATTGCTTTAGTTATGATAGAGTTCTTTAGCTAGCTGAGTTTCTGTCCGAGTTGCTGGGTTGCTTTCTCTCAGCCTCGGGTTTGTTTCCGAATTCTTGTTCTCTTTTGTGTCATGTTCTCATGACTTTAATAATAATTTTCCACTGCCTATTAAAAGAAAACACCTCTTATCGCGAAGCTAGAGAGAATAGTTTAGTGGGCGAAATTTGCTAGTATCTTTTTATATGTCCAAATAAAGTAAATTAACTGGAAAATGATAAAAAATTAAGATTCATTATATAAAATCTAAAATTTAGGGGAGCCAAATTTTGTAGTAATTTTGCTCATAGGTCCAAATAAGGTAAATTACTAAAAGAAATAAAAAACTTTAAGGGTCATTACATATAATTTAAAATTTGGGAGGCACTACTCCTCAAGCGTCAATGACGCTTCGCCTCTGAGCTCTAGGAACAAAGCTACCAAGAATAAAGATTGCAATTATTTATAATATCTCTGGCGTTTATATATATGAGATTGAGAAAGAAAAGATGAAAAAAAAGCTTTTCGCAAACTAATCATGATGTGAAGATCAAAATTTATAATTTGAAAAAAGTGAGTCATGAAAAGTTCCGATGATGATCAAAATGGTTGTTAATTTTAAATTAATAGCTTTCCAAAAACTATTAAAATATTATTAGTTCTTAACATATGTGTCTGTTAATAAACTTTTCATTTAAATATTCACGGTAACACTTCCACTTTTAATTCTAGCAAACAAAAGCATAGTCATGTTTTAATCACAATCACACTCACATAAATGGACAATTGTCGGTAAAAATATTCTATATGAAATTTATAAATGTTAAGTAGTTTAAGTTGAGTAAAATAGTAAAAATTGAGTCTATATAATCAAAATTCGGATTGGAAAATGCACATAGCAAGTAGTATAAAAGATTGTTCCTATGAGGATCATTGTGATTGAACTGAAAAGTAAATAAATAAATAGAATGGATTATGTCAACAATGAAATTCTTAGGATTAAGGTTTGATCACCATAACATTTTTCTAATATATTTCAACGATTTCCAAAGTCTTAATTATGTTAGGATTGAGAGTAGAAAATAAGGTTATAAGCTAAGGGTTAAGTGTTAAGGGAGTAAAGAAATGTGAAAAGCGTTAAAATGTTAAAGAGATGTGTTAAAAATTTAAGAAAATGTATGATAATTGGATTTCATTAATAATTCAATTAATTAAAATTTGGGTTGTGGGGAATGAACATTGTGGGTGTAAAATAAAAGTAAGGAATGATCTATAAAAAGATACATGGATCCATTACGTAAATAAAAGAAATGAATCCGAGGTAGTGGATCACAATGTTTCAGGCAAACGTCATTGAGGTTTGTAAGTCAATACGCCTCGTTGGCAGTAGGAGACGGGAAGGATGTTGGGTTTTGGTGGGATCCTTGGGTGGGTAAGCAACCGTTGGCCTTGCTTCACCCACGTTTATATCGCTTATCGACCTGCCAGCAAGGATCAGTCAAGGAGAGTGGGCAGTGGAAGGAGACGGGGTGGGAGTGGCAATGTAGGTGGAGGCGTGATTTGTTTGAATGGGAGAGAGATGAGTGGATGTGTCTAAGAGATCGGCTGCCAGTTCCATGCGGGGAGGGGCAGCAATCGTTGCTCCGTTGGGAGGCGAACCAGTTGGGGACGTACACTGTTAGTTCGGGGTATAAGAAATGGGAGATGACGCGTTGTGGGACAGCTCCTCTGCTCCAGTCTTGTTGGTCCAGTTTGGTGTCATATCGTGTAGAGTTTTTCGTTTGGTTACTGCTTCGCGAAAAGATCATGACCAGATCGTTTCTGGTTAAACGAACTGTGATTACGGAAGCTGAGAATAATTGCCCGATGTGCCACAGTAGTCAAGAGGATGTTTCACACCTGTTCCTGCGGTGTGAAGTTGCGAGGGGAGTCTGGGGGTTCCTCATGCGATGGCTTGGTGTGGCTTGGTGTCAACCGGGTACTCTTGCAGATTTGTGGAGGACGTGGGGTAGCTGTCTGCCAAGTAGCAGTAAGCATATTGGCAAGACTTGGAAGACCCTTTTCTACGCAGTGGTTTGGACTATATGGAAGCTTCGGAACGTGGTAGTTTTTAGACATGCGGAATATAACAGTTCGAGGTGTGTAAACATGATCTTTTCCTTGTGGCATTGGTGGTTGAAAAACATGGATTATTCGTTTGTTTTCAGTATGACTGATATGCTGCAATCTTCGGCGTGGCTTCTTACTCGTAATGCAGCGGCCACTTGAGCTGGTGTTGCAGGATGCTTGTTGAATTCTTTGTTCGTTAGCTGCTGTTTCTTTTTTGTTCTTTTGTTTTGCTGCTACTGGTAGTTTGCTTGTTCTTGCTGCGGTTCGGTAGCAGCAGCTGGGTTTGTTTCTGTGCTGCTGTTCAGTAGCAGCAGCTGCTGTCCTGAGTCATGTTCTTCATGGCTGTTCTTTAATATAATCCTCTGCCTATTTTTTTTTAAAAAAGTCAATATTCATTTGCCATTCATCATTAGGTTTTGGGACAGCCTCTATATGGGTATTGAACTTCTCTTATATATAAATCATTCCTCCAGTAGCTTTGATATATATTTTTCTGATGGATTAATGTTTTTTCTTAAGGAAAGACCAATGTTTTTGTTGTGTTGGCTTAGTTAGAGGATCCACCTCCATGTGATGTTTTGCAACTTTGCAGGGTATACAACATTGCATTTCTTCAAGAGTTGGCTAATTATAACTCTCTCCTCTTTTGTAAGGTTCTGGTCCAACAAGAAACGACCATCAGAAGCATTTGGTATCAAAGCACTCATTTTCTGAAAGGATTGAGTCCTTAATTTGCTCCTCTTTTGGATTTTCAGCGACACAAATATACTCATCTTTTTTCCTTTGAATCATTGTTATGTAGAATTTTTCAACTTGTATCTTATTTGCTCTTATTGTGACCACTCCTTCCCAAGAATCAAACTTCATTTTCAAATATTTTTTGGATACAATTAATATCGCAAAATTGTTCAAGAATGGCCAATTTAGGACTGCGTTATAAAAATCGTATGGGTTTAGACTCAAAGCGAATAGTATCATTTCATTAGGAAATATCAGGTGATTTTTATTTCTTCGACATGTGAGATGGTGGTGGTAACTGGCTATGGTCGTTCTCGTGGAGGCGGCCTTTGTTTGATTGGGAAAAAGAGAGTTTTTTTTAAATTTCATCAAAGCTTGAGCTCGTAAAACCTTAGCCAAACGACAAGGATAAATCATCTGGATGCATAACCCGTTTTTACAGTTAAGTCTCTATTCCATCTTCTAAACTTTTCTAACTCGTTTACACCCTCCGTCATTGCAAATATCTGGAAAGGATTAACCCCACCGTAAGTTTAACAGTACGCTTGGCTCGCGTTTTTGGGAAAGACAAACACTAAAGTTTCCCTAGCCAACAAGGGTGTCTTGAATCTAAGCGCTGCAATATACCCGATGTGTTTGAGGTTCCTAGAAATGACTGATCATGTCTTGGAGTGGTGTCATTTTGCGTGGTCTATTTTGGTCAAAAATTCTGAAGTGGTGGGTGTCTTTTTTTGTATTCTTAACTCCCTACTCGATGCTTATAACCAAATAAAAAATCAAAAAATTACAAAATTAAAAAATTCTATCTATACCAAATTCTATAACAGTTCTTTTATGCTAATGAACATAATTTATGTTGCTTTTCTTAAAATAATAGATAACGAATTACATTTAATCTTCTATTCTTGTAACATATTAATTAACAGGTAGAAGTTTTATAATCAGAGTAATAGATAACGAAGCACATTTAAGCCCTCACAGAACGGAGAGTGTATTATTTAATTCTTTTTTTTAATAAACAGAAGAGATTTTATTAGCAAGCCATTAGAAGATGGCTGCAAAGAAGGGGAAGAATGTACACAGAATAGCTAATTCATAAGGAATATCCTCACAGCAAAAGACCAACACGCTACCTCCCTACGCACTCAGCTCACTAGCCCCACGAAGTGAGCCACGAAGACAACGCTGCTGTTATGGCCAGAGAGTATGGGAACCCTCCATCTTTACTCTTGATCCATCGATGCCACAACGCCATGGTTTCACTAAGAGTTCTGTCTCTGTGGTGTATCTCTTGCCGGAACACAGCTTGGTTGCGTTGATTCCACAACCTCCATGCAATCGCATAAAACAGACTTCGCCACATAGATCGCGTCTGGACATTTCTCCCTAGGATCAGACCATCCCACATCAACCAGAGGTCTATAATTCTCCTCGGTGGGCACCATTGCTGTATTATTTAATTTGAATCGTTCATTTGGTGTTTAATAGTTTGATACTTCCTCTAGATATTTTTAATTATCATTTTTAAACAGTAACTTTTAGTAAAACAAATACTAAAAAGTTAAGTAAAGTATACAGTAATTTTCAGTAGAAAAATGACAATTATTTGTGAATGGAAGGAGTATATAATAGTAGAATTAAATTAAGGAGAAAGAATTGGAGAGGCCGGACGATATGGACATTGGCCAAGGGAATCATCTAAGTGGGACCCAACTCTCAAATCATGGCCTACATATATCCTCCACATCAAAAAACAAATTGAGAGTGAGCATAAGGTATTTTTTTCCCAACTATCAAATCATGGCCTTACGAATTTTAATCGCAATGCAACTAAAAGTCATCCAAATTAGGTTTAATACCAAAACTTTGTCACATGACAACCTAATTTTTGTTTTCAACTAAGGCAAAGAACAACCAAAAAAATTCTAATTTTTTTTCTTTCTTTCTCTACTCCTCAGTGCTCCATCTCAATTATTAGTCTTTTAAAATTTATCGAGTCATGATTATTACTTTTCACAATGAATCAACTTATTAAGAAGTAAAATGATGTCAACAAAATAATTATAATTCATACATAAAGATATAACTAGCAACATCTTCTTCAGATTTTAGTGTCTACAATGTGCATGCACCTAAAAGAAAGCGTATATAAAGAAGATGTTAATTCCATGAGGGGGCCATTGATGTTTGGCATTGCACGTTTTCTTGCTTCCTAAAACTTGACATAAAGTCCAAGTTTTCTTGACTTCCATGATATTTTTAGTATCTTCTTCTATACACCTCGTTAGGGTAGAATTTTAGCAGTACTACTATTTATAGACAAGGACAAGTAAAGCGGCAAGAGGACCACCATATATAGCAGATCTCATTCACATTACACTCTTTTAAGCTACATGTTCAGTCAAAGATGAACAGCTCGCACTACGAAAAAAAGAGAGCAAAAAAGCATTTATTTCAAGTCTCTGTTGATTCATACTAGTACTAATTTTACCATTTTCATTTTAGGTATTTTACATATATCTCTAATATCATTTTTTTCTCATAACTAATCATGCATCTTCATCCGCATTCATGGGTAAAATATTCATATTGAGTAATACTTCGTATATAAAATTGAACTAATAGTACTCTCTGGCTCGATAAGTAAGAATGACGAACCATATACATTATGGCTAGTATAATCACTTGTTGATAATTTCTTTTCATTAAGTACTACTATAAAATAGCTAAGTTAGATGTCTTAAACTTAATTAATTGAGTATTGAGCTTAATTTATATATCAACGTTTACTAAAACTACTACTAATAAATTATAAACTCAGTTTTGTTTTCTCTCAACTCATATTTTATATCCGAGTTTTGAAAATGAAAAAAAAAATTACTAAAAAAAATCACCTTTTCAAATCACCATATATAATCTTCGGATCATGATAATATTCGAAATATATCAGTCTAAATGGTAAAAGGACTAGATAATATCCGTACAACTGAAGAAAAAAATAGTGAGAATTCAAACAGGGAGAGGCAAACACGGTAATTAATGAAAGAAGATTAATGAGCAAGAAATGACAAAGGTGAAAAGACAGTATGGCGCACAATTATTTATTGTCTGCTTTAACGTAACAAACGTTGCTTAACAGTAGTTTGATACTTTCCATTTAAGCAAAAGAGGTGTTTGGTTCAATCTCCGTACGTGTATACTGTATGGTGAAATTATCTACAAGCCAGCTCATTACAAACAAAATTAATAAAAATCCTTAAACTATATATATCAATGTGGTTCAAACATCGAATGATTATAACTCATAACCAACGTTGTCAAACCTGGCCTCGCCCACCCAGTTCAACGAGTATAAACTCAATAATTGGTCACCAATTCGAGTTATGTAGCTCTTAAAACTCTCCTTTTTGGGTTTAAAATAAAACGATCATTCCGGTTTAGGATAAACCAGCTTAGTTATTATAAAAACAAATAAAAAAATACCTAAACATGGGAATGGAATTCATGTTCACTGTTTAATACATTGGCTAACAATACCACTGGATGTTTGTGATACTAAATGAGCAGAGATAATATAAATATAAGTTAAATATTTCATTTATTTTTAAAATTTCGGGTTTAAATCAATTAAATACACAAATATTAAATTTTACTTACTAATTTATTAAAAACTTGAGTAAATATGACATCAATTGAACCTCTGATTATTGACTGTTTCTCTTGATCATAGTTAATGGTCGGATCGAATTTTCCAACCTTAATATAATCTCTTAGGAGACGTTTAGTTTGAGGTAATCTAGGTTTCCCTTATCAAAGTAATTCTAAAATTCCCAAAAAATTGTCTTGTTTGGTATGCATAAAACTAGAGAATCCTATAAATTTAGAATTGCCTTGGAAATTTTTTTCCCCTCAATAAGGAAAAATGTAAGGAAAAATTATTACCTTCAAAATAGGCGGTATTCTAGGATTCCCTTGAAAATAAAAATGAACTATATTATTATGAAAAAATTATCTCCCGTAAGTAGACATTATATTTTAGTAAGATTGTATGTGATATTAATAAATAATAGTATAATAATATACTCCCTCTGGTTTTTAATAAACGTCGCGCACGCATCTCGAGGAGGCCGGATGGCTCACTATTTGACCCCGAAAAATTCCGTACTTTTTTTTCCGAACGTGCGACGTTTATTAAAAACCAGAGGGAGTAATTATTATGTAATAATATGTTTCTAGTAATATATGTTTATTTTTTTAATACATTATACTACAATATGATATAATAAAGCATTCTATTATATTAACTTTTGATATGTTATTATATTATGATAATAATTTGTTATTATAGAAATATATTGTTAGTATATTTTATAATTATATACTATATAATATTACTGCATATTTATTTATTGTAAATAATATACACAATATTATATAATGACATAATATATTTACTAAACATCATTTATAAAATATTCATTTTTATACATTATATAATAATAGTAATTATATTAATGTATAATGATATAATAGTATGTAAATACTATAATATATATTTCTATATAATAATATATTAATATTATAATTTATGGGTATTTTTGGTGAAAATAAAAAAGAAATATGATACTCTTACACTTCAAACAAGAGATTTTTCTTTTCCAAAAATAATATATAATGCAACCAAATAAGGTAATCTTTTATTTCTAGCATTTCCTGAGTAAAATGATTTTCTAGGTAAAAAATAATTATTTAGCTAATCTTATAATACTTCAACCAAACGCCCCTTAAAAGTTTCGAAAATTATTTATAGACTGTTTTGGTTAGAGATTTGATCATTATAGAGAGAAAAAAAAGTTTATCAGTTTGAGAAAAAAAAAGAATAAGGTTATAATTTGGGGAATGGAGAAAATTGTGATCATCGCCTACCATATTTAAACGTATTTGAAGAAGACTGATTTTTTACTTAGAGGAGAGATAAAGAGGATATCGGAGAGAGAAAAAAATAGAAAGTTAGAAAATAGAAAACCTAAAATAAAAATAATTGAGAGGAAGGAGGAAATTAAGGAAAAATGAAAGCAACTTTGGATTGGCCCATCTCATGTCCATTCAAGGCAGCTATCAATTCCGATTATGATTTAAACTTCAACAATGCTAATCTCCTGCTCCTCCTCCTCCTCCACTATCTTTACCACTCACTCGTCAAAGTTGTCAATTACTTACTTACTTAATCACCCCATTTTTGTTAAATAATTTAAACACACCTCAACTAATTAAATAATTAATATTATTTCCCCAAAATTCATCCACACCGCCGCCGCTGCCGCCACCACCCCCAAACAGACACCCGTCACCCAAAACGATGTCGTCCAGTGAGATGGAGAGAGGGAAGGCCGAAATATCGGAGCAACAACGATCCAGCACCGGAACGGATCCGGTCAATCAACCATCAAGTACTCCGAGCCGGTACGAGTCGCAGAAGAGACGAGACTGGAACACTTTCGTGCAGTTCTTAAAGAATCAGACGCCTCCGGTCAGCCTTTCCAGTTGCAACTCCGGGCACGTTCTCGATTTCCTCCGATATCTCGACCAGTTCGGGAAGACGAGAGTTCATGTGCAGGATTGCATGTTTTTCGGACAGCCGGAGCCGCCTGCCCCTTGCGCCTGCCCGCTAAAGCAGGCGTGGGGCAGCCTCGATGCGCTAATCGGGCGGCTACGGGCAGCGTACGAAGAGAACGGAGGGCTGCCCGAGATGAACCCGTTTGCGAGCGGAGGGATTCGGGTTTATTTGAGGGAAGTTAGGGATTGTCAAGCGAAAGCGAGAGGGATAGCTTATAGTAAGAAGAAGAAGAAAGCAGCGAGTTCTACCAAAAATGAAGATACTGCGACGCAATTCTCTTGAATTCAATTTCAAATCCTTCATCAGCTGGAATATTTAAATGGTAATTTCACTAAACAATACCCGTTTTTGTTTTTGTTTTTATTTTTATTTTCATTTTGATTTTATTATCTACGTTTCGATTTCAATACATATAAACCAAAATTCTACTAACTTCTAGTAATAACTGCTACTAAGTGATAATAAATTAGCCGACATTGCTTATCAAAATAAAATAAAATAAATTAGCCGATATCTATTTCTTCATGTCGAAAACAATTAAACTTGAAAAGACTTGAAAATAATTAATTAATTAATTTCCATACAAATAATTAGGGATGGCTAGGAGTGGATATGGAAAAAATCAATCACTAATATAATAAGAAATGTTTCAGTGTTATCATTTTTCACAATCTTTTAAGTTTAACACTAGTATCCTTTTTTTTCTTACTCTAACTTACCATATTTTAATATTCCCATTAATTATTTCTCGTAATATATAAGGAGTAAATTAGAAAATTTAACAAAAAAAACTCACTCATCAAATAATAAAATGTAATTTAATTTTGAAACTACTCCATTAATTATATAAATTGTGATTATATAGTTACTTAATTATGTATTTATTTTAATAGCTAACATAGAAATTATTTACTGAAATGTCTATATTATTATGTTTTCACGTGCTCAACCTACAACGAATACATTAAATTAAATTATTTAATTCAATGTATTTTTTTTAAATCATTCATTGGTTCAAAGGTTTGAATTTATTACTGTGAATTGTTTAATTTTTGTAATTGTTAATCTAGTAGAATATTTTTTATGAGAAAAATATTTAAATCATTCATACTACTCTTGTACTATCACACGTTAATGAAATTGTTGTTTCAATCTATACAATAATTAAATATACATATAAAACTTTATAAAAAAATATGTTGAGCACATCAATCAATATAACACTACCCTTTCTTTTTATTTTATCTTCCCTACACGCTAATCTTCAATGCCCTATTCCGTATCTTATAAGGAAGAAAATATTTGATACACTCGATATAGGATTCACATGATTTACCCCATTAAAAAAATATAAATCTCACTGCTAGTTTATTTTTATATTCACATGATTCACTCCACTAAAACACATAGATCTCATTGTTAATTTTTTTTTCTAAAATTAAAATTAATAGTGGGTATAAACAAAACGAGTAGATATAAAAATTAAAGGAATTATTAATTAAGCCGATTTCTTTAATGATAATAAGTAATCTAATATAAAGACTAAATTCAAAGTCAAACCAAATCTCTGTTCATTACACAAACATAAGCACAAAATCCACTATAAAACCCGAAGGGTATATGATAAAGCACAAAGTCCACTAAAAAGTCCAAAAACAACAAAAGATTAAGCATAATACGAATAAAAGTGTTTTAAATTCACTATTTCACTTTTAATTTAGTGAGTAAAAAAATGTAAAAAATAATTCTATTTATTTCCTAAGGCTCTACCATATTTGTAACTTTTTTTGTCCAAAATTTATAATTTTTTTTATATTTAAAGAACCTTGCCTCAAAACTAGAGATGGAAAAAAATGGAGTAAATATGGGTCTTGGTTTTTTCAAAATCGAGAATTACTCTATTTCAACTATCTTGATTATTAGAGTGGGATATAGGTATGAATATTTAATTACCTAATAAATAGGATAGTTAGGGTAGAGTATGAGTATCAACCTTCAAAATTTATTATTACCATGATCCTATTTATTTAATTACCCTATTTATTAGGGTAGAGTATGAATATCGGGGGAAAACACCATGTAACCAAATCTTGATATTTTCATAAAATCATAATCTTGATAGAAATTCATTTTTTTGTCTCAAACCTTTTTTTTATTTATAATCAAGATATATAGAACACTTTTATTAATGAAACCATAAATTTGATTGGTTGTTGAAACCGTTAAAAATAATTATAATTTATCACTAACTACAAAATAGAGAATGGATAAGACGTATACTAGATAAAAACTAAATACGAATAAAATAATAAAATAAACAAATTAAAATTAATTAAACTAATTGCAGAATAAAAAAGAAAATAAATATGAGAAAGCTTCCTAGCTAAAAGGAATATCTAGTTATGATTTCAACCGAGCATAGATTTAATATTATTCAATTCTTAATTTATAAGTGAAATTAAAAGATCATATTTGCTTCTCATGTAGAGCAAAACTAAACGCCTGATAACTATTTTCCTCAACTTTAAATGGGATCAATACGCACGGCGTGTTTCTTTCTGGTGATAATTAACTTGATTTGTTCTCTTCTTACAACAAAAGCGCACTATAATGTAATCATGCAAAAGCACCTCAGACTCAAAAATTTAAGAACCTATAGTTTTGTTATTTAAGAGGAAGTAGCTTTGTTTATTTTGTCTTATATGAAAATATGTGTAAAGATTCAAACTCTAGAAGTATAATTCTTATTTTATATAAAATAATCATAAAATTATACTCTCTTTTTTTAATTTTAGAGGTGAGATTCCTAAATGTTTATTATTTTCGCATAAAATGTTATTTTATAATTTTTAATAAATTTTTATTTCATTTTTTCTAAGAAATCTCATCTCATGTATTAAAATTTAATAGTTTAACATAATCCATAATATATATTTTTTAACTGATGTCGATTTAAAACAAATTTAAGAAAAAAAAATGGTCAAATAATTAGAAAGATGGTGTAAAAAGTTTGAATGACATTGAAGCTCGTTGGTATACTACGAAAAAGGAATGTTTTTATGATTAGCTTTTGAAATTCTTTATATATGTGCATCAGTGCATGCTAACCTTTCGGGTAATTTGCTTCCCGGATTGGGCTGCGACCTTGTTGTACTCTCATCGCACTTTTCATGTATTTTAAATAAATTTTGGCTTATAAAAAAATAATATATATATATATATATATTAAGATTAGAGGCTAGTATATATTTCAAATTAATATATGTTCTATAGTTTTGTGTCGAACATTAAAGAAAAATGAAAGTTTCCCTTGAATTCCCTATCTAAAATAAGTTGTTGAATTTCATACATAATTGGAGAAATAATTTCAATCGTTCATGTATATATAATTAAAGAATGAGTCAAACTTATAATTACTAACCTTTGTAGCTATTGATCATTGAAGATGTCTCTAAGATCACACATACATATATTATATATACCTGGACCATGCATTTTAGAAATTCACTTTTAAGCGAAGCATCAATCCTGACCGTTTTGTCTTGTGCATCATATGAAGAAAATAAAAACATAATTCACAGAAATTCCAATTAATTTATGTTTTTTCCTTAAAGAGGAATTATTTTTTTATAATAAGAGAGACATTGTTTCAATATAGAATAGAAAATTAAAGGAGAGCTAAAAAGCAACGCCAAGAATGCATGTTTCTTGTAAGCCAAGATTCACATTATATTAATTAAAGTATGCATATATACTTTTACTGTATTATGAGATTATACTGACGAAACCTAATTGTTTGCATATTAATAATTCTTGTCACATTCTTGTTCATGTAGGGGTTGGTTCGATCCATGCTTCGTCCAAGAACAAGTTGTAGCTAGCTTGCCATGAACAAAAGGAGATGATCATTCCCTATTTAGGTTCAATTTTGCGTGTTTTTGTTATACTATTGTGTGCTTGTGTGTTGTGTTGTTGGCAAAATTGTTGTTTTTGCTATTAAAAACTATTGAAACGTTTGGGTAAACTATTTCTTGAACTACTCTAGCCAAAAGAGCAGGACGAGGTGTCATTCTACTATCCGATTTTGACATCCAATACACTATAGTTTCGTTTTCTTTCTTTCTTATATATATCCAAACACCTGGAACACCCCATTTTGATCTTTCCATATATTAAATTCTTGTTTTAGACCCAAGCATACTATCGACCTTGTATCATGCACCAATATCCAAGCCTTTTTATAATGACCAAAACCGTAGGGACTAAAGTGAAAATGACCATTTTTTTAAATAAGCTGTAGATTTATTAAAGAATGAAAGTCATGGGGAACATGACAAACAAGAGAGTTATTGCACAAGCAGAAACAACAAGGATAATAAAAAGAAACAACACTACTCAGGCAAGCTGACAAGAAAACGAAACTTCTATCTATCTTGCACACCCCGACCCCGCAAAGCAGGAGAGATGATCATCTGCATGGGCGAGTAAGGGAAAGTCGGCGCTCGCCCAGCTCTTGATCCACCGATGCCAAGTCTTGAAAATAACTCGCCCCAAACGGAAGGAGCAAGGATTAACATTGTTGAAAATCACATATGCCACAACACCACGTAAATAAACATCTTCCACATCAAGTTAGCTTGCTTGGTCCTCCAGTCAATTAACCCACTCCAGCTCCTCCAAAGGTCTTGGAGAGTCCTCAGCCTACACCACTGCATTCCTGCCCAACGAACCAGAAACTCCCAAACCGGATCCACAGATATGCAGTGTATGAACAAATGATTACTACACTCAGTCGGTCCCGAGCATAGAGGGCAACTACTATCTTCCTCAGACAAGATGGAACGTCGCCTAAGGAAGTCGCGAGTCATGATCCTGTCTTGGAGCGCCAGCCATATGAATGTCTTGACATGATAGGGGGTCAACCGCTGCCAACAGGAGCTCAAGAGGTCATTAGCCTGTCCCCCATAAATAGTTTTCTCGATGTAAGAAGAAAGGGTATTAACCAAAAATTATTTTTACGGTTCCAGCATCCAAGCAACCTCGTCCTTCGTCCCACTGATTCGTGGAGTCTGGAGCAAAGCAACCATCTCGTGGACTTCCTTAGCTTCCCATTCAAATAAAGCCCTCCGCCAACACCATTTCCAACCCCAAACATCTCCTTGCCATTCCCCGAAAGTCCTACCCGTACCTTCCTTGTCTCCCGTAAGTGAAAATGACCATACGAGCATTCTATCTTACGAGCTTGACCTATCTCTAATGAGACGGGCTGAACAAGGTTGTTACTTAGATGGTGCCCAAACTTGAGGATATCATATCTAGGGGTATGCTCAGAAAATATGACCAATTTAAGAAAGTATCCACAATTGATAATGATGTGACCAATTTTGTTTTTCAAAGACCAATTAATCTCACACTAGAGAAAAAATAGTTCAATTCTGTTTACATGTCTTGCAAACAAATCTTAGATAAATTTATCAGAGAAAAGCTCATTCAGTCGTTGTCTAGACGACCACCTCCTACTAATCCATCACCATATTATCGAGCTGATTTGTATTATGAATATCATCAGGGAAATGGTCATGACATTGATCACTGCTATGTTTTCAAGAATAAGCTCGAGGATTTGATTGAACAGAAAAAGTTTATCCCTCCAAGCGCAAAACCGAATGTCAAAACCAATCCATTGCCAAATCATCAGTGAACATTGAAGATTGCAATGAAACTTGAAGCCTTGGATGTCAAAAAGCGAAGATAGTCTAGCTTGTCTAATTGTTTCATTTTAAATTCTTATCTTTATTCATGAATAATTTGTCCAATATCCAGTTTGTTTCTTTTTGAAAGTACATGTAATCATTCACTTCTAATTAATAAAAGTTATTTCTTTTTTAAACTATAATTTTTAAATGGAACTACATGACTTTATCCTTTTTAAATTAAGTTTATGCGGAAGTGACGACAATTAATGCGGACTTTAGAGGCTAGGTCGGTGGACGCCAGATATTCGTAGACAAAACAAAAGACATTTAATGCAGAAGCAATGGCTCTTAATGAGGAAGTGACTGCATTAATTACACTTATCATATGCTACACCTAGCCTGAAATACGGGCCCCACTGGGCTTAGGAAGCCAAGCAAGGGTAAGGGTATAAATACCCCCACCCCCCGTCCAGAAGAGGAGGACCGAAAATTACTACACTAAGCTCGTACCATTGCTCCGGTAACTCTCCCATATCTCTCACTTATTCATACTATCCACGATTCTAACTTGATCGTCGGAGGCTCTACGCCGAAGCCCCCTCCCTCCCTCCGGCTCTTTGTAGGTTACGCATAAGATAACTGGGACCCACATAAGGCAACGTGGACACTCCCTCACCGTGGCTATTGACTGAATAACCCCTACCCCATAACACAAGTTATCATTTGGTGCTCTCGTTGAGAGGATTTAGATCATTAAGTGAGTCTTCTTTGAGATCTAGAGACTACATACCTTCCCTTGCTTACCACACGGAATTTTCTACTAAAAATATGGCATCCCAAAAAAATCCCTCGCTTATCTCAGCCGCAAGCTGGCCTGAGACTAGCTTTCGAGAATTCTTCACTCCTCCGCCTGGGGTGACTCCTGAAAATAATCCTTTCTCACTGAATCGCCGGCTGGATTTTTTGGCCAGTCCAGACACTCTCTTTCCCGTCTCTCAGTACGCGGAAGTTAACATATTTGGCAATCCTAACACTCTCAATACTCCTACTACCACACCTCCTAGGGACCCATCGGTGATTCCAGAAAGTAATTTGGCAACAACAAGTGTAGTTAGGCCTAACACAATTAACCCTACGCCCTTCACGGCCGAGCAAGAGGCAATCCTACACAGAAGAATCGATTATCTTGCATCTTTGATCGGCAATGGCATTCCACCACACACGACCCCTACATCCAATATACCACTCACTCCACCCCAAGATACACCCAGGGTAACACCTTCTTTTGCAAAATACTGGCATAATCCCCATCCTGAAATACCTCAGTACTACCCTCAGCATCCTGAGGCGCGTCCCACCTTCTTGGCCCCACCTTTTATTAACTCCGCCTTGGTACCGGGACCGTACGTGAACGGACGGCATGATAATGATATACTTGACACTCGTCGTGATATTTCTTGCCAACAATCTAAAGGACTCGGCGAGGAAAGAAGGAATCGAAGGAAGAGCCGAGAAAGGTCTCTAGTACCCCTAGGATCTGAGTTGGCACACCGACTAATTAACCAAGAACACAACCCTTGGGAGGAAGAACGTGGAAGGTCCCCCTCCGTGGCACTTCGAGCCAGGAGTGAGTCGGACATCAACCCAAAAAGTCCCCTTACTCGTCGAGTACGAAGACATCATGTGAGCAGGCGAATAAAAGTCCCTATAGATATCTACACCGGTAATTCTAATCCTGTCATTCATGTGACGCGAGTAAAAAATAACGTTATATTCCAGTCAGAGAAGGATGAGGCCTTGTGTCAGGTTTTCGTGTTAACCCTATCAGGAATGGCCAGTACGTGGTATGAGGCCCTACCTCCAGGAACGATAGATAACTTCGCAATGTTAGAAAGAAAATTCCTTAGCAGATTCAGCAATCAGATTGCCTTAAAAAAGTCCTCAACAGCTCTATTCGAAATTGTGAGAGGAAGAGAGGCAAATCAACCTGGACCGATTCAACATGGAGCTAAGTCAAATACCAGATGCTACCACTGATTTTGCGGTGGAAGCCTTAAGGAAAAACTGCGGCTACAGTAAACTTGGAGATATGTTGGCATCAGACCCACCGCTTACCTTAGACCTCTTAAGGACTAAGGTGAACAATTACATCAAACTAGAGGAAGAGGACTACCAACGAGAGTGTTGAGAGGAGATACCACCCCAAAAGACAGTAGTGGAAATAACTCCACCAGAAAAGAATACCCGGAACACGGCCGCTCCTAGACCCCCCCGTTAGGAGCACCGACTTCCCACCAAAGAGGCAAACAGATTTCTACCGGGGGAGGCAAATCAACCTACAATCGGGAAGACCAATGAATTTTGGTAGCAATAGCACCCCCGGATTCGTTAGCACCCCTATGATTACGTGCAAAATGGAAATCCTGGCAATCATCGAGAGGAAAGGTCTACCTATTCATTATCTCTACACCCCGCCCGGTGAAACCATTGGTGGAAATGGAAATTTATACTATCATTTCCGCAAAGCTCGCGGACATAACACGGAAGGATGTAGAACGCTTAAGGTGGCAATTGAAAGGTTAATTGCGGACGGTCACTTACATGAATACGTCAGAAACAAGGCACCAGTCCCTAACCCTAACCAAGGAATCAATCGTAGAGAGACGAAAAATCAAATTCCTACAGGTCCAAATAAAATAACGATACCAGGAGATAGAAGCAAAGACGTTCTAGTAACTAATGACGGAGGGTCTCTTATGATTGGATACATAGGGGGAGGAACGGAACAACTGGAAGAACCTACCGGAAACGCAAAACGACCGCGCCAGGAAACCTTCATTAGGGGAATCGGACTTGGTCTCCTAGAGTGGATTAGGATTTCCTTCAAAGAGGAGGATATGCAGGGGGTAGAATGCCCCCGGAACGATACCCTGGTGGTAACTGCGTACATCAACAATTGCGGTGTAAAGAGGACCCTGGTAGATAACGGGAGCGCGGTAAATTTGTTATCACTTACAGCCTTCGAAGCAATGAAAATACCAGAGTGGGAACTAATGCCTTGTCTAAAGCCAATCGTTGGGGTAGATGGGACCCCCATTCCAATTGAAGGAGTCTTATACCTACCGATATTCTTCAAAGAAGACATCTCCAGGAGAACCGAGGATCAACTGTTTCTGGTAGTTGATCTGAATCTACCGTGCAATGCTATCTTGGGACGCCCCTTCCTGAACCTTTTCGGAACTTTCATTTCACAACGACACTTAAAAATGAAGTTCCCATCCTAGAGGGGAGTTGTCACCATTAGAGGGAACCAAAAACTAGCGGCTGAATGTTACCTCATTATGACCCATGACCAACGTGACCAATATGTTTGTGTGGCAACCAATCCCATGACCAACGTTACCTCATTATGACAGATGCTCTCAACCTCTGGAAAAAATGATATCCGTACCTGTGGAAGGAATACCTACTGGAAGTTTCCTTATTAGCGAAAAACTAACTCACGAAGAATGTGAAAAACTAGCACAACTATTGAATAAATACAAAGGGGAATTCACATAGACACCTACATATTTACCTGCCATTTCTAGAGAGATAGCGGAACATCACTTAAATACTAATCCGGAAGCAACTCCAGTGGCACAAAAATGACGGGCTTTCTCGAGAGAAAAGGTTGACGCCATTGATAAAGAGGTGGCCAAACTCCTACATGCAAACTTTATAAGGGAAATCCAATATCCCTCCTGGCTGGCTAACCCAGTAATGGTCACCAAACCTAACGGAGAATGGAGAATGTGCATTGACTTCACGTCCCTGAATGAGGCGTGTCCGAAAGATTCTTATCCCCTACCACGGATTGAACAATTGGTAGATCAAACGTCAGGGTACGATTACCTGAGCTCATTAGATGCATACTTCGACTATCACCAAATACCTATGGCCCTAGAAGACGAGGAAAAAATGGCATTCATCACCCCAACCGGAACCTACTGTTATAAAGCCATGCCATTTGGGCTAAAAAATGCTAGGGCAACCTTCCAAAGGACTGCCAATAAAATCTTCGAAGGACAATGGGGGAGGAATTTGGAGGTATACGTGGACGATCTTTTGATAAAAAGCAAAAGCTTCGAGGGGCACCCAACGGATCTGGCAGAAATTTTCCAAGTCATGCGCACGTATGACATGAAGGTCAACCCAAAGAAATGCATGTTTGCCTTTTAGACAGGAAAATTCTTGGGCTACATAGTTAGCCGTGGGGGGATCCAACCTAACCCCGATAAACTAAAGGCCATTCACGATATGATATCTCCACGAAATATCAATGAAGTCCAGCAACTTACCGGTAGGGTGATCGCCTTGAGCCGTTTCATTGGCAAACAAGGCGAGAAATGCCTCCCCTTTTTCAAAGTGATTCGGAAAAATTCTCTCTTCGGTTGGACCAAGGAATACGAGGAAGCTTTTTCAGGAATAAAAGAATATCTCACCTCTGATCTGTTACTAGGCCGACCTGAACTAGGAGAAACACTTTACTTGTACCTAGGGGCAGTGGATGAGGTAGTAAGCGCGGTACTGGTGCGAAATGATGAAGGAATCCACAGGCCAGTATACTTTGTTAGTCGGTTTTTGAAAGAGGCAGAAGTACAATATGGCAAGATTGAGAAGGTAGCATTTGCGTTGTTACAGGCCGCCAGAAAAATGACTCGATACTTCCAGTCACACCCGGTAGTAGTCTTGACCAACCAACCTTTGAAGAGAATCTTTAAAAGACCAGAGACATTTGGAAGGATGATTATCTGGGTTGTCGAGCTGGAGCAGCACGGACTTCAATATTAAAATCGGCCTTCTGTCAAGGTACAAACGCTGGCTGACTTTGTGGCCGAATGTACCTTCTCAGGAGAACCTACAGAGGAAATGACCAAAGAAGAAATGGAAGAGCCAGATCTACCTTACCCCGATACCTTGGGGAATAAGTTGGTTATTTTCGTTGATGGTGTAAAAAACCAAGAGTCAGCGGGAGTCGTTGTACCAGGACCGGAAGAAATCAAAATGCGGTATGCGATCAAAATCTTGAACCACTATCTAACAATACGGCGGAATACGAGGCACTCCTGGCAAGCTTACAGATAGGGAGGGTACTGGCAACAAAAGAAACACACGATTCAGGAGAACCAAACGATCCAAAACTAAAAATTCATAGTGACTCCAAACTGGTAACTAATCAGGCCAATGGCCAGTCCCAAGCAAAAGATCCTACCATGATCCGGTACCTAGAGAAAGTGAGTAGTGAGCTTACACTGATAAAAAATAAGGGCATCCTTGTTGCAATCAGTCACATCCCATGGGAAGAAAACACTGAGGCCGATATGATCGCCAAATTAGCTGCCGACCCCACAGCTACAATGCCGAAAGATGTAATGGTCGAGAAATTACTGGTACCTTCTTTTATAGAAGATCGACTCACCCTATGCGTACAGGAAGAAATAACTAATTGGCGCACTCCAGTGATCAAATGATTGAAAAATCAAATACTACCGGAAGATCCCAAGGAAAAATAAAAATTCTAAAACACGCAGACAGGTGCTCAATGTTCGATGGGGAACTGCTTCGCCGATGCTTTTCCCACCCAGTAGCCAAATGTATATCAGAGGAGGAAGGAAACTACACATTGAGGGAAATTCATGAGGGAATCTGCGGTATGTATGTTAACGGGGGAACAATGGCAGCTCAGATTCTTCGTACCAGATTTTATTGGCCTACAATCCGGAGGGATTGCGACTCCTTCATAAGAACCTGTCCTGGCTGTCAGGATTTCGCAAGGATTCCCCGACAGCCAGCTACCGAAATTTGAGCTTTAGTTAGCCCATGCCCTTTTGCCCAGTGGGGAATCGACATCATGGGACCTTTCCCCTTGGCCTAGAAAGAACTCAAATATGTCATGGTAAAGGTAGATTACTTCACCAAGTGGGTAGAGGCCGAGGCCATCTCAGATATATCGGCAGAAAAGACTTGGTGATAACTATCGATACCACAGAAGCGGCATCTCGACTACCCCGATAGGTGACCCGGACAGCCTACTGTACCTATCGCGGGAGACGAGACCCTGTTCTTGTCGCCCCTAGCCTGGTGGCCAACCCTGGGATGGTTGACATCAGCCGGGGGGGGGGGGGGGGCTCTCATGCGACATCCGCACGGCGGCATCCCATCCCAGGTCATCCCTGATGTCACTCCGCATGACGTCATCCCGCGTGACGTCACTCTATGGCACTCCAGCGACACATATCACTCCAACGACATCTACCAGGGACTATTCCTACCCCTGTAGGTACACTCTTCCCTTTGTCTATAAATACCCTCACCTTCTCAGACAAGAGGGTAAGCTTAAGATAGCGTACTGAACCCCTACCACTTTTACTACTCACACTGACTTTGCCATCGGAGTGTTTATGCCGGAGACCCCCTCCGGCGCATTGCAGGTGACGAAGGCCCCCAGTATAGTGTTCCCGACCGCCCCAGATCAAGCCAATCCTGCTCAGTATCCCTCGAACTCTTATCAAATGGTGCTTTCGTTGAGAGCTTTGGTTGATTAAGTGAGTTTTCCTTAGTAACCAAGCTCTGTTTTTTCTTTCTGAGAGTCGAAGGATCATGGCTTCGGATTCAGAATCCACGCCCCCTCATACTCGTGGCGGTCACGCGCAAAGGACACTTTTTCCACGTCTTCGTCCAGTACGTATGTCACATCACCTGAAACCTCCTCTGCGCAGACAGACTTTCTTTTCAGACTGACAGCTGACACATCGTTTTCTCAACCGGGTACCCCATTTTCCCAAACGAGTACTCCGTTTTTGCAAATGGGTTCCCTTGCTTCCTCAATGGGCGCACCATTTTCTTACGTGGGCGGATCCAGTCACTCCGTCCCTCCACTTGTAAGTTCTGGGAGGGATAACCTCGCTACCCCCTCGGTAAGCTCGATGTTAGCTCTTCGTGCCCACTTGGATTATTTGATCGGGATGGCCGCAGGCCCCACTTCTAGTACCGCGGCATCAGGTATGCCTCCTCGAGTTATTTTTACTCCATCTATCGTCGCTGATCGACCAGTCTCGCCTCGACGCCAGATGAGTGTCCCTCTGACCTCACTTGCGATAAGCACGCCATTCGGCTTCGCGCAACTGGCAGGCGGACAGGAGGAGCACTACATACCGCGGATACCGCGGATTCCTGTCTCTCAAGTAGAGCGGCCGCTAGATGAATACGGAGAGCGTTGGGACGGCAGAAGAGAGGGAGTCGGTAGATAGGTATCTATGGAGCGGAGTGAGAGATCAGGCAGTAGGAGGCATCGATCCCGTTCGCCCAGGAGTCGCAGTCGGTCTCTCCGGCAGCATCGCACCCCGGAGCCTCGAGGGCACAGGCGACACCTGGACGCGTCTCCTCCCCATCGTGATCGTGAGATCTTGGATGACACCGCTGGTCATCCTTTCACCCACCGTATAAAGCACCACAGGGTCGGCCGACGTGTCAAGCTCCCCACGGAGTCGTACGACGGCACCAGAGACCCCATTTCACATCTCAACAAGGTGAAGGATTTCGTTCAGTTTCAGACGCACAGCGACGCGGCGTTGTGTCAGATATTCATCATGACATTGTCAGGAGTGGCTCGCCTCTGGTTTGAAGGGCTTCCCGCTCGATCAATTGACAATTTCCAGCAACTAGAGGCCACGTTTAAGAGCCGCTTCAGCACAGCTATCCCTATTCGGAAATCCGCGGCAGCCTTGTTTGATATATGTAGAAAGCCAGAGGAGTCTTTGAATAGTTATCTGGGTCGCTTTGATACGGAAATGTCGTTGACCCCCGGTATCACTATTGATTTTTCTATAGAAGCTTTGAAGCGGAATTGTGGATATGGGAAGCTGAGAGATACGTTGATGGTGGACCCCCCAACGACCTTAGATGCGTTAAGGTTGAAGGCCCACAATTATGCGAGAATGGAAGAGGAGGAGTATAGAAGCAGAATGCGGGATACACCCCAGAGCGCCCCTCCTACTCCTGCGGCTCAAGCCAGTATGGCCCATGATACCCGTCCAGGTGATGAGTACACCCAGCGGAAAGATTACATTCCCAAGGCGCCGAGCCGCCAGAAGGGTAACTTCTCTAGAGGAAGGGGCGGCGGTCTTAATGCTCAGCGACAGGCGGATCCCCCTAAGGGTCGAACATACGATCCCGACCTTCCTCCTCTTACACTCCCATGAGCGGAAATCTTAGCCATCATTCAGCAGCGGAACCTGCCGATTCGCTATCCCGCCCCTGTGAAGCCAGGGGTGGTCATGGGAGGAAGGGAAAACGCTTTTTGTAAATTCCACAAGGATAAGGGGCATTCTACAGAGGCATGCAGGGAGTTAAAGTTGGCAATAAAGCGACTGTTGGAAGAAGGATACCTTGGAGAGTTTGCCACTTGAATGAGAGAAGAAACCAGGAGCGACCCCCCGCGCGGAGCACTAGGCGACCATCAATTACCTCCTCCCCCTAGGAGCGGCGGAACTTCTGGCACAAGGGGGAAAGAGTTGCTGATGATGCACGATGAGGATATTCCCATCATCAACATTATTGCTGGTGGCGCGTCGTTCCTGGGCGAGATTACCCCAACAACGCTCCTGACAGAAGAGAAGCGAAAACGGGAAGGTCAGCCGACAAAAAAGAGAGCGATTGATGCGCTGGACAGGATGGTAATATCTTTTTCGGAAGAGGATGAGAAGGGCGTCATCTTCCCTCATAATGATGCGTTAGTAGTCACACCGGTTATTGGGAGCCATGGGGTGCGAAGGACCCTCATTGATAACGGCAGTGCGGTAAATCTATTCTCGTTGGAAGCATATAATCTCATGAAACACCCTGCCAACGAACTGACGCCCTGCAAGAAACCAATTATTGGAGTGGACGGCATCCCTATACCTGTAATTGGAATCACAGCGCTGCCTGTGTATTTCAGAGAAGACGCATCGAAACGATCAGAAGAATTGATGTTCTTGGTCGTAGATCTCATCCTACCGTATAATGCCATTCTAGGGCGGCCATTCCTCAACCGTTTTGGGGTCGCGGTATCTCAGAAACATCTCAGGATGAAATACCCCTCGTGGGAAGGGGTAGTATCGATAAAGGGTGACCAAAAGCTAGCCGTCGAGTGCTACTCGCTCATGATTCAAAAAAGCTATGATCAATATGTGTGTGTGGCAGCGGACCCCTACGAGCAAAGGGATGAAAGGTGAACCCAGCTAGTAGATGCGATGGTACCCATCCCTGTCCAAGGCAATGATAAGGCGAGCTTCCAGGCTAGCGACAAGCTGACCCTTGAGGAGAGAGCACAATTGGCTCGGCTGTTGAACAAGTGCAAAGGAGAGTTCGCTTGGAAACCAGCGGACATGCCTGGCGTGTCCAGGGAAGTGGCTGACCATCGACTCAATGTCGACCCACACGCCACGCCAGTTCAACAGAAGCGGCGAGCATTCTTCGCGGAAAAGGCGGTGGTGATTGATAAGGAGATAGCAAAATTGTCAGATGCGGGATTCATCCGAGAAGTTCAATATCCCACTTGGCTGGCCAACCCCGTCTTAGTGCGCAAGCCCAACGGAGACTGGCGCATGCGCATTGATTTCACCAACTTGAACGACGCTTGCCCTAAGGACTGCTATCCGCTCCCTCGGATTGATCAGTTGGTCGATCAAGCGGCAGGGTATGCGTATTTGAGTTCCCTGGACGCTAATTCTGGATACCATCAAATTTCTATGGCCAAGAAGGATGAGGAAAAGACGGCATTTATAACCTCGAAGGCCACTTATTGCTACACGGCAATGCCGTTCGGTTTAAAGAACGCAGGGGCGACCTTCTAGCATATGGCTAACAAAGTGTTTGAAAAGCAAATCGGGAGAAATGTAGAAGCATACGTAGACGATGTACTGGTCAAGAGCAGAAGTTTCAGTGACCATCTGACCGATTTGCAGGAAGTGTTTGATACGTTAAGGAAGTACCAGATAAAGTTGAACCCCCGCAAGTGCGCGTTCGCATTTCAGACGGGAAAATTTCTCGGGTATGTGGTAAGCCAAAAGGGCATCCAACCGAACCCGTCAAAGATTAAGGCTATCCATGATATGGTATCGCCGCGAACCCTTCAGGAGGTACAGAGATTGACAGGACGCGTCATTGCTCTAGGACGGTTCATCTCTAAGCAGGGCGAGAAGTGCCTGCCGTTCTTCAAAGTTATACGCAAGAAAGCTCCTTTTGGGTGGACACAAGAATGCGAGGAGGCGTTCATGAGTTTGAAAGCTTCCTTGTCGTCCAACCTGGTACTAACACGACCAGAGCCGGGCGACACTTTATTTTTGTACCTTGGCGTCGCGGACGAAGTGGTCAGTGTTGTTCTGGTTAGGGAGGATAATTACGCCCACCGACCCGTCTTCTTCGTCAGTCATGTGTTAAAAGATACCGCGGTGCGGTACACCCACCTTGAGAAGGTGGCGTTCGCCCTGATACAGTCCACACGAAAGATGGACAGATATTTTCAAGCCCATCCGGTCATCGTGCTCACGGACCAGCCTTTGAGAAGGATTTTCAGGAAACCAGAATCCTCGGGGAGGATGTTGATCTGGTCAATTGAGCTAGAGCAATATGGATTACAGTACAAAGCTCGGCCATCCGTAAAAGCTCAGGTTTTGGCGGATTTCATAGCCGAGTGCACATTTACTGGGGACAAGGCGGCAGAGCCGCTAGAGAAGAAAGAAAGTGATGCAAAGGTCCCACTCTCAGTGGTCCCAGCGGACATATGGGTCATCTATGTAGATGGCGCCAAAAATCAGGAGCTGGCAGGAGCTGGAATATACATGGTCGGGCCACACGATGTGCAGGTGCGGCACGCTATTAGAATTCTACAACCACTGTCCAACAACGCAGCAGAGTATGAAGTGTTATTGGCGGGGCTTAGAGTAGGGAGGAATCTCTTCGCCAAAACTGAGAACGACCGGGTAGCTGGAGCCCCACGGTTGATAATGCGAGGGGACTCCAAGTTGATAATTGATCAAGTCTTGGGACATTCCCAAGCTAGAGAATCGATCATGGCGCAATACCTCTCGAAAGTGAAAAGGGAGTTGGCAGAAATGGAACAAAGCGGTGTGTGTGTCACTTTCGAACACATCCCGCGGGAGGATAATACCAAAGCGGATAGTCTCGCCAAGACGGCAGCCAATTAGGAGGCCGCTATTCCAGAGGACGTGTACTATGAAGAAAGGTCATTGCCGTCCTTCATGGAGGAACAATTGTCGCTATGTGTAGAGGAGATCGAAAAGGATTGGAGGATCCCTGTGAAATTTTTTTTAAAGCATGACGAGCTCCCAAGCGACAGTGTAGAAAATAAAAAAGTATTGAAGCAAGCGGCGAGGTGCACTTATTATGATGGGGCGCTAATTCGGAGATGCTTCTCGCACCCGGCCGCAAAATGCATAACCGAACAAGAAGGCCTCCATACCCTGCGTGAGATCCATGAGGGCATCTGCGGCATGCATGTGTCGGGTGGTACCATGGCCGCGCAGGTGTTTCGGTCAGGATTCTATTGGCCCACTATTCGCAGGGATTGTAACAACTTTGTGCAGTCATGCCATAGATGTCAAGAATTTGCCAAAATCCCTCGACGACCTGCCACTGAAATATCTCAGATCGTGGCACCTTGTCCTTTTGCTAAGTGGGGAATCGATATTTTAGGCCCTTTTCCTAAGGCAAGGTCCCAACTAAAATTTGTAATTGTGGCAGTGGATTATTTTACTAAATGGGCAGAAGCAGAAGCGGTAGCCACTATTACGATGGAAAAGGTATGACACTTCTTTAAGCACCAAGTGATCATGCGCTTCGGGATGCCCTGCGTGCTAGTTAGTGACAACGGGGCGCAATTTACTAGTCGCTTCTTCAAGGAGCAATGCGAAGAATTTCAGATTGAACAGAGGTTCTCCTCTGTGGCGCATCCCTAGACTAATGGCCAGGCGGAGGTGACCAAACGAAGTATTCTGACCGGCATCAAGAAAAATCTGGAGGGGTCGAAAAAGAAGTGGCCAGATGAGTTACCCTATGTAATGTGGGCTTACCGCATGACCGTCAAAACAAGTACGGGTGAGACGCCCTTTGTGATGGCTTTTGGTACCGAAGCGGTAATGCCTGTCGAAATTGGCACCCTAAGCTTGAGGGTGGAATATTTCAAGGAGGAATTAAATAAGGAGAGGTTACGAGCTAACCTTGACATGCTCCCTGAGGCGCGCGAGGAAGCTCTCTTGAAAATAATGCACTACAAAAGAAGAATGACGCGGTATCACAACAGACATGTTAAAGAGCGGCTGCTCAAAGCGGGAGACCTCGTGCTCAGGGATAAACGGGCGGCGGGCCAACGAATGTGGAAGCTCAGCTCAAACTAGGAAGGCCCGTACCGCGTCACTCGTGTTATCGGAAAGGGGGCGTATCACCTCGAAACAGTTGATGGTACTCCCTTACCTAACTCTTGGAATATTGCTAGATAAAAATTGTATCATGCTAGAATTTGACATGCCGTTGAGCATGGTTTTAAAATTTATGAAATATGACATGCCGTTGAGCATGGTTTTGAAATTTGTGAAATTTGACATGCCGTTGAGCATGGTTTTGAAATTTGTGAAATTTGACATACCGTTGAGCATGGTTTTGAAATTTGTGAAATTTGACATGCTGTTGAGCATGGTTTTGAAATTTGTGAAATTTGACATGCCGTTGAGCATGGTTTTGAAATTTGTGAAATTTGACCTGCCGTTGAGCATGGTTTTGAAATTTGTGAAATTTGACATGTCGTGGGCATGGTCTTTGAAATTTGTGAAATTTTGACATGCCGTGGGCATGGTCTTTGAAATTGAAATATCGACATGCCGTGGGCATGGTCTCTAAAATCAAAATTTTGACATGCCGTGGGCATGGTCTTTAAAATCGAAATTTTGACATGTCGTGGGCATGGTCTTTGAAATTGAAATTTTGACATGTCGTGGGCATGGTCTTTGAAATTGAAATTTTGACATGCCGTAGGCATGGTCTTTGAAATTGAAATATCGACATGCCGTGGGCATGGTCTTTGAAATTGAAATTTGGACATGCCGTGGGCATGGTCTTTGAAATTGAAATATCGACATGTCGTGGGCATGGTCTTTGAAATTGAAATACCGACATGCCGTGGGCATGGTCTAACAATTGTTGTGGAAATATTTCTTGTTCCTTGTTGGTTGTCTGTGTAATGTGTAGATAACAAGGAAAGGAGGATGTCGGGGGTGAAAAGTCCTAGCCTTGGGAGCGGAATGGGCTAATGCGGACGGATTGGCAAGATGAGGCACTCCCCGGCGATCCTAATATATGGTGTTGAAAGTGAAAAATTCTGGCCTTGGGAGGCCGGCCCTGATCAGGCGGCTCGCCAAGAGGAGACACTTTCCAGCACTGTCGGGAGTGAAAAGTCCTATCCTTGTGACAACCCATGCTCACATAGGCGGATGATCATTAAGCGAGGCACGACCCCAGGGAAGATAAAAACACCACCTCGCAAGTGAAAATCCTATCCTTACGATGGTAGCGCTAACATAGGCACCTCGTTAAGCGAGGGCACGTTCCGAGGTGTGAGGGCAACGCTGAGGAAGTGAAAAGTCCTATCCTCATGATGGCCGACCTTGATCAGGCGGCGCACTGAGAGAGGGCACTTCCCAACCGATTGAAGAAATAAGAAAGGTCACCGTACCACAGCTAGTAGCCGGAAGGGACAAACCCGGTGAAGTTTGGCTGGAAGAGTACGGGACACGAACGACATCGGGGGAGCACGCGCGGCAATGCCCCAAGGTAATTAAGATTTTTTGATAATATGTCGCTATTAACAAGTGATAAGTGAAAAGGTGCAGAAAATTCGGCACAAGCGACAACTTTGGGGGATCGTGCTAAGTAAGAAAGGAGATCGCGCGGCAATGCCCCAAGGTAATTAAGATTTTTTGATAATATGTCGCTATTAACAAGTGATAAGTGAAAAGGTGCAGAAAATTCGGCACAAGCGACATCTTTGGGGGATCGTGCTAAGTAAGAAAGGAGATCGCGCGGCAATGCCCCAAGGTAATTAAGATTTTTCGATGATATGTCGCTACTAACAAAGTGATAAGTAAAAATGTGCAGAAAATTGTGCGAACTGTTTACACATGAAGGGATGCTTGCTCAAACAAAAGGCCCTAAAAAACACAAAAAAGGGGCAAAGAAGTCAGAACACCCGATGGACAAAAGAGAAGTGACATTCACGGCCCGGGCACGCTGTTGTTCCCCTCGTCAGGCCGTGGCCTTTTCGCCTGGCGGTAGCCCTCTTCTGTGAGGAACCCGGACTTTTGCTTGAAGAGGCGGATGATGGCGTCAGCATCAAAGAAATGACGGCCGTGATGCTCAATGAAGCAATCGGCCATGAGGCCTGCCGCTTGTTCCGAAAACCACTTGCACCTGTCCGCCGTTTCCTCCTTAAGTGCGGCATTCTTGCTCCGCTCCGCTTGAAGGGCGACATCTCCCGCGGCCCGGAGTCCTTTGGCCTCTTCCAACTCTTTCCTCGCGACTCCCAAACTATTTTCCACACATTGCCGCTCCTCAACACTCTTCCGCAGCTCCTCTTGAGCTTCATGAAGTTCCCTTTGGTACTTGCTAATTTCTTCCGAGAGCTGGTGGTTAGTGTTGCGCCATTCCTGGGAGGAAGATTGGAGAGAGCTCATTCGTCTCATCATATTTGTAGACCAGTAATGGAAACCTTGAAAGCTAGAGAACAGATGAGTCCTTATCTGCTGCAATTGTTCACCCTCGGCAACGGAGAGGAAGCCTCGCTCCTCCTCCTCAACTGACAGCAGATGTCCTGCCAGTAAGGCGGATGTCGCTAAGGAGTTGTCGCCCCCTAACGCTGGGAACTGTCGCACCGTCGCGAGCGAAATTCGGGACGCAAAGAAAACACATACAATGAAGTCGCCACCCTATTTTTCTAAGGTTTAGGGAAACCTATAATGTCCAAAAAAGGAAGAAAATAAAATAAAACTAAGGCACAAATGAAAAGGGTCTAAACCCAAGAACGATGGTTCGGGGTCGTATTATGGACTTGGGAAGGTGTTAGGCACCCGAGTCTCATCCTTAAAAAGGTTACCGGTTCTAAAAAAGAGGTGTTTAAAAATCATGTTGAAAACAAGTAATTTGGGCCCTCAAGGGGATCGTCACTTTAGTTCTTAAATTTGTGAGATTGATTTTATCCTAATTGTTGTCGAGTTGTTTAATAGAAAATAACATTTTTTATCCTCTAAAAGATAAAAAGGTTGGTTTCACACCTATTCCGGTTATATTTAGCCGAGTTCAAAATTAGTCCGATTACATGCCAAATTAGGTGGGATTACTACCGTTTTATTAATCTTTACCAAAGCGACGACCTTAGTGAACAACGATGGATCACTATCATCATCGGGCCAATGCACGTGATTAAATCCTATTTACTAAGTGGTTCTAAGCATGCATAGGCTAGCAAAGTATCGTTTTGAGTGAATGCGAGAAAACACGTTGAAAAGAGAAAAACCGGGGTGGGGTCGAAGCCGCGCACATAACACATTCGCCAAGATAGCATAAATAATAAAAAAACATTCGTGGGGTCGAAGCCGCACACGAAACACATTCATCAAAATAAAAGCGTAAATTCGTAGGGACAAAGCCGCACACGAAACAAGCATAAAATAAAGCACATTCATTGGTATAAGCATCATGCAAACAGATTAATTCGAATTCTAACAATCACGCATTAAAATACGTTTATCCAAAATAAAGAAGGGAAAAAGGAAAACATACCTGGAGAGCTTTACCTGTAGATCAAAGATTAGTGGCAACAATTAATAATAAAATAGATAAATACTGCAAATAAATATTACAAATTAATTACAAATTCCCAAATAAATAAATACAACAATTAAATTCTCCATTCGAGCTTCGCAATTGGCAATGACGCATCGAACTCCTCGTCGAGCTCCAACAAGCTCATTGGGGCATCATCACGACGAGCGTGCAAATAAAACATACGAACAACATAGACAAATAAACGCGTATTAGTAAGGGATTCACAAATAAATTTCAAATAATCAAATATCAGGAAGAATGAGATCACCTTACCCATTAAAGTTGGCGGAGCATCCGATCGGGATGGTAATTGTGAATTCGACACCTGCAAAAATGAAGAATGAGTTAATACACGATTTTATTAAAAGGGCTTGCCCATTTCTTTTATTTTTCTCATGGGCCGCAGCCCATTTTTCCTTCTCTTCTTTGGTTGGGCCGCAGCCCATTCTCCTTTATTTCCTTGGTTGGGCCGAAGCCCACCCTCTCATTTTCCTTGTCAATCCGATAGGCCTCCTTCTCTCCCTCTCTATTTATTTTCTTTCTTCTTCCTGTAGGGCTTCTGCAGCCCCTCTCCTTCTTTCCCGATTTCTTTTTCTTTCTCCCTTCTACTCTTTCTTTTTTATTTCTTTTCTTTCTTATGTCATTTTGCAGCCCTCTCCTCTCCTTCTTTCTTATTCTCTATTTTCTTCTGTTATCTACGGCCGAGCAGCGATGGCTTGATGCGGTGTGACGTGGATGTGTTGGAGCAGCGGCGAGCAGCGGCTGGGTGGCTGGCTGCGACGGCGATCGGGATGGTGGCCGGAGGGTCGGGCGGCGATGGTGGGCTGCTGGACAGTGGCGTGGATGCGTTGGATTTGGGTTTGATTTGGGGTGGATTTAATTTGTTAGCGATTTGGTGATTTGTGATTGGGTTATGGTTTTAATTTGGATTTGGGTGGCAAATTTTGGGTGTATTGATTTTGAGGTAAGGCGGAGACCGGATGGTTTTGTTGTTGTTTTTGGGTTTGGGTTTAAGGTGGGGTGGATTCGGGTTGTTTTAATCTTGCAGGGAGGTCGGATTAATTGGGATTAATTTCTGGTTCGGATTTTTGTTTTGGTTGATTGTTTGGTTGGCCGGAGGTGGGTTGGATTTTCGGTGGTTGATCCTGCTGGCAGTGGTGGTTGTGGCTGCTGTGGCAGTGGCGGCGAGCAGTGGAGGCACGGCGGAGGCTGGATGTGGTGGTGGAACTGTCAGTGGACAGCAGCGGCGGCAGCAGCGGCAAGGGAGCTGGCTTGATTTAATTTGGCAGTGATGAATTTTTTGATTTTGGCTTTGATTGGGTTTAATTTGGAATTGGAATTAATTGGGCAGAAGGATTGGAATAGGATTGATTAATTTGGGAGGGGATTCGGATTTTGGAATTAATTGGGCAGAGAATTGGATTTAATTGGCAGAGGTGGATTTAATTTGGTTTGAGGGAGAGGAGGCTAATCTTGGTGATTGATCTGGACTAATTTGGTTTGGGCAGAGGATGATTTTGGTGTGTTTTGGATTTAATTCGGGAAAGAGGGATCGGGATTTGGATTTGGGGGAATTGTGATGGCTACCTTCCTCCTTTGCAAAGGATCCTCTCTTAATTTATAGAGGAGGTAGAGGTTCGATGATGGTGATGAGCAAGGGATTAATTCAAATCCCTGTCAGAGATTTTTGAAGAAAAATTGGAGGATTGAGCAGATTTGTTTTTGACAAATGGAGCGGGTGTCGGATTTCTTTTGAAAATTGGGAAGAGTAGCCGTTTGTGTCTGTTTCGGTTTGAAAATGGAAGAGGGATAGAGGTGTGATTCGGTGGTATATATATTTGGGTATTATTTAGTTCGAGTTAACGGTCCGATAAACCGATAAAAGCTCGAATAAAAATACGAACAAAAAATAAAATAAATAATGAAAAATAAATAATAGTAATAATAATAATGATAATAATGATAATAATAATATTTAACAATATTGTTAACAAAAATTATGGACGATAAAAATATAAAATGTGGGTATGTTATGATATAGTAACGATTACTCCTGTCAAAAATCGGGTAGCAACAGTTGCCCCCTCTTTACTGTCTTATCAAAAATAAAGTGTAACTGTGATTTTTGATGAGCAGTAAAGACGGTTGCCCCAGCGCCACGAATGTTCAAAATGACGAATGATATTTGAAGGGCATAAATCTTATAAGCGGAAAAAGAAAATGGTTCCACTCGGACACCATGATGCAGATATGTAAATTGCAAAAATGTGAGCTTACCTTCACTCTGACGTTAGTGCGGAAATTTAAATTTCTTAAATTGCAAGAAAATAAATTCAACTCCACTCGGATGCTGATGAACAACGACTCTACTCAGATGCCGACAACTCCACTCGGACGTTGACAAATCTACTCGGACGCTAATGGTTCCATTCGAATACTACGATATAGAAACATCGGTTCTACTCAGATACCAATGTTTTGAAAGGAGATAAATCTGAAAGCAGAAAAAGAAACGGCTCCATATGGATACCATGTTGTTGAAAAGTAAGATACAAAAATGTAAACTTAGCTTTATTTGATGTTGATGACTCCACTTGGACATCCTGCAAAAATGTAAATCCAGCTCCATTCGGACGTTAATGGCTCCAATCGGATACTGCGATACAGAAACATCGGTTCTACTCAGATACCAATGTTTTGAAAGGACATAAATCTGAAAGCAGAAAAAGAAACGGCTCCATATGGATACCATGTTGTTGAAAAGTAAGATACAAAAATGTAAACTTAGCTTTATTTGATGTTGATGACTCCACTTGGACATCCTGCAAAAATGTAAATCCAGCTCCATTCGGACGCTGATGGCTCCAATCGGATGCCTCACATGATATGTAGATGTAGCTGCTCAGGAAAGGTATGGGGACGAAGCCGCTCACAGGAACAAGGTTGTGGCTTCATTGGGACGCTGATGTCCTTAGGATGCAGATGACTTCCAGTGATCAGGCAGTGTTTTGAGCTTTAAGTCTGGTGCCTGCAAAATTGAAGGTTGGAGTTCAGTAATTTGATCCGATAAATCCAAGGCTTTCGAGATACCTGAGGGGGTCAGAAGTGCATCCAACTCATTGATTAGGTTTTGGATTTCTGTTGTGACCGTGAACTCATCCTTTAATTCTTCCAACTTGTCTTTGGACAAACCTCCTCGACACTGACGTCCTTAGGATGCGGGATACTTTGTAGAAAATATAAATTCAGCTCCATTCGGATGCTATGGCAAAAATTTATATAGCAGAAAAATAAAACGGACATTCATGTCCAACATGATGTTTTGCAGAAATGTAAATTCAACTCCTCTTGGACGCTGATGCGGGAATTTAAATTGTTGAAAAGGAAATTGAACTCCGCTCGGACACTGATGTCCACTGGGATATGTTGCAAAAAGGAAATTCAGCTCCACTCGGACGCTGATGGCTCCACTCGGATACCTTGCAGAAAAATATAAATTGCGGCTACACTCGGACGTCTCCACTCGAATTCCGCGATGCATAAATATAAATTCAGCTCTACTCAGACGCTGATGGCTCCACTCGGATACCTTGCAAATTCAGTTCCACTCGGACACTGATGACTCCACTCGGATGTCTTAAAAATATAAATTCAGCTCCACTCGGATGCAGATAAATAACGGCTCTACTCAGATGCCGACAACTCCACTCGGACGTTAATAAATTCAGCTCCACTCGGACGCTATTGGTTCCACTCAGATACCTTACAAAAATGTAAAATGCGACTTCACTCGGACGTCTCCCCTCGAATGTCGCGATGCAGAAAATGTAAATTCAGCTCTACTCAGATGCTGATCAATAATGGATCTACTCAGATGCCGACAACTCCAATCATGACTGATTCTGCAAAACAAATGTTAGATGGTTTTTGCAAGGTGGGGTTTGAACCGCCACACGATTTTTACAAGGTGGGGTTTGAACCACCACAAAATCTTTGAAATGTAGGGTTTTTGAACCGCCACACGATTTTTGAAAGGTGGGGTTTCTGAACCTCCACACGATCTTTTTTTGAATGGTGGGGTTTGAACCGCCACACTATTTTGCAAGGTGGGGTTTGAACCGCCACACGATTTTTGGAAGGTGAGGTTTCTGAACCTCCACACGATCTTTTTTGAGAGGTGGGGTTTTTGAACCTCCACACGATTTTTGAAAGGTGGGGTTTCTGAACCTCCACACGATTTTTTTTGAATGGTGGGGTTTGAACCGCCACACTATTTTTGAGAAGTGGGGTTTCTGAACCTCCACACGATCTTTTTTGAATGGTGGGGTTTGAACCGCCACACTATTTTGCAAGGTGGGGTTTGAACCGCCACACGATTTTTGAGAAGTGGGGTTTCTGAACCTCCACACGATCTTTTTTTGAATGGTGGGGTTTGAACCGCCACACTATTTTTGAAAGGTGGGGTTTCTGAACCTCCACACGATCTTTTTTGAATGGTGGGGTTTGAACCGCCACACTATTTTGCAAGGTGGGGTTTGAACCGCCACACGATTTTTACAAGGTAGGGTTTGAACCGCCACACAATCTTTGAAATGTGGGGTTTAAACCGCCACACAATTTTTGAAAGGTGTGGGGCTTGAACCGCCACACAATTTTTTGGAAGGTGGGGCTTGAACCGCCACACGATTTTGGAAGGTGGGGTTTTTGAACCGCCACACGATTTTTTTTGAATGTGGGGTTTGAACCGCCACACAATTTTTGCAATGTGGGGTTTAAACCGCCACACGATTTTGGAAGGTGGAGTGGTAACGTTCTCCATTCAGACGTTTATTGGATGGATTTGTTGGCGGAAATTGATCATAATGTGAGATTCCACCGAAACATATCTGTATCCTGCAGATAAGGAGGAAACAAACACAAAGCAGCAGTGGATGGAAAAAGTATAGAGCAAATGATAAATGGAAACAATCAAATCATGTATGTTGTATATGAAAGTATTTCCACACTACCCAAAGGTTTGCCCCCAGTATTTTATAAAAGCAACTTCCCTATCAAGAGAAGGTTCAATAAGTTTATGCATTTCTGGAGAACATGTCATCCATTTTCTATCATATAAGCATGCTTGATACAAGTCTAGAAAAGCATCCGCATCTTGCCTAGGAGATAACGACCTCAATGACAAGACTTTCCCGCAACATGTAGACGTAAGCAATCCTCACCAGATATTAGTGTTTGCGCTCACACTCAGGAATAAGGCTATGTGTTTACACTCATAGAAATGCAGCAACATAGCACACAGTCAGATTTGCAATGTCAATCCGAGTGAATAAACTTCAGATAAAGATGCACATGCATGGGCATTCTAATAATCGAAAGGACTTTGCGGGGAGAAGAAGTGAATATATTTTCTTTAATGAACAGGGCCTGCTGATTGGCCACAGTGAGGGCAAAGTGCACAAGTCCTTCAGTCTTGCTGGGGATGCTTCGTCCCACTATCACTTTGAGGGCGCAGTGCTTAGATGCTGGATATGCTCCTCCTTGGTCGTTTTGAGGGCAAAACGCCCAGGTTCTTTGATCTTCGTCGGGAACGCTCTTTAATTACTTTGGTGAAGCCCTGAAACTTTCCCTTGAGAGGTCCACAATTTATTGTTTGAATACAACTGGGTTCTAAGTCTTTGAATCTCGGTGAACCCTAGACGATGAGGTTTTTCATGGGCCTGAGACTGGTCGAACTAATTGCCACTGTTGTGTACCACCCCTACCTTGGTTGTTATGGGGAAATAGCCTTCACTTTTCTCCTTTTGGAAGATTGACCTGGAGCCATTTTTTCGTACTTGCTTCTGCTTTTCTTTCCTTTCTTTTTTCTTTGTTTTTCCTTTTTTTCCTCTCTTTTTTTGTTCTTCTTTTCTTTTCTTTTTTGTTTCTTTTTCTCTCTTTTTTTTTTGTTTCTTTTTCTCTTTTTATTCTAACACAAAATACATCAGCAAGCAGAACAAGTACCGTTTTCGTGCTGGCTTTCCTTGGTCTTGGTTTAAGGCAGAGGCCTTCATTTCTTGCTCTTCTCGGCGTCCTTCCAGTGCCGACCATCAATATGCAAGGATTTCTTCTTTCTTCTTTTTGCAAACCTCACTCGTTGTGCACCTTGCCCCCGGTTAGCAATCTCAGTCTGGCACTGTTCATTGTCTTATATAAAAAAAGAAAATGGAAGAAAGAGCAAAGTCCAATGTCATTTTACTGCTATCCCATGGCTAATGGTGCATGTACCCTGGATATTATGCAAATCTAACTAGCACTTTAGTTTAGCATTTGCACTCATGAAAGAAGTATGGCATAAAGGCCCAAAATACTCACAGGGATGTATTTATGACTGCTTACGTCTAAACATGCCGCGGATATAAGAGCTAGCAGGCGAGATCATGTATGTCAACAATTTCAAATGGATGCACAAGTTATCCATGATGTAGAAACATGTTGAACATGCTCAATTTAGGGAAGGTTTGACAATTTTGGGGGTAGTGTGGATTTTATTTAGCAAAAAAATTGATTTCACAAAAATCTCAATAGTTTTAGCAATTCTATAGACAGAATGTGAGGACGTGGTCGCTCGCAAATTTTTTTTTTGAACAATTAAAAAAGTTGCCCCCAATATGGGAATGAATGCATACTGTTTGTACAAAATTTAAAGAGGCAGAGAGGTAGATGGACTTCTCTGAACATGTGCAACAGAGCAGAAATGACAGTCATTTCAAAGTCAGCAGGAGGAGGATTCCTCTACACTCACTGAGTAGCGTTGGGCTAAAGCCAAGGTAAAAATGGACGCAAAGAGCTCATTGTTGCGAGCTATCATTCTGTATGTTTACCCCCCTGCAAAAATAATATCCCAACTATGGATGAAATGTCCCTTAATGTAGAAACGAGACTACACTAAAAGGAAAAGGCATAAAAAGAAAGGGACTACCCGGGGTTTGCGAAGCAGAAGCAGCAAGGGTAGAAATGACGATTATTCAAGAGTTGGTAGGAGGATTCCTCTGTCCCGCTGGGTAGCGATGGAATTCTTCTAGTCGTCATTTTGTTGCTTGCCCAAGCTAATGATTGATGTGCTCCTTTCGTCCACCTGAAATAAAGGGATTTAAATAGAAAGTTCAAAGGAAAAGATATCCTCAAATCTTAACGAGCAAAAAATACTGGTGAGGAACACGTGGGTTGCCCCCCACGAAGCGCCCTTGTTTATAGCCGTAGGCTCGAATATCCAAACTTCACGTTGTCAATCAATTCTATTAGATGTTTTCCATGCATTTAGTTTGATGTGAGTTATCACATGAAGTGAATGGTCTTCTAGCAAATTATTATGCAGGTAACCATGACAGGATAGGTTCCATTTCTAGCGAGGCATTATGCAGGTAACCACGGCCTGATTCAAACTCTAACTCGGGTTCCTTTTCTAGCAAGGCTTTATGCAGATAACCACGACATGATTCAAATTCAGACTCGGGTTCATGACGATGTTGGAATCAAATCCTAATTATCTCCTTCTCAATCTCCCATGGATCATCACCTATCAAGATACAAAATTCAATCCATTAGTAGCATCAAATTCATGCATGTGTTAAAAGATTAACAATATTGATATGGTATGAGGAACATCCATTGGGTATGGTGTCGGGATGTTGGAGTGTTAGGGTGATCTGAGCAAAGCGAAGTAGTTGGACACGTCTTAATTTCATCTTTTCTGACAGTTTGTGTCTTGGGCAAGACAAATTATGACTAATCACGGGAAAGTTTTTCTTTTGGACCCCGAAAATCTAGTTTGTCTTCTTCAGGCAACTTATCACTAGCTACAAAAAAACATATTAAACTAGATATGTAATTAATGCTCCTTGATGAGTAGATATGTGAGAGGAAAGCAATTCCACCGAACTCCCTTTTGTCCTTCTATTCTGCAAGTATGTAGAAAAATGAACGCTAATCAGTAGTATCTGAACAAAGAATGTATATAAAGGTGAGTAATAATGAATAAAAATAGGATATAATAACAATAACAATACGGATGAAATTCAATAAGACGAAAGTAAAATCATAGGAAAAAAGAATCATGGTACCACAAGAAAAAATAGAATCATAGCATCGCGAGAAAAATAGTGAATCATCGCATCGCAACAAGAATTATCATGGCATCATGGTAAAAAAGATGGAGAATAATGGCAATGATGAGGCACGTTGGAAATATACATACGATCATGATGCACGTGCTGGGGTAATTTCGACTACTTCTAGCTGGCTGAAAGGCTCCCGGACGATACCAAAAAGTGGTCCCTCAGTAAACGGATACATGATTGCCGACCGAACCATCAAAAGTTCGTAGCGCTCATCCATTTAGGGGTTCGAATCCGAGTTTGGCGTTGGTGAAAACTACCCAGGACACGTGCCCCTGGGCCTCACTACTAACCTCCTAATCCTATTTGGAACAGGCCCGACAATAGGGCATTATGCGTGATGCGAATGAGAAGTCAACAATTGTTATCAAAGCGAATAAACAAATAAAATAACAACAATAAACACCTCAAGCAAATAATTCCGGCTTCGACCCTAATTCCCCAGCGGAGTCGCCAAACTGTCGCACCGTCGCGAGCGAAATTCGGGACGCAAAGAAAACACATACAATGAAGTCGCCACCCTATTTTTCTAAGGTTTAGGGAAACCTATAATGTCCAAAAAAGGAAGAAAATAAAATAAAACTAAGGCACAAATGAAAGGGTCTAAACCCAAGAACGATGGTTCGGGGTCGTATTATGGACTTGGGAAGGTGTTAGGCACCCGAGTCTCATCCTTAAAAAGGTTACCGGTTCTAAAAAAGAGGTGTTTAAAAATCATGTTGAAAACAAGTAATTTGGGCCCTCAAGGGGATCGTCACTTTAGTTCTTAAATTTGTGAGATTGATTTTATCCTAATTGTTGTCGAGTTGTTTAATAGAAAATAACATTTTTTATCCTCTAAAAGATAAAAAGGTTGGTTTCACACCTATTCCGGTTATATTTAGCCGAGTTCAAAATTAGTCCGATTACATGCCAAATTAGGTGGGATTACTACCGTTTTATTAATCTTTACCAAAGCGACGACCTTAGTGAACAACGATTGATCACTATCATCATCGGGCCAATGCACGTGATTAAATCCTATTTACTAAGTGGTTCTAAGCATGCATAGGCTAGCAAAGTACCGTTTTGAGTGAATGCGAGAAAACACGTTGAAAAGAGAAAAACCGGGGTGGGGTCGAAGCCACGCACATAACACATTCGCCAAGATAGCATAAATAATAAAAAAACATTCGTGGGGTCGAAGCCGCACACGAAACACATTCATCAAAATAAAAGCGTAAATTCGTAGGGACAAAGCCGCACACGAAACAAGCATAAAATAAAGCACATTCATTGGTATAAGCATCATGCAAACAGATTAATTCGAATTCTAACAATCACGCATTAAAATACGTTTATCCAAAATAAAGAAGGGAAAAAGGAAAACATACCTGGAGAGCTTTACCTGTAGATCAAAGATTAGTGGCAACAATTAATAATAAAATAGATAAATACTGCAAATAAATATTACAAATTAATTACAAATTCCCAAATAAATAAATACAACAATTAAATTCTCCATTCGAGCTTCGCAATTGGCAATGACGCATCGAACTCCTCGTCGAGCTCCAACAAGCTCATTGGGGCATCATCACGACGAGCGTGCAAATAAAACATACGAACAACATAGACAAATAAACGCGTATTAGTAAGGGATTCACAAATAAATTTCAAATAATCAAATATCAGGAAGAATGAGATCACCTTACCCATTAAAGTTGGCGGAGCATCCGATCGGGATGGTAATTGTGAATTCGACACCTGCAAAAATGAAGAATGAGTTAATACACGATTTTATTAAAAGGGCTTGCCCATTTCTTTTATTTTTCTCATGGGCCGCAGCCCATTTTTCCTTCTCTTCTTTGGTTGGGCCGCAGCCCATTCTCCTTTATTTCCTTGGTTGGGCCGAAGCCCACCCTCTCATTTTCCTTGTCAATCCGATAGGCCTCCTTCTCTCCCTCTCTATTTATTTTCTTTCTTCTTCCTGTAGGGCTGCTGCAGCCCCTCTCCTTCTTTCCCGATTTCTTTTTCTTTCTCCCTTCTACTCTTTCTTTTTTATTTCTTTTCTTTCTTATGTCATTTTGCAGCCCTCTCCTCTCCTTCTTTCTTATTCTCTATTTTCTTCTGTTATCTACGGCCGAGCAGCGATGGCTTGATGCGGTGTGACGTGGATGTGTTGGAGCAGCGGCGAGCAGCGGCTGGGTGGCTGGCTGCAACGGCGATCGGGATGGTGGCCGGAGGGTCGGGCGGCGATGGTGGGCTGCTGGACAGTGGCGTGGATGCGTTGGATTTGGGTTTGATTTGGGGTGGATTTAATTTGTTAGCGATTTGGTGATTTGTGATTGGGTTATGGTTTTAATTTGGATTTGGGTGGCAAATTTTGGGTGTATTGATTTTGAGGTAAGGCGGAGACCGGATGGTTTTGTTGTTGTTTTTGGGTTTGGGTTTAAGGTGGGGTGGATTCGGGTTGTTTTAATCTTGCAGGGAGGTCGGATTAATTGGGATTAATTTCTGGTTCGGATTTTTGTTTTGGTTGATTGTTTGGTTGGCCGGAGGTGGGTTGGATTTTCGGTGGTTGATCCTGCTGGCAGTGGTGGTTGTGGCTGCTGTGGCAGTGGCGGCGAGCAGTGGAGGCACGGCGGAGGCTGGATGTGGTGGTGGAACTGTCAGTGGACAGCAGCGGCGGCAGCAGCGGCAAGGGAGCTGGCTTGATTTAATTTGGCAGTGATGAATTTTTTGATTTTGGCTTTGATTGGGTTTAATTTGGAATTGGAATTAATTGGGCAGAAGGATTGGAATAGGATTGATTAATTTGGGAGGGGATTCGGATTTTGGAATTAATTGGGCAGAGAATTGGATTTAATTGGCAGAGGTGGATTTAATTTGGTTTGAGGGAGAGGAGGCTAATCTTGGTGATTGATCTGGACTAATTTGGTTTGGGCAGAGGATGATTTTGGTGTGTTTTGGATTTAATTCGGGAAAGAGGGATCGGGATTTGGATTTGGGCAGAGGATGGTTTGAATTGATTTGGGGGAATTGTGATGGCTACCTTCCTCCTTTGCAAAGGATCCTCTCTTAATTTATAGAGGAGGTAGAGGTTCGATGATGGTGATGAGCAAGGGATTAATTCAAATCCCTGTCAGAGATTTTTGAAGAAAAATTGGAGGATTGAGCAGATTTGTTTTTGACAAATGGAGCGGGTGTCGGATTTCTTTTGAAAATTGGGAAGAGTAGCCGTTTGTGTCTGTTTCGGTTTGAAAATGGAAGAGGGATAGAGGTGTGATTCGGTGGTATATATATTTGGGTATTATTTAGTTCGAGTTAACGGTCCGATAAACCGATAAAAGCTCGAATAAAAATACGAACAAAAAATAAAATAAATAATGAAAAATAAATAATAGTAATAATAATAATGATAATAATGATAATAATAATATTTAACAATATTGTTAACAAAAATTATGGACGATAAAAATATAAAATGTGGGTATGTTATGATATAGTAACGATTACTCCTGTCAAAAATCGGGTAGCAACAGGAACCCGCGCTGGAGAATGTTGCTTAAATCAACTTGATGGGTGGCGGCTCCGCTAGAGAGTATAGTACTTAACTCAGCCACCATGCGCGGGGTTTCTATTGGGGGAAGAGAGGGAAAGATTGTCTGAGCAGCAGTGGGGTTGAAGAAGACATCCGGAGGGGACGGAGGGGAACGATTGGACGGCCCAACGTCAATATTGAAGCCGCTGGTCATTAAGTTTGGAAAGTGCTCCTCTGCAAGAACCTCCAAAAAGTCTAAGGGATTGCCTGGAGGAGGAGATGATGCGGCAAAAGAGGAATGAAGCGGGGCAGAGGTAGCCCCGCTCCCTGCTGGGCCAGAGCCTTGGTCGCCTGCCAAGGGACCGGTATTGGCAATGCTGTCCTGCCTACCCTGACCAACGACAGAGTTGTCCGCTGAAGGAACGTCTTCATTAAGGCGGGGACGCTTGGGGTCAAGAACGCTCGACAAATCCATACCATCGCGCGAAGGAGTAGCGGAAGAGGCAACAACAGCGGTATCCTACGCGCAAAAGACAAAGGGGAATTAAGAAACAAATACAAATACATGGACGAGGAAAAAATTTATAAAAACCACCTGAGCAGGAGGACGTGTAGGAGCGATAACGCGAAGGCGGAGAGTCCTTTTCCTTTTTCTAGCAAGAGGAGGATGAGAAGGCGACGCTTGTGTAGGAGCAACGCCGGGGGAAGAAATTGGAACAGTGGTCGATGTGGCAGTAGCCTCCGCTTGAGGAAGAGAGGAAGACTCAGGCGCAGAAGTGGACGCGCGCGTGGTATCAGTAGCGGCGCCGACCGAGGTGGCGGAAAGAGCCCTTTTTTCTCTCTTCTGCTGAGCTCTCTTCTCCCTTTTCTTGATACAATCAGGCTTCCACCCGGCGGGAGGATCTGTAGAAATAAGAAAAGAATGTTAGAGTTAGTATTGACGTGGAACAACGATCAGAGGTGTGAAGCTCACTTTGAATACAATCCTGGATGTTGCCTCCGCACGCGAGTTCGCGAGTGCGAACACCAGGGATCTCAGGCAGATTGAGTAGTTTGTTCAGCCATTCTTGGTCAGCTGGCCTTAACTCCGGCCTGCCACCCCAGGCAGCATCTCTGATGGCAAGATTAAAACCGGTCCGCCACAAAGGCTGGGGCAGATTGATGATGAAGAATCCTTTTTTCCAAGCATCAATGGAAGATTCAAGGAATAACAGCTTCCAGGTAAAAGGGTTTGAAGCTTCAACATCATAGCGGGGCGATATCGCTATGATGCCGTTATTATGATGGTACAATTGAAAGAGGGAGCGGAGCAACAACAAGGAAGGAGATTTATTCCCTATATGTCTACAGAGGGCTATAAAAGCATAAATGCCACAGTAGGCGTTGGGACTCAGTTGGGCAGCGTTTAAATCAAATTCAGAGAGTAATTCAGCAATCAAAGGATCCAGAGGCAACCGAAAACCATAATGGAATATCTTGGCATAAAGAACCCTACTGTTGCCAGGTAATTCGCTATTAAGATGAAGGGATTTCGGGGCAACTTCAGTAGAGTACCCCTCCAACTGGTCCACGGTGGCATTATAGCTCCGCAGGCGCCGTCGAAGGACGGCGGTGGAAGTAATGGTGGAAACAGTGGTATTAACATCCCCCTCCCCAGCGGGACGGGAATAACGATGATTAGGAGCCATGAGCAAGGTTAAGAAAAGAATAGAAAGGAAGGTACCTGTGGTGAGAAGAAGATTGAAGCACCCAGGCGGCGGCGGATTGTAGGAGGAAGAAGAGGAATTGTTTTCCTTCTTTTTCGTTTCTTTAACAGAGAAAGGTAATAAAAGATAAGAAGAAAGCACGTGGGGTTTTTATATATAAACCCTAGGAACTAAAGGGGACGACGGGTCAAGTGATCGTGGCGTATGACGTGTCAAGGGCAGTGAAGCGCAGGAAGCGGGTACAACTCCTGAGGAGCGAAAAGACATGTTCAGTCTGCCAGTCCCATTAGCGCTCCCCTTTGATGACACGTGGGCTCAGAGCATCATGACTGTCTTCTCCGTATCAAACAAAGAGAGTCAGAGCATTAAATGCTCTGACAAGGGGCGCAGTCAAACCCGGTGGAAAGGAGCGGCAAGCCGTAATGGCACGGCATGCAAAAGGCAAAAGCGCGGGAAAAAGTTGTGAAGCGGCATGTGATAAAGAGCGACATCATCAAGAAACACACATTATTTGGTCAAGATTGTAAGGTTTGGTAATTATTACAAGCAAAGAGGCGACGACAAAGTCCAAATGGAAAAATAATACAACAAGGGCGTAAGTAGAGAAGCGATGCCTCCAATCAAGCGGCATCAAATAGGCTTCCCCTAGGCGCGGACTTGTCACTCCTCTTCGGAGGAAAGGAAACCCTCTTGGTTCTCATCAATATCTTTCATCCTCGCGGAGGCATACCTGGCGACCTCAGCAGGATCTGCGGCCCTACTGCGGTGCTGATCTGTCACCCCGGCGACAAAGGCCTGTTCAGTCTTCTTCTTCCACCATGCCACTTTCTTGAAAGATTTCAACAGGTCGGCATCGCGGGATGATACCTCCTCAAGAAGGAATGAGTTCTTCTTTCTCTCAGCCACCAGCTCAGCCTCCAAAGCTTCGACCTGGGCTTTTCCTTTAGATCTTTCTCGAGAAAGGTCAGCGCGGCACTCGCGCAGTTCGGCCTGAGCGCGCTTGTAGAGTCGCGACAGCTCCTCTACCTTTGCTAGTGCACTAGAGTTTTGAGATTGTGCACCACGGGCCTTGATGAAGTAATGAAGTTGTCGAAAGGCAGTAAGGCAATTGTTCATGACGCGCATGTACTGAACCTCAGGAGGAAGTTGCAGCAGCCTACTTTCCTCCTCGGGGGCGCGAAACATTTCACAGGCTAAGATATCCGTGGGCTGATCTCGCGATAAGGGGTCTGATATACCCAGGGCACGGAACCCGTCAGTCCCAAACTTTGACAGATTTAGTCGGTGAGAAGGGGCCCCTTGAGGCCCGTCACGGGAAAGATCAGCAACAAAGGAAGGGGCGGAGATACCGCCAGAGCCCCCAACGTCTCGAATTGAAGTAATGAACAATGGACAAGGGGACTTGGGAGGAGAGTGAGAAGAGCCAGGTCTACTGGGGATGGAGGAAGGCACATCAGGAATACAGCGGCCAATGGGCGAGTGTGGAGGCTCCACGACAGGAGTGGAGTCTGCAGCGGACGATGGCATCGTCGCGGCAGTAGAGGTTTTATTAGGAGCGACCAATCCCAAAAGCGAGGAAGCGCCAGCTAGAGACGTCGCGCCCTCCTTTGTCGCGCCAGGAGAAATGGTAGTCTCAGAAGCAACGGTATTTGCGGTATTAGCAGGGCGAGATTGAGTCGCCACCCTTGTCACCTGAGCTTCGCTTGCTTCCCTTAGCTTCTTCCGTTGAGCTGAGGAAGCCGGGCGGAGGCTCAACTCTGTGTCCATGTCCTCAACTCCGTAGGAGAAAATCTTTGTCTCAGTCACTGGCAAACCAGATCCGGACCTCTTCTTCCGGCTGGGTAACCAGTTCTCCACGAAGCGGGAAGGGCGGAGAGAGGAACCGCTTTCCCTGGAAAGAATTTCTTCTAAAGCTCTTTTCTTTATGGGCATACGGTGATCAGCTCGAGCCCCAGCGGAAATAGAAGGAGCAGTTGTTGAAGGGCGCGACAACCTTGTGAGGAGCGTCACCCTCAGAGAGCGGAGGAGCGATAGTTTCCCCTGTGAAAAAGTAATGTTAGTAAGCAAGGGGGAAGCAAGGCAGCGGCGAAGCTCAAAAGCTCACCTATGGCACACTCAGTTAAAGGCCTGTATAAGGCAAAGTTTCGGATCTGGAAAGAGGACTCCATCTCCAGCAAGGTGTCGGCCTGATCCAACTCTTCCCTAGATAGAGGCGCTGGCCTCGCCCAATCAACCACCTCCAGGTTGAAATCAGGACGCCACAGGCGAGAGGGTAATTCGACGACGAAGAAACCGCTCTTCCAGTTATCGACACTCCCCTCAAATCCTTGAAATTTCTGCCAAAAATGCCTCACTAGAGCGTCATCCCATCTTGGAATAATATTAATGAAGCCGTCGCGAAAAACCAGAGTCAAGAACTTGCGGAATAAAGAGACAGAGGGAGCAAGAATATCTTTTAATTCGCAGGCACGAAGGAAGGCGTAGATGCAGCTCCATGAGGGAGGGGTAATCTGCGCAGGGTTAAGCCCGTGCTCGCGCAGCACATGTTCTAGCGTGTCATGAACTGGGAGGCGGAACCCGTATTGAAACATCTTAAAATAAAGAATCCTATGAGTTTTCCAGAGCAGGCTATGAAGCCTCATGGTGTCAGAAGGAATAGTGGGGCGATAGCCGCAGGGGAAGGTAATATTATTACTTTCCAGTTCAAGACGTAAGACAGTAGGAGTATTTTCAAGCTCGGGATATCAAGAAATTGGCCTAGGGGTAGTTAAAGAGCTAGATTGAGATCTCGTGCGAGGCATGATAGATAAAGCAGCAAAGGAAAATCAAAAGCAAGATCGAGCAGAATACCTTGAGAGAGAGAAGGCTGAAATTGATAAGTGAATCGCCTGGATGCGAACGAGTGAATTTCCTCGGAGCGAGAGAAAAACGAAGAGAGTTCTGAAGTATAAAAATGAGCAAAAAGGTACAAGGAAGAAACGTGTTTCCTTTTAAAAGAGACGGTGCAAGAGTCAGACAGAAGGGCAACCTATTACAGCAAGACACGTATGAGGCAAACAGGGCACGTGGGAAGACCCTGACAGAGACTTAAAGTCAAGTGCTCGCCTCGAATTTCGCAAAAGAAAGGCCCTCTAATTACAAGAAACCCCAGAAAAAGGATCCTATGAAGCGGTAATCGGCTTGTCCAGCGGCGATTAACCCATAAGAGCGACGATATACTAAAAGCAAAAAAGGAAAAGGCAAGCGGCATTTTACTTCACAACATTTTTATTTATTAAAAAGAAAGCCAGCGGCATCTACAACAAGTGCGGCGTTGTCAATCTTCGTCCATCCAGTCAACCTCAAAGACATAATCATAGTCCTCCGGAGGCGATGGCGACTCGTTATTATAGAAAGGGAAGGGCTCGTCCATCCTGAAAGGCCTTTTGCCAAGCCTAGTTACAGGACATGTCGTGGGGGCAGTGTCCTCCTTCGAAGCGGCATGGGAGCCTTCTTCCGGGGTTGGGGCGACCAGTTCCGGAGTGGCATCTGGCACAGAAATTTTATCCTTGGGAAAAGGACAAGGAGCGGACAGAGACGCTTCATCTTTTTGCTGCAGTAAGAGATAGTGAGGCTCGAAGTCGGCAAAGAAGGATTCGAAAGATTGTTTCTTTGTTTTCTTCAATCTCTTGCGACCCCGGCATTTCACGGAACGTCTGGCAAGCCTCCAAGGAGGCGTTGGTGGAGGATTGTCGGAATCGGGAGAAGTCGGAGAGGTCGGAGGAGAATCGCGGGCAGCAGCATACAAAAAACGGGAGTCAGCCATGGAAATGTCAGTAAGAGTGAGAAGCAAGAAGGAAAAAGATGAACGAAAAGGAAAGAAAGAGTCCCCTTATATAGCCAAGAAGAGGAAGCATGCCTGCCTCTCCGCGTATTATCGAGGACATTTAATGCTATCAAGGGTAGCGTCTGTTGGGGGGAAAGATCTGACTCTGCAACTGTTAAAAAATCTGCACCAACCAGGAGGCACCGAAATCGTCGTCCAATCCGTTGGCTCTAAAAAAGCGGCGCGAAATATATTCTGAACGGACGTGGCATGAAAGAATTATCATTATGAGCCGGATAGGCAAATAAAGTTAGGGGATCCCAGGGGACACCAAGCTCGCAGTTAGTAAGAATAGAGGCGATTTTCTAAGAAAGACGAAATGAGAAAAAAGAAAAACATTGATAGCGCGGCAAGCGAACAAGGAAAGGCATATTTATTTAGTTAAAGGGCCTAACAGCCCGAGATTACAAAAGGGCTAGTGGCCCGAAGTTACAAAAGATGGCCTCAGAGGACCGCAGAAAGACACGCCAGGAGGACCCCCGTCGCAGGTCAAGCATTCGACCCAGCGTCATCATCGTCCCATTCCAGGAAAGGAATTTCCCTAAGGGCTGGACGCCAGGGTCGTCAGTTCAGAAGAGTAGACCCTCATGCTCTTCAGGCAGCATCCCAGTAAGTCCTTCCTGTGCTGCAGCGTTGACATCAGTAGCTGGATTTGAGAAACAACTACCGACAGCTTCACCGCTTTCTCCACGGGACTGAAATCCTCCATGGTGACAGTGGCCTGTCTAGCTTGCAAGGGAGTTAGCATCCCCTGGAGCTCCAGCATATCCTCCGAGGTCTTGATACTCAGCGAACCCAGGAAATCAGTATCGGCCTGAGTTAGGTTCCTCAGGGCATGGCTTTTGGAGAGCAGGAAGTTTTTGGTGACTTCGTCCATAAGGAAAAGAGAGATGAGGAAATTCGAAGAGAGGTGAAAAAGTTATGAGAGTTATGAAGCAAGTGCAAAATGAAAGGCCTATTTATAGACTTCAGAAAAAGGCATTTCGAAGATATACCTTTATCGATTGTCGAGCCCACATTGGGGAAGAAACCTCTGAAGGGGCAAGATCGGAGACGTTGTGATAGCCCTTGGTAAACACTCGGGCTAGTTTTCGTTTGGGCATATGATAACTATCGATACCACAGAAGCGGCATCTCGACTACCCCGATGGGTGACCCGGACAGCCTACTGTACCTGTCGCGGGAGACGAGACCCTGTTCTTGCCGCCCCTAGCCTGGCGGCCAACCCTGGGATGGTCGACATCAGCAGGGGGGCTCTCATGCGACATCCGCACGGCGGCATCGCATCCCAGGTCATCCCTGATGTCACCCCGCATGACGTCATCCCACGTGACATCACTCTATGGCACTCCAGCGACACATATCACTCCAACGACATCTAGCAGGGACTATTCCTACCCCTGTCGGTACACTCTTCCCTTTGTCTATAAATACCCTCACCTTCTCAGACAAGAGGGTAAGCTTAAGATAGCGTACTGAACCCCTGCCACTTTTACTACTCACACTGACTTTGCCATCGGAGTGTTTACGCCGGAGACCCCCTCCGGCGCATTGCAGGTGATGAAGGCCCCCAGTATAGTGTTCCCAACCGCCCCAGATCAAGCCAATCCTGCTCAGTATACCTCGGACTCTTATCACTTGGCAATTCTTCAAAAACCAAGTAATTCTGAGATTTGGAATCCCTAGAATAATAGTCAGTGACAATGGAACACAATTCACTAGTGGATATTTCCAAAGACAGTGCCAAGAACTAACCATTGAATAGAGATTCTCCTCAGTGGCCTACCCACAAACAAACGGACAGGCAGAGGTTACTAATCGTACCATCTTGAGCGGAATCAAGAAAAGTTTAGATGGGTCCCTGATGGGTGTCGAATCCAATCATAAATAAAATTACAACTTATCACTAAGCAACAAAAAGGATTGTGCACAGCGGTAAGAGGATCGAACACAGGGACTATCGGCCTAATGTTTATTCTCCTGCAAACAACCAAACCAACTGAACAAAACGAAGGGGGAGGTCAAAACAGTACAAGAAAATAAATGACAAGAAAATAAAAAACAGCAGCAGACATGGTCGCTTCATCCCAAGGCCTCGGGACGAGTCGACCATGCACAAAATACAAATAGAAAATAAGAAACGAAAAAAAGTAAAGACAGAGATAGTGAAAGGATGAGGGAAATATTATTCCCAGTAGAGATCTCTTGAGTTAACAATTCCACGTTGTTGATCATTGACAAAAGTATTTTCAAAATGGTTTCATAGAAGAAGTTGTGGAACCAGCTCACACTAGATTCCCAACCTGCTACAAAAGTATTTAAAAGAATCACTTCATTTTAAACACCCTAATCTTCCCAAGTTCATCCTAAGATTCTAATCCGCCACTTTGCCTTGGCTATGCAGAGCCTTCTACAAAGGAATCAGAATACTTATAGAAGTACTTGAGAGATTGATTAAAAACAGTGAGGTCCCACTTCTAGACATGGTAGATGTTCGTCATCCACAAGTCTGGTCTAGTCTGGCACTTGACCCAGCTGTCACCTAGGTCGGCCCTTCTCAAGGCCTCGGGATGGGAGGGTAGTCTAGTTCAGTTCCTTCTATCAGCTTAGACCAAGCAAATACACCTCATGCCCTGCTGATTCGTCTACTACTATTCTCTAAGAGTGATTTAATCACAAGAGAACTGACTGTAATCATTCAAATCAAAATCCAAGTTGGCCAAACTCAAACTTAAACATGAATAAATTGGAGTTAAAACAAGAAGGAGAGAAATATGAAAAACGTTTTTATTCAAGATCAAAGAGTCTCACAACCTACTGGAATTGTTAACCTCTCAATCCCTACCAGGAATTGGAGGAATTAATTACAACCAATCAAAACAGCAAAAGAAGTTAAAATCCGAAAATACAAAGAAAAGCTGAAAAATCTGGAAAATGTGAGAAATGCTGATTTTCTCCTCTCTTGCTCTCTACTGTCCTCCTTTTTCCTAATGCTCTCTTCAGTCCGAAAATGCTATCTTAAATGGTCCTCCCTCTGTCCTCATGCTCCTCTCCAAGGTCAGTCAACACTAGCTCACAAGCTCCCAAAATCTTGTCTTCAAAGTGCTTGTAAACTAGTGGAAACATTCCCTTAAAATAAGGAAGAATGTTTGATGCATTCTTCCAAGAACGTTTGTAAGCTCAAGAGAATAACAAAGAGTGGCCCAAGAAGTCTAGTGTCTGATAAAAATGAGTCCCAAGAAGACAGGAAATGCACTAGAGAATAATTAATTGAAGCACGGAAAAACATGGTCAGTGCAAGTCCAGCTGAGATTCCGGAAGGTTGCTTCTTGTCGAGGCCTAGGGACGAATGGACCAAATTCAAGGCAGCAAAGCTGAAAACGGGACTCCATCACCAAATGATTGATTTAAGCTCTAATCTTCAAGCTTTCTGCTCCTTTCCTTCAGATTGATGCTCCAAAGGCTGTTTATAGGGAAAGGAAGCAAAAGGGCTTAAAGTAGCATAATTATCATCTCAATTAATAATAAAAGAAAAGATAAAACATCCAAAATAAACCATCAATCATATTCCCCCACACTTAAACCATGCTTGCCCTCAAGCATGAACTAAAAACAAAATACACCCTCTGTACAGAGAATCAACCCCTGGACTAAACTCATAAGAACACTTCAAAAACCAACTCTTTCAAGCAATGCTCAAACACACCAAACATCACAAATGTGCAAATATTCAAATAGTGGTATGATAGCATGCTGTTCAACCAGGAAATAAATCCCTAGAACTACTGTCTTCTCTGCCCAAGACACAATCCAAACGCAGCTACTACACAAGAAAAAATACACAAGCAGTCATGCAACAATAATAAAAATACAAGCAACAAAATTAAAGAACACCACCAATCTTTCCTCTTCCCCTTATGCACATTTTCTTTCTTTTATTTAGGCCTTCGGCCTCTTATACCCCCTTTTTGTTTTAGGCCTTCGGCCTCTTATACCTCCTATTTGTTTTTTCTTCTTCTCCCTAGGCCTTCGGCCTCTTATACCCCCTTATTATTTTTTTTATTTTTATTTTATTTTTATTTTTCTTCTTCTCCTCCTCCTTCTATTTTCCTTTCCTTCTTTTCCAGGTTCTTGCACCTTTCCACAATCCCAGAAAAAATACAAACATGCAGTCATGCAAAGAATTTAAAAAGTTAGTCATGCAAAAACAAAAATTAAAAACTTGCAGCAACATTATGGACAGGATCTTCATCCCAAGGTCTTGAGATGAGAAAACAGTACAATCCTAGCAAAATATTTCCTAGGACAGCAATACTCATCATACAACCATGAGAATAAATGTACAAATTGTAATGTCAGAAGTGTTTAGCATTGTAAGACAGAGTTGATTGATCAAGTATTCACATAAGTCGAGTTTTTGGGATGTCATTTAATACAAGGGTGCGAAAAATAGAAAAAGAAAAACACAAAAACAACAAAAATATGCCCAAAAACACAATAAAAACACGAAAGTGACTCCCCCACACTTATTGGACACATTGTCCTCAATATGAACGAGCACAAACAAGGGCAAAAAGACAGTAACAAAGAAAGATAAAACCTGGGGGCGAAGTAGGTGGAGTAGGTGAAGGGGTAGCTGGTGCAACACATCCGCCTCATCTCAAGGTCTTGAGAAGAGTCAGCCAAAGTGTTACTGGAGCTGCACTAAAAAGTGCCAAGAAATCTGCAATCAAAGAGAAAACCAGAGAGAGAGATCAAGAACGGAAAAAAAACAAAAATAACGACAACAAGAAAGAACAAAAGGAAAACAAATCCGAAAGAAACATGGGTTGCCTCCCATGAAGCGTCCATCTTTATAGTCTTGGGCTAGACTCAGTTATTCTTCAGTAGATCTGGTCATAAACATATAAAAACAAACATTAGTTCAACCAATAATCCCCGGCAACGGCGCCAAAATATGATGGGTGTCGAATCCAATCATAAATAAAATTACAACTTATCACTAAGCAACAAAAAGGATTGTGCACAGCGGTAAGAGGATCGAACACAGGGACTATCGGCCTAATGTTTATTCTCCTGCAAACAACCAAACCAACTGAACAAAACGAAGGGGGAGGTCAAAACAGTACAAGAAAATAAATGACAAGAAAATAAAAAACAGCAGCAGACATGGTCGCTTCATCCCAAGGCCTCGGGACGAGTCGACCATGCACAAAATACAAATAGAAAATAAGAAACGAAAAAAAGTAAAGACAGAGATAGTGAAAGGATGAGGGAAATATTATTCCCAGTAGAGATCTCTTGAGTTAACAATTCCACGTTGTTGATCATTGACAAAAGTATTTTCAAAATGGTTTCATAGAAGAAGTTGTGGAACCAGCTCACACTAGATTCCCAACCTGCTACAAAAGTATTTAAAAGAATCACTTCATTTTAAACACCCTAATCTTCCCAAGTTCATCCTAAGATTCTAATCCGCCACTTTGCCTTGGCTATGCAGAGCCTTCTACAAAGGAATCAGAATACTTATAGAAGTACTTGAGAGATTGATTAAAAACAGTGAGGTCCCTCTTCTAGACATGGTAGATGTTCGTCATCCACAAGTCTGGTCTAGTCTGGCACTTGACCCAGCTGTCACCTAGGTCGGCCCTTCTCAAGGCCTCGGGATGGGAGGGTAGTCTAGTTCAGTTCCTTCTATCAGCTTAGACCAAGCAAATACACCTCATGCCCTGCTGATTCGTCTACTACTATTCTCTAAGAGTGATTTAATCACAAGAGAACTGACTGTAATCATTCAAATCAAAATCCAAGTTGGCCAAACTCAAACTTAAACATGAATAAATTGGAGTTAAAACAAGAAGGAGAGAAATATGAAAAACGTTTTTATTCAAGATCAAAGAGTCTCACAACCTACTGGAATTGTTAACCTCTCAATCCCTACCAGGAATTGGAGGAATTAATTACAACCAATCAAAACAGCAAAAGAAGTTAAAATCCGAAAATACAAAGAAAAGCTGAAAAATCTGGAAAATGTGAGAAATGCTGATTTTCTCCTCTCTTGCTCTCTACTGTCCTCCTTTTTCCTAATGCTCTCTTCAGTCCGAAAATGCTATCTTAAATGGTCCTCCCTCTGTCCTCATGCTCCTCTCCAAGGTCAGTCAACACTAGCTCACAAGCTCCCAAAATCTTGTCTTCAAAGTGCTTGTAAACTAGTGGAAACATTCCCTTAAAATAAGGAAGAATGTTTGATGCATTCTTCCAAGAACGTTTGTAAGCTCAAGAGAATAACAAAGAGTGGCCCAAGAAGTCTAGTGTCTGATAAAAATGAGTCCCAAGAAGACAGGAAATGCACTAGAGAATAATTAATTGAAGCACGGAAAAACATGGTCAGTGCAAGTCCAGCTGAGATTCCGGAAGGTTGCTTCTTGTCGAGGCCTAGGGACGAATGGACCAAATTCAAGGCAGCAAAGCTGAAAACGGGACTCCATCACCAAATGATTGATTTAAGCTCTAATCTTCAAGCTTTCTGCTCCTTTCCTTCAGATTGATGCTCCAAAGGCTGTTTATAGGGAAAGGAAGCAAAAGGGCTTAAAGTAGCATAATTATCATCTCAATTAATAATAAAAGAAAAGATAAAACATCCAAAATAAACCATCAATCAGTCCCTACCAGATGGGCGGAAGAACTCCCTTACATCATGTGGGCCTACCGAATGACAACTAAATCCAGTACCGGAGAAACACCGTTCACACTTACATACGGCACTGAGGCCGTTACCTTAGTGGAAATCGGGGTGATAAGCTTGTGTATCAAATACTTCAATGAGAAACAAAACGAGGACCGATTAAGGGAACGGCTAGATCTACTACCGGAACTACAGGAGCAAGCATTACTGAAAAATCTACTCTATAAGCGAAAAATGGCCAAGTACCACAACTGTCGAGTTAAGGAACGACTGCTGAAAACAAACAATCTGGTATTACACTACATGGTGGTTGCGGGGCAGAAAATAAAAAGCTCACCCCAAACTGGGACGACCCCTATCGAGTCACACGAGTAATCGGGAAAGGCGCATATCACTTGGAAAAAATAGACAGCACCCCACTACCCAACTCCTGGAACATCAATAACCTAAAACTATACCATAATCGGACTGAGGTACTACTTATCGGAAAACCATCATAGTTCGAAGCCAGGAAGGCTCAGGGAAACACTCAGAAAAATATATATAGCTAGTATTACAAAAAACATACAGAGTTCAAGGGGCAACAAAAAAACACAAAAACTCCTGGCCATCATCAAAAAAAGTGGAAATCCTGGCTATCATCTTTAAAATGGAAATCCTAGCAAAAAAAGTGGAAATCCCGACTATCCTCTAAAAAACGGCAATCTTGGCTATCATCTTTAAAATGGAAATCCTAGCAAAAAAGTAGAAATCTTGGCTATCATCTGAAAGTACCTTCGAAATACAGGCAAAGAAACACTCTAACATTCCTAATTAACTTGTTGTTACAAAGAAAGAGTTGTTATGTCAGCTGATGGTATTCCTTCTTGCCCATCCCGGCTGAGCATCGACATATAGTCATGCACGACATACGGTGGAATGTTGGGAAAAATATGCATTAAGAAAAAGTAGTTGCTATGTCAGCTAACGGTATGCCTTATAACCCAGTTCCAGTGATGCACTTACACCTAGTGGTATTTGGTATATAAGGGTACGCGTTAAGGAAAAGTAAAGCCCATCACAGTTTGGATTACCAGTCAGGTGCTTGGAAGCCATCTCCATTTTATAGAACGGTTGTATGGAGAACCATCTCTGTTTTTAAGTAAACAGAAGCATGGAGGCATTCCTTCGTACCATGAAAGTCCTGTTGGATAGAATAGAAGAGTTGCTCGTGTCAGCTAAACAGTAGTCCTTCTTAAAGGATCGCGTTGTGGGCATTCCTTCGTAACATCAAAATTCCACCGGCATTCCTTCGTACCATGAAAGTCCCGTTGGATAGAATGGAAGAGTTGCTCGTGTCAGCTAAACGGTAGTCCTTCTTAAAGGATACGCATTGTGGGCATTCCTACGTGAAAATTCCACAGGCATTCCTACGTGAAAATTCTACAGGCACTCCTGCGTAAAAAATCTATCGGCAACTCTACATAAAACATTCATCGGCATTCTAACATGAAAAATCTACAGGTATCCCTACGTAACATAAAATTCCACAATTATTCCACATAAAATATTTATCAGCATTGCTACATAACATGAAATCAAAAAATCACCATTACCACCCCTAAAGGTTGAGATTCGTATCATTGGCATTTCCACAATAAAAATTAATAAGTAAGATTCGATTCCTTTTATCAGGCACTCCTTCGTTAGAAACTCTACTAACACTCTTATTCCACCGTAAGAAAATCATACGTGTGAAAACGATAATCCTTCCTAAATGATACTCGTTGAGGGGGGCGTCCTTACGTGAAAATCCCATCGGCACTCCTTTGTTATTGATTATATCGTCTAAAATCCCAGAGGCATTCCATCATAAAGAAATTCGTATCCAGAGATTCTTCGTGGAAAGTTCTACCGGATTTATTCGCTTAAAAATCTACCAACACCTCCCCCCTCCCCCCCCCCCCCCCCCGCGGGTAAGAAAGTACTGGCATCCTATCGTGAGAAAATTATACGTAACACGTTTCCAACGACACTCCTACGTTACAAATTCTATTAGCACTCCTTCATAGTGATACACATCCTCCTATCGGCATTCCATGAATTAGTAATATAAAATCCATGGGCATCCCATCATAAAAGAAACTCTACTGGCACTCCTTCGATAGGGTTAAAATATCGGATACAATGGAAGAACTGTCATGCGATACCATTCCTATCAGAATTCCCATACAAATCCCATCCCCGTTTGGTGATAACGAAAGGACAATTAACATGGTACTCCTCATCAAATTATACATGCTCGGGGCATTCCTTCGTGAAAAGATCTAAACGATAGTTGAAAAAACATGTAAAGATCAAAGCAAAAGTACCACACACAAAACTACGAAGAAACAGGGAGGAAAAATCATATTGTCATTCTAGAAAAGCCGTACGGCATCTACAAAATAGTACGATTAAAAAGGGTAAGGCAAGGAAGACGGGCCGTCACCTCCATCACGAGGAGGACTGGGAATCCCTCTCACAGCATCTGCTACAGAAGTAGCCTCAGAGGATAAAGCTTTAATCCCTTCCCAACAACATGTTAATAAAGCCTTCCTATTCTTCAACATGTTAATGGCAACATAAATGTGGGAAATACAGACGGCAACTAGAAGTAACCTGTAGCGAATCATCATCACCATCAAAAGTTGTATCCCGGCGAACCTCTAAAGGGTCCAGAAGTTCTTCCAACAAGCGGATATCTTCAAAAATTCTCCAAATCATACTCTCTAAAGCAGGACCATCTACCATGGTAGCATGCTGCTTCACAGTCAAAGCTTTAGATAAAAGTAAACTTTTCTGCTGATCATTCATTATAGAGAAAAAACAAGAACAAAACCAAGCAGTGAGGTAACCCAAAAGGAAAATGTAAAGAGGAGAGAGTGCTTCTTTACAAGAAAGAAGCAACAGAGCACCTCGGGAAGCAAAAACAAATTGATTGATGTGACGGTCAAAAGATAAAAACATAGGGAAAGGCGAGAAAAATCATACGTGGCAGAAGTATATGAAGCAAAATGAGAATGCAAAGATTGATAAAAAAGCCAGAATGAATGGGGTAAAAGGGTCCACAATGTTCACATCCAAACAGTACTAAGACTAACAGTATTACTACTGGCGAGAATAAAAAATTCAGAGTTACATCAAAATCCCAACGGAAACTACATAAGCAAAATAAATATCACGTCCCACCACCGGATACAACTCCATCAGACACCCCACCAGTACCGGTTGCTCCACTATCATTTGCTGGAGGATCTTCGATAAGAAAGAAAACACGTGCCTGTTTAAGCCTGTGGGTGACGGCATGAATGAGCCTCTCAGGATCTAACTGATCCTCCCTGTAAACATCTGCAAAACCATCGATCACCTTGGTGATGGTCTGTTCCTGAAGCTTAGTCCGCCTAGAGGGAAACTCTTCAACCTCTTTGGCCCTTGCAGCTAGAGAGCAGTGCAAATGGGTTATCTCTTCCATGTGTGCAGCCTCCTTCTTACAAAATTCCTCCTTGACCTTTAAAAGCTCTGCCTCGAATACACCTATCTTCCCAGTAGCCTCTTTCATAGACTCTTCGACGTGTTGCTGATAGGCAACCTCAGCGTTGCGAGCTGCTTCCAACTCATGAGCATAACGGTCCAATAAGGAACGAACACGACAGGTTCCTACCAACATGGCAGAACAGACACTATCAGAAAAAACCTCCACAGGAAGATTCGCGGAATCCTCCTAAGTTGCCAGAATATCTATCATTTTGGAAAGGTACCTGGCAGTCCGTAGGTCATCACCTGTGGGGTCCGGAACTCTTAATGATCGTAAACCTTCAGAACCAAAATGCTTCAGGTCTAATCGATGCGTCAGTGGACCAGTAGGACCTCGGGAAGAAAGATGTGCAACTAAATCGTAGGAAGAATCGGTAACACCTAAGGAAGGAGGCAGCAGTAGAGGGCACGCAGAATAAAAGATAGATCGATAGGGCCCTAAGAGGCCGAAGGCACAACGGAGGAAGGCATTGGTCCAGTTGAAACAACCTGAAAAGGATCCTAGTGAGGGGAGGACATTGGAACCGATACCCCACCCAAAGCAACACCCGTTGGATCAAGAGATGAAGTACCTGAACCAACAATCCTACTAGAGGATGACCCTTCAGAAAGCGCAGCAACATTGGGTGTTTCAGAAGGAGAGGCCCCACCCTCAGAATGAGCTCTCACCAAAGATAAGTCCTCATCTAGAGGGGACACTTCCTAAAAAGTATGTCCATGTCAGAAGTAGTGTCACGAGAAGGAGAGGAAAACAATATTGTGGACTCGGAGCCTGTAACCTCGGTGATGGAAAGATTCTCTCTTATCTAGAGGGGAGGGTTAGCGATAGCTTTCCTTTTCCTTCGTTGCTTGTTCACCAGTGATTTGATGGTACTCTCAGAAATATGACCCTTCCCTCGCTCCCTTCATTCCTTTCACTTTTCCACTTTCGGTGGCTGTATCTCTGCGAAATACCAGAAAATATTAGAGTTAGAAAAAGGGCGAACCCTTTAAGCACAAAGGAGATTGTGCTTACTCTCAGGACATTCCGATAGAGGGGTTCCGATAGCAAGTTTCCTTGTATGAAAGGGGGTCCTCACAAGGGTAAGCCTATCGGCTAACGCTTGAGAATGACCGGAAAGATCCGTTATCTTCCTCCAACTACTTTCCCGAACATCTCGGTTAAAACCAGTCCTCCAAGAAAAAGAACTAGACTCCACAATAGAGAAATGATTTTTCCAGTCGTGCACAGCAGTCTCAATGGCTTGGAAATTAAGTGTAAACCCTTTCACCGACTCATCACTCCAGCGAGGACCAATTTGATAAGATTTGATCTACTGTGGGAGCGGGGTAGAGATTACGGCTGTCTGGGATCACTATTGCGGCAGTCCGTCATACCTGCAAATCGTCGGAGGGGGGGCTCCGGCGTAGACACTCTGATGCTTAAGTTAGTATGGCTGTGCAATTTGGCAGAGATTTTGGTAGAGAATTTGATCGTACCTTTGATCTAGAAATGAATGGTATTTATAACCAAAGAAAGGTCGTTACCCCCAAGGGTGGGCGTTATCGCGGGGAGATAACACCCGGGATGACGTCAGCACGCGTCAGCATGATAGGGTATCGCTGGTGAGATATCGTCCGTTAGAGGTTGTCGGGGCGGCTTGGGATAGGATAACGCCGTGTGGGTCCCCCCCCCCCCCCCCCCCCCCCCCCCGCGCTGATGTCGACCATCCCAGGATTCCTCGGCCTAACGCGGGCGGCAGCCAGGGCTTTAACGCCAGTCAAGGTCCACGGGGACCTGGCTTTGACTTGGGGTGAGAAGACAAATATACCCTTGGTGTTTCATCAATTGTTATCAGCAACAAACGAGGAATACCTACCGGAAAATCTTCAACTATCTGAATAAAGCATCAAAAGGGGCATATTTACCAAAAATTACTACCGCACAAGAAATTTTTTAAGAAGATACTACCATCCCAAAAGGAACTACGAAGCATCATGAAGACCTGTGCGAAAATTAAAGGCATTCTACGTACCATCAAAAGAACTTAGAGAAATAACAACGGGAAAAGGGAACGATTCATTCATAATTTTGGCCATACGACATCTACATGAAAAATAAGAAAAATAAAAACACTACTCATCCCCAGAATCAGGGGTAACAGGGATGTCTCCTAAAGAAGTAGCTACCGCTCCAGCTTCAACGGGAATCATGGCAACACGTCGGAAACAAGCTTCCAATTGACCCCTCTTATTGTGAAGCATGTTGATAGCAACCTGGAGATGAGTAAGACATGTACTGACAGAAGTAACGATATCTAGTGCATCGTCATCCTCATTCAGGGTCAAGTCCCTGCGGGCCTCTAACGGATGAACGATATCAACAAGGCGGGTAATATCGACCAAGGTGTCTTGGATTATTTGCTGAAGAATGTTCATGTGTCGACAAGAATTGTGCTTAACAGTGGCAATACTGAGAAGAAGCTCTCCCTTAGTCTGCTCATCCATGGCGAAAAAACTTGAAATAAAACTCCAGAATCAAAACAAAGGGGCAATTTATAGAGGAGGAAGGTGGGGAAGATATGGAAAACCTACAGTTGGGAAATTAATAAAACATTAATGAAGGCATACCACCCCGAAGAGGCACGACGCCTGAAAAGGCGAGAAATCCAGAGGGCATTAAGTACGCGAGGAAAGAAAACACTCCATCCAAAGGGCACGATTGTTGGAAAAGACCCAAAGAGACAGAGCATTAAAGGCGCACACTACCATTGGGAATAAGCGAAAAGTCCACTCAAAACATCACTCACATCTTACAAATCGATAGACTCAATCTCGGGTTGAACGATACATTCGTGAAACCGATAGACAGTTATCGTAACCATGATCATCCAAGAGACGATATTATACCAAAAGGGAGGAAGGTTATATAAGAAATATCTCCGTTACCAAAAGGGGAGTATCATATCCATTACAATCCTTCCGTTATCCTCGGGTGATAGTCTCATTTCGGCAATACAAAACAGAATAAAGCATGGAAAGTAAACAACACCAGAAAAGTCAAGAACTACCAGATTCATTAATACTCAGCCATACGACATCTACAAAAGAAACGAGGCAAAAACAATAAAAGATTTCTACTCCTCATAATCAGCCAAACCATCAAAAGGCCCTTTTACCGAAAAACCTTCAACTCCTCATAATCCGCCAAAATTCTGGCACAACCCAAGTGACGGGCTGAGATCTTCGCCTAGAGGAAGAGGCAACTAAGGCTGAGGGGCTGCAGCCATCATCAAGGGATGAGGCTGCGTTACATCAGCCTGGCGGTACCCCAAGCATTCCTCGAGCCTAGTTGATCCGTTACTCCTCCCAAAATATAACAGGGAAAGCAAAGAGGAAAACGGGACAACAATCATGAGCGACGGAAGGTCCTCATGAACAGCTTAGGAAGGCATTTCTCAGGAAACTTCCAGAGATATCGGAGACTGAAGTCTCTGAAAGAATAGCCAGAGAGAAAACCTCCCAAAGATGAACATTAGCAGGTAATTCTACCGGCAAGAAGGCTTACCCTACCTATCCGAGACTGATATGGGATGGCACCTTCTTGTAGCTACTCAATAAGACACACATGATCCGGAATAATATTTGCTTCACCAAACGTAAGATATGAAAACAAGGCTCTTACGCCACCGACGGAAGGATGACATACTCCTCCAGTACCATCAGGAATATCTAATACAAGTTTAACACGACCCAGTGACTCAAACCAGAAGTGGTTATCAAACATGGTTGAGAGGTTTTGTAAAGACAGGGTGGCACTCCATTTATCAAGAACCCAGGGAAAGTAAAAAGGGAAAATTCTAAGCATGATTATAGCAGTAAGCAACAAGTTTATCCAAAAAAAGGAGAGAGATGAGCAATGAAAGTCGCTAAAAATGTCCCATTTATAGGCCAGATCCCTCCTTAGTAAATGCACCATGGCAACAGGTGGCGGAAATCCAACAGTTGAGATACAACTATATTTATCATCTACGTCAAAGCAGCTACAGTTACGACATAGACACTCAATGACACTTACATCCCAAAAATAGTGATGTTTTGGCAGCAATAATTATGATTTCAATAGGCTGATGGCATTACATCATCCAGAACAGCTATGATAATGAATATTTGAGGGGCTCGAAAGATTGAGAATCGATGGCACCCAGATCAAGAAGATAACTTCGGGCGAAATAAACAATGTCAAAGAAAAATATCAAACGAGGAACCAAACGGAATAATAGCATCAATCAATGGAAATTCTCATAGAGGACAAGAAAAGGAATATGAGGTTCAATACTCAAAAGTCATACAAAAAAACGGTACTTAAAAATTTCACTCAAACCCTAACAAAAAACAGTTCGATCCCGGTGGAAGAGAGGAAACTTTGTGATAAGATCCGAGATCTCTTCGGGTCGGAAAACGGCTGCTGCAGCTAGTCGGAGGGGAAGCGATCGGCGTCAGAGATACCTGCAAAGCGCCGGAGGGGGACTCCGGCGTAGACACTCCGATGCTTAAGTCAGTTCGAGTTTTTAGAATGGTAGAAGTTCTCCAAGATGATCTCGATCTTACCTTCTGTTTGGAAAGATGGGGGTATTTATAGGCCGAAGTTGGCGATACCTGACAGCGATAAGGGTGCAGCGATAGGCATCGTCCGAAGATATCGCCTCCAGCGATAATGGGTGAGCCATCGCGGGCGATAATCACATAAGGCCTATCAGGAGCGACATCCTCTTAGTTCCTCTAGGATGGGATGACGCCGTGCGCGTAAAGATGCATGAGATCCCCCCCCGCTGAAGTCGACCATCCTAGGAAACTTCCGCCGGCCCGGGCGATAGGTTGGCTTTTCAGGGAAGCGTATAGAGACTCGTCAAGGATAGATGTCGTGGCTACAATATTGCCGTCAGGAGCATAACAATTGTTATCATAAGCCCAACTGAAAACTAGCCCGAGTGTTCACCAAGGGCTATCCATGTCTGACATCTTTAGATAGGGTTTTGCTCTGTCATGAGGCGATATTTCCACAGAGGGCTTGGGCTTTCTTTATCGTTCAAAGGCTGATCAATCCTAATGCGGAACGAGGTCTTAGATCCACAACTTTCCACTAATCCGGTCAAGTTCGTTCTTGTTTCTTGTCAAAAAGACCCGTCTCCTCGGGACGTTAAGAATTCTACTAGGAGGCCGTTGGGGCGCTCGCGATTTTGAAGGCATCACTTTTATTCAGCGATACTGGCCCATTTGTCCTTTCAATAGGACTTATGAAGTCTCAGCTTCGTTCGAGTCATAGAAGGACCGTCAATAGGTCACTTGCGATATCATCGCGTATATTCAGCCAGGCCGCACCATGGGCTGTCATATATTTTGGGTCTATCGTTCTTCCACGTGTTCTGCAAAGGCACAGAGGAGATAGAAACATATATAGAAGTTAGCAAACTTTATACTTACAGAGGTTCGAGGTCACACGTGCCCCCTTTTTCTTTTACGCTCGAGAAAACAGCAAGTATCAGCGTGGCTTTATACCATCAGCTACCTTATGGTTATCGCGGCTTCATACCACCAGACGCCTGTGATGTCATCGCGGTTTTACGCATCCAGGGCCACCGGCGACATCAACGCGGCCTTACACTGTGGATACCGGTAACCTTATGGTTTTAGCGTTAGGGCTACCAGTGATATCGTGCCTCTCAACGTTTTTCAGATTCTGCCTTGTACTCCTTTCGGTATCTGCATCGTGAACGTCACCCGTCCCTTTCGTTTACGCTTATCAATCCTCGAGGTTATCGGGGCGGCTCGTCTTTTGAGGACCTCAGTCTCTTTTCCCAAGGCCTCTCTTCACTGGAGCCTATAAATCGGAGAGCTTTCTCCACCCACGTTCTCCTCATCTTTATCAGCTAGCATCATGGATAACTTGACTAAGAATTTTCTTCTCTCCAAGGGTCACTCACTCAGGAACCTCAATGACGGCGACGTCGGTTTCCTGGAGAACATGCTGGTCAAGACTTCTGAGGATATTCTGGAGCTGCAAGGGATGCTGACTCCGCTTTATTCCCGGCTAGGGGCCATTTCCCTGGAGGACTTCAGTCCTTTGGAGAGCGTATCAAAGCTGTCCGCCTCCATCGCTCGGATTCAGGTGGTGATTGCCATGCTGCAGCAGCGTAAGGACATGCTGGGGTGCTGCCTGAAGGGGATGAGAGCTACTTCCCATGATCTTATCCTGGTCATGGATTCCTTGAGGGACCTTCCTGAGGTGCCCGAGGATGCTGGCTCTGACGCCTGATAGTGATGGCTCCCTTTGGGCCTTTTCTTTTTTCCCCTTATCTTGTCCATGTATCTTCCGGTCACTAGGCCGTAATAAATAAAGTATTTTCCTCATTTCCTTTCGCAACTGTTCTTCTTCTTTACTGCGCTCTTTGTCGTTTTCCAAGAGGATATTCTTAGCCCAACTGAAAACTGTCTTACTATTGGGCGGTTTTTCTGCCGATCGTTCTGCCTTAACTCCGCACCGTCCTTATTATAACAACTGATTTGACAGAGACTATAATTATTCTTGAATTGCGCGAGATCTCAACAGGCGTGACTGCAAATCCATATTTGCATTTCAGACTGTATACGTGCCAATCTTCAAGAGTCGGGTTGGAGGATCGAAGAGTCTCTTTTCTTCTTTTCCCGGCTATTTAATGAGGCTTTTCTTCCTTCACTTTTATCCATTTCTTTCTCCTTCGTTTTTCTTCGTTATAAGTCCTCTGCAAGTCTCATGGCTGATTCTTATTTGCTAGGTACGGCTTCGGGGAATTCACCGCCAACTCCTCCGACCACCCCTGACACAGATAATCCTCCCCCATCGCCTCCTTGGAGGCCGGTTGTCCGCCGGCGATGTCGCAAGAGGCGGAGGAAGGAAGTTGAACGAAGAAGGAAGGAGGCTGCCCAGGCCTCTAAGTCATTTTTTGACTCCCTGGCTTTTCTGGCTAGGGGGGAGAAAAAACCGTCTCCCCCTCCGCAGGAATCACCTCCGTGGGCTCCCTCTGCTTGCTCGGCCGCCGGGGCAGTATCGCTAGGCGTTAAGGAGGAGTTACCCAAGTTGACTTCTGCCGCTGAAAAGGGGGTCGGTGAGTCTTCTCCCCCTGCTATTGTGGATTCACCATTCTGGGGTGGCGATAACGAAGAGGACGTAGTCTATTGCTACGGCGTTACTTGGTCCGACAGTGATGAGTAGGGCCTTACTCCTTCTTTTTGTAGATGCCGTATGGCCTTTCTCATAATAATGAATGATGGTTTTACTTCCTTTTCGCTTTTCATCGCTTACTTATTGTTTCTTTCTGAGCGTTCCGGGTTGACGCGGATGCGTCCCTTTCGCTACGGGTAACTGCCTTCAACTTTTAATCGGTAACTGTCTTATTCCAGAAGACACAAACGACTATCCACGTGTCTTTTTCTGTTCTGTACGTGTTTCATTTTTACAGGCTGTCTCTTCTTCAGGCTTTCCTTTAAAAGGAAATCATCTCTCTCTTTTACTGCTTCTGCGAATATTTTGAGTTTTTGCACACTTTCTCTCTCTTCTGCACTTCTTTTCTTCGAGAGGTTTTTCCGCGACCGCTCACTGGTGCCGGCGACCGGCTTATTGGCTTTTTGCTCCAGGTATTTACTCCTTCTACCGCCGTAGATTTACTTTTACTGTCCCTTATGTCTTCAACTGCTGAAAACCCCATAGATCCCGAAGCTAGGCGAACTCGCAGCATATTCAATTGTAATGAGGTTTTGAGGGTTGAATTAGAGGAGAGTGGTATTACTTTTCCCACGGGCTATCGCCCTTTTGTCTCTTTGAAGGACACTCGGCTGCCTGACGCCATGTGGGGAACATTCCGGTTAGTTTATTTCAAGATGTTTACTTACGGATTCCGTTTCCCACTCCATACTTCTCTGTTGAAACTGCTAGATCATTACGACCTTAATCCCGTCCAGATTACTCCACCCTCTTGGTGTGGTATTTACGCTTTCCTTCGTTCGTGCGAGATGAAGCGTATATTTGCTCCGTCGCTTGATCTATTCCGCACATTCTTTGTCTTGAGTTGTCGCGACTGCCTGGTAGATATTACCCCCAGATGGGATGATGTCGTTGTGCAACTGTTCTGGCGGAACTTTCAAGGTTTTGAGGAACACGTAGATGACTGGAAGTCTGGCTTTTTCACCCTCCGTTTGCCGTCACGGCTCTGGCGCGGGGGTTTCAATCGAAAAATCAGTAGTGGCGTTTGGAAAAGACCGGAAGCGCTGTCAAGCCAGGATGTTTCCAACGTTAGCGCCTTGTTAGAAATAGAAGGATCTTTCCGTATCCGGGAGTTTGCTCGGTTCAGGCCCTTGTCAGAGTGCGTTGTGGGTGAGTTTCCTTTTTCTTCTTTATCGCTTCACTCTTCTTAATTTGCTAATATGTTTTGTTGGCAGGTAACGCTGAGAGTAGTTCTTCTGGGGAAGGTGACGCCCCTTTGAACGTAACACCTCTCCAGTCGCTGCCTCCTTCTCCTCCGCCTACAAACTCCCGCCGCCCACCTATTCCGCCTAGAAGGGGAAAGACTAAAACCGTCACAACTCGCAGAGCCTCCACTCGACCTTCTTGTTTCCTTGAAAGTTGGCTTCCTTCCCGTGGCAAGAGGGTAGCTCAAGGCGATCCTGTGTTTGAGAAAATCGACAACGATAGCGAGAGCATGGATACTGGTCCTGAATTACGTCACGCTACTATTGCCCAAAGGATGAAACTTAGGTCTAGGAGGAATGATGACACGGCGGAATCGGCTGAGGACGATAGCGAAGAAATTGCAGAAGAGACGGAGCGTCTCGTAAAGAAGCTTCGCACAGAGAAAACTGAACCCCTAGTTCCCCCTTTGAAGGGAGTTAACGCGGCCCCTTCCGAGAATATTAACGCTTCTCATGCCGCGAGGACTTCGCAAGTGGTGAAAAATATCAAAGCTATCAGGGTGCCTTCCGCCGTTTCTATCGAGAACAATGAGACCTCGGTAGCCGCGACCTCTCCTTTGTCGTCGGGCCATCCTGCTTCCCCGATAGGTTCTTTTATCCCAGAGACAACCCCACCAGTTTCGAGTTTAGGCGTTCCTCCTGAATTTTCCCCACGGAAGCCTCCTCTTTTGTTTCTGTCTTCAATTTCGGGCGTTGGTGATTGCGCAAAAAATTGTTCCCCTCCTTACATTGCCAACCTTTCTCCTCAGGGGTCCCAGGGCCCTACTGGATATCAGCTGGATTTTTCCTCTTTCGGCACTGATGGGCTTCGTGCCTTAGGAATATCGGATCCGTTATCGCGAGAAGAGCCTGTGGGTCCCATAGTGGGACAGATGTTTACTTCTTCCAAGGACAGGGAAGAGTTTTTACAGCATGCTCCCGAGACACGACAGTCACACCTTATGAACGACATGCTGGCCAGCTTTCGGAAATTTCATTACTTTCTTGAAGGCCAGCGTAACAAAACTCGACCCTGTTCGGATTTGCAGGAACAATTAGACGCGGCTTTGGCGAAGGCGAAGGAGCTATCGCAGTTGCAAGAACGAACTCGGGCAGAGTTGGAGGATTGTCGCGGTGAACTTTCTCGGGAGAAGTCGAAGGGGAAGGCGAGAGCAGAGCTAATGGAGGCGGAACTGGTGGTGGCTGATAAAAAGAATGTCTTTCTTCGCGAAGAGTTGTCATCTCGCGATGCCGATTTGGCCAAAGTTCCTTCGAGGATAGCCTGGTGGAAGAATAAGACCATCGAGGTTTGTATCGCAGGGTTTAAGGATCTCCATGTCCGAGGCGCTGTCGATCTATCCATGCTGGCCAATTACGCCTCTCAAAAAATTAAAGATCTTAGTGAAGGCGAAAGGAGTTTTCCTCCTTCCGGGGAAAAGCAAGGGAACGATGACGGCGAGGCAGGCGATGACTCTTAATTGATCCATTGAAAAACATTGCTATTTGTTTTCCATGTCTTGTAATAACGTCCTATCGCGAGGCGATATCGGTACTTTGCTCTTTGGGCGATATCTTGTTTTATTTCGCTCTCTTGCTGTCTTTGAGAACTGTTCTTTTATTCAACGCTGATTTGCCTTATTTCCTTTCTTGTGATATCGCTTTTGCTTTTTATCAAAAGTCGCATCTACTTTTCAGAGCATTTAATGCTCGCGACCCTTCCGTCGATGCGCGGGAAAAATCATGATGGTGCCGACACACGTGTTCGTTTCTTCTGCCGCTTCACCTTAGCGTGTTTAGAAATTTTAACCAGATCGAAGCGTTTGCCGCGCTTCTTCTAGAGTCGTACTCATTGCTTGAGTCTTATCCCTCATGCCGCTTCGACACAACGACTGCAGCATCCGTCGTTTCCTTTTAATTACTAGGGTTATAAACCCTCTTTATTTCTTCCCTTTTCTTTTTCACTCCACTTTTTCATATTATCTCCCAGCCGTCTTGTTCTTCTCACCTCCATTCAAGGCTTTCGAAGTTCTTTCCTTCCAAAGGTACTTCCCTTCCTTTCCCTCGTCTTCTTCATTTCTATTTCCTTAGTCCTGTCATGGCAAAGACTCGCCGTTCTGAGTCGAAATCCATCGATGAGAAGAAAATGGATACCACGGTCAGTGTTATTACCACGGAGGCCATTCTCCGGGAGCATTTGGCTACTCATGGCGCCGTTATTCCTGACGGTTACCAAGCTGTTGTTGCCCCTGGGTCGGTTCGTTTAAACAACGTTCTGACCGGCAATCAAAGGGTGTTATATGCCCAGATGTTTCGCTACGGTTTCCAGTTCCCTATCGATTCTTTCGTCAAGGGTTTGCTTATTGCTGGCAATTTCAATCCTGCCCAGTTAGCCCCAAATGCATATTGCTGTGTTTATGCTTTCTTGGAACTCTGTAGATATAAGGGGATCACTTCCCCTTCTCTTTTGTTGCTTAGATCCCTTTTTAAATTGATGAAGTGCCGGGGTGTGATAACCATATCGCCTCGCTTTGACGATGATTCTCTCAAGTCTTTTACTTGGAAGTTGCTCCATATTGAGTCTTCTGTTAAGGCTTGGAAAAAGGAGTTTTTTCTGATAAATTTCCCTGACGCTCCTGGTCCCGAGTGGCGTTCTGGGTTCAACCAGGACGTCCAAGATGGCTTTTGGAGTCGACCAGGGACACTTCCCGCTCGTGAACAAGGATGGTTAAATTCCTTACTCCAACTGGAGATCAGCGTTCATATTCGACTCACGGCCTGCAGAATGGCCATTTAGGAGTGCGTTAGACGTGAGTATCGCGCTACCTTTCCCTTTCATCGCTGATACTAACGCTGGCATTATTTTGTGATTTTGCAGCGACGGATCCTGACTATAAACCCGAAAGCGTAAGAAGACGCTTAAGGAGGGCTCGTAATAGAGAGGAAAAGGAAAAGCTCGATTCAGAGGCCACTGATAATCCTTCTGAGCTTCCGGCTACTTCCGCGAATCTCGCTCAAGTATCCTCTTCCTCGGTTGGCGAAGGGAATACTGACATCCCTGAAGGTGTTCCTATCGTGACCGTTGCTGCTCCCTCGTCTTCTCAGGCTCCTAGGGCCATTGCCAGAGGAAAAAAGAAGAAAAGAACACGGAGTATCACCACTCTTACTCCTTCTCCCGACGCTGCGGGTTCTTCTGAAGCACTGTCTTCTCTCAACACCGCTACCGTAAGCGTGTTTTCTCTTTCTCAATATCTGTCGTCATTTGATCTATTTTTCTTTTCTCAATTTGTACTCCTTGCAGGAGGCCGTTATAGTTACTGCGTCCGCTCCTTCAGGCGATATGAATCTCACTTATGTGCTGAGGGGTTCTGCGAAGAGGGCCCGGATAGAAGGCGAGGATGAGAACATACCCTCCTCTAACATCGCGGGGGAAGGTGGTTCCGTTAACGTTCCTGATTCCGCAGTGGTTCCTCCAGGTAGACATTCCGTGGAAGATTTGGGGAACTTAGGCGGTGCGGACCCCTTTGGTGCTTCGCCCAGTTCCTTTGGCGGGCCTGTGCATCATTTTTCCTCTTCTTATCAAGACGTCTTTCACGACCTTTCGGGCTATCAGCCTCATGGTGCCTTCCTGCCCCCGGGCAGTTCTTCTTCACAGGTTCGCGCCCCTGGTCCTCTGGCTTTCGTTCCCTCTAGCGTTCCTTGGCGGCAACGCTATAATGAAGCCGGAACCTCTTTCAATTTTGCGGCGGATCTTTGTCCATTAAACGGGCTCGGCGAAGTGACCCATCAGATTGAGTTGTTCGACTTCCGTACCCGTGGTTTGGCAGCCATCGGGGGCGATGGTTCAGATGAGGTTTCTGCTCTGCTGGCTTCTCAAATTCTGGCCTCATCTGCAGAACGGGAAGCTTTCCTTTCCCAGGCGGAAGATGACCAAGTGAACTCCGTCCGTGCTGGCCTTTTCTCCAATATGATGAAATTTCACTATTGGGCGGAGGATATGAAGCATCGGGCTGTTTCCCTTCGTTCTGTTTCGGCGGAGCTGTCCAAGGAGCAAGAGGAAAAGAAAAAGGTGTTGGCAGATCGCTCCAAGATACTGCTAGCTCACCACGATTTACAGAAACAGCACTCCGCCCTGGAAACAGCTTTGTTAGAGGAACAAGCCAAAGTGACTGCTTTGGAGAATGAGAAGTCCTTTTTAGAAAAGGAAAAGGCAGCTTTGGCGGAAGAGTCAGCCGATATGGGCTGGTGGCATGCTGAAGAGACCGCCCGTGTTCTGGTTAAGTGCTTCGAAGAAATTCACGGGGTGGATGCGTACAAGGGCGAAGATGTCGCGAAAGCCTTTCTACGGAGTTCTGCCCATATTAACGAGGCAGGCTATCGCCAAGCCAAGGCAGCGGGTTGGAAACGACAAGTCCCCGAGAGCTGATTTGCCGCGATATTTTGCCGTTCCCTCCAGCAATCACCTATCGCTTGGCTTTGTCTTTTGTCTTTGCAGCATCAATATTTTGAACAGTGAATCTTTGTAAATCCTTGAGATGCCTTTAATATCTCTAGACAATCCCTTTATCGATATTTCTCTTTTATTTTTCTCATCGCGAGACTTCTCTCGTTGCTGAGGTTGCCTTATCCGCGCGGTGCGTTTACTTTCTTGAGCAGATCCTTGGTATTTATACCAAGAAGACCAAGATCTATGTCGGGTTGGCCTTTCGATGAGCCTATCGGTATCATGACCACCTCTCCTTCCACTGCTCAGAAGCATTCTGCACATCTCTAATTGTAGATTATCAGTAACAAAACGAGATTTGAGAGATAGTGATTACCCGTAGGAGCCCGTTCGCTGCTATCATTAGGTTTTATCACGGAACCCGTTTCGAATCGCGTTTTCCCTCAGCTCTATCTTTCGCCAAGGGTTACTTATCCGGTTACCAGCTGGAATTACGCGATCCTTCACGTTTCCCTTATCTCTCAATCGGCCTTTCTAAGTGCCTCCTCTCGTGAGCTGTCGGATCGGGACGGCTATCACAAGGCTAGGGAATTTTCACTTTTATAGGCGTTGTCCTCTCGTTTAGAACCGTGTCCTTACTTAATGGTTTAGCTGCACCAGCCCGACCGTTAAGATAGGATTCTTGTTTCTAAACAGAGTTTCTAACTCTTTGGGGTGTGTCTTGTCTTGATGTACCGTCTCCACGAGATCGGTTATCATTAAAGAACTTTTCACTCCCAAAGATACCGGGCAGTGCCCTCACTTAGTGAGCCATCTGATCAAGATCGGTCATCACAAGGATAGGACTTTTCAACCCCGGGGGCGTCAAGGATCTTTCAATCCGACGCTAATCAAGGATACACTGGGGTCGTGCCCTCACTTAGTGGGCCATCTGATCAAGACCGACCATCACAAGGATAGGACTTTTCACTCCCAGGGTACCCCCCTTTTTATCTGCACAAAAGCAACCACAAACCCACGAAAACTCTCCTATTGAGCGTTAGCCACGGTTAGGGTCGTTATAATCCAAATAGTGCAGATAAAATTAAACTCTAGGATAATATAACTTCAAACGAGCGATATTCCAGGAGTTGGATAAAGGCGTACCGTCAAGTGTCTCCAGGCGATAGGCCCCTCTTCCGACAACATGGGTTACGCGATACGGTCCTTCCCAGTTAGGACTAAGTTTTCCCATACATTGTCCGGTTGCTCGCCTGTCTCGGAGCACAAGGTCACCATTTTTCAACAATCGCTCTTTGACCTGCCTATTATGATAACGGGCCATTTTTCTTTTGTAGTGTTGCGTTTTCAGTAGGACTTCTTCTCGAACCTCTGGTAACGCGTCCAGATTAGCACGTAACCATTCCTCGTTCCGTTCCTCACGAAAGTGAGCCACCCGCAGGCTCATGGCCCCAATTTCCACTGGCGTAACGGCTTCAGTTCCGAAAGCCAACGCAAAAGGTGTTTCTCCAGTGCTGACTTTTACGGTTACGCGGTATGCCCACATCACGTATGGCAATTCATCAGCCCACTTCTTCTTAGACCCCTCTAGGTTTTTCTTAATACCGCTGAGGATGCTCCTATTAGTTACCTCTGCTTGTCCGTTGGTTTGTGGGTGAGCCACGGAAGAGAATCTCTGCTCAATCCCGAATTCTGAGCATTGGTCTTTGAAGAATTGGCTGGTGAACTGGGTCCCGTTATCGCTGACAAGGATACGAGGCACCCCGAATCTCATGATAACTTGATGTTTGAAAAAACGCCATGTTTTTTCCGCCGTGATTGTGGCAACCGCTTCAGCTTCCGCCCACTTCGTAAAATAGTCCACAGCCACTATAACAAATTTCAGTTGGGACCTTGCCTTTGGAAATGGACCCAGGATGTCAATCCCCCATTTGGCAAAAGGGCAAGGGGCGATGATTTCCGATATTTCCGTAGCTGGACGTCGAGGAATTTTAGCGAATTCCTGACATTTGGGGCAAGCTTGTACATACTCGTGGCAATCCCTTCGTATAGTGGGCCAGTAGAATCCTGATCTGAAAACTTGTGCCGCCAAGGTGCCGCCTGACGCGTGCATTCCGCATATTCCTTCGTGGATTTCGCGTAAGGTGTGAAGGCCCTCTTGTTCGGTTATACATTTGGCGCCGGGGTGAGAAAAACATCTTCGAATTAGATCCCCGTTATAGTATGTGCAGCGAGCAGCCTGTCTTAGCACTTTCATTTTTTCAGCGTTATCGTCGGGCAGCTCTTCGTGCATCAGGTATTTTATTACCGGAATCCGCCAATCATTCTCGAGTTCATTCACACACAAAGAGGCTTGTTCCTCCATGAAGGACGGCACCGCTAGCTCACGATAATACACATCTTTAGGTATAGATGCTTCAGGATTCGCGGCCAGCTTGGCAAGGTAATCGGCTTCAGCATTTTCCTCTCGGGGGACGTGCTCGAAGCTGACTTGCATGCCCTCTTTCTTTATTTCCACTAGTTCTCGCGTTACCTTAGAGAGGTATTGCACCATAATAGGTTCTCGAGCCTGAGAGTGTCCTGAGACCTGGTCAATTATCAGTTTGGAGTCTCCACAAATTTTTAGACGCAGATCTCCTGTTTAGCCGGTATCGCGCCTTCCCTTAGAAGAAAACTCTCTTCCTATTCTGAGTCCAGCTAGCAACGCCTCATATTCGGCTGCGTTATTGGACAAAGGATGCAAGATTCGAATAGCATACCGTATATGCATATCGTGCGGCCCGTTTATGAAGACTCCAACCCCCGCCAGTTCTTGATTTTTGGCTCCGTCCACATGAACGATCCAAAGATCTGTATAAGTTTCTGGGAACGGGAGATCCATATCGTTCCATTCCGCTTCCGGTACACCACTCAAAGGGTCCTCTGTGAAAGTACACTCCGCTATAAAATCAGCAAGGACCTGAGCCTTTACGGATGGCCGTGACTGGTATCTCAAACCATATTGTTCGAGTTCTAGGGCCCAGATCAGCATTCTTCCTGAAGATTCAGGCTTTTGAAATATCCTCTTCAAGGGTTGGTCTGTAAGTACAACGATAGGATAAGACTGGAAGTATCGGTCCATCTTGCGGGCGGCTTGTATAAGGGCGAACGCTATTTTCTCAATACGAGCATATCGCCGTTCCGCGTCCTTTAAGACATGACTCACGAAGTAAACTGGGCGATGAGTGCGGTTATCGTCACGAACAAGGACGGCACTGACCACTTCGTCCGCCGCGCCCAAGTACAAGTACAGAGTATCGCCGGACTCGGGCCTTGTCAATAACAAATCAGATGAAAAATAGTCCTTTAAGTCCACAAATGCTTGCTCACATTCTGGGGTCCACCCGAACGTGGCTTTCCATCGTATGACTTTGAAAAAGGGGAGACACTTTTCTCCTTGCTTGGAGACGAATCGTCCCAGAGCGATAACGCGCCCTGTTAGCCTTTGCACTTCTTTAACGGTTCTTGGCGATATCATATCATGTATAGCTTTAACCTTGGATGGATTAGGCTGGATACCTTTCTGGCTAACTACGTAGCCCAAGAACTTACCCGTCTGGAATGCAAACATGCACTTCCGGGGGTTTAGCTTCATGCGATACCTTGTCATCACATCAAAAACTTCCTTTAGATCCTGCAGGTGATCATGAAAATTCGCACTCTTTACCAGTATGTCGTCAACATATGCTTCCACATTTCTCCCTATCTGTTCCTAAAAAATCTTATTTGCCATTCGCTGAAACGTGGCCCCCGCGTTCTTTAGTCCAAATGGCATCGCTGTGTAACAATACGTGGCTTTAGGAGTAAGGAAGGCGGTCTTCTCCTCATCCTCTAGGGCCATAGGGATTTGATGATATTCGGAATTGGCGTCCAACGAGCTTAGATATGCGTACCCAGCAGTTTGATCAACCAACTGATCTATGCGAGGAAGCGGGTAGCAATCCTTAGGGCAAGCATCGTTCAAATCAGTGAAGTCGATGCACATATGCCAGTCTCCATTGGGTTTAGGAACAAGAACCGGGTTGGCTAACCAAGTGGGATATTGTACTTCGCGAATGAAACCCGCGTCAAGGAGCTTCACAACCTCCTTTTCCACGGCCGAAGCTTTTTCGGTGGAGAACGCCCGTCGTTTTTGCTGAACTGACTTGGCGTTGGGGTCAACGTTAAGCCTGTGCTCGGCTATTTCTCGGGATATACCTGGCATATCGGCGGGTTCCCATGCGAAATTTCCTTGGCATTTGTTCAGCAGCCGTGCCAGTTGAAGATTTTCCGCTGGGCTGAGCTTATCGCTGACCAGGAAGCTGGCTCCCTCTTTGCCTATCACTGATACGGGCACCATCTTGTCAAGGGGTTGAGCGCGTTTTTCATCACCCTGCTCGTAGGGGTCTGCCGCTATACACACGTATCTATCGCAGCTCGTCCGAGTCATGAGCGAATAGCATTCTGCCGCCAGTTTCTGATCACCTTTTATCGATACCACCCCGTCCCAGGAGGGGTATTTCATCTTTAGATGTTTTTGTGATATCGCCGCTCCAAAGCGATTGAGGAAAGGCCGTCCGAGTATGACGTTATAGGGCAGATTCAGATCCACAACAAGGAACAACAAATTCTCTGACCGTTTGTAAGTGTCTTCTCGGAAGTATACGGGTAGGGTGATTACTCCCGTAACAGGGATAGGGGTCCCATCCACTCCAACTATGGGTCTCTTACTAGGCGTTAACTCGTCGTGGGGGCGTTTCATGAGATTGTAAGCTTCCAGCGAAAAAAGGTTCATGGCACTCCCGTTGTCCACAAGAGTCCTTCTTATACCATGACTGGCGATGACAGGTGTGACTACCAAGGCGTCATTATGGGGATAGATAACACCTTTCTCATCCTCTTCTGAAAAGGATAAGATCATGCGATCAAGTATGTCTATTGCTCCACCTTTCTTTGTCATGTCGTCTCGCGTACGCTTTTCGCCTTTCGCCACCATCGACTGTTCTAATTCATCTGTGTAGGGGATCCCTCCTGCTATGATATTGATTATGGGGATGTCGTCGCCATCTATCGCGAAGGTTTCCACACCCTTTCCTTTGGGAGCGTCATCCGGCTGTGGGGCTGGAGGGGGCCTTGGTCGCTCGTCTACCGCTCTTCTTATCGGATTGTTTCGGGCATCTTCCCTTACTTGAGTCGCAAATTCTCCCAGATATCCTTCCTCCACCAAGCGTTCTATCGCCCACCTTAATTCTCTGCAAGCCTCTGTGGAATGTCCTCTAGCTTTGTGGAATTTACAGTAAGCGCTTTCTCTCCTGCCTAAAAGCACTCCAGGTTTCGTGGGCGCCGGATAACGGATAGGAAGATCTCGCTGTTCCGCTATCGCCAATATCTCCGCTCTTGGTACATTCAAGGAGGGAAAATCCGGATCATACGCCCGATTTTTGTTAGCGTTCCCTTGACGCTGACGAGGGGAACTACCTTGTCTTCCTTTCGAGGAATTTCCTTTTTGCTTATCGTAGGTCTTTGGGATGTAATCTTTCCGTCGAGCGTAATCATCAGTGTAATGATCGTCAACCAGAGGATTTGCGGGAGCGGCAGGGATGCGAGGTGCCCCAGGCGGCATATCAAATGTTCTATTTCTATTTTCTTCTTCTTCCATTTTCGCATAATTATGGGCTTTAAGTCTTAGTGCGTCCAAGGATATTGGAGGATCCACCATCAATGCATCTTTCAGTTTTCCATAATGGCAGTTTCTTTTCAGAGCTTCTATGGCGAAATCAACGGTAACGCCCGGCGTTAATGACATTTCCAGATCGAATCGGCTAAGAAATTCTTTCAATGTCTCTTGGGGCTTCCGCTGTATGTCAAATAACGCTGCGGCAGATTTCCGAATTGGAATTGCTGTACTAAATCTGCTCCGAAATTTGGATTCCAGCTGTGTGAAATTACTAATGGATCCGCCAGGAAGACCTTCAAACCAAAGACGAGCAACTCCCGATAAGGTCATAACAAATATCTGACATAAAGCCGCATCACTGTGAGTTTGAAACTGGACGAAATCCTTCACTTTGTTGATGTGCGAAATAGGATCTTTAGTACCATCATAAGTATCAGCGGGAAGCTTCACTCGCCTGCTGACCCTGTGACGTCTTACACGACGACTGAAAGGGTGACCTGAGGTATCATCAAGAATCTCACGCGCGTGACGTGGGGGAGATATGTCTCCTTGTCGCCCTCCTTCCCTTAGTTCAGGTATATGATGTCGCCTGGGAGAACGACTTCGATTTCTTCTGCTACTAGATCTTTCACTATACACGGGAGATAAACTCCTGTTTGTTCCTTCCCTCCGTCCGGCCCAACGGTTCCTTAACGCCTCAAGCTGCCTGTCTTCCTGCAGAAGAAGTCTTTGCGGCATTTGCGGTACATAAGCCTCTACTCCTCCTTGAGTGAGCTGTACGCGACCAACCGAGGGATTTCCTGCGGATAAAGGCACTTGGGGGTTCTCTGGAAACAACGGGGGCAGAGGTCGATCAGCAACAATAGATGATGTGAACAAGACGCGAGGAGGAACGCTAGATCCAGAAGCACCGGGCGTGACTCTAGTGGCCATTTCAGTCAAATATTCCAGGCGGGAACGAAGGGCCGCTATTTCCATAGCAAAGGGATTTTCACTGCTAAGTGCAGATCCTTCCAAAAGAGGAGTATAAAGATCAGATCCCGCTGTCTGTGATGAAGAAATGACCGTCTGTGAGGAGATAGATCCTCCGGCGATCCCGACCGAGAGGTCCAGAGGTCCCGAGATAGTCGATTGCGTCGTCATAGAGAGGTCAGCAGTAGCTAAAGGAAATAACCGCCTGCGAGTTGAGAAAGGAATATTGGAAAATGTAGACCGGTCTGGCTCCGATCTGGCTGTCATAACCGTTCCGATCTCCCAACTAAACAGAGCTTGGCTATTAAGGACGCTCACTTAATACACCAAAGCTCTCAATGAAAGCACCATTTGATAAGATCCGAGATCTCTTCGGGTCGGAAAACGGCTGCTGCAGCTAGTCGGAGGGGAAGTGATCGGCGTCAGAGATACCTGCAAAGCGCCGGAGGGGGACTCCGGCGTAGACACTCCGATGCTTAAGTCAGTTCGAGTTTTTAGAATGGTAGAAGTTCTCCAAGATGATCTCGATCTTACCTTCTGTTTGGAAAGATGGGGGTATTTATAGGCCGAAGTTGGCGATACCTGACAGCGATAAGGGTGCAGCGATAGGCATCGTCCGAAGATATCACCTCCAGCGATAATGGGTGAGCCATCGCGGGCGATAATCACATAAGGCCTATCAGGAGCGACATCCTCTTAGTTCCTCTAGGATGGGATGACGCCGTGCGCGTAAAGATGCATGAGATCCCCCCCCGCTGAAGTCGACCATCCTAGGAAACTTCCGCCGGCCCGGGCGATAGGTTGGCTTTTCAGGGAAGCGTATAGAGACTCGTCAAGGATAGATGCCGTGGCTACAATATTGCCGTCAGGAGCATAACAATTGTTATCACTTTGGAAGTTGCCTGTGCTAACTTTGCCTCCAGCTCATCTATCTTGGCAAGATAAGTTCCCTTCTCGGCTTCCATTGCTACCAGCTTGGCTTCCAGCTCTAGAATCTTGGCTCTATCAGTACACCTCTCATTTTGTATCACGACCTGACTAGTGGTGGCATCCTCCAAATTTTGTTGCATCACTTCTTGCAATCGGACGAGACGACGATTCTCATCACGAAGTTTCTGATTATCTTGATCTACCTTATCAAGATAAGCATCTACCGATTTTGTTAGCAACTGAAAATTATGGAAGGAGGAAAACAACTCCTCACGAACCAAAGCATGATGGGCCTCCAAAGATAAGTGCTGAACAGAGGACCCAAGGGAAGAGGAACACATCATTTCTTCTACCACGAAAGCCAAGTCTGGAACACAGGTTTCTGAAAAACCCAGGGATCACATACTAGAGGTGCTAAAATCACACAAGTCCAAGCGAAAAGAAGCAGAACCATTTGGAGCGGTAGAGAGGTGAACCACCAGCTTGTAAGGTGGACCAGAGTGATATGATCTTAGTTGCGTAGGATGCGTAACATGTAATTCCCGATCTAGTTCAAGCCTGGATTTGTAACGATGCGGAATGAAAACTCTCTTGAGCGTTTGACCCTGCTAATAACCTGTACTAGCCAACCCAAATCAAGCAAGAAAGGATCTTGATTCGAAACCCTAACCCTGTATTCAACCTGTGAATACCAACCTAGGCGAAGCGACTCAATAAAGTGGACTTTCGGTTTTACTTGCAGATCTAATCGAGAGTCCGGTCTCAATTGGGAACAAGGTTCAAGCTGAACAATTGAGAGAAAATTCTCTGTAATTTAATTATCAAAATTCGTCTTACCAAATAATGAAGAGGGTGGCTCCTTTAAATAGGAGAAACCCTAAAATCCTTACAATAGGAATCCTTTCCTTAATTAAACTCCTAATTAATTAATTAAATAAATTCATTCTAACTTAATTAATTAATAAGGACAATAACTTAAATAAGTCCATAATTAATAAATAAGGAAAAGCGTCAGCCGAGGAAAGGAAAGTCTGAAAATTACCTTTCTTAAAATAGTCACTAGAGTCATTGACGCTAAGGCTTAGAGTCAATGACGCTAGCCTCTGCCTCAAGAAACAAAAACAGTCACTAGAGTCATTGACTCTAAGGCTTAGAGTCAATGACGTTAACCACTGTTTCTTCAGGATATGCTTGTCCATATGCTTGTTGCGAACATGCGATGTGCCATGCATGATACATCCTAGGATCGTATCATTCCCTCCCTCTTCGGAAAGATTCACCCTCGAATCTTGTTCAATGCTCTCTGCCCAAGAAAGTTCTGCAACTGCAATTCCATGCTCCATGTACACTCGTCATCTCTTGCGCTTCCTTAGTTGCCAAAGGGTGTAATCCGCAACACACACAATTTGTGGGCACTTGTAACAGCTCACAAGGTGTGGGACTTCCTCGCATTCTAATTCTCTATAGATGAACTGTGATGACTTCCTTTGCAACTCCTTATTCCTTACGCGAATCGTTGGTCCGTTAGGTGGCAAGGGTATTCCTTCTAATGCATTAGGATTCACATCATTCTCTCCCCTTTGGAAAGGATTTGTCCTCGAATCCAGACCTAAACTTGCAGGACAATACCTTAAGTGAGTAACGTCAAAATAAGCACAAATGGAACCATACCAACCCTTTAAGTTCAACTTGGTTGCGATGTTATTGAATATGACAACATGTCATGTAGGACCATTGCCCCAAGTGGCCATGTCTGTTGGTACTTGGGTTGGAGACCGTTTCTGGCATAAGCACTGCAAACCCAAGTATGTATCTTGAAGGACTCGCGCCTCCTTCCATGGTTCCTCATAAATGTCATTGTGACATGCAAGCACACACCATAGCGCTTGGCTTGTCCATGGGTTATCCACATCACCTCGATTTTCCTACCGTCACCTATGCTAAGTAACACTTTCAAAGGTAGCAATATCAAACCGAATGATATCATATGAACCAAACGACGCATGAGTGTCAACAGACCAAAAATAGTGATATGCGTAGACAGGTAGCAAGACAATACAATAAAAGGAAGACATTCTTCCCAGGCAAACATATACTTACAAACCAAGACATGCCATATAGAACCAAATGTTCTTTTATCCATGTGGTTAGAAACTCCCAACTGTGGTTGACAAGGTGTCCAATTTAGCATCTTCGTGCTCGACTTCCTCCATAATTTCCTCAATGAGTCGCTAAGTGACTCCTCCCTACAATTACCAACAACACTCCAAGGAACAACATGTGAAAGTATAACATCCTTAAAGAAGATGCTAGTAATAGTTGTTCCATGATGACGCATCAACCTATTGTGATATGACCAACACATAGTCAAATTGTGTAACGATCTACACACCCAAAATAAGCGCTTGTCATGATCTCCTTTATGCATACAAAATATAGATTTTGTGTCAAATAAATAATCATTATAGACTTCACAAAAATCAGAATCATTAGCATAAGGATTAACCGTAGGTATAACCTCAAGCGATTTTTCACTAAGTGACTTTTTATCAACACTACCAATAAGACTCAAAGGATCATCATGTGAAGAGATATCATTCCTATAAATTAAATCACAGAAGCTCATCAAACAACCATTAAACACATCATGCTCCTCAAAATTTTGCAAAAGATCATGCTACCTATATAAGCGATTGTGCCTGAAAAGAGCTCCTCCAAGTCCTACCGACTTAAACACAAAATTGTCATGAAATTCACACTTAGCAGAATGGTTATCTAATGTAAAAACATGTGAGAATACAATTAAATTTGTGTTAGAGACAACACAATCCATGTCTCTCGGTCTAGTCAACATACCAGACTATTTGCGCTTTCGCAAGTAAATTTTAAAGGTATATGACTTGATCTTCGGTTCCTTTCGGTTAAGGTTTGCCGAAATAGGCACTATGGATGCGCAAGGCTCTTTCCCTCTTCTTGGTGGTAAGGTAAGAGGCTTCTCCTCTACCAACAGCCTTCTCTTACGTTGCATATTAGGAGAAATAATAATAGGAGAGAAAACAAATGGGTTATGGTTAGGAAAATCTAAGCGCAATGGCTCAAAATTCAATTTTTGGTGGCTTGCACCAAAACAGATTTTGCTCACTTCTCTCCCTATGGCATATTCATTCTCTCCTTTTGTATTCATGCCAACTAACGCATGCTCACTCTTTTCATGCGGGTTGTTTTCTTCACTATCTCTTTTCCCATGCTCACTCTTTTCATGGGGGTTGTTTTGTTTATTATCCCTCTTCCCATGCTCACTCTTTTCATGGGGGTTCTTTTCCTCATTATTTTCCTCTTTATTTTCACTCAACTCTCCTATTTTTCTCTCAATATTTCTAGCGACTTCCTATTTGGCATGAGACTTCTCTAGGTATTGTTGATCCTCCAAGATTTCAAGAGGTGTTAGTAGAACTAATGAGAACTTTCGGCCATCCTTTACCAACTTGTAAAGGTCTTTCTTCCCTCCATAGTGGCTCTTCTATCTTTCTGCCATGGTTGACCAAGAATGATATGACTCGACCATATCGGTATCACATCGCAAAGGATTTCATCCTTATATCTACCAATAGAGAACGAAACTGAAACTTGCTTAGTTACCTTCCACTCTCTACCACTGTTCATACATTGCAACAAGTAGGGTTTTGGATGTTCAATAGTTGGGAGGTTCAACTTGTGTACAAGCAATGCGCTTGTATAGTTCGTCGAACTCCCATCGTCGATAGTTAACGAGCATACCTTTTCTTCAATACGGCAACGAGTGCGAAATAACCCTTCTTTTTATTCCACAAACGCTTTTGTCCCCTCTTTCACACTCAAGTGACGCTTAGTGACAAGCGTTCTAGCATTATCATGCTCTTCGGATCCTTGTGTACAAGCTACTTGGTCGTCGGTTTCCATATCGCGCTTCGTCATCTCACTATATGTCTCAGTTTTAGCCATCAAACCAACCGGATCTTCCCTTCTTTCAACCTTCCTCCTTTAAACCTCTTTTCTGAGGAGGTCAGTCAATTCTTTGAACGTCATTCTACTTAAAGCTTCGTTCGACATTCCTGAAATTCAAAACATAAACAAACAGGCGTAAAGTTGTCCTAAGAACTAGCACTCCCTCACTTGTTTACTCTCGTGTTTAATCTCTCTAATATTCTCACCAAATTCTCACACAAATTTTCTTCAATTGTTCAACCGCTAAAAGACTCAAGAATTCAAGGGAAAGCTTCCAATAAGACTCTCAAGGACAACTAGCTTTAAAACAATTTAGATGTAAAGTAATTGAGTAATCACAAGAACAATCAATTAAACAAATACTTTACTAGAATAGAAATCAGTGTATAGGAATCAAGGAAAGCTCAAAGGACACAAAAGGGCTCAAGTAATTCACAAAATCGTGAATGAAAGTGTGATGCGATTTAGGATTTTGATCTTGTTTCTTTGATAAATTTTAATTGCCACCACCAAATTGAGCAATTATTTCTGTAGAAGTTATGTAATACCTTGTAGTATTTTGTATTTTGTTCTGCTTTTGAATCTGATATTTTTTTTTTTAATTGAATTGAATAAAATGAGAAGTAGTAAATTGATTCTCTTTTCTCTCTTTTTTTTTGACAGAAATTTAATCTAGATTAACGACACAACAAATCGCACACAAAGATACTGCTTGATCTAGAACCCTAGATCTACTTAACGACAAAATAACTAACACAAGCACACAACAGATTGGTTTTAGAGTGGATAGAAGGAGAACCAATCTTGCAGAGAAAATAGAAACGTAAAAAGGGATAGTTACCAAACTTGAACGCCTTTGCTCCGCTACCAACTGATACGATCCTAGTTGCATAAGATGCGTAACACGTAATTCTCGATCTAGTTCAAGCCTGGATTTGCAACGATGCGGAATGAAAACTCTCTTGAGCGTTTGACCCTGCTAATAACCTGTACTAGCCAACCCAAATCAAGCAAGAAAGGATCTTGATTCGAAACCCTAACCCTGTATTCAACCTGTGAATACCAACCTAGGCGAAGCGACTCAATAAAGTGGACTTTCGGTTTTACTTGCAGATCTAATCGAGAGTTCGGTCTCAATTAGGAACAAGATTCAAGCTGAACAATTGAGAGAAAATTCTCTGTAATTTAATTATCAAAATTCATCTTACCAAATAATGAAGAGGGTGGCTCCTTTAAATAAGAGAAACCCTAAAATCCTTACAATAGGAATCCTTTCCTTAATTAAACTCCTAATTAATTAATTAAATAAATTCATTCTAACTTAATTAATTAATAAGGACAATAACTTAAATAAGTCCATAATTAATAAATAAGGAAAAGCGTCAGCCGAGGAAAGGAAAGTCTGAAAATTACCTTTCTTAAAATAGTCACTAGAGTCATTAACGCTAAGGCTTAGAGTCAGTGATGCTAGCCTCTGCCTCAAGAAACAAAAATAGTCACTAGAGTCATTGACGCTAAGGCTTAGAGTCAATGACGCTAACCACTATTTCTTCAGGATATGCTTGTCCGTATGCTTATTACGAACATGCGATGTGCCATGCATGATACATCCTGGGATCGTATCATTCCCTCCCTCTTCGGAAAGATTCGTCCTCGAATCTTGTTCAATGCTCTCTGCCCAAGAAAGTTCTGCAACTGAAATTCCATGCTCCATGTACACTCGTCATCTCTTGTGTTTCCTTAGTTGCCAAAGGGTGTGTTGCGCCCCACGAAAATTAAAAAATTCGCGAGTGTGCAACGAACTTGGGACCTTACAATGCTCGGCGTAAACAGACGCCTCGCAACATGTAATGAAGTCGCCACCCTAATTTGGTTGCTAGGTTTAGGGAACCTTAATCGTCATGGCATAAGAAATATAATAAATTAAAAAACTAAAGGCACAAAAAAAAGGGTCTGGACCCCAGACAAAAGGTTCGGGGTCGTATTATGGTCTCGGGAAGGTGTTAGGCACCCGAGTCACATCCGAAAACGGTTACCGGTTGATGAGAGAGGTGTTGTAAAGGTGTCGTGATAAAAATGCGTTTGAAAAGGGGGCCCTCAGAAGAATCGTCACTTTAGTCTTTCCTATGATCGTGACCGTTCAGGAATAATAAAAAGAATCTTTCTGACTGGGTTACCGTTTATCAAGACCGATTGATTATTCCTGACCGTATCGTGATGGGACTGAATTTTCCGTAAGACTGAATGAGCGCCCTCTATGTCATCATCGGGTCAATGCATGATTAAATTAATTACTCCCTCCGTCCCACAAAGGATGACTTCCTCGCATCCCAATATTCAGTAGGGAACGCATATCGAGGAGGTCGGATGAGGCACTATTTGACCCCAAAAAAATCTGAATTATTTTTTGAACGTACGTTAATCCTTAACGTACTTCCTAGAAAAAATTAGGGGCAAAATTGTCTCAAATAGTGAGTCTGTCGGCCGTTTTAAGATACGTGCCGAAACAGTAAAAGCAAAAGCTAAAACGTCATCTTTTATGAGACGGAGGGAGTACTACGTGATTCTATCATGGATACCTTAGCATAGTACAGATTAAATGAAAGGTTTTTGAAATGATAAACTGATGTGGGATCGAAAGTCCCCATGTACATGCAGTCAATATAAGCGAGAATTTAAAATCACATGAGCATGGTATTTTAAGCAAGTCTTTAAACACGTTGTTCATGTGGGTTGATTTTAATTCTAGCAGTTCTATATATCATGCGTACGATTGATATTTACGAAAAGCGTTGAATAAATAAAATGGAATCGAAAGGCGTACTTTCGAGCGAAGCTTGAAATTTAAAACCTACAAAGTGAGAGTGTTAGCGATAGCTTGAGAAATAAATAAGCAATTTTATGAGTGCGAGAATTTAAACGACAGTTGATTGCATACGAGAAATGATGGATTTCACGCATACGAAAATGAAATGCTGAGTTGATTGAATGCAAAAAATGATTTATTTGACGCATGTGAAATTTAAATGCTGAGTTGATTGCATGCGAAAAATGATGGATTTAACGCATACGAGAATTAAAGGATGGGTTGATTGCATGCGAAAATAATTTATTTAACGCAACAGTTGATTTTTGCGACCGACCATGTAGGCGGTAAATTGAATTTAAATTGCCGAAAGTAAATTGCGGAAAATTAAAGTGCGAAGAATTTAAACAGTTGATAATTTACGGAAGAATTTCCAGCAGTATGATAAGTGTGAAAATTTAAAGCAGTTGATAAGTACGGAAGTTAAACGCAGTTAATAATTTGCGGAAAGTTAAATGACAACCGACCATATAGGCGGTAAGTTAAATGACTGAAATTAAATTCCTGAATATAAATGATTGAAGTTAAATAACATAAAAATAGATGTCTCGATAAGAAATAAGCAATTCAAGTATATAAAAAACAATTAAATAAACAAGTTGACGCAAGAATGAGCACACGAAAAATATGAACATGGAAATGACGCATATGAGAAATTAAGCATGTAAGCGTATGAGAATTTAAATAAAAGTATGTAAGAATTTGAAAGCATACGAGACATGAAAAGCATAGGAATATTCAACCAAATAGCATGTGAGAAAGTAAATAAATAAAGAAAGCATACGAATATTTAAAAAATGAACTAAACAATCCATGTATACAATATAGGAAAAATAAACCCGTATCATGAAGAATAATTATACGAAGCATGCGAGCCTTTTTACGTAAAAAAAATAACGAACCGAAGATTCGAAAAAATATAAATGGGCTGGGCTCAGCTTGAAATTTGGAGGAATGGGCCAGGAACAATTCCTATCCCAAGAAAATTAATTTTAACGGTGATGGGCTTGGCCCATCACCTTTCTTTTATTTTGTGCGAAGGCCATTTGGCCAAGTCATCATCATCTTCAACCTCACGTCGCCGGCGCCACTGCAGGCGACGGAGGTGACGAACCAGGTGACCGATTCGCTTGGTTCTTGGCCAGAAAGAACCCTCTCCCCTCCACCAGCGCAGCCATGCAATCACAGCAAGACAATTCCCAACCAAACAGTGACAATTGCAACAGCAACGATAATGCGCATTAATCCATTTAATTAGTAGATAAATACTTCAAACGTTCGAACAGTTTAATCGATGCTAGTGTGGTGAAATTAACTTAAAACTAAAGCAATTGGGACAAATTTAAGCAATTAACTAATTATCTAAAGCAAGAACGAAAATTAAAGAAAGAAACACAAGAGAGAGAGAGAGAAAAAGCTTACAGTGCTTGCCGAGAGAGGAAGGGATTGAGCGCAAGAAACGGGGTTCAGGAGTACGTGAGCTGGCCAGGAAAATGGAGAGGGACAGTGCTTTCTCTTGCAAAATTCGTACTGTTTGAACGAAGGAGGGAGGCTCGTATTTATAGGCGAAGGATCGCGTGACCGGGAGGACGAGGGCAGCGCGTGGTGGTCGTGAGCATGCGCTGGCGGGGCTAGAGGGAGGCGTGATGATGGCTGCACAGGACAGGAAGCGATGGGCTCGAGCTAGGACGCGATGGGAGCAGGTAACCCGGTGGTCTGCTCCGCTGCATGCTCCTCGGCACTGTTCATGTGCACCATGCACATTAAATTGACAACCGTTGATCTGCTTGACTTTTCTTGGTTGACCAGATCAACGTTTGTGATCAAATTGCCTTTTACCTTATTTAAATGGCCTCGAGCCGATTCCTGCGAGCAAACGTTCTGACTTTTGATTACCAGCGGGTAGAGAAAAATACGACGGGTTTAACCATCTACAGCGAATGATGAGAATTTTTCGTTTAACGTGTTTATTTTCTCGTTCAAAAATGTGAAACGTTCGAACAAAAAAATAATGACGTTACGTCGAAAATTACACGAAACGCTGTAGACCGTTGTGAACGGAAAAAAAGCTAGCAACTAGTTGATGGAAAACATTTCAAATTCAAGCTATTGTCCGAGCGAACTTACTCGGGTCCAATAAAAGCTCGAACGAAAATAATAATAAAAAATAAAAATACTAAAAAATGCGCTAAAATATTAAAAATCCTAAAAATCATGAGATGGCCTAAAACGAAGAAAAAACTAGCAAATGACTGCCGAATAGTTAAAAATGTGATTTTTAAGGCTAAAAATAATAATGATAATAATAATAATGAAAATACGTGACGAAAAATTAAAAATGCGATTTCGAAAGCTGACGATGCTAAAATGCGATGAAACACTTAAAAATGCTAGCGATAGTAAATCAACTGAAAATGACAGTAAATTAACTAAATAACAGAAATGCTAAAATTAATTAAAAATGGCATCAAAATTCGTGTATCAACAGGGTGTAATCCGCAACACACACAATTTGTGGGCACTTGTAACAACTCACAAGGTATGGGACTTCCTCGCATTCTAATTCTCTGTAGATGAACTGTAATGACTTCCTTTGCAACTCCTTATTCCTCGCCCGAATCGTTGGTTCGTTAGGTGGCAAGGGTATTCCTTCTAATGCACTAGGATTCGCATCACAGAGAGACAATTATTTTTCAAAGAGGCATCAGGAGGCACCAACCCTGGCACAAAATAGAGGAATAATGGTGGATCCACGGGCTCACGAGGAAAACTATCTACCGAGACAAAACTATCTTGCCAACTTACGTTAGTTGAAGGAGACAGTAACCGTACCAACTCACACGGAACAACGGGAGCTTCCTCGGAAGGTACCATTGAATCTGAGGGAGGCACAGAAATACGTCCCCCAGAATCAGACAGAATAACTGACGTTTCATTCGTTCCACCCACCGAAACTGTTGAATAAGTCCCTTGCTCCTTGCCGGGTACCGCCCTACCTTCGACCCCTTGACGCTTCCTAACATTCCTAGGAATAAGATCGGGGGAATCGGTGGAATTCTCCACATCCGTCAACTCATCAGCAACACCCAAAGCAACTTGCTCTGAATCCATTCCAGAAAAAACTGCTTGTTGGGGCCCAACTCGATGAGGTCCCTTAGGGGCAGGAGGAAGATCAAATCCCTCTAACTTCACCCGCGAAAAACAAATGGGGACTGGATCAGGTCTGATAGATACCCTGTGAGAAGAGGATGCTTCCGTACCACCCCTATCGGTCAAATTCACTACAAACAAAAACACAATCAACGGGGAATAAATCCAGAAAATGAAGGAAGAAAATAGGGCTCACCAATAAGGTAATCCTTGAAAGCGGCACCCGAAACCAATTTCCTAATAGAAAAGGGAGCATTAAGGGCCATCAGCCTATCGAAAGCTTTCTTAAGCTCGGTCGAGTAACGGATCGGCTTACTCTAATCCGCGTTAGTAATTTCTCGATTAAAATCAGGACACCACAAGAAAGTAGGCATGTCAAAAACAAAAAACCAATTCCTCCATCCTAGTATCGAAGTATCTATCCCATGGAAATTCCTCAAGAAGTGGAGAACTGCTTTATCACCCCAACGAGGATGGAATGATACAAAACCCTCCCGATAGCGCAAATGAAAGAAAATTTGAAACAACTCAACAGGAGGATCCATAACGCGCTTGTGCTCGCAAACTCTTAAAAAGGCATACAAAACCATTCAGGAAAGGGGAGTTATCTGTGCAGGGTTTAGCTTACAACGATCTAACAATCTAGTAACAGTACCATGAAGGGGAAGCGAGAAGCCGTACTGAAACATGGTGGTATATAGGATCCTACAATTATCCGAAAAAATAGCGTTCAACCTAACATCTGAATCGGGTGGAAAAGCAGAATACCCCTCAAGAATGCAAAGCTTAAAATCGTACAACTCATTCCACAAGGGCCCTAACTCAGTAAAAGTGGAAGGAGTTCTCTCCATTTTTTGTTCCGCCTTACTCAAAGGCCTAACGGGACGACATAAGGAGCTAGTACCAGACATACTCATAGAATACCAATGAAGAACGCCAATAAAAATCTAAATAAATAAAGAAAGATGATAGCAAAATACCTCGCAAAGAAACAGAAAACCCAAAAGATAGGAACGGTCGAAAAAATAGGCGGGGAAACAACAACCCAAAAAATAGAGAGCGGGCACAAAAAGGGAAAGAGAAATATACGGAGAAAGAAAGGAAAAGAAGGAACAAGAGAGAAGGAAATGGAATTTATAAACAAATCATTCGCCTGCCGTGGCAACAACAAATAAAGGAACAATACGTGGCACCCCTTCAATAACAATGCGACATTTGGAGGCAAAAGTTATCCGTACAAAGCACCAACTAGAGAACCACACCGCATTTAAGAACGCAAGAGCCCGCGAATCAAAACGACACTTCATTACAAATCCAATGAACACAAATGTTTCAAACAACAAAGGGGGGAGAGAAGAATCCAAAGCACTAAGCGAAATGACGTATCAGCCCGGCCCCACACCTGGCACAAGACAACGACAGCCCTTGGTAAACACTCGGGTTGGTTTTCAGTTGGGCTTTTAAGGGAGAAATTATCAGGAAGAATGGCGTTAACATGTAGCAAGTACAAAACAACACAACAAAGCCAGAAATGGAAAGAACGGGTGAAAATACCTAGCAAAAGAAGGTTTACCCGATACCTGGTAGGAAGTCGGTATGATAGAAAGAAAGGAAGCGAGAAATATCAACCTGAAAGGGGGGGATAACGCACTCAGAATCAATTTTTTAGACCCTACCAAGCAACGACAGCCCTTGGTAAACACTCGGGTTGGTTTTCAGTTAGGCTTCTGATAATACATGGAAAAAGGGACAAGGGCACAAAGGGCATTTCACGACCCTTTGACTTAGTCTTCACAAGACTAGGCCACATAAGCGGCGGAAGAATCCTCCCGTTAGGCCTCCCACAAGGGATGCTAACGGGAGGGTGGCACGGACGGAAGGTGACCTACGTATCGGTACCGACATACCTACCGGATGACCCTGCTGAGTCACAAGGTAATGATCACCCCCAAAACACAGTTAATGCGAAAGTGACGACAATTAATGCAGGCTTAGGCGGTGGAGGCCAGATATTCCTAGACAAAACAAAAGGCATTTAATGCAGAAGCGATGGCTCTTAATGAGGAAGTGACTGCATTAATTACACTCATCATATGCTACACCTAGCCTGAAATAAGGGCCCCACTGGGCTCAAGAAGCCAAGCAAGGGTAAGGGTATAAATACCCCCACCCCCCATCCAGAAGAGGAGGATCGAAAATTAATACACTAAGCTCGTACCATTGCTCCGGTAACTCTCTCATATCTCTCACTTATTCATACTATCCACGATTCTAACTTGATCATCGAAGGCTCTACGTCGGAGGCCCCCCCCTCCGGCTCTTTGCAGGTTACGCATAAGATAACTAGGACCCACATAAGGCAACGTGGACACTCCCTCACCGTGGCTATTGACTGAATAACCCCTACCCCATAACACAAGTTATCACAAGTGATCATGCTTTGCTAAAAATAAAAAAATAAAAAAATAAAATAAAAAATGCAAAAGCAAAGCAAGTCATTTCAATCGTTCAAGTTCCAATATCAAGAGTGTTCTCAAATCTAAGAACAAAGAAAATGTGTTCATGATCAAACCTTAAATAACGTTCTCTTATACTTAATTATCAATGCTTCTCAATCATCACTTTAATCCCTTTTTTCAGAAGCAAAAACACACCGATGAAACTTTTTGTAAACACACTTTTTCAAACAAACATTCTAGATAATTTTTCATTTTTATTGGACAAATTATTCCATGACTCAATAAAAAAAATGATAAAGCAAGTTAAGTTGATAGGCGAAGACTTTTTATCAAAAGTGTGGTTGAGATAATGAATCTTCTACATATCAATGTTCACCATTTGACTGGCATTTGTGTTGGTCAAAACATTCGAGGGGTAAGCTCCTCAACTTGGTAGGTACAAGTCAGACATTCAAGTTGGATCGGTTAAATCATATTTAACCGTTTGAAGATCTACACAAAGACATCTATCATCTTTATCGGTTTGGAATGGTTAAACCGTGGACACATCAACATTAGTCGGAAGTTAAGATCTCAGTTTGGAAAAGTTGCATCCTATGTAACTATTGAAGATGTCGAGTTAGTTTACATCTCCAACAACTCCTAGCTACCTTCCTTACACCACGACGCGAAACCCTTTGTTCTTGTCAAGTGAACTTTTAGGGATTAATCTGTTGGAAATTCTTCCAATGGATCTCTCTCGCGTTTTCAAAATCTTCTTATCACCTCTTTAAAAAAAATCTCACTTGTTTTCATATTTCTCAATATGTAGGGGTAGGCGCAATTATGTACTATGATACTTTGACCGAGATGGATTCCTCCAAGTATGATCGAGTTGTGGGTCCTTCTCATTCGTTATGTAGGTACCTGAAAAGGACGCCAGGGGGACCCCCGGCGTATACTCTCCAACGATCATATCAGTCGGGAGTTATTACGAGTATATAGTAAAATATACTGTAGGTATGGAATGAGCTTGTAATTAAACTTACCTTGAGATATTTACCGTTATGCCATTATTATTTAGTTTGGCTAAGTTACTATTCACCATCTCTTTACCTGCGCATTCTGTTTACCATTTGTATCAGAGGCTTGGGCAAGCACTTGCTGTCTGATTATTTGGAGCGTGTTGGTGATGCCTTTGGCACGTGATGGCCCATGGTGATGATGCCGGTAGCACATGGACCCGTCAGCTTGGTGTCCGGATGATTTGTTCCCGTTAGGTGTCATAGTGCCTGCCGGAAGGTGGCCTATACCCGGTAGCATGTGCATGCCGGAAGATGGTCTAGCTTGTCTACCGGCATTGCCGATAACCTACTGGTATACTTTCTATAGCCTGTTAGCTTGCCGATAGCATGTTGGGCGTTAGATGGAGGCCGGTGGCACATGGCCATTTGATGGAGGCCGACAGCATGATGGTCGTTTGATGGCTTGGGTGCCTGGTCCCAATAGGTGTCATCGGTGTATGGAAGTTGTGTGCCATGTGTGTGGTTGCTGCTTACTCATCTTTACCTAGAGATAATGATGATCATGATTATGATCGTGATGATGATCCATGGTGAGAGTAGAGGTAGAGTAGATGAGCCCAATGATCGCCCTCTCCCTTTCCTGTCTAGTGGCCCTCCTCTTTTATAGTGAAATGAGAGACAAGTGGTCTACATACAAAAATGCCCCTCTAGATATTTATAGGTTTAAGTTATTAAAATGTCGTCGTTATATTTTATGTATTATCAGAAGCCCAACAAAAATTCAGCCCGAGTGTTTACAAAGGGCTCCATTTCCGATAGAGTACGGGAAAATGATCAAATTCCGTTAGAGAAGAAGCCATAACATGATAAAGCAATTTATGAAATTGTGACTAAGCATGACATGCCGTTAGAACTGCTAAAAATGATGTAATTTGCTTGTTAAGGTATAACCATAAATAATATCCATTTTATGGTGGCGTACGCTTGTTGCCTGCATTTGAAGGATGATCCAAGCGTGTAAAGGATTTAATTAATATGATAATAAATACCAGTATATGGGCCGATAATATGTCACTCGTTTGGTGTTAATAATGGATGACACTCGCTTGCTTGATCCAATCACCTGTGTTTGCTATCACACATGTTTTCCATAATATGCATGCTACTGTGCATACAATCCATTAGCCTTGCTGGATGGTATAGCAATTACGTATGCGTGCCGACAGTAATAACTAATATGAATATAGATGGCACATTTTGCTTCAAGTATTACTTGTCTGTTACGACAGACACTGTAAGAATTAAAAGTTTTAAGAGAATGTAATTATACCTCGAAGCTTTACTTGCTCACATTTACCAGATGATTTTGTATTGCTTCCGGATAATTTACACGGCTTCCGGATGGCTACCGGATTGCTTCCGGGTTGCTTTTCACATGGTTACCAGATTTCTTTCCGTTTAGTTTCCTGGAGATGTTAGGAATGATAACAGTGTAATAATAATGAGGAAAGGTCAAGTCTTTCACTCTATTAGGATAGTGGTAGCCTTTTTTCATAAACCTTCAATGACTGAAGGAGACTAAAGTCCTTGCCTTTTGCTTCCCGGTTGATTTCCTGAAGATGTTAAGAATATTATCAAAGGGAGAATATTTTGCATTCCGTTTGATTACCTGTAATGGTACAACCTTTTTATTTCTTTGAAGGCCTCTTTGGCTCTGTTAGCATTCCTAAACCGTGCCACCGTCTAATTACCACTGGAATGGGCTTAGGAAGCTTTGTTGGACTTATCCCCGTTAGAATTCCCTCCATCATTAATCATAATAACATGCTATCGGAATAACTCACAATTATCGTTAGATGATAACACGCTAACTCACAATTACCGTTAGATGTCTTAATAACTCGGGATATTTTAACAAGTATGATAGCAATGACCGGTAGCTTGGCTGGCCGGCAGCTTGCTTCCCGTTAGATGCCGAGCCTATCCCGATAGGTTCCATCCGTTAGATGGTAAATCGTTGGTTCCACCCGTTTGCCTCCCTTTATGGATTATGGCCATGATAATGGAGATGATTCTGATATGGAGAGTAGAGATGATGATGATCATGATGTTTCGTTAGGTTTCTTTCCCGTTTGCTTTCATGTTCCGTTAGCTTCCTTTCCCGTTGGCTTTCAAGTTCCGCTTCCTTTCCCGTGGAAGAAGACGCAAAATTATTTGGACACTCAGATTGCTTGTGACCTCTCCCGGAGCACTTGAAACAAACAATGTCCTTTGTAGGGATTCGGTTGCCCGAATTATTGGAGGAACCACTGTTGTTAAAAGTCTTCGGTGATGCTTGGGTAACCGTCGCACCCTTATTCCCATAATTTTGCGGTAAGACCCTTGGTGATTCCTTCACACCTTTACTGTCCTTTACCCACGCCGCCTTCTTCCAAGGCGCGGCCTTTGTGTTGGCCGTGCTCGATGAGGTGTGGGAAGACCTCGCCTTGCGTTGTCTCTCTATTTTAATTGCCATGTGCAACATCTCTTGGAGGGTGGTGTAATGTGTGAGCTCTAGTGAATTAGCTATCTCTTGGTGGAGTCCGTTAATGAATTGCGCCATAGTAGCTTCTTCCTCCTCAACCACTTGCGCTCTAGCAAGCGCTATCTCCAAGTCGTTGAAGTACTCACTCACGCTCCTACTACCTTGAGTAATGGTTTGCATTCGTTGGTGTAGGTCGCGCTGAAAATAAGTAGGCACAAACAGCTACCTCATTAAACTTGTCATTTGCTCCCAACTCTCAACAGGTCCGGCTTGCACTCTTGCCCTTGTCTTGTTTATGTTATCCCACCAATGTAGTGCATAACTAATAAATTCAACCGAGGCCAACTTGACCTTCTTTTCCTCCGAGTAATTATGGCAAAGAAAGATCAATTCCATCTTCCTCTCCCATGTCAAGTAGGCATCCGGATCATCCTTGTCATCAGAGGGAGGAATCTTCATCTTAATGCTTCCCAAATTAGAATCAACCCTTCCCTCACGCCTAGGCTGCCGCTCATAAGCTCGGTCACCCCCATCACGGTCAAACTCATCAGCTTCACGCTCCTCGCGCCACTACTCATGGAACTCTTGGTGATCATCTCGGTTAGTACCTCCATGGGGATTGCGAGTAGGTACACGTCGATGAACCATGTTATCATGTATAGGACTAGTCACAAACCTCATTTCCTTATCTCCTCCCCCAAACAGACCCCCGGTGTTCCCTTCGGGCAGAGGTCCATAATACACATGCCTAGCGTTCCCGGGATTGAGGCTTTGGGTGAAGTGTTGAGTGGATTTATCTTCCTTCTTGCCGGAGGATTCATTCAACTTACTCTCCAAGGCGTCAAACCTTGCTGTTAGATTCTGAAGGACCGTAGCAAGGTCCAAATTGCTAGCTTTCTCCGATTCTACTAACATTCCTGCAATCACCAAAAGTAACAATACAAGCGTAAAATTATCTTAGGAAAATTTTCTAACGCTCCCTCACGTGTTTACTCTCGTGTTTAGCTCTCTATTAATCTCACCAATTCTCACAAATTTTCTTCAATTGTTCAGTCACTAAAAGACTCAAGAATTCTAAGGAAAAGCTTCTAATAAGACTCTCAAAGACAACTAGCTTCAAAATAATTTAGATGTAAAGTAATTGAGTAATCGCAAGAACAATCAATTAAACAAATACTTTACTGGAATGGAAATCAATGTATAGGAATCAAGGAAAGCTCAAAGTGACACGAAAGGACTCAAGTAATTCACAAAACCGTGAATGAAGGTGTGATGCGATTCAGGGGTTTGATCTTGTTTCTTCAATAACTTTTAATTGTCACCACCAAATTGAGCAATTCTTTTTGCAGTAACTCTGTAATACCTCATAGTATTTTTTATTTTGTTCTGTTTTTTATTTTTATTTTTTTATTTTATTTTTATTTGAATAAACTGAGATAAGTAACAAATTAACTACGACTCTTTTTGGGTTTTTGTGACTCTTTTTAACGGAAAGTAAATCTAGATTAATGACACAACAAATCGCACCCAAAGACACTACTTGATCTAGAACCCTACATCGACTCGACGGACAAAGTAACTAACACAAGCACACAAGAGATTGGTTTACGAATTTTACATTTTTTTTTGGATGTTTTACAATTATTTTTGGATTTTTTTCATTTTTTTGGATTTTTAAATTAATTAATTTTTTTTTGGAATTTTAAATTTTTTTGTGAATTTTTACATTTTGTTGGAATTTTAAGATTTTTCTGGATTTTTAGATTAATTAAATATTTTTTTGAAATTTTTACATTTTGTTTCTGGATTTTTAGGTTAATTAAATTTTTTATAGAATTTTTACATTTTTTGGGAACTTTTACAATTTTTTTGGAATTTTTTATATTTTTTCTGAATTTTTTAATTAAAGTCAACGGACAACACTAACGGTCTGTTAGTTTGACTAACAGAAACTACACTTTTGTCGTTGACCCTTGGTAAAGTTTTTAAAAACCAATGGGAGGTTGAATAAAGTTTTTAAAAACCAATGGAGGTTTCTGTTTTTCGTGTTAATACAGGGGCCTTTTTTACTGTATGGTATATCGAATTATCGACCGAACTAATGTTAATGTTTGTAATTCCAATGTTCCAAGATTATATTTTTACTTATTTAGTATTTATTAAACTAATGTTTGTATGTAATTGGATATTACCGTAATACCGTACCGAAATTATTGAGAGTATTGGTTAATTAATTTTTCAATAAATATTGATCTAATTTTATTTGTATGAATTTAATTAGGAGTATTGATTAATTTGAACAATTTGAACATTGGAATCAATTTACTAGGATTAATTTTAGATAAATATCAATTATAAAGTATTTTTAGCACAATTTTCCATTTTACAAAGCTAAAAAAAGGTGTATCTTTAGCCATATTTATTCTTATTTGTTTAGAATGTATAAAGTTATTTATTTTAAATTGAGTTTGTATTTATTTCATAATGTAACTTTCGATAATAACATTATCAAAAATGTTATTCATTACAATGTTAAACATTCAATTTTACTCGTATGATTTTAATTAGGAGTGTTAGTTTAGTTAAATATCAATTATGAAGTGTTTTTAGCACAATTTGTATCAATCTACATAAATTACGAGGGTAGACATATCTAAAATAACATTGTTTTTTTTTAGATTAACAATATGGATTTATTGAATTAGAGTAAAAAAAAACGTAAAAAATGTTTGTAAAATTTTGACTGTGAAATAGATTTTGAAAATATTTCCAGTTAGAAAATTTTATGTTGTGAAACAACTTAACTTCTTACAACAAAGAAAATAACTACCAAAAAATAGAGTGTAGTTGTCTTCAACATGCAATCCAATGTTCTCCAGAAAAGTCATAACTTGGTTGTCTAAGCATAACTATCAATCATAATTCATTAGTTAACAAATTTTCATAACATTCTAAGCATGCAATTTAATCAACAACATCTAGGTTAGCTAATTAGAGTGAAATTTTATACTCTTAATCCATCATAACTGGCGGTTTAATTAGTTGGTATTTAAGACATCAATTCTTCCACTAATTGTGCCAAACTTTGATTTGGTTCTTAATCTTTCGTAAACTAACCACATTCTTTTCGCTAACTTTATAACATCTATAGAGATTTAATAAATAATCGTAAATTCTAAGTAGCTAGTTTAGGATTTGGATAGTTAGGTTGGTTTTCATCTTTTCTTTTGCGGGTTTTATTTTAGGCCATAAATTGATATTTGTGGCTCGAATGGAATTCTTAGATTTTTCAACATAATCATGTTTGGTGGATAGGATTATTACCAAGGTAATTATTGGCGAGATATTATAAAAAGGGTAAGAATAGTGAAAATCTAAGGTACGCGATAAATAAAAAATTAAAAAAAAAGGTGTATAAGGGCAATGAAATAGGGTAGAGTAGATTAATAATTATTTTTATTATTTTGTGTTTTTAAATGCTCAATCATATCAATAAAAAGTTTACAAGACATAAAATATGTAATGTTGTTAGCTAATCACGAAAATAAAGAGAAACTATTATTAAAATATTTTAATTTTTATATTCACTTTTATTTTAATTTAGAATGAATTAAATTTTAGTTTTATATGCAAAATTATAATTTAACTAATTCAATTTTTAATATTGTAATGGTATATCTAATTTTTTTATAAATAAAATTTGAATTTTGCGTACTAGTCTTTTCGATGACTGTTCTTTTTTATTCATTTTTAAAAATGATATTTTTTTGTCTTATTTTGTTTTTAATTTATAATAATTTTTAGTACAATTTATAGATAAGGTAATAATTACTCACTCAAATCTATCTCTCTTTTTATATACTATTTGTGATTATAACATGTGTACATAAAAATTTAATGAGATTATTATAAGTAGAAATTGGGTGGTTATAAAATATAAAAATGACTTAAAATTTTAAAAACTTAAATTATAATGGGTGAGCCGATTGGGCGATCCTTGTAAATGGAAAGGCGTATAATTTCTCAAATGGCCCATCCATCTGCGTGTGAGGTGTGATTGCAAGACTGTACCTTTGCATTACTCCAGTTATTAATTGCATTTACACATTAATACAAACTCACCGTATCCATTCTCCGCCCTTTCCACCGTCACCACCACCGCCAACGCCGCCGCCTTCATGTTTCCCTTTCTTCTGCTGGTTATCACCACAACCTCCATTTCTACTCAATTTCCTCACCACCACCGCCGCCGCCACCGTCACCTGCTCTCACTCTCTCAATTCTAGAACGTTGGGCTCCATGTCTACAATCCATGACCTACCTGACGTCATCCTTTCCCTCATCTTAGCTTCAATTTCCGATACCCGAACCCGAAACGCCGCGTCTCTGGTGAGCCACAAATTCCTAGCGGCTGAGAGAACGACCCGCACCTCCCTCACCCTCCGAGGCAACGTCCGGGACCTCTTCCATGTCCCCACCTCCTTCAGATCCGTCACACACCTCGACATCTCCCTCCTCTCCCCGTGGGGCCACCCGATTCTCGACTCCGACGACGACGACGGCGGCATCCTCCTCGCCCACTGCCTTAGCCTCGCCTTCCCGCGCATCACGTCCCTCACCGTCTACGCCCGCTCCCCCTCCACCCTCCAGATCCTACTCCGGTGGGGGCATCAGTTGTCCCACGTGAAGCTCATCCGATGGCATCAGCGCTCATCTTCGCCTCATCTCGGTGCCGATGTAGCTCCACTTTTCGACTACTGCCAACATGCGCTTAAGAGCGTGGATCTCTCCGATTTCTACTACTGGACTGAGGACATCCCTGCCGTTTTGCAAGCTTATCCTCACGTCTCTGCGTCTCTCACTTTTCTGAATCTTCTCAGCCGCCCCTTGACTGACGGGTTCCGCTCCCATGAAATTCGGGACATCACGGCCGCTTGCCCCAACCTCACTACCTTTTTGGTTGTGTGCGCGTTTGATCCAAATTACAATGGCTACGTCGGCGACGAGGCGTTGCTGGCCATTGCCGCTAATTGCACGCGATTGAAGGTTTTGCATCTAGTTGACCCTTCTTCGTTGGGCGCCACCAGGGGCAATCCCGACGACCAAGGATTTACTGATGAGGATGCCAAAATTAGCAGAGTTGCGCTGATGGATTTCTTTGCAGGACTTCCATTACTAGAAGAGTTGGTTCTTGATGTGTGCAAGAATGTAAGGGATACTAGTGTGGCTTTGGAAATGCTACATTCCAAATGCCCCAGATTGAAGGTGCTAAAGTTGGGATTGTTCCATGGCATTTGCTTGGCCATTGAGTCGCAGCTAGATGGAGTTGCCTTGTGTTCGGGCCTCCAATCCTTGTCCATCAAGAAGTCCGCTGATCTCACCGACATGGGACTGATTGAGATTGGTAGAGGGTGTTGTCGACTGACAAAGTTTGAGGTTCATGGATGTGACAAGATCACCGTCAAGGGAATGCGGACTATGGTTTGTTTGCTTCATAGGACTCTCATCGATGTCAGCATCTCTTGCTGTAAGAATCTCCATGCCACAGCATCATTACAAGCGCTAGAATCTATTCAGGATCGAATTGAGAGGCTTCATATAGACTGTGTGTGGAATGGTTTGGAAGAAGATGGAAGCCAAGAAGGGAGTTATGGTATCCTCCCCTGTTTTGACCTGTTTGATAGTGATGAACTCGAGTATGGTAGGGAGAGGAAGAAATGCAAGTATAGTGATTCTTCCTCCGAAAATGCAAATGGATTGGGGAGCAAATCCTGGGACAGGCTTAAGTACCTTTCCTTGTGGATTAGTGTTGGTGAACTCTTAACTTCACTGCCAGTGGCTGGTCTTGTAGATTGTCCTGTCTTGGAGGAGATCCGGATAAAAGTTGAAGGAGATTGTAGAGGAAGACAGAAACCATCTCAGAAAGCATTTGGTTTGAATTGCCTCATTTTCTATCCTGGGTTGATGAAGATGCAGCTGGATTGTAGCGAGACAATAGGTTTTGCATTGACAGCACCATCTGGGCAAATGGATTTGAGCTTGTGGGAGAGGTTTTTCTTGCACGGGATCGGGGACCTGAGTCTTTACGAGCTAGATTATTGGCCACCGCAGGACAAGGATGTTAATCATCGAAGTTTGTCACTTCCGGCAGCTGGGTTGCTCGCGGAATGTAGCACATTGAGGAAGCTGTTCATCCATGGCACAGCTCATGAGCATTTCATGAGGTTCCTTCTTGGGATCCCTAATCTCAGAGATGTGCAGCTTAGGGAAGAGTACTATCCGGCACCTGAGAATGATATGAGCACAGAAATGAGAGTGGGTTCATGCAGCCGCTTTGAAGATGCCTTGAACAATCGACCGATTGTTGACTGAATTCTTACCGGATCATCTCCTTAATGAACCCAATCGTTCTTGTACACTAGAGCCACCGAGTACTTTGAAAATTTTCCACAGTTGTAGCTAATCTTTCCCGGGAATAATGGAAATTTTCTCTATTTCCATCTGAATTATGCCTAGAAAACTGCACAAAACCATGTTTTACGCTTTTATTTCTTAAAGACGGACCAAATAATTACGAAGCAATTTTGAACAGTTGTAATTTGGAAATCGAAAATGCACGATTAAGCGAGACCCTAATTGCAAATTGGAACCTATGTTATGGTAATAATAATTGGAAATTCCCTTCTGAAAATTTGCATGTCGAGGAAATTGCGGAAGACGATATTTTAGGCTTTAGTTCCTTTAAAATGGACCTAAAATAAATACACAAGCATTTTTCAACAGTTGAATAAAGATGAACCTTCACAACGCTTATTTTCTCGTAGTTATATATTGCAAAAAAACTGGAACTGAGAAACTCTTTTTTTCCATTCGCTTGTGAATTTGCACAAAGATGGAACAGTTTGTGCCATTGAATGATGAAAATTGGAAGGCCTTATGTTTTGGCAGTAAAAAAGTCTCAAAAGTTTACAACTGAGCCGAGAGAGCACATATAACGCAGATTTTCTGTAACAACCTCTACCAATGTTTTGTCTATACACAAATAAACAGAACCGTATCAGCAAAGTGAGTATTCGCAGTCGAGCAAACGAGTAAGTATCACTTCGCAGCTTGGCCGTTCATGGGGTTCTGCCCAACAATCTGCGACCATAACAAAACAAGACAACTTAGAACCAAAGTGACATCACATCACATACCCTATATAACACCAAACACCAGAAGTGAATTAGAATGCATGGGTTAATCGAGATAAGGTTTTCCTTCCCATGCAAATCCTAACAAAATTTTGATCTCAGAAGTTTCTTCAAGTCAAAATGCAAGAGAATTGACTCCCTTTTTCCTCGATTAGATGGTTATGGTTTTCAGATTCTCAAAAAATTATAAAATGGTGAATATTTAACTTCAAAATGGTACTATGCATCATTAAAATAAAGATGGCACTGAAAAAGAGTTTTAAAAATTGTTGCATTAAGAAATAGAAACAATCTCTAAGCGCAAGAGAGGATTGCAGTACCCACAAATCTCTAAATCAATAATAAATGACCCAACTTATTTAATATTGGTACACTATAAATACCTGAAATTAGCCGGCCTAGTGGACCTTCAGGGATCTCCAAACGAGAGCCCTCATTAGCAACGGCATAGACTACCTGCATCAGCAAGTGAAAGACCCAATTTAACTATATCATAATCAAGGAACATCTTTATAAATCATATCATTCTACATAACAAAACATAAAATGTAATATAACAATAAAGGGGAATAATAAGAATGAGTAGCGAACGCATCCGTTCAGAAAAAAAAAGGTGAAAGCATGTGAGCCTACCCTTTCTGGAGGCACGCCTTCCCATGGTCTATTTAGCGTGCAAAGCTCCCACATTATCACCCCAAGGCTGAAAATATCACACTTTTCAGTGAAGGGCTCATTACGAATAAGTTCAGGTGCCATCCATTCTGGAGTTCCTGCAGACGAACAGTCCCTCATGGATGTCTCGGCCATTATTCTGGAAAGCCCAAAATCACATATCTTGACAGTCATGTGTTTGTTCACAAGGCAATTTGCACTCTTCAGGTCTCGATGAGCAATCTTCATTCGATGTATGCACATCAACCCCCTTTATAGCAACAAAGTCAAAATCAGTACAGAGCAATACCACGAACATTATCTAGATAAAATACATGGGGGACTAAATACAATTGGAAATACCACTTCATGACAACAATTTTTAATCTACTTCATTAGTCTCATAAGGAAAACCAGAATGCCAACAAAAGCAGCAACTATTACTACCACTGCCGACACAATCTGAAGTCCATTTGATGAAATAATGTCTTTGAAAGAATAACTAGAATAATAGTGTCATGTCTAATCCACAAACAATATCAACGAAGTAATGCCGAATGCAGATCCCAATATAAATGTTATCAGCCATAAACCATGGGCATCTAACAGCAAATACAACTGTAGAAAGAACAAGTTAAAAAGAGGAAACACAGATGATGCAAACTTATTGACTTCCGGAAACAACTTCATTAGCTCAACCATCAACCAATTTCATCTATTAACTCAGGATGAACGCACCTGCATATGTCACGCAACATTTTTAGCCTCCTGCGCCAACTAAGCTTCTTCTTCTGACCACTCAAATGGATCAAGTAATACAATGACCCCATCTCCATGTATTCGGTGATCATTGACAAACGTGGAGGCTTTGTACAGGCACCCAAAAATAAAATAACTGCAAGAACCAGATACACAAGATACACAAAGAGTTAGTAAGAGGAAAAAACCTTGACAGACAACTGCTTGTTTCTTATGCTAGGAAATTAGGTTTTGACAAGCATCCTTGTGAAATAAAAGCCCAATTTAGACCAACTAAACTCTCCTTGTTTTTTCCTTCGGTAATGATAACCCAATAATCTCTGACAAATGTAGTATAAAAAACTGAAAATAAATTTTGTTTCAAGCAGGAAAAAAAATAACATTTTCTACACGCAGCTTCCTACTTAAAAATCCAATTACGACAGAGAAAATTCTTCCCCTATTCCCTTTGAGCGGATAGACGAAATCATACGGCATTCATTGACAATAACATGTAAAATGGTATAATTTGCATTGTAGCAGGTGAAGGGAATACCATTTGGGTGTCGAAGACGGCTGGAAGAAAACACATGCATGAAGCCAGAGAGGATAGAGTTAGAGAGCATGTAAGTGGTATAAAAGAGAGGAAACCAAACCATCAGCACAGATTACCTAAGAATGGATATCTCGTTGCAGAAGTCTTCCATGTTTTCAGGAGTCAGATCCTGCTCTAGAAAAACCTTGATTGCAACATCAGTTCCATTCCAAATCCCACGGAAAACCTCACCAAAAAAACCTAAATACAACAAGTTGTTAACTCAACAACAACACATTTCTAGCGATTCATGAAAGAATTACTTATTTCCCTGGGGAAAAAGAACAACAGAAAAGGAGAGTTTTAATTGCATTTCTGCTCCCCATTGATCTGCTTTTACCATCAAGTTGACTTGAACAAAACAAACAACATAGCAGAATGGAGGTAAATACAAAGCCCTAACGCATATTCACTCTAACCAAAGTTCCTAAGCCCTAAAGAAAAAGAATTAAAAGTCAATCATGATTAAGCAGTTGACATGCTACTGGGAAGAATATCAACTTCAAACCTCCAAAGAGATGTGAGGCAAACACTCAAAAAAAGTGGCCAAAACAAGAGGTTTAACTTTTTTATTTCCACTAAAAAGACATACTTAAAATGCCACTATTCACAAAGAAGAACATAAGTCAACGTTAATGTACTAAAGACTTTTACAATTTATATGTCTGCAGTCATCTATTTACATAATGAATAACTGACCGCTGAAAAGACGATATTCTTATTAATTATTTTTTATGCCGCATTTGCATTAATGGAAGAATAAAACATGCAAAACTAAGATCCTCATGAGTGAAATAATGGAGCGTTTAAGTGTAACTACAGTGGATGAAGGAAACCCGTTGCGAACAGGATTAGTCCTATCCCCAGTGGGCTTAGAGAACCTGTGGTTCAGAACTTAAAAAAAAATGGAGAATGAAGGAACATCCCATATATGATCACCTCACTAACTAAAAAAATTAATGTCCATGTTGTTTGTTTTGTATCCATTTTTTCCTCTAAATGAAAAACAAATATTTAGACAGCAACACCATAATGGAAACCTCAACTAACTAGATTTGCAATAGAACCACAACAAGGGATAACTCACCAAAATATAAAATATTTAAGAGGTATCTTTGTAGCTATATCTGAACTACAAAAGAGTATGGAGAGGTACCAAAGCCAATAACAAAATATGAGATTTATACAAATAAACACTTACCAATTCCGACACGAGTTCCAACAGTTAACTCTGAGAAATCAATATGCCACTCTTGGAATGGTAGTAGAGGTTTATTGAGGAACATGGGAGATTCTAAAATTTTATGCCAGGTTGAGACCAATTCATTATTTGCTCTGTAGCCAGAAGATCTACTTCCCTCAGAAGTTTGACTTCTATATTCGTGTGGGGATGATGGTAATGATATTGCTTTCTGAGAGTTTATTTGGTCCCTTTCAAGAGAACATAGAACAGATCTTCCAGCCAATAAGTCATCTCGACTAAGATCAATATTCTTCACCTAAAAGACAGAAAAGACAACATGGTTAAAAAAATGATCGAGTCAATTGAAGCACAAAAACTTGTATGTGGCAGCGACAAACAAAGCAAAACATCCAGAGAAAATATTGAACAAAAATGAGCATTTGCAATGAATCTATGATCCATGTTCACAAAACAAGAGTGGAGAGTTCACAGCAGATATCTAACCACAAAGACAAAATGGAAGGCCTGTTAACCTACCCCACTCTCATGTTTGATATAATGGATTTAAACAACTTTACCACTTGGTCTGTCAATGACACAATATGCACACTAGAAAGAAGATGTATCCACGTTAAGGACTAGAATGCTTCAGACACAGATACATGTTAAACCTAGGCAGGTAGATTCAAATTAAATTTATGCTGCAAAAAACTAACTTTAGGAACACTACTAGACATGCCATTGAAAATAAATTCTCTTTTGTTCAAGGACGTGTGCTATTGATAATAAAAAAATATATTTGTTCTTCTAGTGAGGCAAATATTAGTGTGCGCACTGCAGGTAAAGTCTACAAAATAAGGCTGAACAAGGAATAGTTATCATATGAGAATCACAGATTTTTCAACAGTGTAATTAAGAATCTAGCAAAAAGCATCATAAAATGTGCACTTAAAAATTAATTATTAGTATGTTCTAGCCATTTCATACACATTTCTTTTCTACATAAATTGTAAGATACCTCTGGTATCAAACCCATTTCCATATGCATGCATTGTTTCATAGGTATCCCCAAATCAGCTTACACTACTGACAAGCCTGAGGCTCATATGAGTGGACAAAGCCAACATCTATTCATGCTGTATAAGCCAAATTTCATGCTACACCGGTTGGCCATACATATGCCTAAAATCATACCCCATATTAGGCTCCAATTAACATGACAAAATATGGCTCAAAATATTAAGTGCCAACCAAACTAAAAATATAGAAATGTGCAAACAAGGCGCACACAAACACAAACATAACAGGAACAGGAAACTAAGCCACAAATTGCATGCATGCACAGCCTGTGCCAAGAATCGAAAAATCACACTAACTGGGTAGTACTTAAATAAAAGGTATTTTTCAGATATGGCAGCCACCAAAAGTAAGACCTACGTTATTTTGAAGATCTGAACCATCGTCTTTATCTGAAGCATTTCTATACGGCATATCATCCTGTTGTTCCCTCAAACGATTTTGCTTCATTGTTTCATTCATCGCCCGTACAGCCCTGAAATAGTTTGCAACATTAAAAAAGGAACATTGTTAAAAAATATTCAACACCTATGCAATTGGTCTGTTCAGCATAGGAGAATCACAGCTTCAGTGAAGAACAGTATTAGTTTATAATTGAACAAGTGACCAAAACCAAAAATGAGAACCATGAGAATAGATGCCACAAATATATATCCACTGACAAGACGCTGGAGATTTTGTAAAAAAGGATGAAGAAAAACATAAAGATTACTTCATAGATCTAAGCCTTGATATTGTCTGAAAAATGAAAAGGCATGGTGTACCTGAAATGGCACCTATCTGACTCCATGTCACCAGCTACATGCTAGTGTCCTTTTTAGAATTTTAGTATCTTAAAGTCAAATCATTTCTTCCCAGGGTGAGTACAGGTTTCTACATGTTCCGTGGTTTTTGCACAGAAAAGAACAACTTGAATAAAATAAGTTGTTAAAAAGGGAGAGAAACTTCATCAGGCTGTCAGATGCCACCACCTTTTCTCTTTACCAGAACCCCCACCCGTGCAGAAAAATAATCACAAAAAATTGACCTTGTATTATTTATTTATTTATTTATTTACTGTCATTCATAGGAATGCACAGCACAGTAAAATGATGAACCTTCTATTAGGAGTAAAAAAGAAAAAAAAGGATGGACATTGATAAATTTCTAAACTCCCATAGTGAAATAGAAATATTTAGAACATAAACAATCCAGCTTAATTACCAGATTTTTTTACACCGAAATGAGGTGGAAACTTTAAAAATGTAAAACTTTTATGGCAGCAAATCTATCAAATATAAAGGTTGAGGATAGTATCATTCAAATGAGACAACTATTAACCTTACGATATCATCACCAATCTCAGGGGTCATGCTAATGCTTCTTCTTCTAATTCTACGAGCTTCTGATGTTGGCGCACCCTCTGACCTGTAGCTGCAAACGACAATTCAACATTAAAGCAGTTCTTGGACAACAACCAAAAAACAGCTCCCTTTTTGGCAAATGCAAATAAGCATATAAACAACAATTACTTGATACAGTGACAATAAAAGATATCCAAGTAGTTAATTAAAATATTGGGAGTATAATGAAGTGTGTAAATGGTAGTTACGAAGACTACCATTAGAGAGCTAGTATAGCATTGCCTCCAAAACATCACACATCATCCATGTTCACCGTTTTCCATATTCAATAATCACATGACACAAGCGTTGCTATCAGAAAACAGCAATCAATTCCGAATGCTCTTTTAATTAGAGTTAAACAAAGGTAGACATGCACACCCCTATACACAGAAGAGTTTGAACACAGTCATACACCCTTTAGGCTTAGGGTGACCACTTAAATCAGATCTGGTATGCTAACATTTGGCCTAGGAAAGAGCTACAGGACATGGCAGAGAAACTAAGAATGATATCATATCTCTATTGACTGTTGACTAAATAGCCTTTGCAAGGTCAGCCTATGAAAGATTGTGCATCATATTGAGAAATAAAAAGCAAAATCTATCCACAAAAAAATATTTGCTGTCCCCCACTCTTAACAACATAACTAAATAAAGAATCACAGAGTTAAAAACCTTGATGTAGCTACAACATCAGCATAATCTCTAATTGACTGCCTATCACCACTTAGCATGGACCGTCCACGTGCACGTAATGAAGGATGCTCTGGACTGCAAAACCAAAATTAATGAAAGATACCAACCAAAACCTCTCACATAAAAAATAACAATTACTAAACATCACAGACATTATTATAACCCAAGTAATTACAACAACAAAAAGAAACACAACAGCTTCAAACTCCATAACTATGCCACATATCCAACTCCAAAGGTAAGCTTAAACTTTTTAGGTGTGGGAGAGACCTATACGGTACGTAGAGTTACACCGAACTTCCTCCCTTTTTGTGTGCAAGTCGAAAGAATGTACAACTACAACAAGACAGACTCTAATAAAACACTAGAGTAAGGGAATGCACAGTAAAATATCAATCAAGGCTCCTTACAGATCTGAAGTGGGCTTGAAACTCCAACAGTTAGCACATGCATATACAGGTGCGGCCAAAGAAACAGTGTGCATTGATGGTCTCTTACAAACACACACTGTTCCATAAGAATAGGTAAAGTTTAAAAAAAAAATGCAAAACCTTTTATGAATTAAATAACAGCTACTAAGTAATGGCAAGGCAAACAAACGGAAGATGTACAATAGTTATGGGCCATTATTAGTTAAAAGCACCATATCGACATAAACTTGTTCGCTACCCACATTATTCTCTTGAGTAATTCAATTTCCAATTTCATTTCATCAAGCTTAAATAAAAAACTTTTATTTTAACTGCTAAAGTCTAGACCCATTAAATCAAGGTAAATAAAATAATAACACAAGTATGAATGATTTTGTGCCAATCACCAACTTATAAGAGGATATTAACATGTTAAATTATGTTGTGCTCATGTGTTTTCCAAATTAAGCCATGTCACTGTTATCCGTGTGATTTTGGTTTCTGAGGGAAAATATCAAAAGCCCATGCTCTAAGCGAAATTTATTAAGATTTCAGAACAAATAAAGACCAGAAAGGTAGTGTTTTTATGGGTGTAGAGAACCAAAACAGAATGTGACTGAAACTGCAATTTTTTTCACTTTGGTCAAGTTTAAATACCAATATATAATTTAGTATAGAAACTGGACTGATTTGTGAAATAACATTTTACTTGGTCTGGTTAACAAAAACCAATTCATAAAAATGTATGAAACAGCATTTTCCATTTTGTATGTGTATAACTATTAAACTTGGCCTGTGATATAATTGAAACCAAACAAACAAGTCTAACTGTCAACAAAATCATAGCAAACTGTGGATAAATTGTCAGATTAGATTTTGAGTTTCTACACAGAAACAGATTGGGCAATTTCTGATAGATCCAATCCAATTTCTACAATAGAATGGATTAGTCTTGTCAGAAGAATTTAAATAGGTAAAATCACCAAATTGAAACATACAGCTGCCCCAGCCACAACTGTTTACATGATGTGCGGAATGATTCACATTACATCCAAAATTTGATACTATAATACAGGGAAACTGCATGAAGGCAATGAGATGGGGATACTGAAATGTGACCACTAAGTCATAAACAAAACATGATCAACCTCTCAGAGCAAGCCTTGGCACTTACATCACTCTCACGTCCCCTGACTCTCTCCTGTTCACCACTCCCACAATGGCTGCACTCTACTAAGTCACTTCTTAACATCTTAAAAATCCAATATACTCATCCTATAATGCATTAATTTACCTACTAAAATATCTCCTATCTCTACCTAAGATCCCAGCTTCACAATTCCATTTTCGTCAAAATTTCAAATTAACATAACTTCATTGTCTATCACGACTTTGATGCTTGGATAACAAAGCTATATCCGTACGTTAACCCCAAAATTTCATACCAGCAAAGTCATTGATAGACTAATTGGTCCAAAATTTAATAAGCGTAGAGTAAAAGGCAATGGCGGCTAAAAAAGCATGAAACAAGTACCATACTTTACAGAAGACACGAGAATCAAGCATGATCTGCCAAAAAAAATTCAAACATCTGATATAATGTACTAAGGGTCTGTATGGGATTGCTTTCTGCTTTTTCCCACCACAGACCCAATGGCTAAAACTGCTTCTGGGGGGAACATATATTTTGATGCTTCTTCCAGAAGCAGTTTTGGTAATTAGATCTGTGGTTAAAAAAAAGCAAAACGCAATCCCAAACAGACCCTAAGAGTTTTGGTATGTTTCAAAAAAAATCGCAGTTTTCCAACCTACAGATAAACAAAAAAAAATACTCCCTCCATTTCAAAATAGATAACATTTAGCTACAAGTTTGGGTTTCAAAATAGTTGTCGTTTGGAGGATTTCAAGGAGCATATTACTTTACAACTTTACCCCTATTAATTACATCTATAGTTTTCCAAGGCATCATCCTTTCTAACAGTGGTAAAAGGGTGTTTTTGGAAAGAGTACTCACATTTTATCTAAAAAGTAGTCTATTTAATGATTTATTGGTTTGTGTACAAAAACCTTCATTGACATCTATTTTGGAGGGAGTGCATAACAAGAGATACTCAAAGCTCAAGAAAAGTCAGTCGTAAGAAAGCTCATTCTCAGGCCTCTAAAATGTATAAATGATTTTCTTCAATAAGCTGATTGTGTCATCCAATTATCTAATGGATCCAGTCAATTCAAATAACCAGTACCCCGGTACATGATCCCGGTTATTTGAATCACTCATTAGTCCTATAATACCACAGAAATTCATATTAACAGAATTCAAAGATCATCACGATAGAAATCTACTAGCATACCAAAAAGAGTAAAAACTCATGCAAATGCATGCCCTACTCCAATGAATAAAAGAAAACACTAAGATTTCAACGACAACAGAACATATGTAAATCCCACACACAGAATATAAAAGAAACCTTGAACTGGCAGTCCGTTGCTCAGCAATGACCTTCTTCCGACTACGTCTCCAAAAAGTTGTTGCAATATTTGGTTCACTATGTGATAAACTGGACAACATGGGAAATAAAGACTTCCAATTACACCAATCCAGCACTATTTTGATTCTTTATCATAAAAAAGATAAAGGAAAGAATAAAAAAACTATCAATGCAAAAGAGCTCCTCAAGAAGGCAAAGGCTTACCTCAGTTTCCTGTCAAGAAAGGTAGCAGAACGCAACATCATATTTCGCAATGGTGGACCTGACACATTTGAAGAAGCCTCTAACTTCCTATTGAACATGAGGCTTTCATCCTTTTCAAGGCTGCATCATCAAATGTAGAACACATAACTCTCCCAGTTGTACAAGAACACCATCAAATGAAACCACGACATTAAAGCAAAATATTTGTTAACATCATTCCAAACCTTTCATGATCCAATCTCTCTGAAAGACCATAGAGTGGACTATTGGGTTCTAGAGGAGAGTCACAAGAATCATTTTCAGCAGAATCACTCTCCCCTGCTGCCGAAATATGAGTCATAAAAATTCCCCTGGTTGACCTCGGTATCAGCTGACCAGGAAACCTCATAAGATCAACCACCAGTTCAACAGAATTCAGCATAACTATCACGGACATGTGTTTATAAGAATCCACACACTCAACGGACCCATCATTTGGTAAACCCTGAAAGAAAAGATAGGAACTTACGGAAAGCGCAAAATTGCATCCTTAGCTTACTTCCCTGAATTCAACAGAAATTCTAACAAAAGAAGGACATAATCAAACAGTTTTCGATCAAGCGAATTTAAAGCTTACCACCATGAGTCTACTGTCTAGACCTACAGTATCTGCTAAGACTTTAAACAAGATTGCCCGAGGACGACAGGATCCATGTCTTACTTGCCCCAGCAACTGGACACCTCGATTTTCAAACATGTGTGAGGTTTCCTCTAGTGCAGCTTTTGCTGGACTATCCACACTTGCTCTTTTATAAAAGTCAGAAACCTGTTAAACAAATGGGTAGAAATCAAAATAAAAACAAGCGATTATCCAATGAGAGAAGTGGAATATTTAATGACAAACATATTACCAACAATAAATTTTGATCCCTGAAATTCCCCAGCAGAGAAAAAACTATCACATTAAACTTTAGAAGCGTGTATTAAGAAGAACTGGCTTGAAACAAACTCTATTCAAGGGTCATTTCATAGACAGGCCTATTTTTTGCCAACGATAGCAACACCTCTCAAACATAAGCCATAGTGACAGAAGGGTGCCACCATAAAGAAGACACAACACAAAACAGGAATGGGAAAATAAATCTGAACCAACAAAGGAGGACTATAAATATATATAAAAGAACAGAAAAATTGATCAACTGCAGAACTGGAAATGAGATTCCCTAAAATATACAAGGTTCTATCCAGAGTCTCACCAATGCAGCTATCTTTTTTATCATTGCAGCTGTATTTGAATTCAATCCTTTCACCAATGCCAAAACCAATTGCTTCAGCATAGATATCTTTTTATCTTTTTTCACATCTACAAGAATAACATCAGCCTTGAAACCCTCGCTGCCCAAAGCAAGAACCTCATCTAATGATGGAACGTCATCAAAAAGCTCTTTGAGCTTTCTATCCTGTCAAGTCACATAATATCAAATTAAACAGTGAGAAGAATTATAAAAAGCTTAGAGTAGCTGCCAAAGCAAAATACCATAAATAGAAAGCTGGAAAAATTTCTCCTCTTTGAAAAAGGGCACAAATAAAGGAACAGATAAACACATTCACCTAGCCAAGTTAACTTTGTTTCTTAACGGCCTATGAGGAAAAGGTTCTGAATCTTCTGATCACAAGATTGGATGACTTGAAAAGTATATGAAAGAAAATTGCACTTATTTTCAAAATCGAAAGACTACATTAAGGACGAAAATATAAAACAAAATAAAATGGGACAGAGTATGTACAATCACAAAACATCACTAAAAAACACACTACTGCAACTTCAGATTGAAATTTATGATACATCTCATCTAATGTTAACAAAAGTTCAAGGCATGAAACACAGGAATAACGCAAGTAAAAAGACAGTTTAAAATGCAGAACCAGAAGTATTCACTATAATTAAAAACTATAATTGCTTCCTGAGATGAGTCTTAAAATGCACGAAATTCAATAAAATGACATAACAATTTGACTTGTTTTAATGTGTGTCTAGAAATAGACAAGAAGCACCAATTACCAGATACCATAAAACCCATTTCATTAGGAGAAATAAACCTACTACAGAGTATAATTTTACAGGGAAAATCTCTATAACACGATATAAATATTAATAGATAATGGTAAAAGCACACCTGTTATGCTTAGAACTAAGTTAAGGAATACATTTTTGTGTTAAGCTGCACTAGAATTATTCTCACGTACTGGTGAGGGTTTTCACCAAAAAACAAAAAAGATACGTTGTCACAGAAAATCAAAACACAAACTTCATTGATTACTTTGAAAGTTTAACTAAGACGTTGGCGCAACAAGGTTCCATTTTTGTTATTATGGAAACCAAAGGACAAACCTAAGGCTCATCATGGAAGTTGTTTCCCAGTTCAAGCAACAACTTGAATAATAATTCCAAAGCTTATCTTTTCATTTGAACCCAATGAATAAACTAACGACTTAAATCTTCAAAACAGTTAAAATTAGTACTTGAGGAGAAAAATTAATATCAATGTATTTGTGAACAGTATCTTTGGCTAAGCACAACTTATTTGCCAAGATGACCCAAGAAGTCTGTTGACCTAATATTCTCTTCATAAGCCATAGAAAAGAAGCATGCATATGTTATTCATGTCAGGATTTTCAGTTGATCTGGATAGAAAAGGTTATGTTCAATAAGGGGAAAAAATGGGTAAGAGGTGGAAAGATGTTGGGGGGTTTGGTATGGCAAATGCTGCAATATATAAGAAGCCTTCCTAAGTAAAATACTAAAGACAGACCAAAAGAAAATTCACATCTGAAGCAATGATCCTGCAACATCAGTATAATGAAACAAATGAATAGTTAGCCTTGTGTTTTCTTCCAAGCCACCACTTGTAAATTCACAAATCCTTCAATTAAATAGTACGGGTAGAGCAAATAATTATAATTACACAAAACCAACCAGGATTGACAGAAATCTCACCGGTATGACAGAATAGAAACCATTTGGTATGCGTTCAGAAAGTATCCCAGTGCTCCAGAGAATTTGTGATGCAGTCTGTGGAGGCAAGCCATCCTCCTCATAACTTCTAGGTGAATCCTTATTACTCAAAGTATCATCTTGTGAAAGCAATGAGACAGAGTCAAATTTCTCAATAAAATCTGAACCCCACCATGCAGCATTAGAAGGCCCTTGTTCACTCGGCCCTGCATCATCTCGTGTCTCCTCCATGTCCTTAAATATATGGGATGTACAACCATTTCGGCCCCCACTCCTTAACCCATAAAAAAGCCAATAACATGTAAGTATTTCTTAAACAACTAAACACAGATTAAAAACTCATTTTCTTCCAACTTGGTTATGCTGGAGGCCATCTGCCCTGCAAAATCAAAACCCATGAGAAAATTAGAGGGGTAATGCCACTTACAACCTTCAATATGAACAATAACAGAGAAAAATGCAGAAATAAAGACAGTATAAAGTCATATGTTTCCAATGTAATTTGCCTAAGCCTGTACCATAGATCAAAGAAGGGATCACTCTCCTCCAATACATTTGACCAGGGAGATGCATCAACCTTAAGAAGGTAGCAACTACTTAAGCAAAACAGCTGCTACTACACAAATGCAAATATATCCAAGGGCCAGGAGAAGCAAAATGACTCGATATCTCTCTTAAGGCTTGCCACCAAAAAATGGACAATTCATCTGTTTCGCTCAATCTTAAAGTCTTGAGGGACGTTTCACAAAAATTGAGATGATGCAATAAATGATATGCTTGCAACAGTTCGCATCTAGAATGTAGTACATATACTAAACAGGAAAAAGTAATTCACCAGCAATTGGCTTTAATTACTTATAGCATAGTCTGTTCATGTACTCCAACATGGTGAACACAAAACCAGTCACATAGACCTACCTACTAGCTACAACTACCATTTGAACTTCACTCTTCTCATTACCATATGACAAAGTGTTAGATGCACTTTTGTACTTCGTTCTCCACTATCAACAAGCAAATGAATAGCGTGAGTATTATTCTTAAAACACACATAAATGCTAGTGAGGAGAAAGTGCGGTATTAACCAGATTAACGTTAAACAGAAAGAAGTACAGGATGTTAACATAATTGCGGCATAAAACGGCAAGGATAGAAAAACTTTAAGAAAGCTGAGATATAACAATAACGTTAATAACGATAACCATAAAGTCGGCAATTGCTTAATCAGCTAACAGATCAACGCCATAACACATTAATCTTAAAACCGCCGCCATTGCCATCAAGTCCAAGAAAATAACCAAAATTACAACGAGATCCAACATCAACATGTCATGGAAAACGATAATTCGAAATGCAAAATCTATAAACTGATAAATCATATTATAATGGATGAAAAGGAATTACCAGCAACAGATCCAAATAATTGAATCCTCGGCTGATGCTCCAGCCAATAACATTTGAATCTCACCACTTCTGTTCACGAATCAAATCGCTCCGCATCAGCATCACTGTTCCCTAACTCTTTCCAGTATCGTCCGTATCTAAATCTTCAAACGTAAAGAGAAGAGAAATGAGATATGCGCCTGGCGTAGCTTCTTCTATGTGGAACAGAACGGAGAGGAGTGAGTCTGGTTTTAGAGAGAGAGAGAGAGCAAGGGGATGCGAACGAGGAAGAAAATAGTTGAGAGAGAGAGAGAGAGAGAGAGAGTGAGCGAGAGGGAGATGGGGATTCGATTTATGGACTGCTGCTACTGCTACTGCTACTACTATGAATTTATTTATTTTGTTTTTATTAACTTTGAATTTTGTGTTTGTTTTTGTTTTTGTTTTTGAAATGCAATTAATTTAGGGATGAGAAAAAATGAGGAAAATAAAAAAAAGGTGGAGGGGGAGTCACGTGCATGAGCGCGGGGGATCTGGGGACCTCTCTCCAACATCCAGCTGGCATTTCTCACCAGCATCCACATCTTCGTCCGCGTCAAACACCGTGCTCTCCTTTACTCTTTTCTCCTTTTTCTTTTTCTTTCTCTTTTTCTCTTTTTTTTTTAATTCCACTCTCTCTCTGCTTCTGTAATTTATAGCAAACGTGCGCTACAAAACTCTAATATTTTTTAATGTTAAAAACCATAACTATATGCATATTTTCCGCTACTAATAGAAAAAAATTCCAATAAAATTCGAATAATTTAAATATCTGAATACCAAATAGTAATTAATTTGGATTACGAATATGAATAACCGAAATAATTTTGATTAGCTGGGATGAAGATTTTGTTTTGGATAATCTAAAAATCAAACTAAAATTATATGAATCGAATCAAATCGAATCAACGTCCACATTTAACTAGTAGTTAATGTTTAAAACTTTATACCACTAAAAAAAAATGTCAAATTAAATATGGTAGTTAATTTCCATCGCTATTTGGCAAAATCCCCTGCAAAGATGGTAGTTACTACTCCCTTTGTTTTTTAATAACTGACGTTTTTCTACGTTTTCTATTATTTTGAGTATTTGTCATTTTATCTTTTCCGAAGCATATATTTTGTGCATATGACAAAAAAAAATTGAATCAACCCAATTTGATGATGGTGTGGTAATTTGAGTGAAAATTAGAGGTAAAAATGAAACAATGTGAAATAAAATAAGATCAAAGTTCATTGTCTTATATTTTTTTATTATCCTAAAACTTTTGTTATTAAAAAACCGAGAGAGTATCTTTGTTGCAGCTTCAGTTTATTACTCTCTTTTTTTACTTATTCTCTTTTTGGTTTTGCTTTTCAAATTTCAAGTACTAATAAGTAATTACATCATTAACTTTTATAACTAAATTATTTAACCATTAGTAATTAAAATAAATTTATTTATTTTTTGCTTTAATATTTTTCAATAACTATATTTGTAAAATAAGCAGAATATTCTATCTATATATAATAAATCTATACCATAGTACATATTTCAAATCTATACCATAGTATAATACATTTATGTCGTAATAAATGTAAATTGACTCTACTTTATCACCAAAATCTATATTTTATACCTTAAACTCTAAACCACAAACCTTAACCCACAACCCAAAACCCCAAAGCACATATTGATAAGATGGATACTTATATATTTGATTTTAATTCTAATTACAAAATTAAACATTACTATGAAGATTTTATTAATTATGGTTTTTAAACATCAACCAGTGAGCCCTAACCGTTATCACTAAATCTCATAACTTAAACCTTACCCTAAACCTAATACTTTAACCATAATCACATATCAATAACATTTATAGGACCAAAAATAAAAAAAACCGACAAAAAAAATAGCAGTAGCGACATTAAAATCATGACATTTGATGAAAAAAGTGAAAAATGAAGGAGAAATAAATTGATTTTGGAAAGAAAAAAAGTTGGCCAAATCACCTTTGGTTATTTGTTAAATCGGAAAGCTCGAAAAATGGAACCTCGATCACACACTTGGGCGCAAAGTTATAGCCGATTAAAGTTTGCAAGTAAAACCATTGACACTCTTGATCAAATTTTATGAATAACATTAGTTAATTAATACTATTAAGATATTAATTTGTATACTAACTAATTTCATTAGTATATATTATATTTTAGTATAAGTCATCAAATTAGTTAACTTAATATAAAATATTACATATTAATTAAATGATAAATATAGTAACTATGCAAATTTCTAAAATTTAAATTTAAATAAATATATTAACATAATACTTTTTATTAATTATTTAAATATATTAATAAGCATATTACTTCATATTAAATATTATTATAATATTTGATAATGTTTGTCTATTATTAATTTATTTTTTGGTTGATTCGTATATTATGTTTTAAAATCCATGGCAAATTGAATAAAATTTTGACGGCAAATTTCTATCGAAAATTTTGCAACTAAAAATTCTGTCCCAAACGCTACCCGCCACACTTGTCGCGCCAAGGATTTCCAACGGACTCATGACATTTTTTTTTCAGTCTAAAGTTCCTCACTGAAAGTATTTTCTCTCAAAAAAATAGAAAATCACTTTTTTATTTTCCGAGAAATTCCATCGAAAATTATTCAAATTTTTCCGTCGCTATTTAGCAGTTTTTTTAGTGTACTAAACAAAATATTTAAAAATTCTTACTATTTAATAATAAGATTTTTTTCTATCTCATTGTTGATTGTTAAGTATTTATCAAATATTTCATTCACGCAATATTATTTTAGTTGTATCATACTCTATCCGGTCTTAAGAATGACGTTTTAGGTGGGAAATTTTCGGCCATGAAAAAATATTATAACTTAACAATTATCTATGCATAATTTGGTTAATTTTTCTATTTTCAATGTATTTTTAATTGATAATAAATTATACATTGAAAAAAAAAACGGTAGTATTTATTGACCACATTAGTAGATTATTCAATAGGAATAGAGATGATTTTATTGGATAACTACCTAAAAGGTAGTGAAAAATCATTTTTTAATATATGTGTTCAACTATAAAATGTATTTTTTTAGACCGAATAAAATATTTTTCTTTCATTTTTTACAAATGATGGTTTGAATCTACAAAATTGATTTTTATTTTGTCAAAAGTTAACAAAATTTATGGCCCATATATAGGACCACCCAACTATTACGATTCTTTAAATTAGAGAACTAGAGTTGGACGAATACAATTAGTTCACTTCAGTTTGGTTCCATTTGTTTTGGTCCGGTTGTAATTCAGTTATGGTTCTAATACATTATTATAATAATTAATAATAAATATCTATTATTAATATTATAAATATTTTTTCTATCTATCTTTCAATTTCTATCTATTTTTCTAATTTACATATTATAAAAAATATATTATTTAGTATATAAAAGATATAGAAAAATAAAATATAGACACATATGGATGGTTCCACACAGTTCGGATTCCACTAACTGGATTTCATATTTTAGAACTTATTTGGACTGAAATATTTTGAGTTTGTATGTTTTAGAACCAAAATTGGACCGTTTTTTTATCAGTTATGGTTCGATTCAAAATTGGCCGATTCCAATTCGGTTTTAAAAATCGGTTCCCAAACACTCATACCCTTATATAGAAAAGAAAATATATGGTCATTGGACTAAATTTAACACAATACGGCTAAAGAACTACAATTTACCATTCAAACATGTGATTCTATGGTGCCCAAACTTATTTTGACATCAATGCTCGCCAATAGAACACGACATGTGCCTTGGTGACTTTCTACAACAAGTTATATAAAAAAAAATTATATATAGAAACTTTTGATTTTCTTTTATTCCAATTTTCTAATATCACTCAAATCACCATAATTATTATTTTACCAAAGATAAACAATTACTTTATTTAATTGATTTGTCTCTACCAAACGTTAATTGTTAGAACAAAAATACACAAATTACAAATAGGAATACCTAACCCATAAGAAGAACAAAGAAAACTTCAAATTTGATTGGTACGTTAATCAAGCGAAAGCACAAGCTAATAGGCTAAAAAGTTGTTGCTTGAAGTTTTGATTATTTTGATTATTTTAACAACCACCAATCTCTTGTGATTATCTTTTCTCTATCACTCCAATTATTGCTGAGATAACGTAGTCACTTGCATCATGTGAACTTTTCCTAATAATCATCTTAGTATTTGTTGTGTTGGCTAGTGCGCTTGTGTAGGGTTCTCTAACTTTAGTTGAGCAATGCACTTACCAATTCACGCTGATGCAGACGAGAGTGCAAGAACAGCAAGATAAATCTTGTTTTTTTTTTTGTTTTACTACTTGCAGGCTGACTTCAACAGATCATGCCATGAGTAGCAACAAAGATAAAGGAATCAATACAAATTTGAATGAAAATTCCGTTGATTTTAGTGATTATGCTACTTATGCGAAGGCCATGGGATTTGGTATACGTATTTGTATTATAATTTTTCAAGATGGTGTATGTTTATATTGGAAATGGGTATGTGTGATGGGAAGGTTTTCGAGCAGCTACACACTTAGAAAGAGAAAACTGAAAACGAGAACCAAAGGCATTAACAAGGATCAGTTGTTAAGTATCATAAAATTTGCATGGTATATAAAATATAGAGGCTAAATTTGCATGGTACTCCCTCCGTCCGGAATTAGTTGACGTTTTAGCCTAAAAACGTCAACCCGGGAATAACTAACGCGTTAGATAACTGTGCCGTCTCCCCTTGTGAGATTACATTTTTGACCCTAGTGTGATGAGTCATTCGACGACAAAACTACATGTCACTCAAGGACTAAGGGGGAAACGAAATTTGATTGAAATTCCTGAGCGCCAATTCAAAATTTTCATTCATCATTTCGACACAAAGGGTACAAACCTCTCACTTCCATCTTCTCCAACTCCTCCTTCTCTCTCGTTTCCATTCTCTCTTCCTCATACAAAATCAGGCAAAAAATGGAGGGATTTTATTTTGAGGATTCGCAGTATGACAGCTACTGTGAGTTCGACGGCAACAATAATATGATCGTGCCAGACTCGGTCGCGGTCGACGATGAAGAAATGGTTATGTCCGCAGAGAAAAAGACGATCTCCGACGAGATCGTGGAAGATACGTATGAGAGGGATGAGAAACACAACACTTTGTTGGAGGATGTGGGTGGGCAAGAAGAGAGTTCGTTGGTGAAGGTGAGTGACTTTGATTCGAATACTAGGTTTACTGATTCGGAGGATCAGTTACTTGCAAGGGTTACTGATTTCGCCAATAGAGTCAACGAGAGGAGGAAAGGAAAACCCCTTTTGGATTTTGATCTAAATGAATCACCCATTGTGGAAATTTCCCTCCCTCTTTCTCTGATAGTGCACGAAAGCAGAGGTTTTGATTTGAATCAGTTACCAACTGCTGATGATGAAGGCAAACCAGTGACTGAAGTAGTTCCTGAAGATAGGAATTTTGACCTGAACAAATTGCCAACCGCAGGCAGGTGGCAATTTACTCATGGTGTCGACGAGAGGAATTTCATCCTCATGTTGCACATCCTTGTACCAGGTTTCCATTAATTAATGTAATTTTCTGTTTTAATTTTATTTATTTTGGCAATTTAGTGCTTATTGGATCATGTAATTTCTGGATTTATGTTGCCAGAAATTGCATAATTTTGATTTTGACTTGTATAGAATTTGGTCCAGTAACTGTAAATGTGAAAATGAAGTGTTTGTATTTATGCGTATAAAGTGTTTGTTTTTATGTTTGTGTAAGTATTTTAATTTGTTCCATACAGATAACCAAACAATATGACAACATTAACATAACAATTCTCATTTATTGATAATATTAAACAGAAAATTGTCATTAGCATAACAATTCTCATTAGCATTTAAGTAGTACAACATGAAGTTTAGCTTGATTTAGGGATTGCAGGAAGCTTGTTGGCAAACCTATTTGATGCCCTCACTGCAGCATTCAGGTTGTCAAGAACCAACCTCAAATTATCTCTTTTTGGCTCCAACCTGCATTTGGTTTTGGCCAGTGGACAAAGGGCGTGGCCCATGGTGAGGATGAATTCCTCTGCATCCATACCTTCTTCATCATAAGCGTAGAGAACATCAGTTCTGATTTACTTAAGTCTCATACAAACTTCCGCAATCCTGTCAATCTGTTGCTCTGTGGAGAGCAACATGTGGTTCACCTCAGTAACTTCCTTGTGTAGGGCAACGCCAACTAAACCGGCGAGGGTTAGGATGTTCTCTGCCTCACGAGGATTCATGGTTATAGGATTGGAAGAGAAATGGTGGAATAGAGGTAAGTGGGAGTTTGTGTGTGATAAGCAATTGTTTGATAGTGTGTTGTATCAATGGAGTATTGGTTTTTTTATAAAGAACTCTTATTGAGTTCGTGACCAACAAGAAAACATAAAGATACGTGTTGATTGAGTGTAGATGCGGTAAGGGAAGCAGAGGAGGCAGAGGAAGTTGGAATGTGTGTTCAAACGGTGTTCCTGAGTGAACATGACTCTGAAAAGCCACCTTGGTGTCCATACCAATGAAATAGGGTAAGGTAAGCTGAGAGATTCTCGGCCATTACAGTTGAAATTCAACTTTTAATTTACTTTCCCTATTCAATTCAAACACGCCTATCCATTTTAATGCAATTTTCCAAAAATAAAATATTGTGATTCTTTTGGGATTCCTTTAGCAGCCGTTCACAGTTGTGGCATTCCAAGGAAACGTTGCAACGCCCCAAAACCCTAATCCTTGTGAGAAGAGACATAACTCCTCTATATAAATAAACACTCTGTGTCCCCTGTTTCTTCACTTCTATTTTTATTTATCAGTTATTCTCTGCATTACTGGATTTATATTGCTTGATTGTTGCTATGGATGTAAGAGAGGTAGAGAGTTATCTTGCAGGTGGAGGGGTTGTCGGCGGCCATATTGAGGCAGAGATTGAGGAGGCTACTCGTAGATTAGAGGCAACAAACCAGGACATCACCAGGCTTAATGGCCATGCTGCTAGGCTGAGGATGCTGAAGAACCATGAACAACAGCGATTTCATGCAGATGATGGCATTGTTATTGTTGACACGGTAAGCAACTATCTTGTGGCTCTAGAGTCAGCCATTCTACTCCTTGAAGCAAAGAATGAGAGCTTGGAGGCCACCATCAATATTGCAAGGCTGGCACAGAGTGCTTTGGACAGTTATGGCAACAAGATTCCAGTCATACCAAAAAATGAATGAGTAGTTGTATACATTATCAATCCCTATATACCCCCCATTTCCATTGTACCCCCCTTTCCATTTGAATAAAGATGTGTTCCAGTTTTCATGTTTTACTCAATCTCAGTTATTCTCTGCAATTAGTTTTCTTCAAGAACTTTGTTGGCAAAACAGGGGATATGTCATGATGTACGTAAATTGTTTCAAAACAACTGGAAAACAGGGGATATGTCATGATGTACATAAATGGATTCAAAACAACTGGAAAACAGGGGATGTGTCATTATGTACAACCTGTTAAAGTACAAAATATTCATACATTGATCCAAAATGTATGTTGTTGCTACCCGATTTTGGATTTAAAATTTTTCATTTGTCGCATTCTTATCATCAATTTTTCAAAAATCGTACTTCCATTTATTTTCCTCCAACTGATGTTTATTTTTACACTTAATGTCGTTTAAATTTTATTTCATACTTTTTCGCATCTTTATCACTTTTTCCGTTCGAACCCGTATCGGTTCCCGAGTCAAATTCTCGAAGCCAATGGTCGAACAACTTTGGTCATTAGCTACTTACTTTTTATTATTTTTCTAACTTGCACTATCTCTTTGTATTTTGTACAATTTTTATTTTAGCATTTTCTTACGCTCGAACTTCTATTGCTTGCAAGCAATTTTTTTATTGAACTGCGGCGAACCTTTCGTCGCTCATTGTATGTTAATTATTTCAGCTTATTTTATTCTACATTTTAGCATTTTTGGTTCGAGTTTTTATCCATTTTCAGGTAAAGTTGCCCGTACCATTGGCTCGAACCAATAAATAAATAATTTCCATCTCCATCTCATCACAACCGTTGGATTGGTCAACCATCCAACGGTCATCCCTCTTTTTTTCCTTTAAACCACCCTCCATTCCTCCTTGTCCCTACAACCGAAAAATCATCACCCTCATACTAACTTCCATCAACATTTAATGCATTTCACCTTCTCCCTCGCCATTTTTCTCATCTCCATAAATGCAGCTCACCTTCTCCTTCCAATCCATCACCTTGCCCATCATCCTCAACCTCTATAAATAGCACAATTCCAACATAAAAAATAGAGGGGGTTTTTTTTTGGGCTCTCTTTTGGCGAAAGCAAGCTTCTGTTTGGCGTCGAGAGGAAGAAGAGATCGCTGTTGTGCCTCGCCCCCACCGAGCTGTTGTGCTTCCAAGCTGCTCGCCACTGCTGTGCCTCGCCGCCATACTGCCGCAGCCTCGCCTGACCGCTGCGTCGCCACTGTCGGGCCGCCTGTCACGCCGCTGCCTTGCTCGCCTCTGCTCGCCTGTCACGCCGCTGCCGCTTGTTACCGTCGCCGATTGCTTTGCTGGAACGACACAGACGAAAAGAGGAAGATAATGTGCACTGCTGGTCCGCCGCCACACTCCGCCACACTGCCACGGCCGCTGGCACATGTGTTGCCGCCGAGTGCTGCCAACGCCTGAGCTAGTGCAACGCCGGAGCCGCTGGTCTGTTGTGGTCCGTTGCTCCATGTTTGCTGGCTCCTCTTGTGTTCAAAGGAGGAAGACGACGTGAAGGGAGATGGGAGATGATGAATAGGAGGTCGCCTCATTTTAATTAATCATGGGCTTGGCCTATGCCCCAAACGGGAAAGGAAGGAGGAGGAGATGGGTTGGTCATTTTAATGATAATGGGCTTGGCTTATGCAAAGCCCAAATGCAAAGGAGAAAGGGCTTTGCAGTTGATGGGCCCAACTAGTGGGCCCATGGGCCTAGTCCAATTTATTTCGATCCATCGCATTTATTTTTCGTAACGTTTTTCGTATGCCTGTACTATTTATTTATTTTCGCACTTGTACTGTTTATTTATTTTCGTATGCTTGCATGTTTAGTTATTTACTTTCGAATACTTGTATGTTAATTATTATTTTCGTATGCTTACATGTTCAATTATTAATTTCGTAGGCTTTTGCATGTTTAATTATTCTGCTTGCGTATAATTGTCAAAAATAATTATTTCACTTGCGTGCGTACAATAATTTTGATGCCGATTATTCGTATGCTCGTACTTTTTAATTAATTATTTCTGCATGCCTAAATAATCATTCCGCTCGCATCTAATCGCTAAAATTAATTATTTCGCTCGCGACAAGTCATTAAATATTTACCTATTTTTCGATTATCATTTTTCCCAAACTAATAATCTTGGCTTTGCAGGGCAAATCAATCGATGCCCTTCATATGTGCGCTTCCTGACTTCGTTCAAAAAGGGTATATCCGCCCGATACCCTCCACAAGTAAATGTTTCTTACCCTTTTATTTATTCCACGCTTTTTTCGCATATACGCTTGTATGCATGAATATTAGAATTGTGTAAATTCATCTGTTGGGCATGATCACGTAGTTTAGGACTTTTTTTATTATTCCTCAAACATGTTTAAACACCACTTTTTCCGGTAACCGTTTTTTTAGGATGTGACTCGGGTGCCTAACACCTTCTCGAGTCCATAATACGACCCCGAACCGTTATTCTCGGGTTCAGACCCACTTTGCCTTAGCTTTTTTATTTTTTATGCCATGACATTAGGTTCCCTAAACCTAGAAACAAATTAGGGTGGTGACTTTATTACATCATGTGAGATGAGTCCGATTTCGTCTCACATCCAGTCCCAAACCCGCATCGCATTAGGAAAATTCCAAAAAAGGGGTGCGATAGTTTGGCAACTTCACTGGGGATTAATAGGGTCGAAGCCGGATTCTTTTTTTGAGGTGTTTGTTTTTTTTATGATTTTTGTACATGATTAATTGTTTTTCATGTACTTAATTAATATGATAAATTCTTGTATTATCACATGATTTTTTTTATGCATGATTATTGTTTTTATTTGTTAATAAATTGTTCACATGATTCGTTGTTATTCGCTTTGATAAACTGTCATTGCATATGCAATTTCACGCATAATCCCTATCGCTGGGCATTTCCAAATAAGATTAGGAGGTTAGTAGTGAAGTCCTAGGACACGTGTCCCAGTAAGCTTTCACGAACGCTAAACTCGGACTTGAACCCCTAAATGGGTGAGCGCCCCGATCCTTTGATGTTTCGGTAAGCAATCACATATCCATTTACTGAGGGACCACTTTTATGGTATCGTCCGAGAGCCCTCCAGCCAGTTAGAAGCAGTAGATGTCACCCCAGCATATGCATCATATTGAAATGCGTATATTGTGACTTTGTTTCACTTTTTCCATATGATTTCTTAAAGTTTTCCACACTTACAACTGATCTCGCAATTTCTCTACATTTACAACTGTTTTCCTATGTTTCCAAATTTTTCGCAATTTTTTTCATTTACAAATTTTTCCTCAACTTTTCTATATTTACAAATTCTTCCATAATTCTTCCACATTTACAATTTTTTTTCCGCAAACTTTTCACGTTGGCAATTTTTTCCACGAAATTTCCATATTGGCAAATTTTTTCATAAATTTGTCATATTTGCAAATTTTTCTCGATTTTTTTTCATATTTGCAAGTTTTTTTGCAATGTCTCTCTGTTTACAAATTTTTCTACAATTTCTCAATATCTATAGATTCTTCCGCAATTTTTCACGTGTCAAATTTTTCCGCAATTTTTTCACGTGTCAAATTTTCCCGCAATTTTTCCACGTGTGCAATAATTTTCGCTATTTTTCCTCGTGTGCAATTTCTCCATAAATTGCTCCACGGGTACAACTTTTCCTACAGCTTTTCACATTGACAAAATTTTTCGAAAATTTTCCCATTTGAGTAAATTCTTCCGTAATTTTTTTCATGTATGAAAAAAAAATTCCCGCTATTTTTCACATGCAAATTCTTTCGCGATTTTTCCATGTTTATAATTTTGTCTCAATTATTTTTGTAATTCTCCATGTTTGCGATTTTTTATGATGCCTACATTATTGTTGTTATTGTACTTACCCCTCTCTTTCCCTCGCAGCGTGGAGACCTCGGGATGACATTTTGCAATCACTGCTTAAGCTTGTAACTATTTCACCTGTTTATTTTTCAGGAAAAAAATGGCTCCCAAAAAGCAAACTATTCCTCATAAGATACGCGCGACTAGACGACAAACACGAAAGATGACAGAGCATGGTAATATGGAAGAGACATTGTAAGCAAAGATAGCCAAACTAGAAGAACAAATTCGGGCCACTACGGAAAGGGTTGAACATGCTGAAAAGGAAAGGGATGAGGCAACGACTGATTTTTTGCCCAGTTTTTATCCTTTTCTTGCTCAAACAATGGGGTCAACCGCTTCATCTGTCATCGCTGGTATTTCCGTGCCTCCATGAGAGCCCTTTTTCCTTAATCCCAGTCCCCTTCAATTCGTTACGTCAGCTGTCTCGAACGCTGCAAACGACCCTATTATTGGCATTGATCCTTCTATGCCCCAATCATTCTCTAGTCAAAGGGTCCAGGAGAAGTGGCAGGATTCTTTCGTCAACTTCAGTCGACCTCAGCACATCGCATTGGCTATTCTGAACACTGTTATTATCACCGTCAGATAAGGTGGTGCACCTCTTGATCCTCCTATGACTGGGCCCATGCTCAATCTCGGCAAGAAGGAGATCCACCATGAATCTCAGTTTTTCCTCGTGCCTGAGAGCCATTCCATCATCCACCTAGAATCTCAGTACCTCCTCTCTCCTCAAGACCATTCCACTCAATTCACAATTCCTGGACCTTCGAGAACTCAGCCTCCTAGGGGCAATCAGATACAACCACAGGTCTCCTTTGGGTATCCGTCAGCTACTGGTTTTGGCACCAATAAAATAGAGGGGCCAAGTGTCGACAGGTTGAGTTTGTTAGAAGAGAGAATAAGGGTTGTTGAAGGGACCGATCCTTTCGATCCTATAAGACCTGAAGACATGTGCATGGTACCAGGGATAACCATGCCCCCGAAGTTCAAAATCCTGGAGTTCGAGAAGTATACTTGGATTAAGTGTCCCAAAACTCATCTCAAGATCTACTGCAACAAGATGGCCGAGGTGATCCATGATGAGCCACTACTGATCCACTTGTTTAGAGAGAGTTTGGCCAAGCATGCATTGACTTGGTATATGAGTCTGGATAGGAATAAAATCAGGACTTGGAGGGATTTATATGACACCTTCTTTAAGCAGTACAAGTTCAATATGGAAGTGGCGCCGGACCGTTCTGATCTGCAGAACCTGGAGAAGTGAACCAGCGAATCGGTGAAGGCATATGCTCAAAGATGGAGAGAACTTGCTGCCAAAATTTCTCCTCCCCTAAGCGACAAAGAACTCGTATCAATTTTTTCGAGCACTTTCCAAGCTCCTTACTACACTCATCTCATCTCCAATCCGTCCAGCAGCTTCTCTAACATGGTCCTAGTGGCGGAGAGAGTGGAACAAGGAATCAAATCTGGAAGGATCTTTGTTCCCACGCTAGAGGAAACACCCAAGAGGGCACCTATTATGGAGGAAGATGTCAACTTCGTCTCCCACCGACCTAGTTGCAGGCAACCTTTTCCGTCGCCTCTGTCACAAATACAACCCACACAATCCAGACCGTACAATCCACCAAACAACCAAAACCAGGAGCCACTGCCACCTCTTCCAGCCCCAGTATGGGAAGTTTTCGAACATCTTGTAGCAACTGGGAAAATCATACCAACCCCAGTCCGACCTCTCCAACCTCCTTGCCCAAAGTGGTATGATCTTGATGCTAGATGTGTGCGTACCAAGCTGGAACTCAAGGCCACATCATAGAAAACTGCTCTACTCTTAGAGGAAAAGTAGATCGTCTGATCAAGAGTGGACTAATCTCTTTTAAAGGACGCAATATGATCGTCAACCCTCCTCCTACTAACTCTTGAATGAACGCTCTCCTGGCCCATGGTGGATCCATTCTACTTAATTTTTCAGTGGCGATACCTACAATATTTTGTACATTAGTCGAGCCTACGACTATAAACAAGGGCGCTTTGTGGGAAGCAACCCACGTGTTCTTTTCAATATTTCTATTTTTATCAGTTTTAATTTTTAATTCAGAATTTTGGGATACCCTTCCCTCCATACTTACTATTTAATTCCCCTCTAATTTCAGGTGCAACAAGACTAAAAAATTGGGGGGCAAGAAGTTGAAATGACGACCAGAAGAAGGCGTCAGAGAGCGTCAAAGATTGGACACATTTTTACCGGGGGCAAAGCATAGGGATCGGTAATTTGCCATAAAGAGCTCGTTACGTCCATCCTCCCCTTGCATTCAGATCATCGCTATTCAGCAAAAAAAGAGGAGACCTTTGCTGTCACCAAATGCCCTTTGCCAATAATTCTTCATCTTGGTGAAGAAACATAACAATGATAGATGTGTGCTCTTCAGGGACCCCAATCCACATACTTAATGCATTCCGACTCTATGCTACAACGATATTTACGCCCTACACGGCCCCCAACTGCAAATTCAAATTCAAACATAGGTCAAAATTTTCATGTTTTGAATTTGATCACCACAATCATTCTCGGCAAGATCTCTCCGTGTACAGGCACCATGATCGTACGGTGGAGATCAGGCCTCTAATATGTAGGCCAGACGATGTTCAAGCTATATTTCTCGGACAAATCAAATCAGAAACTGGCCATCCCAGCATAAAAGATGTCTTATCGTGAAGAGTAGTCAAGGGGGTGAATCTGGAAAGATTTTAAAACGGTCACTACAATGAGTTGGCTTCTTTGCAGAATATCTTGCACCTGCAAACAACCAGTCTCAAGGTTCATTTTGAACTCATCTTTCCTTGGCAATCTGACCAAGTCCAGAAGCGATTTAGCTATTTCAAAGGCTGAATCCACATGAGAAAACTACACATGCAATCCCGAGCAAGGAGTTATCATCTGATTATCCAGAAAACTGTCTAAGCTTAGAACACTAGTCAAGAACTTAATGGCCATTCATTTGAAATGTTGCGATTAGCTATGTTGATAGCAATACTATTATCCAATTTGAATACAAAAGATGTGGGATCAAAGTCACCAAGCCTATTCCGCGCTAACAAGCCTGTTCGGGGGTGTAAGTTGTCGGAGCTTGTCTCTCCATTCGCCTCCTCGGAAAATTCTATCATCAAGACACTACCGTCGCCAGGTGCCTCTTGCAAGCAGGACCCTTTGACCTTACAGAAACATGACGAATAGGTGTTCCCCTAGGGTCCCGATCAACATACTTAAATCGGTCATGTTCTGTGACATATGGACATTTACGCCCCGCCATGCTCCAAACTACTGACTCAAATTCAATCATGGTCAAATCTTTCATGTGTCGAATTTGATCTTGTTCCAAAGCAAACACCGGTGTCTCTCTTCCAAAGCAGTTGATCATGATCGAACGGGTATTAATCCTTTCATGAGCGGGTAGCTTCTCAGGGATGACTATTACCCATGATCGAATGACCTTCTCTTCATTATCACTCTGGGGGAATGAATAAAAGCTTCCCTTTGTATCTCAGTCAAGCTCACCAGCCTAGTGGTTCAAAGGGGTTGTCATCTCCTCAGCCATCACGATTCTAATGTCCAGCAAAAATCCAACGACGACCAAACGAGCAGAAGCCACAGGATAACATGTTGATCTCGTCATGGTCATCGCCTAAGAAGGTGCCACCAAGTCAAAGCTTCAGAGCCAAACAAGATCGTGGGTATCGAAATTCATCATGAGCAGAATCAGAAGGCCTTGAGTCGTTGACACTGCATCACATTTTCAATCCTCTATATCTGGGGGCAAGCAAATCGGATGAGGGAGCCTTCGGAGAAGCCATCTCGTTTGTCCACCTCGTACCTTGATCATGACACATACTAAATGGGCATCATTCAAAGTCTGTCATTGTGACGTTGATCTACGCAAGGGCCCAACTCAAGCGCAAAATCTTTAAAAGAGCATTCTCCGAAATGTGGTGCATGGACTTCATTTTCTGGATCCACCACAACAGTCGCGAACCCTCATTAAAGGAGTTTCCCATCCCTTCGAAAGGTGAAGCAATGTCTTTCCCCGAGGATGACATTGAAAGTTAGGCCAGAACCAGTGCATTCCCAAAAGCAACCCACTCAATTAGATCGGCTACGAAAAGATCGGTCACAATAAGTCCGGAACACCAATATGCATGTCTGCAAGGTGTAAAGCCATCAACGTTCTTCTGCTTATCTTATCCAGGACTGCGAGTGCTACTCTCGTCCGGATATAAAATTCAGCACCAACATCCCAGTGGGCAGCAACGCCCGAGGGGATCCTTCATTCCAAGTCCAGCACCAACATCCCAGTGGGCAGCAACGCCCGAATGAATTCTTCATCCCAGGGGGCAGTGGTGCCCGAATGGATTTTTCTTTCCGCATCAACCTTCCTGCGGGCAACAACGCCCAAATAGAACTTTCATTTTTGTTCCCCATCAAAATCTCAATGGTCGGTAACATCCAAACATAATTCCGCAAAGCATGAATGGGTCTCGACATCCGATCAGAATCATGACATGCTTGCCAATAAGCCTCACTAGAAAAGGGAGAGTTTAAAACCTATTGATTACATTGTCCATTTTCCTAAATCGCCCTTCAGTCCTACCCATTGTTTCTCCCTTATTTTTGCAGGAACTCGAATCCTACTATGGCTACTTGCATAGTGCTCAACGAGACTGAGGAATCCTCCTCTTATCAACTCTTGAATGACCATCTTGTGTACCTTGACTGCCATGCCACGCGTATCAGGGAGTCCATTATGCATTCTACGCTGGGGGCAACCTTTTGGAAATGCCTCACTCTCATCCATTGTGGCGGCTCAGTTCCCCCCATTTTCATCCTTTGCGGCGACCACACCCTGTTGTCCTCTTTACATCAGCATTCGAACTTTACGAGGTCCTCGCCCTGGTTTCAATCTACATTCCTACGTGAACATCGCAGTGGACATCAACGTCAGAGTGAGGTTTACATTCATATTCCCGCAGCAGCGCCTTGCGTCGACCTCAGCACTTTTACTGCACATATCAGAGAAGTTCATTTTCCTCTCTACCTCTTTAAATTTTTGTACAATCATACATTCCCGCATTAGGGGCAATTTTTTTTTTTATTATTCATTAAATTCTTGCGAGTGGTCATGCCCTCACGTTTTGCTTGCAAAATTGCTAAGAGTTTTTGACTTTGAAAACTGTGCATAAAATTCCTTGAATAAAATCCACACTACCCTCGAATTTTTCAAACCTTCCATAGATTGAGCATGTTCAACATGTTACTGCATCAAGGATAACTTGTACATCAAGTTGAAATTGTATGACATACATGATCTCGCCTGCTAGCTCTTATATCTACGACATGTTTAGACGTAAACAGTCACAAATACATCCCTGTGAGCATTTTGGGTCTCCACACCTTATTTCCTTCATGAGTGCGAATGCCGAACTAAGTGCTAGTTGGATTTGCATAATATCTAGGGTACATGTACCATCAGACATGGGATAGCAGTAAAATGACAGGGGACTTTGCTCTTTGCTTCCACCTTTCTTTGGTCTTCTCATTCTTTTATCTTCAAACACTTGCTTTTGCTCTCTATTTAATTCATTTATTTTCTAAACCGCTTGTAAAATCTTCCATTTCCACTTGAACTCCCCTTTAATAAATGAGTAGTGCCCAACTGAGGTTGTCAGCCGAAGGTAAGGTGCATATCAAACGTAGTCCGAATATAGAAGAGAAGGGAAAGAGAAACTCCCGAGGATTTCTGATGATTAATGCCAGAAAATGGGCCAAATAAATCAAGACTTGAAGGCCCCCGCCAAAGACAAGACGAAATGGTACTTGCTTTGCTTGCAAAAAAAAGAGGAAGAAAGAAAAAGAAAAAAAAAAGAAGAAAAGGAAAAAGAAAGAAAAAGGCAAAAAAAAAAAAGAAGAAAAAAAGAGAGAGAAGTGTTTAAAAAACACATCGAAACAAAAGCAGAAGCAAGTACAAAAAGAGCCCCCAGGATCTGCTCTAAAAACTCCCTCGAAAAAATCACCCCCGTGAAGATCCAAGAACTTGGGCACAATGCCCTCAAAGTAATCAAGAAGGAGCATCCCCTGTGAAGGTTCAAGGATTGATGTGCTTCATCAACAACAAAGTGATGTCCAAAGGAAAACGGATCATCCCCGACGAAGATCAAAGAATTTGAGCACTTCGCCCTCAAAATGACCAAGAAGGAGCATCTCCAGCAAAACTCAGGCGCTTCGCCGACAAAAGATGATCTCAGGATAAATCATCCCCAGAGAACTTGTGCACTTTGCCCTCAACGCGGACAATCAACAAGCACTGCTCATTAAACCCTTTTTTTCTATTAAAAACCACTTCCTTGCTAAACAGATTTTTCCCATATTCTGTCTTTCTATCTACTTCCTTTTCTTTTCCCCAGCAAAGACCTTTCGATTATATGAAGGCCCATGCATGTGCATCTTCATTCGAAGTTTATTCACTCGGATTGACATTGCAAATCTGACTCTGTGCTATGTTTGTTGCATTTTTATGAGTGTAAACACGCAGCCTTGTTTCTGAGTGTGAGCGCAAACACTAGTATCCGGTGAGGATTGCCTACGTCTATATGTTGTGGGAAAGTCTTGTCCTTGAGATCGTTATCTCCTGGGCAAGATGCAGATGCTTTTCTAGGCTTGTATCAAGCATGCTTATATGATAGAAACTGGATGACATGTTCTCTAGAAATGCATAAACTTGTTGAATCTTCTCTTGATAGGGAAGTTGCTTTTATAAAATGTTGGGGGCAAACCTTAGGGTAGTGTGGGAATACCTTCATATACATCATATATGATTTGATTACATTGTTTCTATTTATCAATTGCTTTCTCTTTTTCCATCCATATTGTTGCTCCGTATTTGTTTCCTCCCTATTTGCAGGATACAGATATGCTTCAGTGGAATCCCTGCAAATAAATCCATCCAATAAACACCTGAACGGAGTACGTTGCCACTCCTCAATCAACTTCGTGTGGCGGCCCATCTTCCCCACCATCATCGACATCCGAATGGAGCATGTTACCACCCCACCATCGATTTCGTGCGGCGAATCATACTCCCCCACCATCCGATCAATATCCGAATGGAGTACGTTACCACTCCCAATCAACTTCGTGCGGTGGATCACGCTTCCCCACTGTCCGAGCATCCGAATGGAGATACGTTACCACCCACCTTCTAAATTTTGTGTGGCGGTTCAAAACCCCACCTTTTAAACTTTTGTGCGGCGGTTCAAAACCCCACCTTTCAAAATTTCGTGCGGCGGTTTAAAACCCCACCTTTCAAAATTTCGTGTGGCGGTTCAAAACCCCACTTTCCAAGTTTTGTGTGGCGGTTCAAAATCCCACCTTCCAAGTTTCGTGTGCCGGTTCAAAACCCCACCTTTCAAACTTTGGTGTGGTGGTTCAAAACCCCACCTTTCAAAATTTCGTGTGGTGGTTCAAAACCCCACCTTTCAAACTTGTGTGGCGGTTTAAAACCCCACCTTCCAAGTTTTGTGTGGCGGTTCAAAACTCCACCTTTCAAAAATTTCGTGTGGCGGTTCGAAACCCCACCTTTTAAAATTTCAAAACTGCATCCGAATGGAGATAAGTTACCACCCACCTTCTAAATTTTGTGTGGCGGTTCAAAACCCCACCTTTCAAAATTTCGTGTGGCGGTTCAAAACCCCACTTTCCAAGTTTTGTGTGGCGGTTCAAAATCCCACCTTCCAAGTTTCGTGTGCCGGTTCAAAACCCCACCTTTCAAACTTTGGTGTGGCGGTTCAAAACCCCACCTTTCAAAATTTCGTGTGGCTGTTCAAAACCCCACCTTTCAAACTTTTGTGTGGCGGTTCAAAACCCCACCTTCCAAGTTTTGTGTGGCGGTTCAAAACTCCACCTTTCAAAAATTTCGTGTGGCGGTTCGAAACCCCACCTTTTAAAATTTCAAAACCCCACCTTCCAAGTTTCGTGTGGCGATTCAAAACCTACTTTTTGGTCTTGTCATGCGGTGACTTGGTTACCCACGTTTGTGTGACGACTTGGTCATCCACTTATCAGTCTTGTCGCGGCTATTTGGTCACCCGAGTTAGTGTGACGACGTGGCCACCCGTCGCCAACATGCGTCTTTTCAATGTTGTAAGCGGTTCGTCCCCATAACATGCGTCTTTTGAATGTTGTAAGTGGTTCGTCCCCACAACATGCGTCTTTTCAATGTTGCAAGCATTCGTCCCCACAACATGTGTCTTTTGAATGTTGTAAGCCTTTCGTCCCCACAACATGTGTCTTTAAAGGTCGCGTAAGCGGTTTGTCCCCACGCACTTTACTTTCTGCACTTTACTTTACTTTTCGCAAATTACTTTCTGTCTGCATTCACATTCCTTTAACTTGCATTAAAATTTATGCACTACATCCTTTTAAAATTTCCAGCATATCATTCTTCATTTAATTTCCTGCATCAATCAGCGACGGCCTACGAGTACGACCCTCGATGGAGCCGAAATATACATTTTTCTGCATCAATCAGCGACGACCTACAACCCTCGACGGAGCTGAAGTTTACATTTCCTGCACAGAGTCCGAGAGTTGCAGTGTCCCCGTTCGGATCTCAAGTTTACGTTTCCTGCATCAACGTCTGAGAATTGCGGTGTCTCCGTTCAAATGTCAACTTTCATTTCCTGCATAGAGTCCGAGAGTTGCGGTGTCCCCGTTCGGATCTCAAGTTTACATTTCCTGCATCGACGTCTGAGAATTGCGGTATCCCCGTTCGGACGTCAAATTATGTTTTCGCACTTTACTTTCAGCACCAAGGTATGGACTGCGAGTGCTACCCTCGCCCAACCTGATTTACTTTCCTGCACCAAGGTATGAACTACGAGTGCTACCCTCGCCCAACCTGATTTACATTTCTGCTAATTTACTTTTCATCCCATTATCCGGGACAAGTCATTTACATTTCTGCATCTACTTTTCATCCCATTATCAGGGAGGTTTGCATTTACATTTTGCATTTTTCAAACCATTGCGGGTTCGGGAGCAACCATCTTTACTGCTCATCAAAAATTGTAATCGAGATTTTTGATAAGACAGTAAAGAGGGGGCAACTGTTGCTACCCGATTTTAGATTTAAAATTTTTCATTTGTCGCATTCTTATCATCAATTTTTCAAAAATCGTACTTCCATTTATTTTCCTCCAACTGATGTTTATTTTTACACTTAATGTCATTTAAATTTTATTTCATACTTTTTTCGCATCTTTATCACTTTTTTCGTTCGAACCCGTATCGGTTCCCGAGTCAAATTCTCGAAGCCAATGGTCAAACAACTTTGGCCATTAGCTACTTACTTTTTATTATTTTTCTAACTCGCACTATCTCTTTGCATTTTGTACAATTTTTATTTTAGCATTTTCTTACGCTCGAGCTTTTATCGTTTGCAAGCAATTTTTTTTATCGAACTGCGGCGAACCTTTCGTCGCTCACTATATGTTAATTATTTCAGCTTATTTTATTCTACATTTTAGCATTTTTGGTTCGAGTTTTTATCCATTTTCAGGCGAAGTTGCCCGTACTATTGGCTCGAACCAATAAATAAATACTTTTCATCTTCATCCCATCACAACCGTTGGATTGGTCAACCAGTGGATGGTCAACCATCCAACGGTCGTCCCTTTTTTTTTCCTGTAAACCACCCTCCATTCCTCCTTGTCCCTACAACCGAAAAATCCTCACCCTCATATTAACTTCCATCAACATTTAATGCATTTCACCTTCTCCCTCGCCATTTTTCTCATCTCCACAAATGCAACTCACCTTCTCCTTCCAATCCATCACCTTGCCCATCATCCTCAACCTTTATAAATAGCACAATTCCAACATAAAAAATAGAGGGGGTTTTTTTTTTGGGCTCTCTTTTGGAGAAAGCAAGCTTGCTGTTTGGCGTCGAGAGGAAGAAGAGATCGCTGTTGTGCCTCGCCCCCACCGAGCTGCTATGCTTCCAAGCTGCTCACTGCTGTGCCTCGCCGTCGTACTACCGCAGCCTCGCCTGACCGCTGCGTCGCCATTGCCGGGCCGCCTGTCACGCCGCAGCTCGCCTGTCACGCCGCTGCCGCTTGTTACCGTCGCCGGTTGCATTGCTGGAACGACGCAGACGAAAGGAGGAAGATGACGTGCGTTGCTGGTCCGCCGCCACACTGCCACGACCGCGCCACGCCACTACCGCTGCTACATGTGTTGCCGCCGCCTGCTGCCAAAGCCGGAGCCGCTGGTTTGCTGTGGTCCGTTGCTCCATGTTTGCTGGCTCCTCTTGTGTTCAAAGGAGGAAGACGGCGTGAAGGGAGATAGAAGATGATGAACAGGAGGCCAAGCCTCATTTTAAAGGGAAAGGAAGGAGGGGGAGATGGGTTGGTCATTTTAATGATAATGGGCTTGGCTTATGCAAAGCCCAAATGCAAAGGAGAAAGGGCTTTGCAGCTGATGGGCCCAACTAATGGGCCCAATTTCTAGGCCCAGCGGGCCTAGTCTAATTTATTTCGATCCATCGCATTTATTTTTCGTAACATTTTTCGTATGCCTATACTATTTATTTATTTTCGCACTTGTACTGTTTATTTATTTTCGTATGCTTTCATGTTTAGTTATTTACTTTCGAATACTTGTATGTTAATTAATATTTTTGTATGCTTGCATGTTCAATTATTAATTTCGTAGGCTTTGGCATGTTTAATTATTCTGCTTGCGTATAATTGTCAAAAATAATTATTTCACTTGTGTGCGTACAATAATTTTGATGCCGATTATTCGTATGCTCGTACTTTTTAATTAATTATCTCTGCATGCCTAAATAATCATTCTACTCGCATCTAATCGCTAAAATTAATTATTTTGCTCTCGACAAGTCATTAAATATTTACCTATTTTTCGATTATCATTTTCCCCAAACTAATAATCTCGGCTTTGCAGGGCAAATCAATCGATGCCCTTCATATGTGCGCTTCCTGACTTCGTTCAAAATGGGTATATCTGTCTGATACCCTCCACAAGTAATCTTTTCTTGCCCTTTTATTTATTCCACGCTTTTTTCGCATATACGCTTGTATGCATGAATATTAGAATTGTGTGAATTCATCTGTTGGGCATGATCACGTAGTTTAGGACTTTTTTTATTATTCCTCAAACATGTTTAAACACCTCTTTTTCCGGTAACCTTTTTTTTAGGATGTGACTCGGGTGCCTAACACCTTCTCGAGTCCATAATACGACCCCGAACCGTTATTCTCAGGTTTAGACCCACTTTGCCTTAGCTTTTTATTTTTTATGCCATGACATTAGGTTCCCTAAACCTAGAAACAAATTAGGGTGGCGACTTCATTACATCATGTGAGATGAGTCCGATTTCGTCTCACATCCAGTCCCAAACCCGCGTCGCATTAGGAAAATTCCAAAAAAGGGGTGTGACATGTGCACAATTGTAGCTTTCAATACATACATTTATAATCCAAAACAGTTACACTTTGTTAATCCAATCCTTGACATATCCAATAGATTGGGTCATCAAAATTAAACTAAATACATAACACAGTATGCCACTACACTACCAGCTGCACAATATGCACTAACTACAAAAAATATCAAAGTGCATTTACAAGCCATTCAAAAAATTCAATTACATCTTCATGATTGCAACCAGCCGGTGACAGGGTGTTTAAAGCAGTCGAAATTCACAACCACCATCGCCAAAAATTCCTGCAAACACATAAGAAAATTCAATGCATCTCCCAAAAATTCAAAACACATTCGTATATAGAAAACACAAATGTAACAGGTACCTCAAATATGCTATGGAGAGATTAAACCAATTGCATTGGCAAACACCTCTAGGCAGCAACAAATGCTTCTTGGTAAAGCCCCTAATCTTGCAAGTGAATGCTTCTTCATGTGGGGGATCTTGTATGTGTTACTCCCATCACATTTTAACACCTCAACCATGCAAGTCTGTAATGTTAAGAAGATGAAATTATTGTTCTTCACTGAGGATTTTTGATATGCATCTTCAATAGCCACAATCAATTGAATAAGGGACATAGCACACTCTTTGCTTTGGAGTGACTGAATTGCTCTAAAGAAGCCTAAGTCCAACACATTCAAATTAGGAGAATTAGGAGGCTGACACACAAGAGATACATTCAAACCACTGGACTCAACTGCACATAAGAAATCAAGGTCATCAAAGTGAATATGGGACTTCGCATTGTCTTGTTGAATGAAAATGGGTTCCAAGATACTCTCTCTAGGCCATTTATTGGCAATAACTGGCAACACGTTCTCTATCATGAAGGATCTAATCACATTTCTGGTTATATTGGCAATTGGTTTAATCTCTAAAGTACCTCGAGGTCTGTTTTGACTCGACCTAATAGCTGCTACAGACTCCACTAAAGGGAATACCCCAATTTTACCATCAAAAATACAAATGCCATTAGAATCAAATCTTGGCCTCGCAACAGTTGCCAAAAACATAACTTTGGGAATGAAATTAGAGTTCTTAATGGATCTCACTGGATCATTCTCTTCACGCGTTAGATAATATCTCTGTGATCGCTTGCTAAAAAAGAACCATTTCTCGTCGATATGCATGGTGTTCTCCGTATGCTTGAAAGTTGGAGAACGTGGAACTGTGGCAGGATCAATAGATGAGAGACAGTGCTTGATTTTACTGGTCTTATTGTCCCGTGTCAATGAGGGTTTGATTGCGTTTGTGTGGCGCCTGAGTATTCCCTCTTTTAACCACTTAGACCAAACTTCCTTAGACATACCCAAGACAAGGGTCACGGCTCTAATGGTTGTCCTCTGCCCTAGACATCTCTCAGCCTCTCCACATCAAACTCAATCCTTTTACGCCCACAATTCCTCACTCTTAGACTCTGATGGTCGTGGGTTCTTGATTCCCTTGCACGTTTCCAGAGTCTTTGCATTGATCGAATACCAACTCCAAACATTTCTGCAACAACCCTAGTTGACCCTTTCTTCAAAATCCCGTTACGCATCCTTTCTAGCAAGCACGCGTATGCTTGCTGTCTTTCTAAACCGCTCAACTCTTTCCTGCGCACTATCTATTTCAACAACAAACAACATCACAAAGGAAAATTAAAAGGAATTGGAACTTAAATTAAAGAAATTGAAATGGAAGGAGGCCACCTTCAGTTTGCAGAGACAAGTTTTCTGCTTCTTCTCGAAGCTCTGGATTGTTCCAGGCTTCATCAACACCCAGTTCTGGACCATTGAGATTGAGATTATTGGTTTCGAAGAAAGAATTGAGAGTGGCATCCAAATTCTCAAGCCCGACCGCGTTAGACGTTGAGGATTGTGGGCTGTGTGGAAATCCGTTTAGATCAAGGTCTACTGAAGGCATTTCAGAGCCCCAAAAAATTTCGGGTGATGGAGAAAGGGGGTGATCGATTTGAAAAGGTTGGAGTATGAGGGAGTCAGATATTTGTAATCCATTTCGGATTCGAAATTATTTGATGTGTTTCGAATGGAGGGAAATAAGTTGCGCTCAATTTTTGCCCAAATTTTTGGTGTAAGGATGGCGGGCTAAGGTTTGCGATGGATTTCGAAATCGGGAAGGGGATTTGATGAAGGATAGGAGACGCGTTTCTCAACGTTAAATATAGGCTGGGACGAGCTCGAACTGCGCCAACAAGAAGATTTGGGTCGGTGTCTCAAAATGTTACCGTTGGAAAGAACTGGCCCACAGACAAATTCTAACAGAAACTAGGCCGCTACAGTCGCAAGCCAGGTCACCCTTAATAACCGTCACGGAGGGAGTATATAACTACATTATAGTTTAAATATCATAGTAAAAAGTTATATTAATTCTATTTCTCATAGGCATTATTGGTATTTTTATATTAAAATTTGGGTGAAATAGTTTTGCACATGAACTTCACATATTTACATTATAAAGATGAGATTTACATATTTACATTATAAAGATAAATTAGTGTTAGAAAATAGGAAAACATATATGAAAAAGAGCAACCTCAAATATAATCAATTTATAGAAGAAAATAATTAACGATTAGTATTCAATCTTAAGTAATTAAAATTGATAAAAAATGTTATAGTTTTAAATTAAAATCATCTTCACATAAATTCTGCCCGTCGTGACAAAATAACGTTGGGTACAAATGTTTTACTAATTTTCCTCTTTAATTTTTATTGTTTACGGTTACATTTAACAATTCACAATCCAAAACTCTGATTAAAACAATAAATAAAAAATCCCCTTTTTCCACTCATCAATTTCTTCCGTTTTCCCCTCTTGTACACATCTTCGCCGGCACAGCTTGTATCTTCCTCCTCCATAGTCACCACCACTAACGGTCGAAAAGCTTCGTCGACGAACCCTTTTCGTTCTGGGAACCGGGTGGCAGACCGTTCCTGGTAAGTTACTATGCAGTTCCAGTTCCAGTCACCTGGCTGCTTCGCAATTACTCAGAATGCCAGGAGACTTGACTATTATACTAGCTGTAAATTAGGGTTTTGGATTTACATTTCTAGGCTTTGATATTATTATAAAATAAGCTGAATGTTTATGTTTGTTGATGTAGTGTGTTAAATCATGGTGGGCTGGGGAAGGCATTTGCAGTCATTGTTTCGTCAGGTTGGGAGGAGGGTAGAGCATAATTACAGTGCTTCTGCCAACATCTCTTCTTCATCTTCCCGCACAGAGTCATCTCTTTTACATGGTTAGTCTACCTTGTTATCCTTTATGGTTCAAGTTCTCTGAAATTATTTGAACCGAATCCTAGTTATTGATGCTATAATACACAGTGAATCCCTTCGAGTCTAAATTTGCATACGAGTTGAATCCATTTTCTATAATGCGGTGAAATAGAGGAGATCACTGTACCTACTTTGCAAATCTTTTGCTTTGGTCCCTTCTGGTGATTTGAATGTACTTTCAATTACATTGTTAAGAGAGGGGAAATCAAACCAGGGTCTATGTTTTTTTTGTTACTGGAATGTCATTGTTGTTGTCCATTGGAGTAATTTCAGAGTTGAGTAATGTGGATCATCCTTTGCAGGGGAATTATCTTACTTACCGAGATTGTGGAAGGCACCATCTGCCAACATTTCGAGGCCTTTTTATCAGTATTTTCAACAAGCGGTAATTCTACCTCTACTTTTCTCTTCACTTTGTTTGTTTTTGTAATGCACTTGAAGGTCTCAACATCTTCTGTCATGGTAATATGGCAAATATTTTATACAAGAGACATCTTAGGACATAAATATATTACTCTTGTGGAAGTCACATCAATTTTGTTTCGTGGGCCACTGGGATGGGTTTTCAAGTTTGGTGTGGTTTTTTCATTTGGGGGTATTTTCTGGTTGACCCACCCTCTTCCTCGGGGATCCTAGATGAGGGAACCCTGGGAGAGCTGCAGACTAGAATGACTGAGTCAATGCTGCAAGTTTTCTGTTTTAAGTTTTAATAGACATGATGCTATTGTATTAGTTCATAAACACACGGGCTGTGCAATTTGAATGTTTGCATATGGGCTTTTTGGTTCTCATTGTCAAATAACTTATTTTAAACTGTATTCACTTGTTTAGATGCACTTAAATATGAATTGAGACTGATTCTTAGTCTTGTATATGTTTTTCTTCTTTTCATTATGTACTTCATGGTCTGTTGATGTTATTGGTTACAGGGAATCTCCAGTTCAAGGAAATTGCTAGCAGGTTCTTCAGAGGAAAAACCAGTCCCATCTCCATTGACTCCTGTATTAGCATTAAGTAGTGGGAAAACTGAAGAGCAGAAGGCACTGTCTAAACCCTCTAAAGTTCAAGCAGTATTGAAGGGCATAAAACAGGTCCGTGCTGCAAGTGTTTTGTTGGTGCAATGTACAGTTAAATTTCTTCCTTTTGAGAATACCCTTTTTGGCGAAAACCAAGTTAATATGGATAATCAATAAATTGTCGGTATATATTAAGACTCAACTCAAAGTGTCACACAAGGTGGCTTTAATCATTCACCGAGCCTAGTAAAATCCTTCTTTATCTTGAGTTCTGTGAAGCTTCTTTCCTTGCTATAGCTAATAATCATTGTTTTGGAAGATGCATCTGTTTCTTGTTTACTTGTAAGTTTGATTGATTTTCTTATATAAAGACCCAGCTCATAGTGAAAAAGAAAAAAGTCTGTGACGTCCTTCCAATCTATTGGTTAAAGCCGCACAGTGTGAACAAGTTGCACACAAACAGACATTCTTGTTAGATGCTTTTTAAATTTCTCGTATGTTGTTTTGATTCCATGATAATCTCTGTTGACTAGAAAAGTTTCCTGTCATTTTCCTATTCAAGAAGCCTGGTTATAAGCCTCTGCCTAGAACTATTGAAGCATAAATGGTAGATGTTTTTTTCTCACCACTGGATGAACTCTGTTGTGATTTGATTTCTTAGCTTGTAATGATGTGCCTTTATTAAGGTGAAAGAAGTGCGTAATGTCCTTCCAATCTATTGGTTAAAGCCGCACAATGTGAACAAGTTGCAAACAGCCATTCATGTTAGACAAGCTTTTTTAATAGCTCCTATGTTGTTTTAATTCCATGATAATCTCTGTTGGCTTGAAAAGTTTGCTGTGATTTTCGCATTCAAGAAGCCTGGTTACAAGTCTCTGGACAGAACTTTTGAATCATAAACGGTGGATGGTTTTTTTCTTAGCAGTGGATGAAATCTGTCATGATATTTGACTTCTTAGCTCTTGTCATGATGTACCACGATTAAGGTGTCTAAGATAGATACACTATGTTAAACAGGCAGAGAGTGCTCCTTGCATGTTTCCTGTTTGGTCTGATATGGCATATCCTTAGTCCACATGTGGTTTAATTGAATTCGAGACGCTTCTTGCTCTTTTGACCAGTTTTAGCTTACTGGTTTCAGAGTCCCAAGAAGTTGAACTTGGTTGCTGCATTAGTTCGTGGTATGCGTGTTGAAGATGCATTAATTCAGTTACAAGTGACGGTAAAGCGAGCTTCAAAAATTGTCTATCAGGTGATATTATATATCTCGTTAGTGCTTCAATGTACACAATTTTGGAGATCATTATGAAAATAGAGTTTCGTTTGTTTCCCATGATTGTAGTTGGGTTGATTATATCATAAACTTTGCTAGCCTGTTTGAATTATTTAGTTATTGAAATTGAAGATATGACTTTCTAGAGACAGCAGACATAGAGTTATCTTGCAAAATGTCTTGTCATCATGGAGGTTCGGGTTCTGAAATCAAATTCAAGGTTTTTGATGTATGATCTGGTCTTGGTTGCAAACAATGTCCTGAAATGGATGTGTCCGTGACTTTTGAAGGCTCATCTTGAATAAGGGAACCTAGGGGTATCCTTTTTGACATTTCTGATAATGACTAGATTTCTATGTTAAGAACTGAAGTCTGTTCATCCGAAAATAAAAAATAAAATTTGAAGTCTATACTATATTGTACAGGTTATCCATTCAGCTAAGGCAAATGCAACTCATAATCATGGGTTAGATCCAGATCGGCTCCTTGTTGGTAAGTATTTCAATGATTTTGTTAACTAATTTTTGTTTGAACTATGCTTACCATTGTTTCTCTGCTTTCATATAGCTGAGGCATTTGTTGGAAAGGGTTTGTTTAGGAAGCAAGCTTGGTACCATGGAAGAGGGCATGTGGGTATTAGAATGAGAAAAGAGAGTCGACTGACTATAGTGGTGCGCGAGACAACCCTTGAAGAGGATGCAGAGATTGCCAGACTTAGAGTCCATAATTTCCGCAAGCTCACTAAGCGGGAAAGGCGGCTCGTACCCCATAAGCTTATCGAGACCACTCCAGTATGGAACCGCAAAGGGAAAGCTGCTGATCGCGAGCCACGTATGGCTGCATGAGACGGCTTAGTGTTAGAAATTTCTAAAGGATTTTGAATCCCTCCCGGTTTTGCTTTGCAAGTAGAGTCATGTAGAATTTTGTATGCCAATTGTCATACCAGATGCTTCGATTTTCATCAGTTTTAGATGCATCTTGTTGAGAATAAAGTTAGAGATCTCCTTTTTTCCTTTGTTATTTAAAAGTTTGTAGCAGCTCTTACAAAAGCAAATGCTGACATGATTGGCTATGAATGCCGCAGATTGTTATGCATCCATGTTACAAACTCCTGACATTCTTCCAAAATTTGAAGTGATCTTGTGGTATGCTCGCTATCATTATTTATCGGTTCTACCCCCTCAACTATTGGTCCTTGATTTCGACTCCTTAACCTTGCTAAGAAAATCTGGCAAGTTGGTCACACTATAAACTCAGTGGCCAATAATTGAGAGGGTTTTTTTCTTTTTTTGACCAATAATTAAATTATTAATTTTTTTTAGAAGTTGTAATTTTATAAATAGGTTATTTATTTGCGTATTCTAGAAACATTTTGAATAAGGTTAGTTTCTTCTTCTTTTTCTTCTTTTTTATTAAGAAAAGTGCAATATAAGAAATGTACACCATAAAATCATCTTTCTTTTCCTTTATAAGTTGTAAATAACCTATAAATAATAATGTTCTAACATTTTGTTTTTATTAACATTTTGTCTTATTGTGTTTGCCTCCACCTATTATTTTTTTCTTTCCTGCTAAGCTATTATCTTTATACTATTATGTATAATTTATTTTTAGTTATTTTTGTATTTTAAAGCATTTTTAAGAAATATATTTGCTAAGTGGTAGTAATAATAATAATAACAATAACATAAAAAGAGATGAAAAAAATTATTAGTAACTTTTCTTATATCAAATATTTAAAAGGATTAAAATTTCTTTTTTCTAGAGATGAATTGATACAATAATTATAAAAAATGAGTGAGATTTTTCATGTTCGATATTAGTTTTAACATATTTGTAGGCATTTAATTGAAATAATTCTTCAACAAATTCTTTCACATAGTGAGGAGGAGGTGTTGAAATCCATCTAGGTTCTCTTCATGAACTATGGAACACTTGAGAACACAAAGACAAAAGAGGAAGGAAATATAACAACTAATCATGCTTTTATAATGTTTTAATTAGTAAAAAAATCACGATTATTGTATTTTTAGATTTTTTTATGTTACAAACATCAATTTTTACTTTAAGAAGGGTTTGTGAAGAGTAGAGAAATATTATGTGGCATGTTCAACATCCCTCTAAAGCTTCTATTTGCATTAGCTTTACATATTATATAGATTCTCCATAATTGGTCATGATTAGTAGCATTACAGTAATTGTAACAGTCAAAACACATAGATTCAACCCATTATATCAATATATATGCTAAGTACCAAAAGTGGTTATTTATGTAAATACTTTGACATTCAAGTTAATAAACTAATCAAGAATTTTAGTAGGTGTAAATAATAATTAGACTTCAAATATTTTATTGCGTGATATTTTATTATGGATGTATGTGTGTTCAAATTCTTGTGCGTTAGTTTCTAGTAGGCTCTAAATAGACAATTGATGTTGCCAACTATTCTTGTGAGCAATTTCATGATAGTTGAGATAAAAGGGCCAAGTGGTATATCCCAGAGATAAAAAGTCTATTGTCAACTGCTTGTAACGTTAATCTAAAGAGGGTCACTCTTTTAATGGGTAGTTAATGTGCGTAGTTCACGAGTCTCACCATAAAGGGTTAATGTGTATATAGTAATGCCACGTACTAAGTTTATACTCTTTTTTCCCGATAATTAGTACATTTATGCTTCTAAAATGATTTTTTTATAGTATTGATTGGTTGTCGAGATCGTAAAAAGTAATAATAAAACCTATAGCAATATGCATAAATTAAATTGCGGATAGTGATAAAAGGATTGATCATCAAGAACTGAACAAGACATATTCTTCTAATAATAACCAAGTAATAATAAAACGAAACAAATAACAAACAATGAGGGATTTTGAAGTTGTGTTTTAAAACTATCAATTAAACAACAATTAAATAAATAAAGTAAAGTAAACAGAATAACTCAAGAAGAGAAGATTTCCCAGTAAAGATCTATCGTCGGTTACGATGGGGGGCAATAGATCATCGGTTCAAAGGTATTCTATTCCTAACTCATAAGTTTGCTATAGAGACCAGGTTCACTTAGGTCTCATTCTTTCTTTCTTACGGGAAGTTTATCCAGAATGCATTAAGAACAAATATTAAGAGTAGTAACAATTCTTGTCTAGGGAGTGGAAAAATAAAATAAAATGATATAATTCTCGCTTTAAAAGAGGAAAAAATTAAGCGTAATGTTAATTATTTTTTGTGTTCTTGTTCGAATCACAACTTTAACTAATATCAATAATCATATAAAAAAAAAACGGAGGGAGTAGTTGTTTTGATTATAAAAATAAAAAATAAAAATAAAAAAATGTAAAATAAGAAATTCATTCCAAAATGGAAAGAGTGGTAACAATTCTTGTCTAGGGAGTGGAAAAAATAAATTAAATGATATAATTCTCGCATTAAAAGAAGAGGAAGAAGTTAAGCGTAATGTTAATTAGTTTTTGTGTTCGAATCACAACTTCAACTAGTATCAATAATCATATAACAAAGAAAACGGAGGGAGTAGTTGTTTTGATTATAAAAATAAAAAATAAAAAATAAGAAATTCTTTCTAGAATGGAAAGAGTGGTAACAATTCTTGTCTAGGGAGTGGAAAAATAAAATAAAATGATATAGTTCTCGCTTTAAAAGAAGAGGAAGAAATTAAGCGTAATGTTAATTAGTTTTGTGTTCCTGTTTGAATCACAACATCAACTAATATCAATAATCATATAATAAAGTAAAAAACTTGTAAGCTAAAATAATAGTCATGTCACCCACATCTTTCCTTAGACTCATCAACCATATATCCATGTGTCAGCTATTTCAATTTCACATAGTTCTTTGCCAATAAATTAGTACTGGAATCTAGAGAGAAACTTGGGAACTTCAAACCCTAAACTCAGATCCCTTCATTAGTTACTACTCCATTACAAACTCTATTGTAAGAAATAACCCTCTTCATTACTATTCCACTACAACTACGTACTGGAATTAAAATTAAACTATTGATAAATATGATTCTTAACAAGTTAAACCTACTTAACAGTTTTTAGTCAATCATGTAATCTCGGAACATTAATACCTTCAACACACCATGGTTGTAGTTTAAACACTCCATTGTCTCCCCAACCCAACCCATAGGAATTCTGGGCTATGTAATAGCCATCTTCACCTGTACCTCCAAATCCAATCAGTGCCACCATATGAGGATCGTCTTCAAGGGAGTGGAAAAATAAAATAAAATAAAATGATATAATTCTCGCTTTAAAAGAAGAGGAAGAAATTAAGCGTAATGTTAATTAGTTTTTGTGTTCTTGTTCGAATCACAACTTCAACTAATATCAATAATCATATAACAAAGAAAACGGAGGGAGTAGTTGTTTTGATTATAAAAATAAAAAATATAATTAAAAAATGTAAAATAGGATTTTTTTCCAAAATGGAAAGAGTGGTAACAATTCTTGTCTAGGGAGTGGAAAAATAAAATAAAATTATATAATTCTCGCTCTAAAAGAAGAGGAAGAAATTAAGCGTAATGTTAATTAGTTTCTGTGTTCTTGTTTGAATCACTTTCCTTAGACTCATCCACCATATGTCCATGTGTCAGCTACTTCAATTTCACATAGTTCTTTGCCAATAAATTAATACTGGAATCTAGAGAGAAACTTAGGAACTTCAAACCATAAACTCAGATCCCTTCATTAATTACTACTCCATTACAAACTCCATTGTAGGAAATAAACCTCTTCATTACTATTCCACTACAACTACGTACTGCAATTAAAATTAAACTATCGATAAATATGATTCTTCATAAGTTAAATTTACTTAGCAGTTTTTAGTCAATCATGTAATCTCGGAACACTAAAACCTTCAACACACCATGGTTCTAGTTTAAACACTCCATTGTCTCCCCAACCCAACCCATAGGAATTCTGGGCTATGTAATAGCCATCTTCACCTGTACCTCCAAATCCAATCAGTGTCTCACATTTCGCCAAATACGTGTCGCGCAAAAATACCAATAGGGGGTGTGACACCACCATATGAGGATCGTCTTCTAGGGAGTGGAAAAATAAAATTAAATTAAATGATATAATTAACGCTTTAAAAGAAGAGAAAGAAATTAAGCGTAATGTTAATTAGTTTTTGTGTTCTTGTTCGAATCACAACTTCAACTAATATCAATAATCATATAACAAATAAAACTGAGGGAGTAGTTGTTTTGATTATAAAAATAAAAAATATAATAAAAAAATGTAAAATAGGAAATACTTTCCAAAATGGAAAAAGTGGTAACAATTCTTGTCTAGGGAGTGGAAAAATAAAATAAAATGATATAATTCTCGCTTTAAAAGAAGAGGAAGAAATTAAGCGTAATGTTAATTAGTTTTTGTGTTCTTGTTCGAATCACAACTTCAACTAATATGAATAATCATATAACAAAGTAAAAAGTTTGTAAGCTAAAACAATAGTCATGTCACCCACATCTTTCCTTAGACACATCCACCATATGTCCATGTGTCAGCTACTTCAATTTCACATAGTTCTTTGCCAATAAATTAATACTGGAATCTAGAGAGAAACTAAGGAACTTCAAACCCTAAACTTAGATCCCTTCATTAATTACTAGTCCATTACAAACTCCATTGTAAGAAATAAACCTCTTCATTACTATTCCACTACAACTATGTACTAGAATTAAAATTAAACTATCGATAAATATGATTCTTCATAAGTTAAACCTACTTAATAGTTTTTAGTTAATCAAGTAATCTCGGAACACCAATACCTTCAACACACCATGGTTCTAGTTTAAACACTCCATTGTCTCCCCAACCCAACCCATAGGAATTTTGGGCTATGTAATAGCCATCTTCAGCTGTACCTCCAAATCCAATCAGTGCCACCATATGAGGATCGTCTTTTAGGGAGTGGAAAAATAAAATAAAATGATATAATTCTCGCTTTAAAAGAAGAGGAAGAAATTAAGCGTAATGTTAATTAGTTTTTGTGTTCTTGTTCGAATCACAACTTCAACTAATATCAATAATCATATAACAAAAAAAACGGAGGGAGTAGTTGTTTTGATTATAAAAATAAAAAAATGTAATTAAAAAATGTAAAATAGGAAATTCTTTCCAAAATGGAAACAGTGGTAACAATTCTTGTCTAGGGAGTGGAAAAATAAAATAAAATGATATAATTTTCGCTTAAAAAGAAGAAGAAATTAAGCGTAATGTTAATTAGTTTTTGTGTTCTTGTTCGAATCACAACTTCAACTAATATCAATAATCATATAACAAAGTACAAAGTTTGTAAGCTAAAACAATAGTCATCTCACCCACATCTTTCCTTAGACTCATCAACCATATGTCCATGTGTCAGCTACTTCAATTTCACATAGTTCTTTGCCAATAAATTAATATTGGAATTTAGAAAGAAACTTAGGAACTTCAAACCCTAAACTCAGATCCCTTCATTAGTTACTACTCCATTACAAACTCTATTGTAAGAAATAAACCTCTTCATTACTATTCCACTACAACTACGTACTAGAATTAAAATTAAACTATCAATAAATATGATTCTTCACAAGTTAAACCTACTTAACAATTTTTAGTCAATCATGTAATCTAGGAACACCAATACCTTAAACACACCATGGTTCCAGTTTAAACACTCAATTATCTCCCCTACCCAACCCATAGGAATTTTGGGCTATGTAATAGCCATCTTCACCTGTACCTCCAAATCCAATCAGTGCCACCATATGAGGATCGTCTTCTAGGGAGTGGAAAAATTAAATTAAATGATATAATTCTCGCTTTAAAAGAAGAGGAAGAAATTAAGCGCAATGTTAATTAGTTTTTGTGTTCTTGTTCGAATCACAACTTCAACTAATATCAATAATCATATAACAAAGTAAACGGAGGGAGTAGTTGTTTTGATTATATAAATAAAAAATGTAAAATAAGAAATTCTTTCCAAAATGGAAAGAGTGGTAACAATTCTTGTCTAGGGAGTAGAAAAATAAAATAAAATGATATAGTTCTCGCTTTAAAAGAAGAGGAAGAAATTAAGCGTAATGTTAATTAGTTTTTGTGTTCCTGTTCGAATCACAACTTCAACTAATACCAATAATCATATAAGAAAGTAAAAAGTTTGTAAGCTAAAACAATAGTCATGTCACCCACATCTTTCCTTAGACTCATCAACCATATGTCCATGTGTCAGCTATTTCAATTTCACATAGTTCTTTGCCAATAAATTAATACTGGAATCTAGAAAGAAACTTAGGAACTTCAAACCCTAAATCAGATCTCTTCATTAGTTACTACTTCATTACAAATCTATTGTAAGAAATAAACATCTTCATTACTATTCCACTACAACTACGTATTAGAATTAAAATTAAACTATCGATAAGTATGATTCTTCACAAGTTAAACCTACTTAACATTTTTTAGTCAATCATGTAATCTCGAAACACCAATACCTTCAACACACCATGGTTCCAGTTTAAACACTCCATTGTCTCCCCAACCCAACCCATAGGAATTTTGGGCTATGTAATAGCCATCTTCACCTGTACCTCCAAATCCAATTAGTGCCACCATATGAGGATCGTCTTCTAGGGAGTGAAAAAATTAAATTAAATGATATAATTCTTGCTTTAAAAGAAGAGGAAGAAATTAAGCGTAATGTTAATTAGTTTTTGTGTTCTTTTTCGAATCACAACTTCAACTAATATCAATAATCATATAACAAAGAAAATGGAGGGAGTAGTTGTTTTGATTATATAAATAAAAAATGTAAAATAAGAAATTCTTTCCAAAATGGAAAGAGTGGTAACAATTCTTGTCTAGGGAGTGGAAAAATAAAATAAAATGATATAGTTCTCGCTTTAAAAGAAGAGGAAGAAATTAAGCGTAATGTTAATTAGTTTTTGTGTTCCTGTTCGAATCACAACTTCAACTAATATCAATAATCATATAACAAAAGTAAAAAGTTTGTAAGCTAAAACAATAGTCATGTCACCCACATCTTTCCTTAGAGTCATCAACCATATGTCCATGTGTCAGCTATTTCAATTTCACATAGTTCTTTGCCAATAAATTAGTACTGGAATCTAGAGAGAAACTTATGAACTTCAATCCCTAAACTCAGATCCCTTCATTAGTTACTACTCCATTGTAAGAAATAAATCTCTTCATTACTATTCCACTACAACTACGTACTAGAATTAAAATAAAACTATCAATAAATATGATTCTTCACAAGGTAAACCTACTTAACAGTTTTTAGTCAATCATGTAATCTCGGAATACCAATACGTTCAATACAGCATGGTTCCAGTTTAAACACTCCATTGTCTCCCCAACCCAACCCATAGGAATTCTGGGCTATGTAATAGCCATCTTCACCTGTACCTCCAAATCCAATTAGTGCCACCATATGAGGATCGTCTTTTAGGGCACGCTTTTCTTCGGCAGCCTTTGATACCATGCAAAAGATAATCCTCCATAAACACAGGTACGGTAATTTCCTTATTCAAACTGAGAAAATCCTAAACTGGAAAAATGACAGCCACCATAAGGCCATTAGTTTCGATTTCTTTCACAATATCATCATATTTCATTACGTTCCCAGTGTCTGTCCCCTCCGGCTTCCACAATTGATAATTATCATAACTTGAGAGGAGAAGTTTAACACCAGTCTGTAAGAAGAATTAATCAATGACATAATTGACTATAATATGCTAATAATTAAATAATTAAATAAACCATCACCTGCTTATCCTCGTCGTCGTACAAATTGAGCCCCTCACAATACCGTCCTAAGTTACCATCCACTTGGACAACACCTCCCATAACTTAAAAAGCTTCAGTAAAAGGAAAAGATTCATCTTTCTTTGCCACATCTTTCAGGTTTCGGAGTAGATCCTCTATAGAGAGTCTACACCTGCTTTGTGTAGTAGGAGCACACCACTTACGGAATCGAGCTTCAACTGCATACAACATAGTATGGGCAGTGTAGGTACCTACCATAACATAAAAAATGAAAAATAGATATCATCTTCATTTCTCCATAAACCGATAAAATATTATACAACAAAAATTTAGTAGTTATGTCACCAAGCATGAACATGAACATGAACATGAACACACACACAAAAAATGGCAATGCCAATAAACAAAACAACAATAAAATAAATTATTACCATATATTTGATGAGTGACCAGAGGAAGTATATGCGTCGGGTTGTCAAGCAGGGAGATGGAGCTAGAGTAGGGAAAGTAGCAAAACTCATCTGTGGAACTTACCCCCCTAATATCAGCAACCGAAACCAAACCTTCACCTTATTCTTACCTATCTCCTTCCCTCGACAACACTATTTCTATTCCTTTTGTTCTCCAATATAGAATCCATAGATCCATGTATAAATGTGTATAGCTGGTTTTACTTGGGTTGTATTGTTTTCTTTGGTTAAGTTCGTTATTTAGCTAATTTAGTTGTTGTTTTTGTGTGAATGGTCGATAAGCTTTCTTGGAATCTAGTGGCGGACAAGACTTTTGGTCTACTATTTTTGCAGCAACTGCATCTATGACATTTCAATCTCACGGAAATCTTATTTTTAGTGCATCTGGTCGTTTGAGTGAGCATTTCCCATGTCTGCTGTACTATTTACTAGTGTTTTATTACTACAATTTTATGGCTCTTACGACCTATTTGATTACACATAATGGAACACAAATAATGAGAATGAAGACTTATTTTTTAGTATTCTGACAGTTTGGTTACAAAAAATGAAAATGGACTACGAACGAGAATGGGGTTCAAAGCATAATTTTATGGCTAGACCTCCCCCAACAAGGAATGGAATGAAAAACAATTCTACACATTTTTTAAATTATAAATATCTTTTTTATTTTTTAAAATTACAATTTATGTCACTATACAAATACTTATTTGCCAGACTTGAACAGTGCCTTCATTTTCCTTTTTTAATAATTCAATTAGTCTTTTTATTTTTTTAATAATTCAATTAGCGTTTTAAAGAAAAGGTTTGGTGCTTCGTTATAAAACGTTACTAATTATTTTGATCCTTCTTGATTTTTTCCCAATAAACTTCATTATTGATTTTTTTCTTAATTTATAATTAATTGTTAAATAAAATACTTAATTATTTTTAAACAATAATTTATTGACATTTCATGTGGAATTTAATATTTATGTTTTATTCAATAAATTTATATATAAATTATCAAATAATACAATCAATGAATTTTATTATTAAATATATTTAATAATGACTCCATAAAAATAAGGGTAAAATAGACATTTAAATGTTTATTTTCATTTCTTACCATTCATACCAAACAAAGGTGATTCTCATTCATACTCATTTTTATTTTCTATCTCCATTTTCATTTCTTATGATCTATTGCGGTAACCAAATAGGCCATTAAACTTTTAAGTTGTAAAGCCAATTTGATTACAATTTAAGGAAAGAAATATTCTTTATTTAGAAAGGTTTGTTTTCCTTGTTTGTTTGTTTATTCTTGTTCATTGTATTTCTTTAATTTAGCGTTGCTTATTATTTTGACACTTATCTTTTGCATTTGAAAAATACCAATATATAATACGAACCTTAAGTTAAAAAGATAAGTATCGTTTATATATTTTATTTAATGAAGAGTCTTTCTTTTCCTTTATTTGTTTGTTTAATAAAGAGTTTTTCGTTTTCATAAGAGAATATAACGGCATGATGGAATTGTCTATGGTTAGGCTCCAAGTTGAGGGGATGCTCACGTCCGAACTCCTCATGCCAGTCTTTGGGCTTCATTAAACTTAACTCGGATGCTTCCATCCATAGTGGTAATGGAGGAGTTTATGGTGGAGACATGGGCTGGTTGGCACGACATTTTCTTTGCTAGAAACTTTCATATTGAGCGTGGCATTAAGATTGGAGATGATTATGGGCAGATTTTTTTATTATTAATGAGGGTTATTTGTCTTTGATCCATAGCTTCTAGAATTTTTCTAAAATGTTTTTTCGTGTCATCTTCATCTGATGTCAACTTTATTTACTTACTACCCAAAAAAAAAACATCAAACAACATATAATTTAGCAAAAAGATATATATATATATATATATATATATATATATATTAAAATTAATATTATCAATCTCATACCATATCAAATGATATAACTGGTATATTTATCCTAATAGTACAATATACAAAATATATCATACCATATCAGTTTCTATCTCGGTTTACACCGTTAAATATCAATCGGTATGGACGATACGTCTCATCACAATACTAAAAAAATGTATCATAAGTTTATTAAATTTTATAAAAATAGGATTTTTAATCAATCCGTACTAATGACCAAACCAAACCGAGACACTCAAAGTAAGGGATTGATAACCTTGATTGAAACACCTCAACTCAACTCAACTCAACTCATTAAACAAATGATACCAGATTAAACGACATCATAGTCAAGTGTGCATTAATTGCAACCTGAATCGTGGCTGACGGAAACATATAGGGTCATGTCATTTGGTAAAAGGAGGAGGTAACAAGCTCTTTACGTACGTACCACAAAGTTAAAAGATGGATTCAAAGTTGCATAATCTTCAAGTGACAGCCCTCAAAGTTAGTAGCTCTTCGCTAATAATTGAAGTGCTCAAGCAAACTTTATTCATGTTGACTACTTTACACGCACCACAAAAGGGTCTTAAAGAAAGATCACAATCAATCTGCTGCTAATCAACAAACACTTTGCGAGCGTCAGTATCGGCTTTTTTCGCTCGATAAAAAAACATAAATCTTATTAAGGGTTGAACACATGCGTGACAGATCATGTACATTGGCCCAAGAGAAGAGAAGCACCCATCGTTCTCCTTTATTACAGAAAGAAAGACAGCTCATAGTTCCTAACTTTTGCTTTACAGAAAGGACCTCAACTTTATCAGATGAACAAGATTTACAAAGAAAAATGATAGAAAAGGTTCATATCTTAGGTATAGGCATTGGGAATTGGATTTACAGTTTACCAAGTATACACTAAACTAGGAGGAAGTGCATTCGACAGGAAACATATACAGCAAAAGCAGATGGAGGATACCTTTCCACGTACATTAAACCTATACGCAGCAGATGCTCGCGCAAAGTAAGTCCTTGAGCCGTAGGACTGATGACAAGCTTGTGTTTCATGCTTCTGGTATAGGTGTAAGTAATTCCTGATGATATTGAGATTAAGGAGTACTGTAAGCATACAGTCTGTGAACAGTTTAGATTAAATAACACAGACAAGAGTTGCGACTTTACCTCGGAGAATCTCAAATGCCCGTGCTGTACATTAGTGGTTCTAACAATGGTTTCCCACTTTGGATCCGGAGAGTTTGTTTTGGAAGTATGAAATCCTGGATGTACTTGCATGCCAAGAGAAGACCTTGAAGATGAATTCCTGAAGGAGACGGTAGGTAGAGTGCGCTGCAGCCAAGATTCTGTTGGAGACTTTGGTAAAGGTGGGGGAGGAGGAAGCAGCGCGTATGAGTCACCAGAAGTTTCTTGGTCACTTAATTTTCTACAAAATTGGCTTTCCAAACCATTCCTCTGCTGGTCATCCGCTTTCCTGCTCGTCATTTTGGAAGAATCCAGGGCAGAACCATTATAACTTTCCAATTTACCTGATTTCCTTTCCTTGGGGCATTCTAGATCAACTCCCCTGTTTTCGTCCTTCTTTGTGTTCATCAATGCAACAGGTTCCAAGACAATGCCGTGATGCTGTCGAGAGGTATCTGCCACACCCATTTCCACATTGTGAAAGGATTTTTCAGATACAGAATAAAAAGAGTCAATAGACTCCATGCTTTCCAGGTGTGATCTCTCCTTGATATCTTGAACAGAGGAATCCAGAGGAGCAGTATCTTCAATTTCCCTGTTTTTTACAACTATCTTAACATCACCCACACTATCATCATCTAAGCATTTCATATCGGAAGAACCTGAATTAAAATATTGAGGTTTTACCATATTTACAGAATCTACATACAGAGTTTTCTCGACCACAGGACTTGCAAAGCCTGATTCCCTATCATTGCTCTCTTTGGCCAATAATTCACCAAAACTGCTACAACCTTTTGCATGTGGATTGACGACAGTCATGCCAGAATTCTTAGTTTTCCCGGGACTACTTACATACTCATTTTTCTTAAGGATGCCAGGTTGGGAACATTGATTGCCATTACCCTGCAAACGCTTGTGCAGAGGCGATTCTTCCAATGCCTGATACTCAGTTTTTTGAACAACTTTGCTGGATTCACTTCTCACCTCATTTTTGCCTTCATGCACACCTATTGTTTTGGTTCCATGCATTAATTGTCTCCGGCATTCAACAGTCCTATTCTGTTATTGAAATAGAATAATAATAACAGAAAATGAGCCAAATTATTAGCTTGATACAGGAACATAAATGATCAAGAATAATCTTCTGGAGAAAAAGAAAAAGGATTTCCATACCTCATTCTCAGTTTCATTGCCAGAAGCAACACGTGAGGATTTAAGTTTGGTTGTACGGACCGAAGATACAGATGAATGAGCTGGTTTTCTCATCCCTGTTACAGGATTCATAACACAAAAGGAATTTTGTAAGCATAACCTAGGTAACAACCCACAGAGTTTAAATGATGAATCGGGCAGTTCATAGTCATCATCCTCATCTTCACTTTCTTCAACTCCACTACTTTGGGCATAATGTGGTATACTGTTTGGCCTATACTGATTAAGTGGGTGCTGCTTTTGCACAGTAACAACTTTCGTTATTTGTCTAGGTTGCTCCCTTGCAACAGGTGGCTTCCTTGTAGAAAAGTGAGAAGTTTCTGAAGCCATTGCCTTTGCTGCAGGTAGAAAGCGCCCCATCATGAAATCTCGAGCACCTGGATCGCTTAAGAAAGGTACAGATTGTTTCATATCTGGGCCATCCAATCCGCTTACACCACTTACACTGCAGTTGAAGAAGAATGATTCACTCCTCGACAGAGTTTCATGTGCATCTACATAAGCCTCATCAGCACTGTCTGAACCAGAACTGCTAATCTCCGCTGTCTCATCTTTGGAGCTCTCTTTTGTAGTTACATTTTTATCCAAAGAGGCCAATTTTTCGGAACTCGGTAGACCCTTTCTTGCATGTGGCTGTCCAGCTGTTTTAGCTTCTGGCCCTTTATCCAAAGCCACCAGTTTGGGATCCAATATCCTTCCCGGTGGAAGCTTTGGGACAGCAGGAGGCCGTTGCATTGCCAGAGGTTGAGGTTTAGTTTCATCCTTGGGTCTTCCTGGTGTTTTCTCCCACACAAAAGGGACGGCTCCTGGATTCCTCACAGGACCTGACTTCAAGTCTGATTTGTAGACAGGGATAGGAGGTATTCTCGGGATATCATTGTCAGTTTTCCTATTATTCCTGGTTTCTGGGGTGGATGGTGACGGTGGGAATCTCCTCACTGTTAGAAATGGCTGATTGAAGTCTAATTGCTTGTCCTCCATCAGATTCTTTAATGACATATATTTGTTTCTGCAAAAGAATCATAAAATGGAATCACCATACAATCCACACACAACCCAGAAATGATATGGTGAACTGATCTTGAATTCAAAACTATTTCAGGCATTATATGCTATGCATAGATGAACTTTTCAAGGATAAATGAGACTGACTTTGCATAGAATTGGGATAAATCTGAACAAACAAAGGGGAAAACCGACAAAAACACCAAATCCAGCAATTGAAAGCCCAACTAAAAACTTCAATGATTGCATGTTCTACATGGAACCCGCCTCATTTTCCACTGCCCCATTCTTATTAGATAAACAGTAATCTAAAAACAGGCACAAACAAGAGAAAGATTGGTTCTATTGCTGAGGCAAAGATTCACCAAGAAATCATTCCTGGTGTCAGATTTTCAAGTTCACAGGAACAAATTCGCAAACAGAATAAACCCATGAAAAGCAACAAGAGATGATGAAGCTTAAGTTGGAGTACAAGGTAACTGTTTTATCAAATCTAACAAGAAACTAAACAGACATGATAGCTTTAAATCAAGAAATGAGAGCAAGAAACAAGAACCTCTGAGACTGAGATATGGCAGACCCAGGAAAGAACACCTGCAGATTTCTTGCAAAGAATGAGCAGCAGAGAGAATATATGGCAAATCGCCAGGCACAAGTTCTGAAAAAGAAGAGAAAAGAGAGAACAAGAAGAAAGGGGATAGACTCGTGTGTACGTTTATGCTGTGTGCTTTTTACTTAAATTTTAGTACCCAGTTGGTGTTTTGGGATCGGCCAAAGATTTGTCTGCCTATGCAAAAAAGTCTATTCTTTTGAGTTATGACCATAATTCATAACTCATGAATAAATAATATTTTTATGGTTACGTTGAAATTGATTACTCTTTTTCTTTTCCTGCGTTTTTGCATTCTTTTATTTCTTTTTCTTTTTCTTTTTTTACATTCTTTTTTTGGGTTTGTTTAATGAGTAGTTTGGTGTTGGGGATTATCAATCAATCATGTGACTGCATTTGTAAAGAAAGGGAGCTTCAATCCAAAACAAGTCTGTCTTTGATTGTCCACACTGTCACTCATGAACGCAAATGTGGTGTCCACAATTTTGCATTATTTCTGCTATCCGGGAAGAAAAAAAACCCATATTAATAGAATCTTTTCTGTTTTTAGTTTTCTGTTGACTTTTAAAACACAAAATAAAAAATAAAAAATCATTTTTTCTGATTTTTAAATTTATGATTCTATTTTCATAATTTATTCGCTTAAAAAAATAAATTTAAAATAAAAATTATTTTACCAAACAAGCTTTATAATTTTCTTTTAGAAAAAAAACAAAAAACCAGAAATAAAAAAGATAATGAACAAGCCGCCATGCTATCGATTTCTATTAAATCTATTTTCTAACCTAAATTATACTAACTAGAAATTATAAATATTATTTAGAAATTGTATAGTATATATAATTTATCAATTTCTAATTATATAATTATATATTCTAAATTGACATTATAAATAATAATATTATTTTCTATAATTTATCTAAATAAACTCTTAAATTGAGGGTGTCATTTATTCAAGTTGAACAAGTGGTGATAATGAGTAAAAACAAAATGGATTACTCATTGTAATGAGACGAGCTTGAACCTCACTAAATTTGGCTCATTAGGCTCGAACCTGACTCATTTAAAATCACTTATAGATTTGAGCTATACTAACTAGTTGTCTTGATTAAAATCCATAAATCGGCTCGTATATTAAGTTTATAAATTTTCTCAATTTAGAGTTTAATAATAATATTATACGAACCTCTAATAATAAGAGAAAAGTATTTTATGTATATATATATTTTTTTTTAAGCGAACAAGGTTTGAACAAAGTTTAACAAGCCAATGCATGTATATCAAAATTTAATGAAACCTAATGAGTTAAAGCTCGTTTAGTAACTAATAAGTCAGGCTCTAGTTAAGTTTCTATTTTCTGTTTCTGTTTTTCAAAAATATCTATGATTTTAGAAAACATTAAAAAACAGGATATGGTGTTTACTTTGTACTAAATGTGAAAATTTTCAGTTTTAGAAAACTCGAAATCATGTTCACCTAACAATTATTTCTTCAGTTTTTTTAAAAACAAAAATTACTTAGAAAACTCGAAATCGTGTTCACCTAACAATTATTTCTTCATTTTTTGAAAAACGAAAATTACTTAGAAAACTCAAAATCGTGTTCACCTAACAATTATTTTTTTTTTTTTTTTAAAATGAAAATTACTTAGAAAACTCAAAATCGTGTTGACCTAACAACTCTTTGTTTTTTTGAAAAACAAAAATTGCTAATTTTGTTCAATCAATTTGATTTTAATTAAAAAATTATGCTATCATTTATTTCTTTTTTAGAAGATTAATAAACTAAACGATAGCCCATTTTAATTTTGTTAAAGATCAAATATAAATATTTTAATTCTATTCATGTTAAAGTTCAAATATAAATATAATAATTTCGTTCATGAAAATAATTTACATATAAAATAACCTTGAATTATTTATTCATTACGTGAATACTACAAATATGAACATTAAAAACAGACTTAATTTAACTTATTACTTCATATTCTAACACTATTATAATTAGCCCATAATTGATCTGCAATATCTTCTCTAACCGTATTCATTTGTTGTTGTTGGGACATATCCACTTGAATACCTTCTTGCGTCACATTAGCTTCGTCCTCGTTAAAATTTTGCAGACCTTCTGTACCATATTCGGTGAATAGTTGATCAGCTCTATCTTCCATTCGAATAAAATTGTATAGTGCACAACAAGCTAGAGGTATTTACCTTTGACGACAAAGAGGATAATTTGGAATGGACTTTAAGATTGAAAATCTAGCCTTCAGGATGCCAAAAGCCCTTTCAATCACATTTCTCAATGATGAATGTCGATAGTTAAACAATGCATATTTTCTTGTTATCCTTTCTCGTCCACGAAAATCATTTAAATGATACCGTTCACCACAATAAGGAGCTAAAAATTTAGGAATATTTGTATGTGTTTAAGAGAAATTACAATTAATAAAATTACTCATTTCATTTTGCTCGACATATTACTCTCCGAAATCGTTACGGTGGGTAAAAAATATTCGTGGTTAAATGATATGGTGTTTTTTTATGCATATTTTTCCTTCCTTTCAAGTCCAATTTCATGCTTGATACTACTAATTTGGCTTGTTTTCCAACTACTTTGTAGATTTGGACTAAAGGGAGAAACTTGAGGAAAAGAACGCCATTTGGATGCATTTCTGCTGATCTTACATCGTTGAGCCCTAGATGCGTTTTGTCGTCGAGGCCTACCATCGGGACCTAGATGAGATCTTTTGTCCACGCCTAAACGACGCACGTGCATGTTTCTTTCCGGATGACGCTTGACCAAAGATGCTAGCGGGATTCCATGCAAAGATCATCCAGCTCAGCAGAGAATATTCCCCTCTGCCATTTTGTCCCCTAGTGGGGTTGTTAGGCTACATATAGAACCTTAACTTTTAGGTTAGGGAGGCTTTTCTTTAGAATATTTTCCAGATTTTTAGGGTTTTCAATCATTGTAGCCGCCTCTTTAACATTGGGATCCGTTCTTTGTTTATTTTTCCAGAAACCGGAGCCCCAAGCTCCGGTTGGTTTTTAATCCAGATTCTCGTTTTCATCTGCACATCTTCTCCGTTTATGTTGCTTTCTCCATCCATTTTGTGTATGAATTCCAGCATGAGTGGCTAAGTCTCTTAGTCTTGGCAGGGGTGTTTTAAGGATTGCAATAGGATAGTTGGGAGGTCAAAGTGTTCTTAAAATATTTTCATTATTGTATCCGTTTTCTTGCCATTTTATTGTCATTTCGTATGAGGTTTGTTGGTAGTTTGATCATCTATTTGCATGTTTCTCATGAATATTGTCATTTCCATGGTAATAACTAACGTGAGGCCATGGAATAGAGTAGGCACCTAGTCCAGAGTCACCATGTCGTTTGGTCCAATCTGGCTAGGGCAAGAAATCGGTTAGGGCAGACTTCTCAGTGTCTAGCCCTAGACGTGTCTTCTCTCCACTTCACGGGACTGCGTGTATGACCCATAAGCGTACCTTGGGCGTAGTGTCAAGGTCACTCCCATAAGCGTACCTTGGGAGTGACTTCTCTTAAGAAGAGAAGTAGGGGATCCACGTGAAAACAGGATTCCTATAGCACGTCTATGACGTGAAAACAGTCTATCCTTGCACCAATGACCGACTAGACCTCGATGCAATCCGCCGTTTACCCCCTGCTAAGATTTCTCCTTTTATCTGATCTATTATCTTTACTTACTTCGTTGTCACCTTTATTGCAACTGTTTGCCTTTACCATTTTTATTGTTATTCTCCTGCTTTATTTTCGTTCCCGTTTTATTTAATTATTTCGTTTGTCTTTTATTACTTGTTATTTGCTTTTTCATTTTCTGTCTCAACATCAACTGCCATCATTGGTTAGATTCGCCTACACCAACCAAAACCCCCCTGTGTTACTTTTATGTCTATTGCATTTTCATCCTCATCATACATCTAGGGCAAGATTAAATCTAGTCCTTCATTTTTCTGTGGTTCGACCCTGACTTGCCGCTATATACATTAAGTTGTGCATCTAGCCTATCAGGATTATTTATAAATAATTTACTTTTGATGCGCGTTTTGACAACGCATCAAATTTTGGCGTCGTTGCCGGGGATAAGTGTTTACGAACTAATGTCTTTCTTTTACTTGTATGACTAGGAGATCTGCACCTGACCTTCTACCCCTTGACCACGAACTCACAAGGACAGAGAGAGAATTTCGAAGACAGGCCGGAGGAGCAACCTCTCGCAGAGTAATTCCTCGTCCTGCCCTCGACAGTCAAACCTTTAGTCAGACCGGTCCCGACAATCATCTTTATCCTGACCTCGAGACAACCCAGCAGTTGTCTACCCCGAGATATTCATTATGGTAGACCCTCCTCATATCGACAATCCTCCGCAAACTATTGAGGACCTCAATGGTGCCCCTGAAACACCCAACACCTATATCGTTTGGCCCACTGTTCCCCATGATTGGACGCTCAAGTCCGCAGTCATACACCATCTTCCCCTCTTTCGTGGTGTTCCAAAGGAAAACCCTAACCGCCATCTTCAGCAATTGCACTCTATTTGCAACGTCATGAAGCCAGCTAATGTCAGTATTGAGCACACTAAGCTCCGAGCCTTCATGTGGTCTTTGAAAGATGATGCCCTAGACTGGTTCTATGATCTACCCCCTAATTCCATCAACTCTTGGGCCGAAATATCCAAATCCTTCACCGAAAAATACTACCCATAAAAAATGGCTAATGTAACTCGCAAGCAGTTGGTGTCTATAATCCAGAGGGAAGAAGAAGATTTTGGCCAGTACCATGAACGCTACAAAAGGATGCAAGCTATGTACCCCTCACACAACCTTACCGAGCACACCCTCATCCAATATTTCTGTGAAGGTCTCAAAGCTCGCGACAAGGCATTGCTCAACGCCGCTGGTGGTGGTGCTATCACCAGACTCACCCCTGCTGCCGCAAAGGCCACCATAGAGTTAATGGTAAGAAATTGCATACCCGAGGAAAGCAATCATCCAGGGCAAGATGCCCAAGTGGCCGCGATGCAGACCCAATTAACCGCTATGATGGGCATGCTTCAGAACATGGCCCCTGGACAGTCAGTTCACGTCAAGGCCTGTCAGATTTGCAACTTGACCGATCATCCGACAGATGCGTGCCCCTATATCCCGTATGAGATCCAGAGTATCAACGTCATTGGTAATTACAATCAGGCCCCATATGGACAGAACTACAATCAGGTGTGGAGACCACCAAACTCCGGATGGGCCAGCCATCAGCAAACGTCTAGCCCAGGACAACCGATGCAGCATAATCAGTATATGAATCAGGCCCAACCACCTTTCAACGTCCAAAACTTCAAGCCTAGATCTACCCACCCCAACAACCAACAATCTTACTATCAAATCAATCAGGGCCAGAACTCCACTTCGTCTGCCCAACCGACTGATGAGGTAGCTCACTACAGGAACATCATCATTGATCTACAAAAACAAATGAGTATCATGGCCGCAGACATAAAAGAATTGAAAAACAAGGGCAGATTGCCAGGCCAAACCGAGGCAAATCCAAAGCACGAAGCATGTGCTATGACGCTCCGTAGCGGTCTCGAGCTACCAACTCGAGTACGTCCTGGCCTAGACGAAGGTCCAGTAGTTGAGACTGAAATCATGCCTAAGAAAATACCCAAAGCCAAGTTTATTGGGCCTAAACTCCCAGAAGTAATGGAGGACCGCATTAGATCTCCACGAGGGATGGTTCTACGAGGTGACACAAGCCCACAAGAATTCACCCAGGAGTATATACACAAGATCCTCGAGCCACCCTTTCCTCAAAGGCTCATCAAGACCAAGAAAAAGGAAGAGGATAGAGAAATCCTTGATATGTTCAGCAAAGTTCTCGTCAATATCCCGCTTCTCTAGGCCATAAAAAATGTGCCTCGCTACGCCAAGTTCTTGAAAATGCTTTGCACTAACAAATGCAACTTGACCGGGGTAAACAAAATCAGTGTGGGAGTCTATATCTCTGCTCTCATCGAGCAAAAGATACCTCCAAAATGCAGTGATCGGGGCATGTTTGTATCCCTTATACGATAGGGACAATCAGTATTAGCAAGGCCATGTGTGATTTAGGGGCCGACATTAATGTCATGCCCTAGACTATTTTCAATAGTCTTGGCCTAGGGCCCCTCCAGCCAACCAAGCTCGTCATCCAACTGGCCGATCATTCCGTAATTCACCCTAAAGGCATAATTAAGGACGTCTTGGTCAAAGTAGGTGACTTCCTATTTCCCGCAGACTTCTATGTTTTCTGTGTGTTTTTAGGTAGTATATAGGACTGTGTGTTTTATGTGTCAAATCAAACCCCATGAATAGATTTTACCATTAGAAACACAATTAGACACTTATTTCTTTAATTCCATGTTCTAGTATCAGGGAGTGAATGAACATAACATGATCAATGCTTAGAACATTCCTTGTGCTTTTAGTATCATGACACTTTAGCTATGTATTTGAAGTATGATTGTAGGATAAAATGCCCCTGTTTTTCCATGTATAATTGACTGCCTAGTATTCACTCTAGTTGCATTAATTTCAGCAGTATATGAACATGTAATGTATGCTAAACAAATGACAGTAGAGCAAAAGTGAAAGTTCTAGGAGTTGGTGTGCCTAAAAAGAACAAACACTGCTCTAAATAGAAAAACAAAAGGAGAGCAAAAGTGAAAGTTCTAGGAGTTGGCGTGCCCAAAAAGAACAAACACTACTCCAAAAAGAAAAACAAAAAAAAAAACTTAGAATACAATCAAAGAGGAAAATTGGCAGAGGCCAAAGGCCAAACAAAACTTGAAAAATTTCTGCCATGCTTGTTAAATGCAGTTAGTTCAACATGCTTGAATTGTATGCAAACTTGTAGGAAACTAGCAGCCTTATTTGATCAGGTCTTAACAGTGGTATTTATTCCCTCAATCATTACATAGAATGCATAGTTAGATGTTATGATACCATTTGAATAAAGTATGTTTAGGGCATTGGTTGGTCCATGATAATCTAGTATGGATATGATGGAAGTGTCTAGGTAATTCCAATGGTAAGATATATGAATTGATGAAAATTTTGGGTTTCTAGTTTTGTTTATTTTTATGATGGAAATACTTGAGGGCAAGCATTAGGGCAGTGTGGGGGTTTGATTGGATGCTTATTTTGTATAAATTCATCATCTATTCTACCATTTTAAGATGATGATACTGGTGATATTTGGTGTATTCCCTTCCTTTTTGTAGAAACCAGGCTAAAGAATCAAAGAAGAAGAAAATGAACATAAACGCCAAAAAAATGGAACAAAAAAAAGAAAGTGGATCAAAGAGCTCGATGGTAGTGCTAGAAGCCTCTTTCCTAGGTCTAGGAGAGAGCCAGGCAAGCAATTTCTTCACGAGGCCAAGATGATTTCAGTGGGCTTGGGCCGCTTGAGCAAGGGCATGCGTTTTACACAGCTATCAACAGATGGACGCTTATCCAGAAGAGTTTGAATTTCAGAAGCTTTCTAAAGAGATGAGGACAATCATATTTTATCTAGATTTTTAGGAGATAAGAACAACTAGTTTTCTATTTTATCTAGGACTCTAGGGATTTAATTTGGTAAAGACTACTTAAAGGAGAGGATAGTAGAGGTCAAAATCATCTCATCTCACCTCTTCTCGTCCTTTTCTTCTCTGTTCTCATTACTATTTCTCTACAATTTGATCGTTTTCACTCTTTATTTTTATGCAATTACTTTCTTATTTAATTTAATTATATCTTTCTCTAGCTAAATCATTCATTCCTGGTAAAAACTCTAAGGATCATGATTTCATTGTTGTGAGATCTAATCAAACTTCATATTTCTACTCTTTTTGGTTAACTGTCAATTTATTTTTATTTAATTTAAGCTTGATCACCTTGATTTTGAATATGAATAATTAAAGCTTTTCCTAAAAACTTTGGATGCAATATTGTTGATAGGAATCTGTAGGCAACTAATTGAGTTCCTGACTCAATTAGAAAAAGAGTAGAATTAGGCTTATAGGGGGCGAGGCGACTCTCCCCTGGGTCTAAGGAAGGTTTCTCCCTATGTTTCATCAGCCACTTGGTTAAATCCTATAAATGAACCTTAGGATTATTAAGGAGGTTAGGAGTTCCTAATAGAGTGTCTCTTTAGCAAACTTGAGTAGGAGAAGAGTAGCAAGTCTAAGTGAACCTGACTTTTAAATCCCTCCTGTGAAAATTCAGTTTTAAACATCTTTACATCGATGATCAACACATGTGAATTATGACCTTGGGTATGTCTTTATTGGGAACTCTCTCACCATTTGATTTCATTCATTACTTGTTTATTTACTATTTTTACTGATACTCGGTTTAATATAATCTACAAAATTAATTAACTTGTGTCCTCCTTTTTTTTATACTTTTGATGAAATTTTAAAGTTTATGTTCCTTTTGGTTTAGATTAATAAGATATATATTGTTAGATACGTTGGGTTTATATCTAATTTCATTTTTTTTAATTTTTTTTTGGGTTTCTATTGGGCTATGCTATGTTAGTGTTTATCGGGTGTAAAGAAAGAGATGAAAAAAATTTCACTGTCTTTATTTTAATAAATTAATCTTAATGTCAGCTAAATTTAAAGTCAATTTTAGAAGAACCAAATAAATTTTAAGACAATTTTAAAAATAAAATATTATTTATTAAAATTAACAAAAATGGAGTTCTAAATTTATAGTTGACTTAATTACTAACGTGAGATTTTTTTAGACATTTGGTATAAATATGAAGTGATTTCACGAGTATTTCCATTAATAAGTAAAGAAGAAAAAGAAGGGGAATTGTGTGGCACATTTGAGAGACTTCAGAGATCATGGTGGGCTTTTGTTGTTAGGCCTTGTCTTCATTATGGTCCGCAGCCTTTGTTGGTTGAATTTCCATTGGGCTCTTTAAATGCAATATCTTTTTAATCAATGGAAATTCAATTTCAGATTAAAAATATGGTGGCAAAATTCAAGCTGTCTCGAAATTAATACTAATAAACAAGGAATCTGAATGAAAATTTATTTGCCCTCCAAAGAAAGCAAGAAAGAAAACCGACAAACTCTTTTCAGTCTTCCAAGCGGATTTTGGGACGTGGAGAGTTCATCATTTGTCTTATTTCAAAGGCGAAACCCTTCCAATCCGTAAGGAAATTTGGCTTTCTCTTGGATCCGTCGTTTCTTAAGGTGTGGTTTCTTGATTTCCTTTTTCGTTTTTCCCCCATTTTGAGCTTTTGCATATAGTTTGAAGAGTTCCATTTTACTAATTGAACTGGAAATTAGAAATTTCAAAGGACTGTGCGCAAAGATTTGTATTGTTCTCCATAATTGATTAGGTTTTGGCATGGGGAAAGGATATGAGCACATCAGTTGACTAGATTGAGGGCGTGGGGATCGATTTTAACCTAGATTAGTGAGCCATCTCATAGTATTAATTTTTCATCTTCTATACTAGTGGAAGTGGCAGTAGTTGATTGATTTGTATGGATATATCAAAATGTCTGCAATGCTGTGTGGATATTTTCTCTCTGGGCACATGAAAATTTGAATCGATCCGTTTTATAAGATAGCTTTGAGGGAATGAAGTTTCTGCTATGTGAGTGTTTGGTACAGGGGTTTCCTTAGAGTCAACGCATGGTCACTGAGGTAAGAAGTGAGACTGCGTGTTTGGCGAGCGAAATGTTTGCAGATTGAAGGGTGTGTTTTGTAAAGAACAATTGAACATGTTATGCTCTATGGTTGATCATTGACGCTGGAGGAAAAGCATGTTCATGATATAAGCATCTCAAGAAGTGATGCTAAGATGGAAGCAAGGCTTGTGGAGCACAAGCACTGACAAGGGAAGGAAAACTAGATCAGTACATCTGCGAAAATTGAGGTGGTGCAACTCTCATTTGATCTAAGGGAGTTCAACTATGAAGATTTGTCTTCCTGATATTGGTCGGTGGTAGAATTATCAGGTTGTAGTCTTGAGATTGGGGATGCACATACTTAACAAGAAATGATGTGGGCTCAAATTTTAAGCATCACAAAACCAAGTTTGTGTTAGACTTGGATTCGTTCGTTGTGCATGTAGGTGTCAACCTACCCATCTCAAAGTTTGTGTTAGACTTATAAAGACAAATCCGATCGAGTTCTTGCATAAATAACTACATTAGCATAAAAAAAATTCTTTAACCAACAAAAAAAACGTACACCTGTAACCTGAAAATGTAGGCTAAACCCTGCCTCACCTTTCTTTGCCATTGTTCCTCACCCCAAGTGAAGTTCAGATCTGAGTTGGCCGATTGGTAAATTTTACATAGTTGATGGATATTCAATTCAAAAGCCAGTCTAGGAGTAGGAGGAACAAACCATTTAGTGCTATGGAGTGGGCTCTTTAATACCTGACAAGTCTGGGATGGGTTTGGAATTTGACAATTGGGTAGCTAACTGGTGAAAATATACCCCTTCATTCAGTGTGATTGGTTGTATTTAGAATTTGTTGTTTGTCTACGGGTTAGTGTTAAAAATTAACACAATGGTTTATTCAAGAACTTTACTTTCTCATTTTAGGATTTCTTTTCTCTCTGAATATACCCTTTGGTCGCAGTAATGTTTAAGCGTGGAACAAGATTGCAGACGTGGTATGGACTTCAAAATTATCCGGTGCCAGTTGTGATCACATGTCTGCTCTTGATTGGCTTGTTTTCCTTATTGTTTCATAATGAAGGCAATGACGCTCATTCTTCACTTGGATTGCCCCTGCAAAAGTGGAATGCTTTTGAGTTGGTGCAATTTCACCCAACTACAGATATCAGAAATGGAACAGATGTGATATGGCAAATACCTGATTCACCCAAAGCAAATCTCTTTCTGGCTCATGGATGCGATGGGAAAGCTGCTAATTTTTGGGACAAATCTCCCAGCTGCCCTAATTGTGTTGGTTTGCCTGAGGAAAGACTACTTGCGCTTCATGCTCTTTCCCGTAAATTTGCGGTTATTACTATATCAAGTGCAGGCAGGTGTTGGACGTATGGGGAGGAAGCATTCATCGTTAAAGATATTATAACATGGTGGGTACACAGTAACAAGCTTGAAAAGCTGCCTCTGGTGGCTTTGGGGGCCTCGTCTGGTGGATACTTTGTTTCTGCCCTTGCCAACAGCTTGAGGTTCAGTAGTATAACGCTGATGATCGCTGAAGGGCTATTTGACCGGATGGATGTCACAGAGGAATATCCACCTACACTTTTTGTGCACATGCCGAAAGATTTGTACAGGAGGAAGAAGATTAGTGAGTTCATAGTTACTCTCAAGGGTAAAAGTATCGATGTTGCGGAGGTTGAATGCAAGGAGTTTCCCTTGACGCCAAGTTTCTTAGCAGACAGGATTCCTGGACTTCATCAAGCTGTTTCGGCTAAGTTGTTTGCATTATTTCAGGAGAAGGGTTTTATTGATGGAAATGGTTATATGAAGAAAGATGGGCGCGCAACACGGTGGCAGAAAGCTCTGCTTGGAGATAAGAGCATTCAACTGGATAAAGATTTGGTCCAATACGTGCAGGAGGAACTAAATCTTGCATTTGCATTCCATGAAATGACCAGCTTGCAGTCTGAGCAAATCTTTAGATGGTTTGAATCCCATATGAAATAGGCAAGGTACCTTTGTGAAATAATTATTCATTAATAGTGTTTTAACAGAGTTGTAAAATTGAGCTTACGCCACTCGAATGATGGAACGGAAGATTCTATTTTTGGTCCATATCGTCGGTCTTTAGGTTTAGACCTAACAATATATACTAGATTAGGCAAGGTGTTGGAGTTGTGGATGGAGGAGTGTCTATGGGAGCCGTTGGAAATTGAAATCAAGGACGTGAGTTCAGCTGAGGTTGAGGCATAGTCAGCAGCTGATGCTCCAAACGACCGACCACAAACTACTTATGTATTTTCTTTTTATGCTGGAAGATTATTTTATTTTAGTACTCGATAACGCCGGACTAGAATGAGTCACCATAAGTTTTTGATTGTTAAATTAGAAGGAGAACATTCGAAGTAAGGTAATAATCCCTTTTCTTGTTTCGTCACTTTCGTGTGGTGCTGAGTGGAAAGTCATGATTGGTATCGCGTCACATACATGTTCTCTCCTCTTGTGGGTGATAAAAGTTGATAAGCCAAGGGCAAATCCGTAAATCAGTAACAAATCCATAGGCGAAAGTAAAAAATCCACTCCCTCCTGTCAAGTGTCACTCTCCTCAAATAAATAAATAATAATATTTTTTCCCCCGTGGCTTCCATTTTGGCTTTTTTCCCTCTCTACTGTGATGTGTGCTCTGTGCTCTGCTCCCCTTTTTCCATTAAATAAATAAAAAAATTAAGAAAATAAAAATAAAAATAAAAAAAGAAATCAAATCTATATACACGCGCACATACACACACTACTGCAACCTGCTCTCTGTTACTCTGCCAACTTGCGATTCCGTTTTCTGCAACTGAAACCCTTAACAATCTGTGAAAAAAAAAACAGAAATCCCTATTTTGCCTGCTCACATTATCTGTCTTTCACTTCCACTTTCTTCTGGTACGGAGTTGAAGAAAGGAGGTTAGATTAGATCTCCGTCGTGGAGGAGGCTATGAGCGGAGAGGAGGAGTGGCCGGATTTGGCTCATTTGAGATGGAACTGAATGAGATAGTGGTGGAGGAAATCAGTGTCGTTATCAGATCGCAATCGCGATTGTTGTTGCGATGAAGTTTTACATTTCGACCGCCGGGATCAAGAGAGTCACGATATGGAATTCCAGAGCCGGTGGCGGTGGAGGAGGAGGAGGAGGGAAAGGATCGGCGGCGGCGTCCAGTCATCGCCGGTTTAGTGGACGGACGATATTGGCAGTGCTTCTGGTGCTCGGATTTGTTTTGCCCTTTTTTTTCGTCCGAATTGCGTTTGCAGTGCTTGAATCTGCCACCGCCTGTAGCTCTGCTCTCGGTAATTATTTTGTCCAAATTATCGTTATATTAATTAGTTAATTACTAGTACCTTTTATACTCTCTCTTTTCTTGTTCTTGGGGTGAATTAGTTAGTTATGCTAACTTTGGCAGGGGTATATCGTTTAATTAGTTTGTTTGTGGCCAAGATGGAACTTGTACTTTTCTGCAGGGCAGATGAGTTGGTTTTGCTTACTTTATTTATGTTATTTTGTTTATTTATTTTTGCAGATTGCATAGGATGGAGGTTTTTGGGCGGGAGTGGTGCATCTCAGTCTCAGGTAAATGACCAAATCACCCTCCACCTCTGTTTTTATTTTTTAACACCACTTGAATGAAAATGAATGATTATGGGCAATTTCTTTACCATGTGACCATTTAATTTTTTTTTTCCTAAAGGGTTATATAACAAGTCATGCGTTAAATTTATGTTTCTTTTTCTTTTTCAGAAAAATAATAAAGTATCGTATGACAGAGGGCACATGTTATTTATTATACCAAAGATGCCTTTAAAAATTCAGAAGGGTAAAAATAGTAGGAGTTATGGAATTTTTTAGAGAGATTAGGGGTTAAATATTGTAAAAGATAGAATGCCTATACTTAACCTTAGTCATAAAACAAGAAAAGGAAAGTCTAATTAGCTCGATGATTTTTTTTTGTCGATAAGCAATTAACTCGATGATTTACGTAAAATTAAAAAAATAAAACCTCGATTTTAAATTTCTTTATCAATAGCTATATAAAAAAAAGACTTTTAAAATTACCTTTCTATAGTTTTGTTTTCATCCCTCTATAGACATTGCCGCTTTACCTCTGTTTTTTATGGACAACTTGCAAATTTCTTTCGGGACCTCTTTTGGTCAAAGTTGTCCCTCACATCTAATAATGTCCTGCAACTTTCCCATCACCCACTTGATTTTTTTTGGGGTTATAATGCGGTACAGATTACACACGTTTAATATAATTCGCATTCTTTTATTTTTCTTTCGCTTGCTTTTGTCTAGTAGTAGAGTATGTGTTTGGGATTTCAGAGCAATTTGTCGAAGAATATTTATGAATTATTTTGCACTCAATGGATTATCATTTTGTCGAATTTAGTTTCTTTTTTACATTTTACAAAACTTACAATAACAATAAAACATAAAATTTTATTTTAATAGCTATTAATTCACGCTTTTTATTTTTAATAATTATAATTAATTTATATCAAGAGTATTTATCCTATAAATTTTAAGCATTGAGCGGTTTGATGTTTAATACGATTGTATTTTTTTCTTCGTAAACAAACAAGCGGTTGTTATTACTACTACTGTCTTCTCACGCAACTGTATTTTTTAATTTTTTATGGCTTATACCACCCACTTTTCCGGCATTGTTAATCATTAGAACCTGGAAAAGACCTTGGACATCTCTCTAATTAATTTCACATGGCGAGTGGATTCCATTTCTTTCTTCCATATGACGAGAGAGAGGTGTGGAATTGAGAATTCGTGTTAAACTAGCAGCAATTGAGTGCCTGCCATTGTAATCCATTTCCTAAAAACATTGCACATTGCCTGTTGCATTAATTTTGCGGAGCCAATGGTGTCTATAGATTGAGCGCCTTTTGGGCAACCGTTTGTCGGTGTTCCTTTTGGCCTGATCCTTTCCATTCCACGTGGCCAGTTGTGCCGCAATTACATATTCTTCTCAATGTTCTCATCCACTTTTCTTTTTTCTTTTTCTTTAAAAACAACCCATTTATTATTTTCTTTTTGATACTACCATACCATGAATAGCATTTAATAAAAGGGTAGTTTGGTCAAATCAGTGTTAAGAAATACTACATAACTAAACATTTTACCAACAGCTTGGAAATTTGGAGTTAGAAGTTGTGTAGATTACAAAGGAAAAAAGAGGAGAAAATTGGAAATAAAAAAGGCAAAATTGTGCATCAACAACCTTTTGCAATCCATTGTGTTTTACCTCTACTTACAAACAATCTCAAGGAGTGACGTTACATGAACTGTTTTTTGGGAGGGATGTTATGACTTTGGTATAGATCTTTGCTCATATAATTTGTTAAGGCTTTATATTCTCAAATGTTTTAGGTAATGAGTTTGAATTTTAGCTTAGGAGAGTTATTCATGTAGCAGTCAGAAAATAAATCATCCTATGAATTAGTAAAAGAATTGCCATTATTAGAGAAAAAAACATTTCCTTATTGTGGATGTGGGAAAAAAGGATGCATTGATAGCTGACCACAGGAGTTCCTCACACGTTAGCCTGTTTCGTTGGATCAATTGCACAAAAAAGCTTTCTTGAATCCGTTGAAAGTGAGATTTTTTTTGTAATGTTCTTTACACTCTGGTGATGCATGTACCTATGTGACTCTAAAGAAACTGGGAGACGAGCTGACAAAAGCTTTAATGGAGGCAAAGGAGGGTGCAACGTATGATGATGGGAGACTGGAGGGTTCAACAGAATCATTCAACGAACTTGTCAAGGAAATGACGTTGAAACGAAAAGACATTAAGGCTTTTGCGTTTAGGACCAAGGCCATGGTATGTGCACACTATATCAATCAGATTTATTATACTTGCTCTGTGCTTTACATTCACTTCTATGGTTTAAAACTGGAACGCTTGAACTGCTATGGTGATTGTTTTCTTATGATACGAAATCAAGCAATTTAAATAGTTCTTTTTATCACTGAAATATGTTTGCCTTCTGACAATTCTTTACTTTTGCACAACTGTTTTTGCAAATTACAGTTTGATCTTGTTTTTAGTGTCAGTAAGTACATTGAAAAGCAGAGATAATCTGCAATTGTAATGCTAATTCTCAATACCTTTAAGTGAGAGGTTTAGTTGTACTTTAGCTCATCAAAGCTATTTGAAGCTGGTAGAAGTTATTCTTACTGGCATTACACTTACTGTTAATTTCATTTCATCATCATTCTTTACTCCCCTCATTATAATGATTTTGTTCTGACAAAATAGGAAGTTAGTAGTAAAGGTGAACTTAAGAACTGCAGCAGTTAAGTATTCTACTTCGCATCAAGTAGGATTTGGGTTGTTAATTTTCTACTTTTATGAAGAATATGAGGTGGACTACTATGTGAGACTAAAGGTTATATATAAGAATGGTCTGAGAACCACTGCCTCAGAAATGATGCTTGATATGGAAGAATAATCTTTAATAATATGCTACTTTGAGCTGCTAATGTGGCTTTTAAGTGATGGCTTCTGCATCACTTTAAATGCTTTTGCTATTAGAATTCTTAACACATTTTATTGTCTGTTTAATATTCAGCTATCGAAGATGGAACAGAAGGTACAATTAGCCAGGCAGCGAGAATCAGTTTACTGGCATCTAGCTTCACATGGTGTTCCAAAGAGCCATCATTGTCTTTGCCTCAAATTAGCCGAAGAATATGCTGTAAATGCTATGGCCAGATCTCGTTTGCCACCACCTGAATATGTTTCTTGTCTCTCTGATCCATCCTTCCATCATGTAGTTCTCCTAACAGATAATGTTATTGCTGCCTCTGTTGTGATGTCCTCTACTGTACAACACTCAGCCAACCCTGCAAAGTTAGTTTTCCACATAGTCACTGACAAAAAGACTTACACCGCAATGCATGCATGGTTTGCAACCAATCGTCTTGAATCTGCAGTTGTGGAAGTTAAGGGATTGCACCATTATGATTGGTCACAGGATGTGAATGTTGGTGTAAAAGAGATGTTAGAGATTCATCATCTAATTTGGAAGCATCAATATAGAAATTTGAAGGAAGAAGATTTTCAACGTACAGAAGAGCACAAAAGAAGTGTAGAGGCTTTAAGGCCTAGTTGTCTCTCCCTTTTGAATCATCTACGAATTTATATCCCTGAGGTACTCCCTAAAAGCTCTGTATGATTAGATGGATAATATTGAATATATGAAGTATATAACTATGATAACACTATCATTTGGCTTTTTTGGATGAAGCAGCTCTTTCCGGATCTCAACAAGATAGTTTTCTTCGATGATGATATAGTAGTGCAACATGACATATCTCCCTTGTGGGACCTGGATCTCAACAAGAAAGTTGCGGGTGCAGTTTTTGATTCATCGTGTGGCGAAAACTGTTGCCCGGGAAGAAAATACGAGGACTATTTGAATTTTTCTCACCCAATAATCTCATCCAAATTTGACCATGATCATTGTGTTTGGCTCTTTGGGATGAATGTCTTTGATCTTGGAGCTTGGAGGAAGGCTAACATAACAAGAAGATACCACAAATGGTTGAGACATGTAAGCATCATCTCTTTGCTTCATTCAAAACATAGGGAACTTTATGCTACTTTGGTGTGTGTTTTCTTAAGCAATTTTCATGATATCAATTGATTGATCTAGCTGTAGTCATGTCCACTATCATTTTTTTCATTTCTTTGCAAAAAGTATACATGAAATGTACAAATCTTCTATTGTTCAGTTTAGTTGCACCTTTTAATATTTCGGCTCGTTCAAAACTGGTAAAGAAGAGCTGGGGGCAAGGATTCATAAAAGCACATACATGTAGGAATACAGAGCCACCCAATCTCCCTACAGGCTCATAGTCAATGAAAGAGTTGTAATGGCCATGTTCCAGACTATGTTGAAAATGTTTAAGGTTTAGAATGATCCTGCAGAACAGTAAATTAAGTCTGAAAATGTCTTCATTTTGCCATTTTGTTGGATGATGGTATAAAAGTATAACTACTCGACAAATTTGTTCATAACTTCAGCGTCTCTTCACTTCTTAATTTCCTTAGTAAGGACCTTACTACTTTATGTTTCTGAACATAGAACTTTTCTTGTTTGCAGAGTCTCAATGCTGGATTAGACTTATGGCAACCAGGAGTGCTTCCACCAGCTTTACTTGCATTTGAGGGACATGTGCATCCTATTGATCCGTCATGGCATTTGGCTGGACTAGGCGATCGACCTCCAGGAGCGGGCAGAGACATGTTGGAAGGCGCAGCCATTTTGCATTTTAGTGGCCCTGCAAAACCCTGGCTTGACGTCGGGTTTCCAGAAGTTCGAAGCTTTTGGAATAGGCACATCAATTTTACAAACGAGTTTATCAGGAAATGCGGAGTTGTTGAGTGAAGAGGACAAAGTTCTCTTCCCTTAAAGCATTCGTATACCGAACAATGCCGTGGCAGAAGAAGAAAGCAGAGGGAAGAAGGTTATGGCTTCAATCTCTACACCATGATCGATCTCCGCGGTATGATATTGGCCATAATACAGAATAGCGGAACACAATAGGTCAGGATCTTCAAACTTATAGTGACATATATATGTTGGAGAAATAAAGACCGAGTCTTTGTTAATGAAATGATACTGTCCGCTTTGGGTCTGAACCCGCACGGTTTTCACAAAAGGCCTCATTCCATTAAAAAGATCCACTCCTCTTATATTTAGTTTTTATTTCTCTTTTCTTTCCGAAGTGGGACTTTGGTTCGCACACCCCAACAATATAGAGTGACGATAATATCGATATATTGTATATTAATCTTAGCCAGGTAATTGAAATGAGTCTGCTGATCAATTGTTATCATACTGTAGCTTCTCCTGCTCTTGTTCCTGGTGCAGCAGTTAATACTACTGTATCATTGCCATTCGATTCTGAAATGTCATTTAAAGTTACCTTGTTAATTTTATTGATCTATTGTTGTGGGATTCGTGTTTCATAGAGTCAGAGCTCTCTTGCCCTTTTAAACTCTCATAAAGATGGGTGTTCACAGAAATGGTGTCCTCGCATTTCGCCAGGTCTTACTGTACTACATTTTGATCCATATCTCTACATGTTTCATTTCATTTTTAGAAATCAGTAGTATTTCTTGTTTCGAGTTTGAATTTCCATGTTTACGTTCTTACATAGAGCATGTCTTTCAGAATAGACTTGATTTTCAACCATAAATTAATCCCAGGAGAAAATGAAAGAAGAGTCTTGCACAATGTTTCCATGTTTTCACTGTCCAAGTTGGCAGCGGGAAACTAAACACTGAATAAAGAATTCAAATGATCACACACAAACAAACAAACAAACAAAAAAGAGGTAGATGACTAGATGATGGTGATGTTTCATCTAATTAACTACCTTACAGTCTAGCCTAATCTCTTGTCCACCACCTGGGATGCTACTCATCTTGATCATCGACTTGACGAACGCGGTTTCGAAGTCTTGATTAGAGGCAGCAAATCTTGAAACCAGAACCTTGGTTTGTGGGGCGGTGAGGAGGGCTTGGTCAGAGGAGAAGAGACTCTCTCCTTGTAGAAGCAACTTGAAGTAAGCGTTATCGAAGGCGGTGGTCGAAACATCCATGGTAGAACCTGCATTCTTGACTTTGTTGTGAATAGGACACACTTTCCTTAAACTGTTTGCAAAAGATGGGTTCAATGATGGATCAACGTCGAGAGTGGAGTTGAAGTTGTGGATTCTGTTCTGGAATGATGAACAGTGAGAGAATCCCAAGGTGTGACCTCCTAATTATGGATAAAACAAAATTCATATTAGTTAAACCAAATATAAAAATGGCTAAGTTGTTTTTAATGTTTTTGAAAAATTGAGGTCGGGATTAATTTTGTTTGCGCTGAGTCAGCTTACCTGACAGAGCGACGAGATCATGTAAGTTGAGGCCCCTTTGGGAGAAGCTTTGTTGTAACTGAGAGATGTTGAAGGTTGGAGCTGGTAATTGCCTTGTCTCAATTGCCTTTGAAATCCTTCCATCCTTCCTCCCTTTTGGCACTTCCCAATTAGGACCTCCAGACTGCCCACCACATTACAATTTGTTTTACTTAAGATCAAGAGGAGAGAAGTTATATATATTTAAGTAAATAATTACCAAAGTAACAGCATCTTTTGCAGCAAGAGCCAAGATGTCAGCACAAGAGACGACACCAGGGCACAAAGCTTCTATTTCTTTTTTGGCATTGTCAATAACATAAAATGCATGCAATGAAATATTGGGTGGCCCATCTTTCTCTGCTGTGTTCTTCCCCTTTGATCTCAGCAGCACCGATCCATCACAACCCTTTAAATTTAATAATTCATTAAAACAAACAATGTCGAGTCAAAAAAAACAGCAACTCGATCAGAATAAGATCAGTTGATTTTTCACTTCACTCTAAACTTGTACGTATATATATTTAAAAAAAAAGAGAGTTATGAACAAGATCAAAATTGTGTAGTAATAATTACTCTAACGAAGCAGTCATGGAAGTGCATTCTGAGGAGAGCAGCTGGAACTGTCTTGTCATTCAACATTGCTTTCTTGACAGCACCGGTGACGGTAGACTCGAGCTGAGGACATGTGTGGTCGTAGTAGTTTGAGCTCAGGGCATCCACAGCCGGAAAAAGACCGGAAATCGGAATCATTATCGCAAGAGCAACAACAAAAGCAGCTAATAATCCTCCGCCTCCCATGATTAATTAGCAAGTAATTAACTTCTTAATTAATTAATTACTTGGGTGACTAGACAAGGGAAGACGCTTCAAGTATTTATAGGCATAAGCTTATGCAATGTAGAAATGCACACGTCATGTGCTGGAGTTGTTAGTGAGGATTATTGAGTTGTTAGTAAATTTGGTGATCAAGAATTGTTTAGTGGAGTAGAGTTGAAGCATCTCATTATTATATGGATGAAAAAGGCAAGTCAATGTCACATTAGTTTGTTATTGCCATTATTCCTAAGCAGGGCCTTGATGTTAACTTCTTAATAAATAAATAAACATTTATGTATACTATTATCATTTTTAAGTCTGAATCACAAATATGCTTTAAGCCGATAAGACTCGGGCTGCTTCATATAATTATAAAATACTGTACCAAATTTATTTAGAAGTTTTAGTTTCTCTTATTAAAAGATATACATGTTCTTTAAACCATGTTAGTAAATTTCACTCTTTATTTATTTATTTGAATGGGAACTTAAACTTTCTTTTTATATAAATAAAAATATGGTCAAATCGATTAAATTTGATCAATCATTTTTTTTGAATTAAACCACATAGTCAATCTAGAGCACGAGATCTACTGATATATTAATAAGTATGTAGCTCATTAATTATGTAGTTAGTGATAAAGATATCGATAGAAATTTGGACCTAGGTTCAAATCTCAAATGAAGCGGTATGAAATTTGGGTCAACAGTTCAGCGTTCTTTGGACTGGACGGTTCGTTTTTTATAATTCGGGAATGAGTACGAAAAAGCAATAAGGAGTCCATAGTTTCATGTTCATAATTACAGAGCAGGTATTGAAAATTTGAAATGGAATTGGGCTAGCTCGTCCTCTAACTTCTGTCTATGAAAAAGAAACACAAAAGAATTGAGTTGGAGTTTCTGGTCACCTACTGTTTATCTACAAAAAAAGAGTGTATATATTTTTATTTGCTCATAGCTCTTTCTGGTGAGATAGGTGCCTTTGACTAACTAAAATAGCTACTTTTATTTTTTCTGAGGATAAGGTCAAAAGGAAGCAGTACCTCTAAATTAAAGTTAATCGTAATTATGTACATAATTAATTTAATCGTGGTCATTTTTATAAGACCTCACATAATAAATGGAAGAGTCAGAAGCATAAGGAAATCACATAGTATTTTTTGTGTAATTCTTGAAGTTTTAATGTCTTAGACAATGATGAATTTCAATTCTTTGTCTTCCATTCAGCTATATGTTAGATGGTTTGCTCTATTTTTTAAATTTAATTTATATAATTAATTAATTAAACGCAATGCAATTTATTATAAATAACTTTATAATTTTTCATTTGCACTATTAAAATTTTAAGAACTACATAATTTACATAAAAACTCTTAAAATTATTGGGCTAAATTAAGATGATAAATTAAAGATGACAGAATTAAGATGATAAATTAATTAAGGATCTAGTAGCAGTGATATGAATGGCAGAATGCAAGACTTCCAGTATTATGAAAGAATTAAAAAGGCATATGTACAATAGTTTTTTGCTATAACATTTACTTAGTGCCACAAAACAGTGATGTGAATTCTTGTAAGCTCAAATATCTAATATTTACATTAAATAATAATAATAATAACCAGTTAAATATCCATGCGATGCCAAGAAGTCGATATTTTTTCTTTAGGAAAAGTAGAATTACTGTTTTTATTTTTTAAAGGTTTAATGACATAAATCTACTGTAATTTAATGTTTTGATTAGTTATTTTCTGTATAATTTGTTTATTTAATGACCCTCATATACTCATACTTTTTGTTTAATGATTCATGACATTACGGAATGGTAATATGATACGTTCTTCCTTAAAAAAAATCTACACGTCAATAAGATTATGCCACATTGGTTTCCCGCCCGTTGGGTTAATTATCCCTTATACGATTTATTTATTTAATGACTCCTATATACTTCGACTTTTTTGTTTAATGACCCTCAACGTGGCATAATCTTGTTAATGTGTCAATTTTTTTTAACGGAAACCATGCCAGATCACTATTCTGTAACGTCGGGGTCATTAAACAAACAAATTTTACATTAGATAATTAATCAAAACATTAAAGTATAGACAAATTTATCTTATTAAACCGCCAGTTTTTTACAGTGCAAGACTCGCCTACTAATTATCGTTATCTATTATCGGTTAAACCAAAAATTGGTACCTGTCAAATAATTGTTTGACTGATTTAACACCTTCTCTATTTTTTGCTTTTAAAAGGCACTCGTACAAAAACGAAATGTCACATTTGGTACCTCCGACTAACACCGTCCACTTTACACCGTTAAATGTCCTACGTGGCGTGCCACGTCGGATGCTACGTAGGTAACGAATGACGTGGCTATTTTCTTTTTCTTTTTCTTCGTCTCTTTTCTTTCTTTTCTTTCTCTTTCCTTTTATTCTTTTAATTTCTTTTCTTTTTTTTCTTTTCTTTTTCTTTTTCTCTTCTTTTTCTTCTTCCGGCCACTGCCAAATTAATCAATTAATTCCAAATCAAACCACCCATCACCAAATTAAACCACCCATCACCATCGCCGACCACTAACAAACCACCACCTCCACCACCGCCGCTCCTCACCTCCGATTTCCAGCCACTGCCAAATTAATCAAATCCCTCCCCTGCAAATTAATCCCAGAAACCATCCCTTGCAAAAATCAATTCATCTACAAAATCAATTAATTCCAAATTAAACCACCCATCACCACCGCCGACCACCAACAAACCACCACCGCCGCTCCTTACCTCCGATTTCCTCCTCTTCGCATCAGCCCCAAACCCAATAAAAAAACTCAATCACCATAACCAAAAATCAACCCACCACCAAACTGCCGCAACACCTAGCCGCTCCACCACATTGCGGCCACGCCACCACCATCACCCAGCCATGCCGCCACATCTCAGCCAAACCACAAAAAACCCAACCTTAAGCTGAAACCTCGACCAAACCGCCGAAATCCACAAAACAACCTCCAAACCTCTGATTCCCTCCACCCATCACCACGATCTGCCAAGAAGAAGAGAGGAAGAAAGAAAAAAACAAGGAGAAAGCAAAAGAAAGAAAAGAATAAAAGAGGAGAGTGAGATCGTGAAAAGGTAGTAAAGAAAGAGAGAGAAAAAAGAATAAAAGAGATAAAGAAAAGAAATTAAAAGAATAAAAGGAAAGAGAGAAAAAAAAAAAGAGAAGAAGAAAAAGAAAAGAAAGACCACGTCATCCGTTACCTACGTGGCATCCGACGTGGCGTGCCACGTAGGACACTTAACGGTGAAAAGTGGACGGTGTTAATCGGAGGTACCAAATGTGACATTTCGTTTTTATATGAGTACTTTTTAAAAGCAAAAAATAAAGGAGGTGCTAAATCAGTCAAACAATTATTTGACAAGTACCAATTTTTAGTTTAACTGTGGTCAATATTAACTATTTAAAATGCTTCAAGCCGGTTTGATTTTATCTTATGATCTTTAGTTTTATTGAAACTTGTATAAGAAATTAAAGACGTACCATACTTATTATTTTTGGGTCTTGTTGTGAGGTTCATGTTGCTACTGATGGAGGAACGACAGGGAAGAGATTGATTGGTATAATGTTTTTGGAATTGATGATTATTAGAAATAGTGCAAGAGGCAAGTATGTCCTCACTTCTGTCTTTTAGTGACTTATTAGAGTATTAGCCATTTTATTTCAATTACACTTAGCAATTGTCATGTGTATCATGATGGTGGTAAAAAAACAAGGATCACATTCACACCCCTTTTCCTTTTCTAAATTCCGGTGAATTCTCCTCTTTTTTCCCTCTTTTTTCTATATATTTTTTTTCACATTCCTCATTTATTCCATCTTTCACCATTATCATCATAAATTACCTTTTTTTTCATTCTTTTTATTTATGAATCCATATTAATGAGATGTCCATCTCAGTTTAATTAATTTTATTTGTTTATTCTAATTTATCTCCGGCTCTTTTAAAGAAGCTTTGTTTGATATGAAGCCTCTCAAAGCACCTGACCTTGATGGATTCAACGGTTCCTTCTTCCAACAAAATTGGAACTCTGTGTACTAGTGGGTTGTAGCGTATGTTAATGGTTGCTTGGCAGGTGGGGAATTTCATCCAGAGTCGTGTAAGGCTCTCATCACCCTTATTCCTAAGAAGGAGGACCCTACTTGTGTTACCAACTTTCGCCCGATTAGCCTTTTGCATGTGAATTATAAAGTGCTGGTGAAAATTTGTGTTAACATAATGAAGTCTGTCTTGCCTAGTCCTGTTGCGACACTACAAAACAACATGATTTTAATAATGGTAAAAACTAGTTACAAAATAACTAAAATGCGTTACTAAATTTTTTATCAACGATAAATATACTTATCGTATGTGCGTCGTTGTAGGGGGCGTTGCAAGAAGTAATAGCAACGGAACATTAAAGTACGTGACAAAATATTTGTACTTTTAGTCACAACTATGTGCTCTATCACACACTGTATGCAATTAGCAACAACTCATTACTAAATTGATGTTACCCATTACAAATTATGTTATAATATTTTTAAATGTAGTTACTAAAAGTTATATATAGTGACACAAAATAATAACATCACAAAAATGTTGATTAGTGACGAACAAAATTTGTAACAAAATATTCTGTAACTAACTTATGAAAAAAAAAAATTAACTCATTTTTATTTTTCTGTTCAACCAGGAAAACCAAGGACGATTTTCTTTTTAAAAAGCTAGTCAAAAACCAACTAATGAACCATATAAACTAAGCTCAGTTGTAAAGACTATATCCATCTTATTTATAATTGTTTTAGTGGTAAAAAATCATGCTTCCTTCCTTAAATAAAAAACAATTCCCTCCAAATGACACCAACAAGTAAAACATCTTGCAACAATAATCAGTTACAACTCATTGCTAAATTTATTGGGCAATTATTTTAGCTACGAATAGTTGCTACAATAATGTACAAATAAGTTATACATTGTTGCTAAATCGACTATTTTTTTTATACATCATTACTAATTATATTATTATTTATTTTTTAATGACATGTTTCATATGTCCTTCTAATATTTTCATTTTTCCATGCATCGTTACTAAATACACTAAAAAAATTCTTTTTTAGCTACGACTTGTAACTACATTCTACTTTTTTGCGCCAAAAGTATTCTCTCCAAATTGCGCCAAATGCTAAAACATCTTGCAACAATACTTAATAACGAATAATAACTGTAACACATATTTTGTCACCATTGGTTACTTTATGCAAACATTAAAAATTATTGTAATCTAAATTGCTTATTTTTAGTATCAATCCGTCACAAAAAAGTATTTTTAGTTACGAAGAATAACATAACATATTATCTAGTAGAAAAAATAAGTGACGTTACTAACATGTTTGTTACTATAGCCATGTTGTTTTGTAGTACGATCATCAAGTAAGTTTTGTTCATGGGAGACAAATTATCTATATTATTGTCATTGTTCAAGATGTTTTGCACACTATGAGCCATAAGCAGGGTACTGCTGGGTGGCTAATGATCAAGGTGGACCTTGAAAAATCCTATGATCGTAGGCGTTGGGAGTTTATCTATGATACTCTGGTCGAGGCCGGGTTCCATGTCGATTTTATTCAAGTCCTAGTCAAGGCATAGATTGCGAGTAACACCTGTGTGATGTGGGATGGTCAAATTTCTGAGTGTTTTCACCCTTCTAGAGGGGTTCGGCAAGGTGATCCTCTTTCCCCCTACCTCTTTGTGTTGTGCATGGAAAGAATTTCTCATGGTATTCAGAAAGTTGTAGGTTAGGGCTTATGGAAGCCTATCAAACTAGGACGTCATGGCCCTCTGTTCTCGTATCTCTTCTTTGCAGATGATTTAGTCATCGTCTGTTAAGCTTTTGAGCAACAAGTTAAAGTTGTCTCTAATGTGTTAGCAGATTTTTGTGCTTCTTCTAGGGCAAAGATAAATGTTGGGAAGACCTCTTTTTCTGCATCAAGGAATGTCTCTAATCAGACAGATGCTCATATTCGGCAGATATCACCTTATCGATTTTCTAAGGATATGGGACATTATCTTAGTGTTCCTTTTTTGCATGGATGGGCACTGACTAAGTATTATGATTATTTGGTCGATAAAGTGCGCAAGAGGCTTAGTGGGTGGAAGGCCAACACGTTCTCTCTAGCAGGGCGTGTTACTATAACAAACTCAGTTGTTATGCAGATATCACCTCGTCGATTTTCTAAGGACATGGGACATTATCTTAGTGTTCTTTTTTTGCATGGATGGGCACTGACTAAGTATTATGATTATTTGGTCGATAAAGTGCGCATTGGCAACAGAAGTCTCGGCAGCGATTGGATTCGCTTGGAGACCGCAATACTAGATTCTTTCATCTGTCGGCGAAACTGGATTTGTTGTGATGTAATGTGACCGAGATCATCAAGGTAAATGAAAGGCTCACATCCCCGGTGGCCATTAAGGATGCTGCGGCGAACTACTTCGCGGATTTCTTTAGGGAAGTGCGCTGGGCTAGGCCAAACATGATTGATTTGGGGTTCAGTAACCTTAGTCCCATGGAGGTGGAGGAGTTAGACCGCGATGTCTCACAAGAAGAGATTTGGGGGGTTGTTCAAGGTTTAGGTGCGGATGGCTGGTCTATGGGATTCCTGAGGAGGGCGTGGGAGATTGTTGGCCCTGAGTTCAGTGAGCTTGTGCTGCAGTTCTTTCGTTCAGGTAAGTTTCCAGGAGGGACCAACACCTCCTTTCTTACTTTGATCCCGAAAGTCAAGGCGGCGAAAAGGTTCACAAAATTCCGACCAATCAGTTTGGTTAGCAGTTTTTACAAAGTGATTTCCAAGCTTCTAGCTATTCGTCTGGCTAGAGTCATAACTAAGGTGGTTAGCTCGACCCAATATGGTTTTATTAAGGGAAGATGTACCTTGGATTGTGTTATGGCCGCAAACGAAGTGGTTCACGCCTTGAAGGATAATAAACAGTCTGGGTTCCTTTTCAAGTTAGATTTCGAAAAGGCGTATGATTCGGTGGAGTGGTCCTATCTGTTTGATGTCCTGTGCCACATGGGTTTCAGTCAGAAATGGGTTGGGTGGATTCGCCAATGCCTCAGTTCGGCTAGAGTGTCTGTATTGATCAACGGATCGCCGTGTACGGAATTTGGGCTGGGTAGAGGGCTTCGCCAAAGCTGCTCCATGTCCCCTTTTTTGTTCATTATCACGGTGGAAGGCCTCCACCTTCTGCTCAATCGTGCCCAGGAACGTGGGAAGATCCGCAGGGTTGGAAGTGCCACGGGATGGAATGTCACCCACCTCCAGTATGCGGATGATACGCTGATCCTTGCTAATAATGATGAGGAAGAGGTGCAAAATATCAAAGGGATACTCTGTTGGTTTGACGCTTATTCAAGTTTGAAGGTAAACTATCATAAGAGCACTTTGGTGGGGGTGAATATTTACAGGCCTCTTGGGGAGTGTATGGCTCGCCGAGCAGGTTGCAGGTATGAAACTCTCCTGTTCACCTATTTGGGGGCTTCGGTAGGTATGAATCCGAGGAGGACATCGCATTGGACGGGTTTAGTTAGGGAGATGAAAGAGAAGCTTGCTACTTGGAAGGGCTTGCTCCTTTCCTTCGGTGGTCAGATTACTCTTATCAAATCGGCGTTGGCTAGCCTCCCGCTTTATCACATGTCGATCTTCAAAATGCCGAAAGGGGTCACTCAGATATGTGAGAAGATAATGAGGCAATTTCTATGGAGTGAAAAGGATAGTAGGTGCGGGCTGGCCAAGGTTAAATAGGATGTGGTCACTCGTCCAAAAGAAATGGGAGGTTTGGGTTTGAGAGATTTGCACTTGAGGAATGAGGTTCTGCTGTTTAAATAGATTTGGGAGGCCTTGAAAGGGGGAAATAAGCTTTGGATTGAGATTATTCGTGCCCACTATAAATGCACTAGTATGGGAAGCTTGTGGAAGCGAGAGCATGGAACGCTTTCTCCTGTTTGGAAAGATATCTTAGCTATCTGGGGTAGAGGGGGTGAGAGATTTCACCAGTGGTTGGATCACACTCGGCTCACCTTGGGGGAAGGGAAATCTTTCTTGTTTTGGTGGGATACGTGGGTTGTTCAGGTCCCGCTTGCGCTTCGCTACCCGCGTTTATATCACCTATCGGGTCTTGTCGCACCCCCTTTTTTGTCGAAAGACGAGTTTAGGTTCGGGATGGATGCTAAGCATAAATGGATGCTTCGCATAATGCAATAAAGTCGCCACCCTATTTTCTAAGGTTTAGGGAACCTAATCGTCATGGCATAAAAAAAAAAAAAACTAAGGCACATGTGGTCCAAACCAAAGAATGAAGGTTCGAGGTCGTATTATGGACTTGGGAAGGTGTTAGGCACCCAAGTCACATCCTTAAAAAGGTTACCGGTAAAAAGATGTGTTGGAATATTTTAGCACGTAAGTTAGCCCTCAAAGGTGACGTTACATCTTAGCATATTTTGTTACTTCTGAAAGGGACCGAAGGACAGGGTTACCGTTTGTTCGTATGCTAGAGCGGACGCTCACCCCTTTTTATCATTGGGCCATTCATGATTAATTAGTTACTACGTGATCATATCATGGATAAAACTAACATCGTACCATTTTAATGAATGCAAATAACCGTGTGGGATCGAAGCCACCATGCTCATATATCAATGCAAAATAATTAATTTCATGGTATAAAAGCGAGTGATTTAAACAAGTAAACATGTGCGTTGATTTTATCATGCATACGAATATGATATGAGATTTTTAACATTTCTATATAACATGCATATAAGTAATATTTGCGGAAAACATTGAATAAATAAAAGAGGCTAGAAAGCGTACTTGCGTTGCTTGACCTTGATCTACCTTACAAAACGAAAGTATTAGCGATGGTTCGAAAATAATAAATAATAAAATGTACTCGAATATTTATTTAATTTATAACAAGTAAGCAACTAAAAATAACATGGCATAATTAATAGACAATTTATTTAAAACATGCAAGCATACGAATATTTTTCTTGGTAATTTAACATGGCATGAAACAAGCAAGACATCATATGAACAAATGATTAACTCCTTTCGAACTTATCATGGTATAAAGAAAGCAATTTATTGCATACGAGAATTTTACGAGAATTAAAACATGGCATAAAGTAAACAATTTATTGCATACGAGAATTTTACGATAATTAAAACATTGCATAAAGTAAAACAATTTATTGCATACGAGAATTTTACGATAATTAAAATATGGCATAAAGTAAAACAATTTATTGCATACGAGAATTTTACGATAATTAAAACATGGCATAAATAAATCATTTAAAGCATGTCGTAAAAGTATACGAATATTTCATGTGATTTGACGAAAATAAGTGGGTCCCATATAAGAATTTTGGACATTAAAAAATGGCCAAGCCCAAATTTTAATTTAAAAAAAACAAAATAAGAACATGACCTAAACAAATCATTTAAAGCATGCAAGCATTTAATTAAAGAAAGCGAACGAAACATTTAAATAAACACGGAAATAAAGTGACTCGAACAAACGACAAAAAAATATTTGGGCTGGGCCCACATGCTGGAATTAATTAAAATGGGCTAGGAATAAATCCTATGCCCATGATTTGAATAAAAAAAGGAAAAAGATGGGCTTGGTTTAAACCAAAGCCCATCGGCATTTTTTAAAACAGCAAAGAAAGGGACGGGCTTGGCCCGTCACCTTCCTTCTCCCACATGAACAGCATGACACTATTCTTCCCTTTTCTTGCGTCGCCGGCGCCGTGGTCGGCTACCAAGGAAGCTTCAATCCTGCCAAATAGCCGGATTTCAACCCCAAAGCAAGCCCAAAATTTCCCTCTACCCCACAGTAAATAATACTTCCAAAAACAGTAGGTAAATAGCAGTCAAAATGAAAAATAAATGCAAGTGATTTCACAAGAAAAATAGGCAAATAAATCAAACCAAATAGCTAGCGATTGATCAAATTAAAAGCAAGAGATTTATCTAGAAACTAAACAGTAATTTACTGAGTTAAAAGCAGGTGGTTTAATGGACGAACGAAAGCGGAGAGATTTAAATGAAAAACAGTGCAATTTATTGATAAAAGAAAAGCAAGTAATTTGACGAAAGAATTTGAATTAAACCTTGGTGGCTGCTTGTGAGGAAAAGAGTGCGTCAACCCATAGGTTTTTAGGCTAGTAATCGTTAAGTATTTATAGTAGTAGGTTGGTTGATTTCGTGTGGTGAAGGATATAGTTGACGCGGCTGTTTTGGTTTACATGGCTGGAAATGAACAGAACCATCGGGAAGCACATGAGAGGACGACGTGGGCATGGTGACGAGGCTGGCTTCTGGAAGCAGTGACGAGGCTGGCTTCTGGAAGCAGTGACAAGGCTTCAAATTGGAAGGGAAGGTTTGCTGGGAAAGAAAAGAGAAGGGATGTTTGGTTTTAAATCCGTGACCATTGGATGGTTGACTAAGGGAGAGTCAACCAATCCAATGGCCTAGATTAAAAGGAAGGAAAAAAAATTCATTTAATTAATTATGGGCTCGATCTCTTTGTTGCGATGAAATTGACGAGAAATTTGAACGAAAGCAACTACATTAATGAGAAAAATATGTCGATCAAGATGATGCGAACGAAAATGTGAGCTCAACTCTCTAAACGCATTTATTTTGACAAAGTGTCGAAAATGTTCGTTCGGGACTTAAAAGAGTTTTTACCAAACCAAATACAAGTCTGAACGAAGTCGACCAAAATGTGCAGAAAAATATAAGGAACGAGATGATGCGAACAAAAATTCGAACTCAACTCTCTAAACGCATTTATTTTGACAAAGTGTCGAAAAGGCTCGTCCGAGACCTAATAAGACTAAAGAGTGAAAAAAACCAAAATGATAGATAAAAATGAAAGAATACGAAAGGACTCGAGCTGGGCTGAGAGATTAACAACGGTTAGCGAAAAAATATAAAGATAAAGCGACTATAATTGATTAAGCGTGTAAAAAATGTGGGCATGCTATTTTGCAGGTGATTGAACGTGTTAGCGTCAAAATTCGGGTAGCAACAGTTGCCCCCTCTTTACTATCTGATAAAAAATACAGTGTAACTAAAATTTTTCATAAGCAGTAAAGATGGTTGCCCCAAGTTTTTGTCCGGCTTTGAACACAGCCTAAAGCGTAAAGATAGAGTTGCTCAAGGAGGAGTATTTAGATATGCAGAATAGAATTTGGTTGTATAGGAAAGTAGTTGCTCAAGGAGGAGAATTTGATTATGCAGAAAAGTAGTCGCTCAAGGAGGAGATTATGCAGAAAAGTAGTCGCTCAAGGAGGAGATAATGCAGAAAAGTAGTCGCTCAAGGAGTTGTTAATGTAGAAAAGTAGTCGCTCAAGGAGGAGATTATGCAGAAAAGTAGTCGCTCAAGGAGGAGATTTATGCAGAAAAGTAGTCACTCAAGGAGGAGATAATGCAGAAAAGTAGTCGCTCAAGGAGGAGATTATGCAGAAAAGTAGCCGCGCAAGGAGGAGATTATGCTAGAACTTAAATGATATAAAGGGAAAGCGGGTCTTACCTCAGATTTACCTTGCGAACTAAAATGGAGGGTGGTTTGAAACCACCGCATGAACTGAGTTGGAGGGTGGTCAAAAGCCACCACATTTGATATATGGGTGAGTGGTTGACAGCCACCGCATTTGACGGAGATGTGAATTCCGATCCGAATGGGGATACCGCAAAATTCGGATGTTTGGACGTTGAGGAAGATAGTCACCTTGGACTTTTGAGGAAGATAGTCACCTCGGACATTTGATTGGGGAATCAGCGTACTCCCTTCGAGGTTGTTTGATTTTTTTGACAAAAATCCAGGATGAGGACATTACAATGATTTCTTCATCGGAGACCTAACAGTAAGGGATTTTATAACGATGTTGTCATCGAAAACCCAATGGCATGAGATTTTACTGGAGCATATCTGTATCCTGTAAATTGGAAGGAAGCAAACACAAAGCAACAACAGATAGAAAAAGGAGAGAGCAATTGATAATGTGAGAAACATTTTGTATTCCTACATTTAAACCTCGGCTTGCCCCCAAGTCTTTTGTTGAAACAAAAATGACCTCTTTGTTTTAAGAGAAAATCAAATCAAGTATATTCTTTGAAAGAATGTTCGTTCAATTTTCATTATATAAACATGTTTGATACAAGTCTAGATAACGTCTGCATCTTGTTCAGGAAATAACGACCTCAAGAACAGGACTTTCCCATGACATGTAAACATAAGCAATTCTCACTAGATATTAGTGTTTACGCTCGTGCTCAGAAACAGGGCTATGTGTTTACACTCTTAAAAATGCAGCAAACATAGCACAGAATCAGATTTGCAATGTCAATCCAAGTGAATAAACTTCCAATGAAGATGCACCTGCATGGGCCTGCTAATAATCGAAAGGACTTTGCGAGGGAGAAAGAAAGGAGGAATTTGTAGAAGAAAAAAAGTGTTGTGTTTGTTTTTTTTTTCGTGAAAGGTTTTAATGAGTTTGTGCTCGATGAATGACTGTGATGAGGACAAATCGTGGTGAAAGATGCTTGATGATTTGATCGAGGCGAAAGCGAAGTATGCAAGTTTCTTCATCTTTTGCTAGGAATGCTCTTCCTGTGGTCGTCCTAATCGATTCTGATTGATGATTTTTTCGTACTTGCTTCTACTTTCCTTGACTTAGGTCCTTGGAGATACCCTCTGTATACGAGTTCCTTCATCTTTTGCTAGGAACACTCTCCTTGTGATCATCTTGATCGATTTTGATTGATGATTTTTTTTTTGTACTTGCTTCTTCTTTCATCGACTTGGGTTCTTGGAGATACCCTCTGTATACAAGTTCCTTCATCTTTTGCTAGGAACACTCTCCTTGTGATCATCTTGATCGATTTTGATTGATGATTTTTATTTTATTTTGTACTTGCTTCTTCTTTCATTGACTTGGGTTCTTGGAGATACCCTCTGTATACAAGTTCCTTCATCTTTTGCTAGGAACACTCTTCTTGTGATCATCTTGATCGATTTCGATAGATGATTTCTTTTGTACTTGCTTCTACTTTCATTGACGTGGGTTCTTTGAGATACCCTCTTTTTGAATCTTCTCTTCTTCTTTTTTGTTCTTTTTCTCTTTTTCCTTATTATTTTTTTTCTTTTTTTCTTTTTTGAATACCAATACAAACAGCGAGTGAAGCAAGTACGATTTCCTTTGTTTTGATTCTTTTTGGGTTGTGGCCTTTGATTATTTTTTTGCTTCTTCGGGTGTTAGCGCGGACTGTCAACCTTTGAGGGTTTCCTTTTCATCCTGTTGATTCGTTGAAGTGAACTTAATCATGCTCCTGGCGCTTTAGTCGGCCAACTCCGTCGAGCACTTACCCATTTGTGAGGAGTTTAGAAGAAGGCTTTGAAGTGTTTGATAGAGTTGTATGTTGTGTACAAGGTATGTGTTTTGAGGGCGAAAAAGTTTAAAAATGAAAAATGTGGAAGAAGAGCAAAGCAAAGTCCAATGTCATCTTACTATTATCCCATGTCTGATGGTTCATGTACCCTGGATATTATACAAATCTAACTAGCACTTAGCTTAGCATTTACACTCATGAACGAAACGAGGTGTGAAGGCCCAAAATACTCACAGGGATATATTTGTAACTGCTTATGCCTAAATCATGTCATGGATATAAGAGCTAACAGACGAGACCATGTATATTTATATAATTTCTAATGAATGAACAAGTTTATCAACTGTGATAAAGTGATAGACATGTTTGTCATAGGGAAGGTTTCGAAAACGTAGGATTTTTGCTTTTCTTTCTGTTTGTTTTCTCTTTTTTTTTTGCAAAGCAACATTTTTTGATAAAATCTTAGAAAGTTCCTAAACATGACGCGCATACACATGCGTATATACATACTAATAGGAACGCGTAACGTGCGGGAATTTAAATTGCGAAAATGTAAATTGCGGAAGGTAAAATTGTGAAAAATTAGATGGTGGAAACGTAAATGACAACTTACCTGATGGTGGGGCGAAGAATTTATGTCTGGGTGTGGGTAGTGCTCGCGGTTCTGGATAAGACCAAACCTACCTAGGTATTGTTGCCGGCATCTTTGATAGTACGGGCGTGTCGTAGTGCCTCGAAGGGTGTCCATTGTTCTCGAACAGTGTTCCAGGCTCAGATGATCCTCCTGTTGTTCGGACAACGATTCTCTGGTTATGAATCATCCTTTCGTGCGGATCCAACTCAATTAACGACTTTCGGATTAGCCTAGATTGTGCAGATGGATAATCGACCATTTTAGAGATGGTCCCCACCGATTATCTTGGGACTGCAAAACTTTAGCATTGGATTAGCGGAGGTCAATTTAAACACAGTTCCTGATGACATGAAATTTTCCCCGGCGCTACCGATAAAAACTTTAAACTCGCAAAACTTCTCATTTTATTAATCCAGCACACATATCAAACAATTTTGTCAGGAGGAGCCTTATGTTTTTTTTCTTTGCATGATTCGTAGGTTTTTAAGCGAAGTACATCTTAACAGCATCTGCATTCACTGGTCTTGGCAGATCATCCCTATCCATATGGGTGAGCAACAAAGCACCTCCGGAGAATGCGCTCTTGACTATGTACGGACCTTCATACCTCGGGGCCCACTTCCCTTGGCCTTCCTCCTGATGAGGAAGAAGCTTCTTTAACACTAGATCCTCGATTTTGAACACGCGAGGTCGCACTTTTTTATTATAAATGTTGGCCATTCTCTTCTGATATAATTGCGCATGACACATGGCAGTCAAACGTTTTTCCGAGATGAGATTTAGTTGTTCATATCTTACTCTCGCCCAATCATACTCTTCTATTCCCGACTCCGCCAAGACTCTGAGGGAAGGAATCTCTACCTCGAGTGGAATCACTGCTTCTATACCGTAGACTAAGGAGAAAGGAGTTGCCCCCGTAGACGTGCGAATTGTGATACGATAAGCATGTAGGGCGAAAGGAAGCATGTCATGCCAATCTTTATGGGTAACCACTATCTTCTGAATAATTTTCTTCAAGTTTTTGTTAGCCGCTTCGACCGCGCCATTCATCTTCGGGCGGTAAGGTGAAGAGTTACGGTGTTTCATTTTCCACTTTTGGCAAAGGTCGTGGATCAATTTTCCATTCAGGTTAGTACCGTTATCTGTGATGATGGTTTCAAGGACCCCATAGCGACATATGATATTCTTCTCAATGAATCGCATGGTCGTCTTTTGGGTGATGCTTGAGTAAGAGGTGACCTCTACCCATTTGGTGAAGTAATCGATTGCGACAAGGATGAAACAGTGGCCATTAGAAGCTTTCGGATGAATTTGGCCGACGATGTCGATTCCCCACATCGCGAAAGGCCAAGGCGATGTCATATTGAAAAGGGGAGCTGGAGGGACATGGAGATGATCAGCGTAGATTTGGCATTTATGGCATTTTCGAAAGTAGTCGACGCAATCCCGTTCAATGATGAGCCAAAAGTAACCCCGTCTCATTATCTGTCTTGCCATCATGTGGCCACTAGTGTGCGTGGAACAAACCCCCTCGTGAATGGCCGCGATAATCCTTCTAGCTTCGGAAACGGTGACACAACGAAGTAGGGCCCCATCCGTCCTTCTTTTATACAGAACCTCACCGTCAAGGTAGTAATCCCAAGCCAAACGCTGAAGGGTCTTGATCGTCACTCAAATATACTAATATTTTCCTGGTGCCTAGATGCACAAATTAATGTGTACAGAGCAAGACAGGGTCGAACCACAGAGATTGAAGGATTAATTTGCTAATGAGAATGTATGACAAGGTAATAAACACTGATCTAACCAAAGTAATAACACTGTGGGGGGGGGGGTTATGTTGATTAATAAATTAATCAACGCAGAGTATGGGAGCTAACAAAACAGAATTGTAAAGTATTTATCTAGGGCACGAAAGTAAAATGCAATCCAGGGCACGAAATGTAAAAGATCAAGTGAACGGAAAATCAAGCGTAGGAAAGTAAAAGAGATATAAATCAGAGAGAGAGAGAATCTTAGCGAAAGGTGTTCTTTCGGGTTGTTTTCTAGGGCGGCCAGTCATTGGTGCAGAAGTTTTCTAGACTCATGTGCAGATCTGCTATAGGGACCGCGTTTCCACACCGCATCCCCTGCTTACCTTCTTAGATAAAAGTCACCCCCCGTTTCCACATATGAGGTGACCTTGACGTTCAGCCATCCTCCCAGCTACCTCTCTTGTCATCAAAAGGTAGCCTTGACCCTCCGGCCTATCCGGGCTCGAAGTAGGGAGGCTAAACTCTGAACGCCCATGAAGGAGAGGTAAGACAGATCTAGGACGCGACAGCTCGGTTTGTCAGACCCGTATCACTCCCTAGATTCCTGTTTACCCCTAGGTGAGGCCTCTCGCGCTGCCTCCCCTAGGTGTCTGCTCAAACTCCAGGGCTTCACGTTAGTTATAACACTGGAATATGACGTTACTCATGCAGAAATACTAATAAATGATCAAGCTCTTAACATTTCTAGACAAGCATGGCATTAAATCGGTAAACAGTCATGTACTACAAGAGAATATATTAAGCATGCATTAGACCTCTTAGCTGCACCTTACAACCCTTAGAAACACCCTTCACCAAGAAAGGGGTGCTTAGCTACTCATACTATAATATAAACAGTAGGTATATGAAATCATACAACAAATAAACAAGAAAAGTAAGAAGAGGATTAGAATAAACCGGTAGATTAATAATAATCGAAGAGGAAAGACAAAGGCTGTTCTTGATGGGAAGAAGGAGCTGATTCCCAGAAATTAAAATGCTGAAACTAATGTGTGAAAATATCCTTTGGACAACCGTCCTTACAAAAACCCTAAAACTATGCTTATATAGCCTAATGCTAACTAGGAGACAAAACAGCTAAGGGCAATGAGGAGATGATAGCACGCGTCCTTGCAAAAGGAATATTCTGGGATTCCTGACATGCCTGCTGTCTTCTGGAACCGCTTGGGAATCTGGCGGATCTTTGAAGATGCTTTTCCTTGAAGAAGGCTCAGGGCTGCCGAGGCCTTGCGACTGCGCATTGGTCTGGTTCGCGTCGAGGTCTTGACATCGCTCGACCTTCTAGGCCTCGAAACTGGAAATCCTCAGAAATGCTCCCAAATCGCTTCTTTTCGGCCTTTTCCCTCCTTTGATGCTATTCTGCAAGTAAAGCTGAAATGAAGGTCAAATAGCAGCATCGAGCCCCCGAAAGGGCTAGAAAGGAGGTCAAAACAGAGAGTATGGAACATGCTATCAGGTCTTTTTACTACTTTGGCTTGCCCCTGGAGGGTATTCTCAATTTTTGATAAATCGTACTAAATCGTGGAACCATAGTTTTCCGTCAGGTTCATCTTCCAATGTAGCGCAATACGCCGGTGTTTCCTTTACTTCTACTCTTAACGGTTGAAGCATGATTCCACATTCTAACTTGAACATTGAGGCCAAAGTGGCTAATGCGTCTGCGAAGCGGTTCTTGTCTCGATCGATTCGATCAAACTTGGTTTCCTCAAATTCCCCCATAAGTTGGGTGAGCAACTTTTGATAAGGTATTAGTTTAGAATCCTGAGTTTGCCATAAGTCTTGAGCTTGATAGATAATGAGCACCGAGTCCCCGAAGATTTTTAACTTTTTCACCTTTAGGTCAATGGCCGCTATCAAGCCACTAGCACATGCTTCGTATTCGGCGATGTTTTTGGTGCATGGAAAATTCAGCTTGCATGCTACGGGGAATTGACGGCCATCTGGGGCTATGACCACGGCCCATATTCCTTTTCCCGAGAGGTTCACAACACCATCAAAGAACATGGTCCATCAGTCACCTCCTTTTAAATCCTCCATGATTTCCTCCTCACTCAAGCACCATATCATCAAATGTTGGTCTAAATGAAAGTGAAGAACGACTTGCGAAGAAGTCGAAGAGATTTTTAGAAGTTGATTTGAAAAACCTTCCTGCTGATCCAGGTATGTGACCACAAATTGTAGCATACCATCTTAATGATTGAGATCAAATTTGTAGAGCTTATATGTTGAAAGGTCCTTGTCAACTACGAGACATAGAGTTTCCTAAAACATTAATTGGAGGTATTCAACGACGTTTTAATCCTAAATGGTATGATAAATTTGGTAATTAGTTGGAGTATAGTTCGTCCAAAAATGTAGTTTTTTATTTATGTTGTTATTTGATGGGTTCAGAGAATGGAGACCAAGGAGGGGGTGGTGTTTTTATTTCTACTGGCTTTGACAATTGGAAAAACATAAAACTACGATTACAGAAACATATTGGTGGTGTTAATAGTAGTCATAATAATGCTTGGAGAAAATGTGAAGCATTGATGAATCAAAACCAACATATTGAAGTGGCTCTTTCTCAACAATCTAGTCAAATAAAATAAGATTATCGGATTCAGCTGTCTGCAGTAGTTGATTGTATTCGGTTTCTACTTCATCAAGGACTAGCTTTTCGTGGTAATGATGAGTTTGAAGATTCAATTAATAAATGAAATTTTCTTGAGCTTTTACAGTTCCTTGCTGACCACAATGAGACCATTAGAAATATTTTGAGTCATGCTCGTGGAAATTTTAAGTTGATAGCACCGAGTATCCAAAAAGAAATTATTAGTGTTGCATCTAGTGAGACTACTAATATTATTCTTGAGGATATTGGAGATGATTTTTTTGCTATTTTAATTGATGTATGTCGTGACATATCAATTAAAGAGCAAATGGGTGTTGTTTTGCGGTATGTGAATAAGAAGGGGCAAATTATTGAACGTTTTCTTAGTCTTGTTCATGTTACTGACACACGTGCTTGCTCTCTCAAGAAAGCCTTGGAGTTTTTATTTGCCAAACATAACTTGAGCTTGTCAAAGGTACATAGGCAAGGTTATGATGGAGTAAGCAACATACAAGGAGAATTCAATGGTCTTAAAAGTTTGATCTTGAAGGAGAATTCATGTGCATTTTATGTTCATTGTTTTGCACACCAACTTCAACTTGCACTTGTTATTGTTGCAAAAAAAATAAGCTGCAATTTTATCTTTTTTTAATATGGTTTCTAATGTGTGCAATGTGGTTGGAGCTTCATGCCAAAGGCAAGATGCCCTTCGAGAGAAGCAAAAAGATCATATGGTCGAAGGATTACAAAATGGTGAAATATGTAGTGGAAAAGGTATGAATCAAGAGAAGACCATTAAAAGAGCAGGAGATACTCGATGGGGTTCACATTATGGTACATTGCTCAGCTTAATCGGTTTATTCTCTTCAGTAATTGATGTGCTTGAAATGATAGAGGAAGATGCCTTGAACGTAGATCAAAGAGGAGAAGCATGTGCATTATTGAATACAGTACAATATTTTGAATTTATATTTTGTTTGCATTTGATGAAGAATATATTAGGAATTACTAATGAATTCTCTCAAGAACTTCAAAGAACATATCAAGACATAGTAAATGCTTTAGATTTACTCAAAGTATCCAAGTTGAGACTGCAGTCAATGAGGGATGAAGGTTGGATGTTATTACTGAATGAAGTATCTTTATTTTATCAAGTCATTGATATGCAACTTTATGAGCTCAATAATCGATTTGATGAGAGGAATAGTAAATTACTCCTTTGTGTTGTATGCTTAAATCCAAGAGACTCATTTGTTGCTTTCAATAAGGAGAAATTGCTTCAATTGACTCAATTTTATCCTAATGAGTTTTCTACAATTGATGTTCTTGCTCTTGATAATCAACTTGAGAATTATATTTTGGATATGCGGTCGAATGTTGGATTTTCAAATTTGAAAGAGATTAATGATCTTTCCAAAAAGTTAGTTGAAAGAAAGCATATTGTCTATCCATTGGTGTATTTACTCTTGAAGCTAGCTTTGATTTTACCGGTTGCAACTGCGACAGTGGAAATGACTTTTTCTTATATGAGCATTGTGAAGAATCGACTACGGAACCGTATAAGAGATGATATGTTAAATGATTGTTTGATTACTTTTGTTGAAAAAGATATTTTTTATAGTGTATAGAGAATGAGAGAATCATACAAGGATTTCAAAAAATGAAAACTCGTAGAGAACAATTGTAAGAAGTACGTATATTGTATGAATTCTAATGTATAATTAATTTTTTTCTATATTGTCTTCTTATTTATCTTTTTGTTAAGTTATCTAAATATTTATTATTTAGTGACGGATACAAATACTCTTAAGCATTTGTTCAATTTTTCGTTCAGCTCGTTTACTTTCCCTTTAAAATACTCCAAAAAATATTTCGGGGGCACTGTTGGAGAAATAAAGACCACCTGAGTCTCTCTTAATGGAATGATACTGTCCTCTTTGGGCCTAAGCCCGCACGGTTTTCACAAAAGGCCTCATTCCATTAAGAAGATCCACTCGAGGACTTGTTGTATCAGAAAAAGCTGCACGAACCCTTAGAGGAGAAAAAGCTAGAGGCGATGGTTCAGAAAGAATGTGACTTATTGGATATGCAGGCTCTAGGTGTGATACGATTGACACTGGCAAAGAATGTTTCTTACAACATTATTGGTGAGAAGACTACACACGGACTAATAAAGGCGTTATCAAATCTGTACGAGAAGCCCTCTGCAGCTAATAAGGTATATTTGATTCATCTATTAGTCAATACGAGGATGAAAGAAGGTGGTTCTGTTGCTGATCATGCGAACGAATTTAATTATATACTGTCTACATTAGTTTCCGTTGAGATTAAATTCGATGATGAAGTACAGGTCTTATTGTTGTTGTCCTCGTTACCTGACAGCTGGTCAGGGTTTGTCACAGTAGTTAGCAGTTTGTCTGAGACTACTAAGCTAACGTTCACAGGAATTCGCGACTCAATTCTTGGAGAAGATATTCGTAGGAGGAATTCTGGGGAATCATCGGGCTCTTTGTTGAGTATGGATGGTAGAGGCAGACAAGTTGGGAAGGGGCAGAATCAAGGGCGTAACAGATTGAAGTCTAGGAAGAGATGACGGTCCAAGAATCGCAAGGATATTGTGTGTTGGAACTGTCAAAAGATTGGTCACTTTAGGAATCAGTGTATGGCTCCTGCAGTTTCTAAACGAAAGAAGAATGATGGTAACTCAGTTAACACAGTGGAAGAAGTTAGTGATGATGCGCTGATTTGTTGTGTTGAGTGTTCTATTGAATCCTGGGTCATGGATTCTAGTGCATCATTCCATGCCACTCTAAGCAAGGATTCAATGATAAATTTTAGATCTGGAAATTTTGGCAAAGTTCGTCTTGCTGATGACGAGACTTTGGACATTACAGGTATAGGAGACATCAAAGTCAAAACCTCTTTTGGAACAATCTGGTTGTTAAAAGATGTTAGATACGTTCCTAGACTCAAGAGGATGCTGCTCTCTGTGGGTCAGTTGGATGAGGAAGGGTATCATGTTATCTTTGAAAACAGACAATGGAAGGTTGTGAAGGGGAATTTGGTTGTTACTCGTGGTGATAAAGTTAGAACTCTTTATACTATGGAACAATCATGTGACGAGGTTAATGCAGTTACTGGTGATGTTGGTCCATCGACTCTTTGGCACCAAAGGCTTAGGCATATGAGTCAGAAGGGTATGAAGCTGCTAGTTTCTAAAGATAAGATTCCAGAATTGAAGAATGTGGAAGTTGGATTCTATCAACCATGTGTGTTTGGAAAGCAGAAACGAGTTACTTTTGCAAAATCAGGGAATGCACCCAAGTTTGGGAAGTTAGAGCTAGTTCATACAGATATGTACGGACCGACTACAGTTACCTCCTTGGGAGGATCACACTACTATGTCACTTTCATTGATGATTCCACTAGAAAGGTATGGGTTTATTTTCTGAAAAATAAATCTGAAGTGTTTGAAACTTTTAAGAAGTGGAAGACAGAAGTTGAAAATCAGACAGGGTTAAAGATTAAGAGCCTGGAATCAGATAATGGGGGTGAATACAGTAGTGATGAGTTCAAAGCCTATTGTGTAGAACACGGAATTAGAATGATAAAGACTATTCCTGAGACACCATAGCAGAATGGAGTTGCAGAGCGAATGAATATGACTTTGAATGAGAGAGCCAAGAGTATGAGGATACATGCAGGATTGCTAAAGATGTTTTAGGCAGATGCAGTTAGTACAGCGGCATATCTCATTAACAGAGGACCCTCAGTCCCTTTGGGGTTCAAGATTCCAGAGGAAGAGTGGCAAGAAAAAGAGGTAAATCTCTCACACCTGAGAGTTTTTGGTTGTGTTTCTTATGTGCGGGTTAAAGACTCTGATAGGGATAAGTTTGATCCTAAAGCAAAGAAGGTTACTTTTATTGGCTATGGTTCAGATGAGATGGGGTACCGTTTCTGGGATGCGTTGAACAGGAAAGTCATTAGAAGCAGAGATGTTACCTTCAATGAGAATGCAATGTATAAGGATAAGCTTGCAGCAGATTCTGAAACTACAAAGAAACAAGCAGTTAAGGAGCAGATTGTGTTGAAAAATATTACAGAGGATGTTCTTGCAGGGGACAGTAGGAGTTTGGCAAACAGAGATGCTGAGGAGGTAGTCCCAGTTGCCCCAGATGTTGTAGTAAGAAGATCAAATAGAGTTTCGCGACCACCACAAAGATACTCTCCTTCAGCTTATTACTTGCTTTTGACTGAGGATGGTGAACCTGAGAGTTATTCAGAGGCAATGCAGATGGATGAGTCAGTTCAGTGGGAGCTAGCCATGAACGAGGAGATGAGTTCGCTTGAGAAGAATGAGACTTGGTCGTTGACTAAGTTACCAGCAGGATAGAAGGCTTTGCAGAATAAATGGGTGTTCAAGATTAAAGAAGAACTTGATGGCAGCAAGAGATACAAGGCAAGGTTAGTGGTGAAAGGTTTTCAGCAGGAAAAGGGCATTGACTACAATGAGATTTTTTCTTTGGTTATCAAGATGACTATTATCAGACTTGTTTTGGGTATCGTGGCTGCAGAGGAATTACATCTAAAGCAGCTAGATGTGAAGACCGCGTTCTTACATGGTGATCTTGAGGAGGACATCTACATGATACAGCCAAAGGGATTTCCGGTAGCTGGGAAAGTGGACATGGTTTGCAAGCTGAAAAAGAGCTTGTATGGTTTGAAGCAAGCACCAAGGCAGTGGTACTTGAAGTTTGACAGCTTTATGATGAGGAGTGAGTACACGAGGTGTACTATGGATCATTGTTGCTACGTTAAGCAATTTGATTCATCTTATATTATATTGTTGTTGTATGTTGATGACATGTTAATCGCAGGATCTGACATGAGAGAAATCAACAATTTGAAGAGACAGATGTCTCTAGATTTTGAGATGAAGGATTTGGGTCCCTCAAAGCAGATACTTGGTATGAGCATCATCAGAGATAGAAGTGAAGGTACTCTGAAATTGTCGCAAGAAAAGTACATTGGGAAGGTGTTAAATAAGTTTAACCTCCAAGATGCGAAGATCAGAAGTATGCCTTTGGGAGCCCATTTCAATCTCACAAAGAAGCAGTCACCTCAAACAGATGAAGACAAGGAAGAAATGGCTAATGTTCCGTATGCATCTGCAGGTGGTAGTTTGATGTATGCTATAGTGTGCACGAGACCAGACATTGCTCATGCAGTGGGAGTTGTTAGCAGATTCATGTCTAATCCTGGGAGAGAGTATTGGGAGGCGGTTAAGTGGCTGCTACGCTACTTGAAAGGTACCTCTAAGGTTGCATTATGTTTCCGCAAGAAAGATGTAATCTTGGAAGGATTCACTGATGTAGATTTGGGTGGTTACGAGGATACAAGGAAGAGTACTACGGGATATACTTTCACTTTGGGTGGCACAGCAGTTAGTTGGATGTCTCGACTTCAAAAGAGTGTTGCTCTTTCAACCACGGAAGCAGAGTACATGGCTATTTCAGAAGCCAGCAAGGAAATGATTTGGTTGAAGAATTTTCTTGAGGAGTTGGGAAAGAAACAGGGAGACAACGCTCTGTACAGCGACAGTCAGAGTGTCATTCATCTTGCGAAGAATCCTGTGTTTCATGCTAGGACAAAACATATCCAGTTGAGATGTCACTTTATCAGGGAGTTGATTAGTGATGGTACTTTGTCCTTGAAGAAAATTCTTAGTTCAAGGAATCCAGCAGATATGCTTACCAAGGTGGTTACTAAAGAGAAGTTGAAGTTTTGCATAGCTTCAACTGGCCTTCAGAACTGATTGTTGAAGAAGGCTCAGCACATATAGAGTTGCTTAATATTGTTGGGTTTTACTAGAGTTACATGAGTGAGAGGGGACCTGTGATCAGTCTCCAAGTGGGAGATTGTTGGGTATGTGGAGTCTGATATACCACATCGCTAACGTAAGGAATGGAGGCCGGCCATTTTCCTTATAAATAGACTCTCTTGTAATTGTAAAACTAACGAATATTAAGATTAATAATATTTGTGTGGTTTGTGGAGTGCGGCTAGACCGATACCACGTTAATCCCTTGTTTTGTTTATTGTCGTTTATCTTTCTCAATCTAGGTTATCTTTCGGTCTCCTACTAAGGTAATTCTTAACACCCCCGAACCCCCGCCCCCTTAGAAATAATTTCTAGATCCGTCCCTATATATATATATAACTCGCACATGGGCGTGCCTTGATCTAATGTAAATATGAAATCAAAGACAATGACTAACTTGATTGTTGAGGTTTTGGATGAGTTCCATCCCGACAAGGGTTAGATTACTCTCCACCATTTTTGACAACATGCTTTCCACCTTTAAACAACCATGATGTGCCGCCACATCACCCACTAATGATGTGGCAAGTTGACACTCAACTAGATGGCGACATGTCAACATCTATATAGTGAATTGTCACGTCAGTATGTGGTGATGTGACAGTGCTGGCATATATTTGTTGGCCAATGTGTGTCTATAAGAATAGTTAAACCAATAAAATTATGTCACCTTATAGTGAGTAACTTCATATAATGAGGTCCCTTAAGGATTCATTTATCGTTACTAGTATTTTTAAAATTTAAAAAAAATTCCACCTTATAATGTATAATCACTTACTAAGAGTAACATCTTTAGTTGTGGGAGATTGTCGTGGGTAGAAAGCAACGAGTAATATATAAATCTATGAGCTCCCACGCTCTGACATAGTGTAGATAAGCGAGTTTCTATAAATTTATACTTCTTTCGGATACTTTTAATTGTCATTTTTTTACTAAAAGTTACTCTCTCTCTTCCCCCGGAGAGGGAGTATAATATTTTTTACTGTACCACATCATTTTAACATTTTTATTTATTTTAGATGACAAGTCAGATAATAAATTAATTTATAAATTTCTGAAAAATATGGAGAAAAAAAAATTGTGCTTATTCCAACCATTCTGACATTTAGGGTGCAATTTGAAAAATAAACACAAATGTAGGATATAAAATGATTATTAAATCCTGAAAAATGATGTGAGTTTTTTATATTTATATATTTTTTTTAGAATATCCACGCAGCATTATTTGAATATATGATTTTTCTAAAGTATAGGCTTTTATATTAATCTATAGATATTTTCTCTCTCTTCTACACGTTTAATCAAATTTTACTTCTTTTTTTCGTATCTCTCTTCATCTCTCTTTTTATTTATTCCTTTCATCATATTGCTAAGGACATTCCTTAAATCTTTTGGTTCTAGGCGATCGTTCACATTCGTAGAATGGGTGGTTTGATTTTGTGGGGTTTGAGGAAGGTTGGCCAAAGTAGGAACGGTTATAGCAGATGTTTCGGGAGTGGAAAATACGGCGTTCATGGCATTCATGAATTTCTGCATCTTCAATCGAACTAACGCCACTTCCGGATTAAGTAGTGGAGCGGGCAATAGCGTGAAAATTGTGTCGTTGATGACTTGCTCAACGGGGGTAGAGGGGTTGACCGCGTTGAATTGCAGAGCTCTAATAACGCCGACTATGGTAGGTTGGAGTTGGCCCGCGGTGATTACAGGGTAGCTGGTCGGAGGAAATTTGATAAACCACATGTGGAGAATTGAGAAGTTATTTTCTAGTTGTTATCTTGTTGAAAGAGTGGGGGTGGAGGATCGCTGTTCATCTCATTAGGGTTAATAAGGAAGAAGAGCTATCATCTAGGAATCAGTTCTCACTATTTTCTCTTAATTGCTCTCAATGAAAGAACCAAATAATAAATTGCTTACCCAAGAGATTGCTTACGAGTGGAGAATATAGGACAAGTCTTCACGCCGATGTACCTACAAAGCGTCAGGCTAGAGTTTTTTGTGCGTGCGTACCTTGAGTGTATATATGTTGTATTTATAATGAAAGTCAGATCCTTCATTTAAGGAAAAATGATACTTGTCATAGATGAGAGAATTATAAGTAAATAGGAGAATAATTATCTCGTTAATTACTTCCTTTATTTCCAGACCATCTAATATATTTTCCTTAATGGAAGTAAACCGTTCAACGAGTGTTTAGAGATTCCAACTTATTAGGCTACACACATTGCAGAGTGTGTTCCATTCATGACCGTTCTTTTTATCAGGATCTTAAACTGAAGAGATTGTACATCTTAAGAGTAGAACTGTCGTTTGTAAGCGACTAGAACGGTCTAGAGAAGATTATCAAGCCTATTATTCATCACGTGGATATCTTGTCATACATAACAGCTGTTACCTTTTTGCTTTCTTTCTAACGTGTTTATCCGAACTTTAATATACGAACAAAATTTTCTAGCTCGATTTATTGAATCTAGACTAATAATTTCATATCAGATTAATTTGCTAATATTCATGTTATATATTAGCCATGTAAACAAGAACAAGAAAAAAAGTAGAATTACAAAGCTTATGGTATTTTATATATAAAGAAGAAGAAAAAACAGACGCTTTTAGCTCAGCGGAAGTCGCTTATCATCAGCAAACTGCGCTTCTTATTAGCTTGCCAGTATTTTTAACATAAAAATGAATAATTTTGTTGGAAGAAAGAAAGAGATTAAAAAGGCACAAATCTGCAAATCTCTTGCGTGACAATTGTTTCCATCAGCCTATTAAATAATTCTTGGGCTTAGAAAGAAATAGTGGCGGGCTGCTGCTCCATAAAAATTAAAAGCACGCCTCGGCCCATTCAAAGCCCAGAACAAATCCGAAGGCCTTAAGGATTAGTTTTTTTCCACCTCCATTTTCTCGCCTAATTTTAGGAGAACTGTAATTTGCTGGAAAAAGTCTGGCCAAAACCCCAATTAGATGGAACAATGTTTAAGAAGGTGCGGAGTTCTCCATCAGTGGTTGTGATCTTGAAAGACAAAGATTGTCCGTTGAGATAGGCATTGGATTGCCAATTAGATCCCCAATTTCTTGACATTGGCATCCAATCTGTTTTTGATCCTTTTATGAATGCAGATTGAATTGAACCAGCTCCTCCAACATTGCTGATCATCACCAGCTCAAAATAGTTCCTCCCATTTATTGTAAACCTAACTCCACCATGCTTCTTGCAAGGAACCCTACACCATTTGTTACAACACCCGTTAAACCAGAGATCGAAGTGCTCAAGCCGTGTGTTAATAGTTCATCCAGATTTGACCAAGCTGTAAAACCGTTTTAACTTTATAGGTAGAAAAATTCAACCATCCAGTTTGACTGGTTCAAATATTTTTATGGTTCATAACACAAACTCGACCGAATGATCTAGTCTAATGTTAATAACTATGTTATGTTATTTTATCCTTATGTATAATTTTCCTCCATGATGTGATTGATTGAAATAGTAACGTATTTCAACCAATCACATAGAACGAGCGGACAATATATTTTATATAACGAGTGCACAAAATAATCTCTCTCCGCAAACCGACACAATTTCACTGGATAAAGTAAACACTAGATTAGAAACTAAAATAGCCAAAGAGAGTACCTTTGGAACAGGACAGGGATGATTCCTCCTCTGTAAATGCCAATTTTTTCCCAAGCGGGTTGAGCCATGTCGAAATGCTGGAGAGGAGGGTTGCACCATCCTCCATTGTTATTTGGGAGTGCAAAATTTGGAGGGCAGAAATTGGTTGCAGTGATGGTTATAGATCTGCCTTTAATACACCATCTTGGGTCTGTCTTGTAGTCACACATTATCTTGTAGCACTGTCCACATGAAGCTCCATTATTGAATAATGCAGTGCTTAGAGCAGCAGTTCTTGTTCCATACCCAGTTGAGTATAAGTTTCCATATCCACAAGCACCACCTGCACATGATTCGCATACCATTTTATTCAAAAACTTGAAATTTGTTTGTTCTTTTAACAAGCTAATATGAAGTACTTATCTCTTGGGAGATTCTTTAATCTCCCGCTATTGGATCAACTCTAATGACTTATCTTGTTTCTTTTTTTTTAACGTCTAAAAAGTACGTCTTTTTTCTGTTTTTACTTTCGTTACTTGACTTTAAAACCTCATTTAGTCAAATTTACCTCGCAAATATTAGTTGAATTTGAGTTGACCGAGCGAATAAGATCCTAACACAATCAAACTTAACAAAGAAGATAGTTGAATTGGGTACTAATATGGTCAGTTTTGGATAGATCTGTAGCAAATAAGATTTTATTTTAGTCAAACTCAACACTCAAGAACCTACTAAAATTTCACTCAATTAGATCAAATGTATATATGCACATTTACTCAGAAACATAAGCTTAGATAGGAATTGTGTGTAGCATACCCATAGTTCCTGAGGCATCGCTGCCTCCATAAAATGTAGCATGAGCTTTGGTCCAAGGAGAAGGTGCATAGGCATTGGCAGAGAACAATTGCAGGAATAGGATCGGTAATATTGCAAGAACCATTATTGTCACTATTTCTTGGTACTAGCAAAGAAAAAATAATTATGAAGGGAGGAGAGAGTATGGATTGGGTTGTTGTGTTACTTTTATTACAATTGTTGGCATTTCCAAGAGAAAGAGCTGCCTCTATAAATATAGGGAGCATGGTTGGTTTAATGCAACAAACCTCACATGGAATACTGCAAGTAGAAAGATAGGTTGAATATTTAATACCATTCAGATTAATTTACTCACAATCGCTTCGATCAGTTAATATCGTATTGTTCTAATTTAACTAGAAAGTTCAGATCCAACCAAACCCTAAATGCATTGCATTAAAACTTGAAAGGAAGAACTAATTTATCGCCATTTAAGATTCTACTTGACTCAAGTTTGAAGTAATGGGTACCTAATGATCGATATTGTTTTTCTTGAAAAAAAAAATTAGTTTATTTTATTTTATAATTGAATTTGTTGTGTATATAGGTGGGAATGAAGAAAATTCCGATGGAGGCTCATTAAATTCAATTATTGCCACGTTCTAGCTCAATCTCTCCCATTGCAAGCCCACATGAACATAAGAGCCGTGAAAGAATGAGCAACCATTAGCCCAATTGTTCTGTTAATGAGGAGGATTGGTTGTTGTTGCTGCTGCTGCCATTTGAAGATAGAAATTAAATTCAACTCTTTGCAGTGGTTGTCTCTCATAGAGAATATTTTTGTTACACCATATCATATATTATTATACCTCACATGCAATTGCTTTGACTCTTATGATACAACTATGACATTATTCATGTGCCACATTTTGTTTTAGATTAATTAGATGCTCACCTTTTGTCTCCATCTCTTTATTGAGGTTAAATTATAAGGACAATTCAATCTCATGCATATGTTGTTGAAGAAAAATATGTTCAAATCAATGCTTACTTTTAGTCTAGTTACTATATGCACTTTGCTTGCAATTTGAAAGACGAGAATGAGGCATAGTGGGCACCCAACTGGCAATAATAGTTGGTGAGATAAGATTGAAAGGCAATCATTAGAAGTATTAATAACTTTGAAAAAAAACAGGACATAGCTTAATGATGCTATATTAATTAATTATATTATAAGACTTAGGAATTTGTAAACATGATTGGAATCGTATCCAGCACATGCATGACCATGACGGTGCTAATTTTTTAAAATTTTTTTTTCATGGTATGATGTTATTTTGTCCTTTCTCTCCCATCTTTTCACATACATGGCGGCATGGACATGCATTACAAAGTACTTTTTTTTTCTAAACATTAAATTAAAAATGTCCTAAGTATTTTAGAGAGAACAAAATGAGAGTATATTTATTTTTGTTTGATTTATCACCACCGTGTTTACATGAATTTATACAGGTAACAATCATATAATATGACACTAGTAATTGGGTGCTCGCCCGCATTGCAGGACATTTTTCATATATTTAATTTATATAATATTTTTTATTTTTTATTTTTTCAAAATAGCCTATACTCCAAAAAATAAAAGAAATAATTTCAATTAACTACTATTTTCCGTTTCTAAAAAATAACTACTATTTTTCCAATCACTTCAAATTTGATTATTTTTTTAATGTAGAATTTCGACCTAAACCTAAGACCCTAATAATACTTTGTAATCGGCTGACAATCTGAACCAATAAATTATAAGCATTGAAAAATTTAATTACTTAAAAAGATATTATAAAATAAAAATTAATCTCATATTATTTAATATTCTGAAAACTATAGGCATTTATAGGGTTGTGCAAATACCAATCGTACAGAAATTACTGTAATACCGTACTAAAATTTACTCTGTTCGGTCGGTATTTTTTTTGGATTTTTTACTATGCGATATACCGAATTACCGACCGAACTTTGTTCGGTACGGTATGGTATTTGATATTGCACGTATAGTGCAAATACCGTACCTGTCGTTTTAGAAGTTCTTTTTATTATCCCTTCCTAGTTCCTACGGGTCAGCTCAGTTATATAATTGTATTTTCAAGTAATTGATGGTTAAGCCCAATTACTCAGCCCATCCACAAAACTAATTTGCACAGCCGACCAAACCACCCAAATCCCTAATTATAGAAACTAATTTGGCTCCCCCCTCCTCTTCTCCCTCGTCTCTATCTGATTCACCATCACTATAAGTCCATAACCCGTTCCCAATCACCATCACCTAACCCCATTCCAAAATCGGCCATCGACATTCGACAGTGTTGTTGACCAAAACCTCACCATCTCTTCCGCTTAACACCAAAACCCTAACCTTTGATTTTCCAATTTTGATTCACCGGTGTCCACCACCACCCGGTAATTTGTTTCTTTTATCAATTAGATTAGGGTTTAGTGAAATTAGAAATCAATTTGAAACTGTGTTATTGTTGATTTTATTTGCTATTAATGTTTTCTATTTTTTTTTCATACAAATTCTATATAATGGAGGCCATACCAAACAACACTAATGATGGGCAGATCGGGAATGAAATTTCAGCACTAAATTGTTAGGCTGTTTCTGCATTTGTTGGTCAGTAGTCCACATATTTTTCCCTTTCTTTTTCAATTGGGTTTACCCAGTTGGTTCTAGCTTGGTTATTGCTTGCCACTGGTGCATTTCAGTTGGAAATATTGCTAATTGTTTTAAACTGTTTCTCATGCCATCATGATACTACATCTATTAGTTCATCTTACTACATCATTTTCCTTCATAATCAATGCTAGAATTAAAATTAAAAGAAAAGGGAAAAAGTAAAAAAAAAAACCTAATTCTCGTTAGTTGTTATGTTGTTTGTTTATTTGCAAAGCAGTTTGTTCTTCTGTTTTGAGATTGTAATTCGGTATTACCGTAATACCGTACCGAAATTATTTTGGTAATATAGTAACAGTATCGATCAATAAAAACTATGGTACGGTATCTAACTTTTTTAATTCGGTATACTAAATACTGAAATATTTATATCAAAAAATTACGATACCAACCGATAAACACCCCTAAGCATCTAACATTTCTAGGCTTCATTTGGGAAAGAAAACATCATAAAAATAAAAATAAAGACAAAACTAAAGATAAAGAAGTCATGATGCTATGTTCCTTCTGGACAACATTAAACGTGGTTTTGGGCTTGGGAATTTGGACACCATTATATGACGTTTTGGGCGTAGAGGAAGTTAAAGTGTGTTTTTTTACTTTCATGTCCCTATAGACCTTGGCAGGCTTAGAGGAAGTGTTCTCATTGACCGGAAAGAATCCGAACTCGAACTCGAACTCACACCTTCGTACTTGAAACTCACTAAAAAAATTGCCCCATTTTGATGAAAAATTCCATAGAAAATAAAGAAATTTTCGTCAAATATTTATTATCGCTAAACAGCTTGTCGAAACTCCTATTTTTTGACCGAAATTATGGAGGTAATAGGTTTTTGCTGGAATTTTGACATGAATTGGCGTCACAAACAAACTTCGTCGGAATTATTTAAGGTGCCGCACATATGTTTTGACGGAGGTTCTAACCCGATACGCTTTGGTTGCCTCGCGCGCATGCTTCTTTGCCATCTCTGTTGCATAACAAGTTTGATTCAACATTTTTTAATATAACTTAACAAAAAATATTTTTAAATAATTCTAATTGTTTGACTATAATATTTTTAGATAACTATATTTGTGAAGAAAGTAAGCAGAATAATATATTGTGACACTTATCTAATAAAAGTAAATATTTTATAATTAAAACTCTAATTAATATGATTAAGCATTTTTTTTAAATATAAATAAATTATATTTTATCATTAGATCTCAAGTTTCATACCACATACTCCATATATTTATTTTATACCTCAAACCTTGAACCCGAACCCAAACCCGAACTCGAACTCACACCCTCGTACTTGAAACTCAAATCATATATTGATAATATGGATACTTATTGAATCTAATTATAATTACAAAATGACAAACTAATTATAATTACTTTTAAATCTCAAGCTTCATACACTAAGCCCTCAATACTCCATAACCTAGACTTTAAACCCGAACCGAACACAAAATCTAATAACCGAACTAAAATTACATATGAATAACATTCGTAAGACCAAAAATGAGAAATCAACAACAAAAAATAGTAGCAAAGACATAAAAAAATGTGACATTCGGTAAAAACAGAGGGAAAAATAATAGATTTTGAAAAAAATATGTTGTCCTATGACTATTTGGGACAGTGTAGAGCTCGAAAAATGGGAATCATCAAAAAATAATCCACCTAAATCAGACATTTGAGCGCAAAGTTAAAAAAGATCAAAGTTTACAAAGAAAACCATTGACACTATTGACCAAATTTTATGAATATTAATTTGTATGTTAAAAAACTTAATTAGTATTCATTAATTTTTAGTATAAGAAATCGAATTATGGCTAGAAATTATTAATACATAAAATTTTAGTATAAGAAATTAATTTAATTTAACATATTTCATAATTAATACATATTTTTAAATTGGATTACATATTACCTAACAAAATATTATACAACCATATATTTTCTAATTATTTTTTGGGGTATGAATATTATTACTTATGTAATATCAACATATTAATTTATATGTTAAATAATTTCAATTGTTAATATAAAAATTGAATAAATGTATTAACATTTTATTATAATTATTTATATGATAACAAAGTGTCCGTCGAAAGCTTTTGCGAAGACATTTTCCATCGCAGATGCTCCCGCGCTTTTTTTCAACGAAAAATCCAGTTGAAAGAGTTTAAAGCGTAAAACAAGATAGTTTTCGACGGACCCTTCTCTGTAGAAATCTTTAGCGACAATTTTTTCATCGCAAAATATTAAATTTTCGTCGCTAAAAGTCTACTCGCATTAAAAAAAATTATTTTCCATTTTTTACGACAGTGCTAGTGCAATGAGCTATGAGACAAAAAGTAGAAAACATTTGACCTTTTATGATATTTGTAATTGCATACATTTTTTAATTTAAATCTATATTGGAAGAAAGTATTATTATATATATTAAATGTATTCTTTAAGTAGCATGAAAATTGATGGTGTGATGGTTGAGAAACTATCAACCTCTACATTAGTGGTCAGTAGGGGTGTTTATCGGTCGGTATATTTTTGGTATAAAAATTTTAGTATTCGGTATACTGAATTTAAAAAACTAGATACCGTACCATAGTTTCTATTAATCGATACCGTTATCATATTACCGAAATAATTTTGATATAATATTACGATATTACGATAATACAGAATAACATAAAAATAAATATACCATTTGTTTATTCATTTGTAAAAATAAATATACCATTTGTTTATTCATTTGTCACAATTTGTAGGTTCTAAAGGACAGGCAGCAAATGGCAAATGAAATTGAAAAATGTGGCAGCACATTTCACAAGCAGAAACATGAGCATTGGGCAAACAGAAACCTAATAGAATTCATCCTGGATGGGCATTGGGCAATGGCAAATGGCCATGGCCCCATGGACAGTGCCTAGAATTTCGGCAGGTACGGTAAAATCGGATACCGTACCATATTGAACAAAGTTCGGTCGATAATTTGGTATACCGAATAGTAAAAATTCTAAAAAAAATACCAATCGAATAGAGTAAATTTCGGTACGGTATTACGATAATTTCGGTTCGATCGGTATTTGCACAGCCCTAGTGGTCAGTGGTTAACTAGAGAGAGCCTACAATAGAACTAAAGAGAGTAGGGTTTAAATAAGGCTTACACTACAAATAACTAGCTTAATACCGACGAGAATTTCCGATGGTCGTCTCCCGTCTGAAATCAGTAACGGGTTTCCGACGGATAGGTGCAGTCCGAAATTATCGCGCCAAGGACACGAGAAGTTGGCGCGTGTCATTGTTGAGGGGCGCGCCCGTCGAAACATATTTTAATTTTCTATGGGCTCTCGTGCCCATCGAAACACTGCATATTTAACGTAATGAATTCCGATAGGCTTGTAAGTGCGTTTTTTACTCTTATCTTTCAGACTGCCATGAAACCCGTTGGAAAGTGTTATATTCTAATTTTCATACTTTGTTTCATTTTTTTATATAATTTTTGGAGTATAATTATTATCCAATTTGTAAAACCTATAAATGCTTCATTTTAAATAATTATTTAATTTTTTTAATAAAAAAATAGTGTTAATTATATAATTTTATGAATACAAATTAATTTCAAACCCTAAGCTCTAACCTAACCCTTCAATATTCAATATTTAAATAATACTACTAACTCGTACATGTGTGTGTATATATATATATCTATATATTAATAATATGTAAGTGTTAATTTGCTATCGATTACTGATTATATACTCGCGATCAATCTATATATATAATAATTGTTAACCATTTCATATACGCAGTCAACATATATCAAACCAATCTATATTTGAATTATTAATGTTTTTTTACTCCACATGGTATGAAATTTATTTAATTATAATATACTTTTAAATATTATAAAAGTGTATAGAATAAGGTAATTACTTATTTGATGTAGATATATAGTTTTTTAATTGTTATTTATGAAGCCAATTATATATATATATATATATATATATATGTAAAATAATTTTTTTATGATGTATATATATATAAATTTTAGTTAAATAAATGAGTTAATTAATTAATTTTAAAAAAAAATTGGAAAATGGACGGTGCATCGAAATAGACCGTTTAAGTAATCCATTTTTTTACGGGTTAGACCCGTTGAAAATGTTAGGGCATAACCGTATAAGGCTTGTTCTTCCTTTCGTTTCTTTTTTTCTTTCTTCTTTCTTTCCTTCTCTGCCGCAGCTACCATCACCCTTCACCCTTCACCCTTCACCGACGAATCCACTTGCACCTCCACCTTCACCTCTATCCTTCACCATCGATAGTAAATTAACACAGCTGCTTCCTTCCGTTATGGGCTTCAAAAGTCGGGCCCATCATTTCTGCCAGAATCGTCTTAGGCCATGAAAATACTCTTAAGGCATGAAAATGTTCTTAGGCCATGAAAATGTTTCTATTTCTACTTTGCAATTCTTCCTGCCCAAGGAGTCCACAATCATCTATTTTTCTTCTAGAATCACCCCAGAGTCCCTTTCCTGCAAATGTGACATTTCATAGTCCTAATGAATATAATTAGCATTCAAAATACAAGTATTTAAATGGCAATTATTGATCAAATATGCACCCAAACAAAAATACAGGATACGAACATGGCATACATATATATATATATAGTCTTAATGTTAAAGAAATTACCAATGCATAATGTTATATAAGTCATAGTAATAATTAAAATATGATAAAACAAACTAAAATAAAATTTTCCGTGCGAGCTTTCACATCAACACCCTAATCACATATTGCGAAAAAAACAAAACAAAGAAAACATGTATTTTGTGTCATTCTCCATTTCCTTGTTGATCATCATCTAAGATAATAGCTTCCATTTCAGGTTCATCAAGTGAATGGTTAGCAATTTCAAGGATTCCACTATCATTAAGGGATCAAAATTCATCTACATCTATATCCCACAATTTACTTTCCTCCTTTCCAGTGGCAGATCCTGCCCTCAATGTTTGGGGGGCGAGATCAGTGATGGATTTAAGATTTGTATTCAGGGGTTCGGGGACAGCGCTCCGGAATTTATTTTTTTTTGAGTATTTTAAAGGGAAGACAAGTGAGTTGAATGAAAATTTAGAAAAATGCTTAAGAGTATTTGTATCCGTCACTAAATAACAAATATTTAGATAAACTTAACAAAAAGATAAATAAAAAGACAATATAGAAAAAAATTAATTATACATTAGAATTCATACAATATACGTACTTTTTACAATTGTTCTCTACTTTAGGATTGAAATTGAATGAAAGATTGAGAGGGTTATCGATATGTGATGATTTAGTGTAGAAATTGAATTAAATGGAGGGATTGGATTTCGGGAGAAATTGAATTGGCTTTGGCACGGGTTTATTGGTAGTGATGATTTGGGAAATGAGGATTTAGGATTTAATTGAAAGGATTTGGGTGTGGGTCGGGTTTAAAATTTGGGTTGGGTTTAAATTTTTTAAAACTTTTATCTCTTATGTTCGAACTTTTATCGTTTACGAGCGAATTTTTATCGAACTATAGAGCGAATTTTTCGTCGCTTACTGTGTACTAATTATTTTGCTTTATTTTATTCCACACTTTAACAATTTCGGTTCGAGTTTTTATTCATTTTTAGGTGAAATTGCTCGTATCATCGGCTCGAACCGAACCAGCAATATATATATTAAAAAAACAATTTTTTGAAAAGTTCCCCGGCCCCTATGAGGCTCCGCCTCTACTCCTTACGATATTGTGGTGATTTTTCTAAAAATAAAACGAAGATTGTTATGTACAAAGACCAAATCCCCTGCGCGTTGTGGTATCATCTTGTTTCTCTTCAAGCAATGAAGGAAAGAATAAGTACTCCAATTCCTTTCACAACAAGTAGAGATTTGCCCAAATAATTTAAGAGCAACTTTTTGCAACGTAAGTGCCACCAAGTCTTCAGATCCATTTTTCCTTTATCATTCAAAGCATCACGACCATCAAACCCTCCTCTTAGTCCTCTACCATCAGAAAAGTTAGAAAACTCAATATTAACATTTATCCTTACATCTTTCTCAACAAAATATATCTTCGAAGACATTATTCTCTCATGAGTAATTTCAATATCTTAATGCCGAGGAATTCTTTTTGGATTTTGACTTAGTCATTCATGGAAATAATTAAAGAAATAAAATATTAGTTTTAAAAAATTAATACAATAGTTAGAACAAGTAATTAATTATGTTTTAAAAAAATGACTCTAAAATTGTTAAGAAAAAGGAAAGGTTCATGGGAAAGCTCATAGCTATGGACCCAACCATAAACACTAACAATATATAATTAGTGTTTAGCTTATTTGCAGCGGAAGGGTTGCATTGTCTCCTGGTTAGAGCCGAAAGTGTGGGTTTGCTACGGGGAGTGGGAAACGACCATGCAGGGTGGCGGCTAACACACTTACAGTTTGCGGATGACACCCTTATCTTCGTTAATAATGATGAGAGCGAGATACAAGGCGTTAAAGGGACTCTTTGTTGGTTCGAGGCTTTTTCAGGTCTCCGAGTCAACTTTCATAAGAGTTCGCTGGTAGGTATAAATCTTTGTGATCAAGTGGGGACTTGTTTAGCTAGAAGAGAGGGATGCAAGTATGAGGAGCTTCCCTTTAAATATGGGATCCTATGTGGGGTTAAACCCAAGGAGAAAGTCTAGCTGGCAATTTCTCGTCCAAAAAATGAGGGGAAAACTCGCCACGTGGAAGGGTCATCTTCTATCTGTAGGTGGATGGGTGACGTTGTTAAAGGTAGCAGTTTCGAGCCTTCCCATATACAATATGTTGATTTATTGTATGCCTAAGTGTGTTCGTCGTCAATGTGAAGGGCTTATGCAGCGTTCATGTGGAGTGGTGACGATAATATGCGTGGTTTGGCCAAGGTTAAATGGGAAGATATTACTCGTTCGACAGAGTTTGGAGGTTTGGGGATTGGAGATCTAAGGGTTGGGAATGCTGCTTATTTATCTAAGTGGGTGTGGGAGTTATGCAGAGGGGATAGGAAAATATGGGTTGGCATAGTTAGGAGGCAATACGACTTCAAGGGAGTTGGTGATTTATGGAATGTTAAAGGGAATTATTCCAAGGTGTGGTGTGATATAGTTCGCCTTTTTGGAAGGGGAGGGGACTGGTTTGATTTTTGGGCTGAGCATGTAGTGATTGGCGTAGGTGATGGGCAGAATCTTTCCTTCTGGTTGGATCCTTGGCACAATAGGACACAATTGGCTTTGGTTCATCCGAGGTTCTATAGTATTTCGGTCAACAAGCAGGGGAGCATCGCTGATTATGGCAGTTGGAGTGTGGGCCGATGGCACTGGCATAATCACTGGCACCGTGAGCTCTTTGAGTGGGAGAGTGATGAGTGGGTATGCTTGACCACACAACTTCCCGAGTTACCCGCACAACATGTTGACAGTGTTAGGTGGCAGTTGAGTCCTTCAGGGGACTACACGGTCGGTTCATGGTGCAGGGGTTTTGATAATCTGCGATTCCAGCCCATTCCTGTGCTGAAATCGTATTGGTCCAATCTAGCACCATACAGGATCGAGTTCTTCCTCTGGTTGGCTTTGCGCGAGCGGCTGGTGACCAAGAATTTTCTATGGAAACGTAGCATGTTAGCTGCCAAGGATAATGTTTGCCCTATGTGTGACCGGTTTGGAGAAATAGTCCATCATATACTGCTGCACTGCAGTACGACTACTGGGTGCTGGGATGTGGTGATGCAATGGCTGGGTACGGTTTGGTGTTTCCCTCGGACGGTAGGGGATCTATGGGGCATGTGGGAAAGTCTAGTGCCTTGTAGGGGCGAGCAAGTGAGAGGAATGTAGCGGGCTCTATTTTATGCAGTGGTGTGGAGTTTATGGCTGCAACGAAACAAGGTGGTCTTTCAAAACGCAACCCACTGCACGAGATGCACGGTCAATCTATCCTTCTCGATATGGTATAGGTGGCTGAGGAGCAAGGATCCCACATTTCCATACAGCTTAGGAATGATGTTGCTTTCGTCCACTTGGCTTCTGTCTTGGGGCAGTGTAGGCCGATAGCCCAGGTCAGCGATGTATTAGTAGGGTGAGGTTATTGTTTCTTGATTGTCTTTTCTAGTGCTTCCTCTGTTGAGGAAGTGTCACACTTATACATTCTTTCATCTCCTTTCTTGCTTCTAGATGGTTGCCAATAAAATCTTCAGCTTATGAAAAAAAAAACAGTATATAATTGTTGAGAAAAACAAAGGTTCATGGGAAGGGCTCATAACCATGAACGTGAACATATATAATTGTAGAAAAATGAAGTAAACAAAAGATTTATTAAGAAAAATACTAATACTTTAATACAAATACACTAACCTTGAATTAAAAAAATAAGCTAAACAGTATAAAGGTGTGCTACTTTTGGTCCAACGATCAACAAGTATCGAATGGATCACTTAAAAAAAGAAGATATTTCACCATCTTCCTTCCTTTCATAATGGTAGATTGCCTATTTCACATTATCAATCATTGAATCCCACATTTCATAGATTAGGTGAAGGCATGGAGCATCGGTATCGGCACTTCTTAGAACATCATAGATAGGCCCAGTAACACAAAGTATATAGTTGATCTTGTCCTACCAAACAACATCTAATAAGTTCTCCTTCACAAATTGCGATTTTCCAACATCATCATCCTTGTAGGAAGACCACTTGTCACTAATAATCATCTCTTCTAGTCCTTTCTTCACATGTCTGGCTCTTTTAAGCATAACTACAGTGGAAGCAAATCTTGTTGGAGCAATAGAGAGCAACTTCATTGATACAATTTCATTAAAAATAGAAAACTTCATAGAATGACACATGATAAAATTCTTAATGAACGTTGCATCTTTGGCAATTTGAGTGATCCAAGAACATTCTTGATAAGTAATACTTTTTTTCTTGCACATATGTTTTTCAAAGCAAGATTTAGTGTATGAACAACACAAGAAGTCCAAAAGATAAAATGAAATTGAACCTCAATAATCAAACTCACTGCCTTACAAACAGGTGCATTATTGTCACTATTTGAACCACATTTGAAGGTCCAACCTCCATGATCACTTCCCACATTTTTTGGCAATGAATCATTTATCCTTAACTTCAGAAGAATAATCTACAGCTTTCAAAACGTAAGACCACTCTCAGTGACAACCATAAAACTGATAAGAGGTCTTATTTGTGGATCACTCCACCTATCACTTGTTATGCTCACACCATTTTGATTCCATGTATGCTTGGTTGGCTCAACATTTGTTCAATATGTTTTCTTTCCTTTGTTAGGAAGGTAGTTCTCAACTTATTATAACCTGGAGGTTTATAACCACCAATGTAGTTGTTTGCAGTAAAAGAAAATGCCTTTATAAAGTGAAGATATCTTGCTAAATGAAAAGGTAACCCTGCAGAGCAAAATAATTTACAAATTTCATAGTCAAGTGTTTCTCTAACTTGCATATTGAAAGCATTTTCAAGAGCTCCACTCTTTTTTTTTCTACAATCAACTTCCATTGGAGATTGATTAGAAGTTGGAGGCAAAGGAACATTCTAGTTGTTAGATTTTTCCACCCTCAATGTTGCCTCACTATCTAGTTTCTAAAATTCTTGAAGTTTAGTGGGTGTTACACTCTTACAAACTGTAACTCTTTTCCCTTTTATTTTTAGTAAATATACTCTCACTCTTGTATATGACCCATTGAAATTTAAATCATAGAGGCTGCATTTAAATTTAAAATTACCACCACCAACAACATTTTTAATCTTTATAACATAGTTCCACAATGGCTTAGTATCATCATCTTGTTCTTTGCCTTGACTAGAACTCTTCTACAAAACAAAACAATAATGTAAGTATTTTTATTAGCTCATAAATAATTCAAACACAAACAACTCATTTCTTTCTAAATGTATTTAATTAAGTTAAGCAATAAATAATGGAAATGCGTGACAATAATAGAGACTAACCTCATCAGATGGAATTTCTTACTCAAAAATTGAATAGTTGTTATATAGTTAGAGTCTAATATTTGGAGACTTGTAGTATTATTTCTACATAGGACAAAATTAAGAAAAATTATCTCACTTAATATATATATATATATATATATTAAAAGAGAGAACCCAGGAAAAGGGAGGCATTTGAATGTTCACCTCAAATCAAATTATCGTGCAAGTTAGTGGGTACATTATAATATATAAGCAGCAATAATAATTATTTAACTAATAAAAGAATAAGGCTAACACTACAATTTATAAATCAAGGTTGACCTTGTTGAAGCCAGTTAGTTCCACTATAATACGTATATACACAGGCACAGAACCAAGAAGACTAACTGGCTTGAACAACCCAAGTAAATAAAGAAAAATAGAGAAAAAAAATAAAATAGTGGAATGTCAGGTGTTAGTCCATGGAGATACTAAGACTTTCCACAAATGTCAAGAAGCTAACATGTGGCATATAAGATAAACAAGAGGATAGAAATTCAACACCTCGATATAGATAGTCATATGTCTATGTATATCTTTCTACAAGTCTGTACTTATTTGGAATTAACAAGAACCAATAATTACGAATTCCTTGCTCATCTCATCAACCTAATTGCAAACCCAAACATCATCCCATATTGCACATATCCCTGATCATACGTAAAATCATTCCCCAATCCCATCTTCTTCTTTTTCTTTTGATAAATATATAAATTCTCCACTAGTATTTGAATAACCAAAATTAAGCAAGCAAATATGATAAACCTAATTAACAAATTCGATAGTTTTATATTATAACCGGAAAGAAAAAAATAAAGGAATAAAAAGAAGAGAATTACCTTTGATTGAGAGGGAAGATAGAGTCATGATTTTGGAGACGATGATATTAGGTTTCGAGGAAGAAGAGAGAGCAAGAAGATGATTTTTTTTAGTGTAAGCTGAAATCTTGAACCCTGCTCTTGACGTTTCGTTTCCTGTCAATGTGCGTGCTCTGTTTCAAACTACTAAACTATAGTACGACGTGTCCAGGTTGTGTCAAAGTCGTGTCTTAGCTGCGTCGAAGTCGTGTCGCACCTTGTCGGAGCGACCAAAAAGGCTGAAATTTTTGGACGAGAGAAGAGGTGTGTCAGACACGCATCATTCGTGCGACGTAGGAGCTCCTGCATCCTACACGACTCGGACATGCGACAAGCCTCCAAAGATGTGTGTCCGTGCTTTTTAGCTCGCAGGCCAACAACAACCCAAGTTTGCTTAACACACCTCATTTGCCTCAAAAATCTTATGAAATCCTCTGCCCACTTTCAATGATATCAACTTCACTCTCATTTTTGTCAATCCATGTTAAGAATACATTTTACCATACTCCAAAACACCTTAGATGAGGATGAATCTATGCATTTTGCAAATATTATTTTGTGTATTGGATGTTGTGGATTTTGCAGAAAGTTTGAAATTGTATTGTTTTCAGAATTGAAAAAAATATAAAAGGCTAACGCCCGGCCCAAAAGACTAAGGCGTGTCTAGGCCGGACTAAGACCTTAGAATAAGACCCAATGATAGACTGAGCTGGGTTTGGGCCTCAATAAAAAATAATGGGCCTACACAATTTAACTCAAACTCAGTCTGGCCCATCTATTGATCATGTCTATTTATTGGCCCCTTGTGCTTATCTTTTGTCTTGTTTTGAGCTTTTTTTTGACTTATTATCTTGTTATTTCTATACCAAGCTTTGAGCCATTGGTTTGCATGACCCTTTATTGGACTTAATCCAATTTAATGAAATCATCATTGTTGTGAACAAACAAACAAAAAAAGAATCATAAGCTTCCCAACCATTTTCCATACGGAGAAATTTTTAGTTAAACTTAGATCACCACTACATAAATATATTTTGACGAGCGTCTAAAAAATATTACATTATTTATAAAAAAACACTTCATTATAGTTTACAATTTAACATTAATAAAAATAATAATAAATACAATTACTTTAGAAAAAAAACCCTAATCCCTCAATTTTAGAAACCAAACTAGGTTATTGCGCAAGAAACCTATTTTAAAGTAAATAAATTTTTACTTTGATGTAATGAAAACTTTTAAAAGAGTGTAATATAATTGCATATATTTTAATAGAAAATGTGTATTCAATTTTAGAATATAATCGTAAAATTGAAGTTATATTTTAAATCTTTTTTTATATGCTAATTAATTACAAATACATATATGAAAGTTAAATATACCTTAGTATCCACCATATTTACATTCAAATATTTATGTCAATAACCGGCAAAAAGAATAGAATAGTAAATTACGTAAATAGAAAAGTACTTTTATCGCATTATTTTGAAGTTATTAGACGTGCACATACCGTTTTAGTTTATCCCTCCTTTCTTTGCAAATCTTTTCATTATGCATTGATTCGCGTGCTAAATTAAAAAAATCACAACCATTATATAGTGTGATTTTACTAGGGAACAAAAGAAAATATAAGATTGCATTTTCTTGAAAAATGATAGTCACTGTCATCATGTCAACTTAAATCTCGAGGAAAAGAAAAAGCAGCAGGAATTTTTTCTGCTACCAATAAATGCCAGCTATTATTGGTTTCAATATTTAACTGTGAGGCCGCCTAGACACGCCTTAGTCTTTTGGGCCGGGCGTTAGCCTTTTATATTTTTTTCAATTCTGAAAACAATACAATTTCAAACTTTCTGCAAAATCCACAAGTATTATAATTTTATTGGGTTAGTCCACGATCCTATATAAATACGTTGGAGAGGAAAAGCATTAAAAATCTTGGAATATATAAATGAGGCATCTCTACCCCTGATGTGGAATTGATAACTCTTGACGGACTTTGTTGCTCGGCTACAACCAGCATCGCCCGCCCGTGTCTTTGGAACTATCCAAACCCAAGGGACAACTGATCCTGTAGTGACTTGAGATATTGAAGCTATACCTGCCCTGCCCTAGATTTCTATGTACATTTCTCTCACGGATCTCAAACTGGTGATTTCTATTCACATACAAGGGTCTGAGCGTCTAACATTTTCAAAAGTTCCTTAAATGAGTTATCAAAGTTCCAAAAAACAATATAGTAATTCAATTAGACCTTAACATCACGTACGGCAACAGATTACGACAAATCTGCTTCGTTTACCACTTTGCATTACTCCAGAAACAGAGTTCAACGAGCGAAATCGAGAGTTATAAAACAGAAACAAACAGTAATTAGGCCCCAAACGAACCAAGGAGACGCTGCTTTAAAAATAAAAGAATGCACTGCTTACTAGAAACTTGAGAAAAAGTCACAAAGTTCAAGCCTCCCACCTACACCTACAACACAAGAGTGGTCACCTCAAAAGGCGACAGTTTCAAACTAAAAAAAAGATTAGTCCAATATGGGTTATACACGAACATATCCTAAAAGTTAATGCTACTAGTCGACACCAAGAAACAAAAAAGCCAAGGTGAAAAAAAAAAGATGATAAACATAATATCTTAGAAGCATTTATGATCAGCACTGCATTCAATGGAAAGCGAAATGAGTCTTATGCAACTGCCTGGATCGGCCCATTAGATCTAAATCCACGGCCCCTTCCACCTCCACGAGGTCCCCTCCCTCTCCCGCGACCTAACACATTACAGAACAGTCAGAACCAATATTACACCACACAAAGAGGAGGGGAAAAAAATCAGTTATAATTCATCACATTAGTGTATGAAGGAGTCGTACACCCAACTTTTACACACAGATCACAAAAAAAGAAATCCAATATCTCAAATTCTGAAACTCGAAGATCCTTTAGAAAATAAGTCATAAAAAATAACTGGGATAGATGATTATTGAACCAGCTTTAGATATAAAGATCACTGGCACCAAATTTAGCCCATCATGGTATATAGGCAACATGAAAGCAGGAAATCAGATTATTGACTGATTACCTCAGCAAAGTTGCCTCTTGTACCTTAGGTTGCAATAGTATCCACATAACAAACATTACAAAGAGCTATTTATACTTGGGTTTCATTGATGAGTAAATAAATTACTATGACAGGGAACTAGGCATTTTCACATGGCCGAAACAAAGCATCAGGTCCTGAAAAAGATTGCCAGGATATCCAACCCACTATTCTACTTAGCACAAGGAATGGTAATCCTCAGGATCACTATTTCACCACATAGACAAAAAAAATTGCAAGGATGTCACTGTCCTTAGTCATCTGTAGCATATACTTTCAGTACCAAGGTTCATTGGTCTCACTATATAAACAAGTATTTTGTTCAAATTGAAGTTTAATCTCTCAGTTTGTTCCAGTAATGAAGCAATTAAGAAAGAATGCTACCCATACTATTGAAGACCATTGCAGTTATAAACATAAAACCCCAAAAGCAGCGATCATAAATAGAACAATGGAAAGAGAAAAATACCACGGGCTTGTGTAGGTTGTTCGTAATTGTACCCTCCATCTTGCTGTCCATCAGCAGGAGGGCCATTGTATCCTCCCCTCCCACGGCCATTGTACCCTCCATCTTGCTGTCCATCAGCAGGAGGGCCATTGTATCCTCCCCTCCCACGGCCACGGAAGTTACGTCCTCTCCCTCTGCCCCTACCCCTAGAATAGCCCCTGTTGCGATCCCAGCCCCCCTCTTCATACTCAGCAGACACATAACCATTCCCTGTTAAAAGAAAAGAGACGGTCTCATATTTACACAAATGATAGCCAGCAGTCGGAATATCATGAAGATATGTCTCATACTTCAAGTTTGCCTCAACTATGAGTCTACAAACACATCAAAATTCAGCACGAATATAACCCCCAGAGATCCACCATCTAACCTAACTTCCAGTGTTCTGGTGTAAAAATAAAACAAAGAAACAACACTAAGTAAAGATAAACAGGGTGTTCTAGCACAGAACACCTCTGTTTCTACGTTTCCATACAGTGAACAATACACAAGACACATACCCAAGAGAATTAAAAAAAAATTACATGAGGTAGACATACCTCTACCCCCCCTTCCTCTTCCTCTTCCTCTACCACCTCGTCCCCGGCCTCGGCCACTTGGAGAGCCCTCTGCAATAAAAAAAATCAAGTCAAACAGATGCATTGTGAAAATTAAAGAACAAGTTCAATATTCACAAGCATGCATTACCTCCTTCATAATCGAAGTCTGTTGATGCCTTAACTTGATCAGCAGGTAATGGCGGCTGATACCTGAATAGGGCAGGAGATTATAATCAAAAGGTCAAAAATAGTGTAGAATAGAACAATAATTACTTTTTAGCATTAAAAGTGCCAAAAGAGGAATCATTTAAAATCAAAATGTATAGATTTCCAAATACATGATAAGTTATCAAAAAACATTAGGCAAGGAAAAACATTATATACATATATTGCAAACTCACCCAGGAGCAGATGTATTCAATTCCTTCTTGGAAAGGGTGATTGTAATCATGGACACATGCCTCGTGGTCTCCAAACTGTAAGACCAGAGACAACACCCATTATCAGCAACAAAGAACTGAAGGCAGCGAGGCAAGACAATAAGATATAATAAGTAGTGTTCTTACGGAAGAAGGCCTTCCTCAAGAGGCTCCCATGTATCAGTTATGTCCGTAGATCCAATCGTTGTTATCTGATGGAGCCCAACAATTCTTCTCTGCATTGTTAACAGCAAAACAGAAGTAAATTATCAAACTATGATTCACAAATCAACAGAAGAAACCCCTAACTGCAAACAACATTCAGCACTGAGTCAGAACCTTGATTAACTCCACTATAGTCACAGTCTTGTTGATGGCTCTTCCCATTGCTTTGAACACAATTTCATCCGAACCCTTTTCCTGTATAAATAGTACTAATAGTTTAAAACAGCAGAAATACCATAACAAACATAAAAAAACGAACACCTAACCAGAGCAATTTCTAACATAAGCCGTAAACAAACTTTAAAACTAGAGCAAACAGATCCAGACCAAACGCAGAGAGAAGTGAGCAAGACATACTTGAAGCAGACTCATGGCATAAGAGATGTAGCTGCGCATCCTGCCCTGACTAGTGATACGAATCTCGTTCTCATCAATTGGAGTTTCTGCTCTAGGCTTCTCCACTCTCTGGTACCGATCCATCTAGAAGAAAATAGCCAGAAAAATCGAAAAAAAAGAGAGGAAGAGGATGATTAGGGTTATGTTTCGTTTTGGTGGGAGAAAGAAGAGCGGATCTGACGAGAGGAGTTTTTCTGAGTTTACCTTTCAAGAGTGAAGATTTGAAAGAGATGATAAGTTTGTTTTCGGCCAAGTAAGAGCCCTCTTCTACGGCTTCGATTGCTTCTTTTACGCCCTAAACTGCTTGCCGATGTGTCTTATGCTTTATATAGCATTACAAGCACTGGAACTGCCCTAACCAACAAATCTTCTCTCCATCTCCTCTTTCTTTCTTATAAAAAAATTATTTCTATTTTATTTTTCCAAAACTAGTAACATATTATCTGTTTGGTATTGCTTCTTATTTAATCAGAACGAAATCTAAAAAAAGCACTTGTACATGAATTGATTGACTCATTTGGCACCTCTACTGAAAAAACGGTTTAAAAAGCGCTTGTACTTCTTACGTATGACACATTTGGCACTTCTCACGAACGGCGTCACCATTTCTCCGTTATCTGCTGACGTGGTGCGCCACGTGGCATGCCACGTCATAAACATGATGACGTGTCATGCCACGTGACAAATCAGACCCAAATCATATCGGGCTTATTTTAAACGGGTGGCGGAAACGGATTGCTCAAATCCATGAACTCGATCCCTACAACCTCATCATCATTATCATGCTTACCCTTACTTTTTGGCATAAATTTCCTTTTCAATTTGTCTTCTTACTAAAGTCTCTGTGTTCTAAATTTTTATCAAAAGAAAACCCACCTTCCATACTTTCTCCATCGATCTCACCTTCCTCTCTCCAAAACTGCAATTTGCAACCTTATTCATCATGAGCTCACAGAACGCAACTCAGTGCTCTTTTTTTTCTCCATTAAATCTATTTTATTTCATGAAACTCATTCTTTTTTAACGGTAGCGATTCAATAATTCAATGAAAAATAATCATTTGAATTATTTTTAATGCGATTTTTCTTTTGGATCTTTAATTGAGTTATAATTATAAATTAAATTTTTGAAAGAAAGAAAAGATGGAGAGAGATTGTTGCAGAAAAAATGGAGAAGAGATATACATAAAATGGAGAGAGAAACGTGAAGGAGAAAGATGAAGTGTAAAAGGAAGAGAGAGATTATTGAGCAAGGACCAACAGAGCCCATCCGGCAGCAGCTGCTTCTCCCACGCAACCACCATAGCCGCCGTTGCCGGCAGTCCCAACTCCCACAGCCACCATTGCGAACCAACCATAACAATTAAACTCAAAATCAATTAAACCAAACCAACAATTAAACTCAAGATTAATTAAACCATATCAGTAATTAAAACCCAAAATCAAACACCCAACCGACAGCGAAACTCCTCCGGCGGCAAAATCAACCATGCCTCTGTCGGCACTCCAACGCAGCCAACATCCAACCAAACAAACCGGTCCTAAACCCATCTAAACCGGACCCGATTTTGCATCAAAGCCTCCTCATCTCCTCCTCCGTTCCATCCTGCAAATTTATGCAACAAAAATAACAAACCAACAGGCAAGTAAAGAAAAGGGGAAGAAATACAGTGAAGGGATGAGAGTATTTACTCTGCTCTCATGCTTGCTTGGCTGTCGAGAGTGACGGTGGTGGCTTGAGGCAGTGTGGTGGTCGGCAATTGCGGTTTGGTGGTTGGCGATTGGTTTTGACGATTGGTTTTGGTGATTGGTTTGGTGGTTGGCGATTTGGTTCGAGGCAGAGAGGGAGATTTGGGTCGAAACAGAGAGGGAGATTACAGAGAGGGCGATTGGTTTGGTGTTTTAAAAGAAAGAAATGAAAACAACGAAGAAGATGACGAATGAAGAAAAGAAAATAAAGAAAAATGAAAAGAAAAGAATAAAGAGTGAGTCCTTCACTCTTATGAAGTGAAGTGGATGACGCGTCGTTCACGACCCAAATAAATGACCCGTGTTCAGGCCCGATCCAACGTGCTTTGGGTCGGATTTTGCCACGTGGCATGACACATCATCATGTTTATGACGTGGCATGCCACGTGGCGCGCCACGTCAGCGGATAACAGAGGAATGGTGACGCCGTTCGTGGGAGGTGCCAAATGTGTCATACGTAAGAAGTACAGGTGCCTTTTAAACTGTTTTTTCAGTAGAGGTGCTAAATGAGTCAATCAATTCATGTACAAGTGCCTTTTTTGGATTTAAACCTTTTGTGTTTGTTGGAATAAAATTCCCAAATTAGCATCTTTGTAAATGATTTTATAAATTACTCTTTTTTTGTTTTATTAATTGTCGTTTTAATTTTTGGCACGCATATTAAAGAGGTCGGATGACTCACTGTTTAAGATAATTTTATTCCTTACTTTTTCTCAAACGTACGAGCATTCTTAACTGAAATATTCATGTAGTACTAACTTTTCATTTCTTGGTAAGCTGATTTATTCAACAGCCAAGGTTTCTATTAAGGTTTTCTTTCTTTCTTGACAACCAACAAGCTCGTTTGGATAGATTATATATGTAGAATAGAATTCAATTCATTATATATGTAGAATAGAATTCAATTCATCATATAGATTTGATTTGAGTTGATTTCAGAACGAATTCATATGATTGGAACAAATTTAACGATGCTAGAGTTGAATAATTCAATTATACTATCTTGTTTGGAATGAATCCATCCGAATTTAATTACTTTTTTCCCCCCTCTATTATGCTTTGTATGGGAAGTAAGGTATACGAAGGAAAATGTGAGAAATTTAACAAAAGAAAGGAAAGGAAATGAGAGGAAAGAATTTTTTAGAAAAAATCCTTTACATGGCTGCATTTTTTATATACAAGGGGAAAAAAGAAAATTATAATATTTGTGTATGACAACATAGATGGTAAGAATTTTTTTTATAATTATTTTACCACTTTATTTTTATAACTCATCTTTCTCCCTTGATTTCAAAATAAAAAATATTGAAAAAATGGAAAACTCTGCTCCTTTTAGATTTTCGTTTGCGAGCACTGCCACTCTCATTGCTACTGCTACTACTCCCACAATAGGCGGCCTTGCTCCCACTAGATACCATTTTCGCCCTTAACAAGAAATGCTACCCTATTCTCCCATCATCATTTCATGAATCAATATCTAAGAATGTCAATGAAATTTTTACTTCACAAAAGAAAAAGACAAAGACCCAAGAAAGAATGTAAGATACTTGCTTGCAGATCTAACAAAAGACAAGGAAAAGGAGAGAGTAGATAGATATTGCTGCATCGTTTGTAAGTTGGTAATGTAAAAGAAAGGAAAGGAAAAAAGGGCATACTTGCTACTTCCATACGAATGGAGCTTAACGAGCAGAACAAAAGAAGAGAAGAGAAGGAGTTGACGAAGCGTGTTTTTGTGTTTCTTATTTATAATTAAATTAGAAGGATATTAATGGAATCATTTTTTCCCTTCACTTCCTTTCTTAAGTGGGAGGAAATATTTTGTGGGCCCGTAAGAAAAAATTTACAATTTATTTTCTTTGCATTCCCTTGCATTTTTTTCCCATACAAAGGAAATTTTAAAAATTTACTTTCCTTTCTGATTGATGATTAAATTCATATATTTTCGTCATTTAATTCTGGCAAATTGGACGGCAAAACTACCTAAAATCTCCCTACTTGTGCAGATATGCAAGGAGGCAGCGAGGATGGAGGAAACATCAGCTTTGAGCTTGTACCAGACAAATGATCAATCTTGGCCGCAAGCTTGGCCAAGATTGATTAGCTAGAGGAGTGTTGATTGAGGAGTCACGAAGCACGTGGATTGGAGCGACAGCTGGATGCAAGCTGGAAGACAAAGTCAGCTAGTGAGAGGACTTGGGGATCCTAATCCAATCCTGTTTTTGAACAAACAATCTTTTTATTATTATCTTTTATCTTAATTTTGGATTTGAATAATTATTTTGTAATATTTATTAGTTTTGAAATTTGGATTTGGAAAGAAGCCGTGAAAGGTGGGGATCCTAGTTTTGTTTAAAAGCTAGGAAAGGCTACCGATCATGGACATCTTCCATCTCCTGTTTCTGCTTGCAAAAAATTTCGCTCTATAATTTTCATTAGAGATACAGATTTAATTTCATCTTTCATTTTTCCAAAATTTATTCATTGTCTTTTCTATTATGACGTGCAGTAGCTAAACCCCCGTTTCTGGTAAGGGCTGTTGAGCTATTCTTTGCTTCGTGAGATCAAAACAAACCTCATAACTTTCTCATTCATAATCGTTTCAAACTCTATTTTAACAAACCGGTCTCTATTAAAACCAAGGTTTGATCACCCTTAGGAGTTAGTGAGAGATTTGCAGTCAGCAAAGGAGGGGACGAGTCGAAACCGAATTGGTCAAGTAGACAGCTAATCTCGCGCAGGTTAGTGAGTGTTGAGAGATATAGGCCTAACCAGACTGACAATCTAGGGCTCCGACTGATGAGTAGTTTGGCCTAGACATTGTCTTTCCCTGTTCTATTGAGAAAGCGCATGCGACTCAAGACCACAGTCAACTGGATAAATCCTTTAGCCAGCAAGGTGTCCACTGACGAGGATCATCAGGAGAGGGAGTACCCGTCAGGTGGTTATAGAGGAGGGAAGTAGGATTGGAAAGGAGTTCCTCCCAATCTATAGCAATGTTATGAATGTGGAATGTGAAAATCCATGAGTCAATGATCGAAGCAAATAAATAAGTGCTCCAGAGTCACCCTTACTAGGAATTCTTCCCTATTGTTTACATCTTTTTAATTGCAACACTTGAATCTTGGCCAACTATCTTGACCAAGATTACTCTTTTACAACATTTACCCAATCTTGGCCAATCCAATTGACCAAGATTGCAATTTCTATTTAATTTGTTATTTGTTTGTTTTAGTTTCAGGAACACCCAATCAATTTCAGTAACGAGAAAGTCAACCAAGACTACAATTCATAACCAGATCTTTGAGAACGATCATCTTATCGCAATCTACAATTTTTGTGACAAGTGATAAGTTGTAATTCTTTTTCTATCCATATTCATATCTACTTTTACAACTATATTTGATGCTCTCGACATGCAATCACCTTCCTTTCCTTTCCACCCTAATCATTGTTCTCATATATAGGTTGAGTGTATTTATTGACGCCTGAAATAAATACATGCATGACACATTTTTATATTATAAATATTTTATAATTAATAGTAAATGATAGTCAAAATAAACAATTAATAAATATGAAAAGGGATTTTTTTTTTTGGCCTCAAAGGAGTCTAGAACAATAGCAATCCTTTTGCATACATCATTATTCTACATAGATTTATCATTTTTTTTAGAATATTAATTTATCATATGGATTGTGTAGTTTATCACTCTATAACATTATCTGCATTAATCGGAGGAATGAATTTATTGAAAGTATTACTCTTTTTATAAAAAAAAATTGTTTTTTTCCAGGAGAAATATTAGAATAGATCCGAACAATAGCAATTAACGCTAAGCAAGGATAATTATTTTTTACAGTTTGCACATGCATGGACGGACAAGTATAGAATGTAAACATTACTGGGAAATAAAAAACAATTAGTTGCAAACATTAATGCAATGACTAATTGAATCACTGAAAATAAGTTTAAAAGTTATCTTAACTAGTGTTTTAAAAACCGACCCGGCTGACCTGTTGAACTGGATTCAACCGAGTTCAACCGGGGTTTGACCGAGGTTCGACCGGATTGACCCGTTGGTACAGAGTGAACTGTTCATTCAGCGAACCGTTCGAGCTTAGATGATTGAACCGGATTGAACCGGTGTCTATAATGGGCCGGTCCATGCCTGTAATGGGCCGACCCATCAAATTTTTTATATTGAAAAAATAAAAATAAAAATAAAAATAAAAATAAAAATAAAAATAAATAAATAAAATAAAAGATAAAAAATCCAAAACAGCGTCGTTTTGATTTTGCAAAACGGCGTCGTTTTGGTTTGACATCGACCCAGTCGGGTCGATAACGGGTCATTAGTTTTATGAAAACCGACCAGGTCAATTAATTTTTTTCGATTCGATTGTAGGTCCGGTTCAAAAGCTGAACCAACCCGTAATCCTCCTTCGGTCACCGGTTTACCGGTCCGACCGTCGGGTCGGGCCAGTTTTTAAAACACTGATCTTAACCATTACCATAATTCTTATGCAAGTGGGTTGGACGTTAGAAAGAGCAGCAAACGACAAACTTTGAGATGATTAAGGTAATAATGTAATTTACTAATAACTTTTTTGAGATGAATAAGTAATAAGTGAGTTTAATAGAATTCAGTCACAACAAAACTTGAGATTGATTCAAGATGAAATGAGAAGTAATGACCATGTCTTGTTCCTCAAAGGTTTCATTTTATACTTTAATCATAAATGAATTTTTTTTCGTGAATTTATCATATTAAATTAACATTGAATTTTAAATATTTACTATTTACACTTATATTTCTGGAAGATCTTTTGTAAAATAAAGAAAAATAATGCAATTGTTTTATTCAATATGAGCCTCTTTGTTCCTTTTTTTAAACACTTATGAACGGCATTTCCTTATTTATTGTTCTTCTAAATTGGAAGTAATAACACGTTTAGCCTCTCTACCTTCGTGATAAAAAAATACAACTTTAAAATAGGTACGAGAGATAGGATAAGAGTTTTAAATGATTCATAGGAAGACTTCAATTAAACGATAACAATTGTAGCGAATTTTCAAAAATGTCATATAAATGACAAAACCCACCGTTAAAACTCACAATGACCCCACTAATGATAAATTCTAACATCTACGTGAGTAGAGTACAAAATATAATATGATATATCGAAAACGTATTATGATTTTCTCATTAGCATCCATTATACCTTCGTGGCTTTATAGATCTAATTGCTAATGCTTTTACCTTAGCAACATCTATATGTTAGAGATTCGATAATAATAAAAATATGTATACAATATATACATCACATAACAAATATCATGGTTTGTCTAGAGTGTAGAGTTTCTTTAATTAAATTAAATCAAAAGCTCATTTATTTGCCATCCTAGTTCATACCTCATCCACTTCTTTACTCGTGAAAAAAAGAAGCCTCAATTAACAAGCATTTTTTTTTCTGTAAATATTGTAGGTAATAATAGAATATTCACATTATCTTTATTCACAATTTTTTTTATTTTTCACTTTGTTTATTTAATTAAAGAAATAACTACTAAATTGATTCATATATTTTAAATTTTAAATTTTAAAATAATTATAAATTTAAGTAGTGGTGAGATAAATTTTAAAAAGACTCGTCTATTCAGCCACCTCAAACAAGTAATGTATTAATATTATATCGATAGACTCCGTAGCAAATTGTCTTCTTTGAAAATGGAAGGTGCCAAAGTGTAAAATCTTACACAAGTTTCTAATTTCTTCCTCTCGACGTGCAGGCTTGTTCGGCAAAGTCCTCCTTTCTTAACCAACCAACCAACCTAGATTGATTATACTTTTTTTTGGTAATGAGACTATACAGCATTCCAAATGGGCAAAGACCCATTGCATGTATACACAGTGGGGCCATGCGCATAGATATTGGTATATTGCTAGCAACTGAAACTATTATTTCGCATCGAAGTAATTCACAAACTTGATACACATTTCTTGAACCAATTACCAAATCATTGCTTAGCTTAATAATACTTAGCATTGTGGCAGTACATCTTTCATAGCATAAAATGCAGAGGATCTGTACCCTTCCCGAACTTCGAACCGATCAATGGATCAATCACGCTCCTCCATCCATTATAATCCAAGGGAGAGCCAGCATCTGGTAATACAAATCCGTTCACAAAGAAAGTGGGTGTGCCATACACTCCTCTGCTCGCGCTATACTGCATAGCCAAATATGTCGAAAGTCAAAGTGTTAGCACAGAGGAGATTCTGGTACAGAATATAAGAACTGTAATGAAAACTGCAGGTGCATAATTTTGCAAAACGGATAAAATAAGTTGATCCTGTTCAATTGAGTCACACATTGCTTGCTGTAAACAAAATTTCACAGCTATAGTTTTGCACCCAGCTTACCTTGAAGGAGATCCTTGTTTTGAGATCAGTCTTTCTGTCATTAAAGCCAGCTTCTACCGTAGGATAGAATGAATTTCCAACTGCAACACTCACGAACTTCACGAGTTCTTTCACAATAGCAACTCTGGACGAGTTTTGTGTATAGGCATTGTAAAACTTTTCCTGATTTTAGTCAAGTCTTTATCAAACTTAAATAGATGAGAAGCACAAAGATCATAATTGGCTACTTCGTAAATGGTAAGTGCAGGCACATGGAGTGTTTAATCATAAATGGCATGTATGGCAGCCATATCATATGGCCTTAGTCTGTAAGCAAATATAGAAAGAGCATTACTTGATTCTATTTGAAGGAGTGGACTTAACCCTACATATTAATAAGAGAATGGTTTTAACCATGTATAAAGCACAAAAGGGGAGGACCTAAATTCTTTTCTTCTGAAACAACTCAAGTCTAATGAGCATCAATCTATTCAAGCATTGTGCATACATACAAAAATGGAAACTCCATTCTACAAGAAATGCAATACATGAAGACAACCTGAAACTGAATGGATCTCACATGTAATATTGACATGGAGCACTAGAAAAGCAGACAGTGATTGACAACGGCCTCATATAGACTTAATGAACTAGTAAGTGGATCTCATCTGTATTATTGACATGTAGCACAAGGAAAGTAGATAGTTATTGACAACTGCCTCAGTTTGACTAAATGAACTAGTAAATGAAGCCGCGATTTTGACGAGTGGATGAAAGATCACCTGTATAAGGAGTATAATTCACATTTTTCATTTACTTGGCACAACAACTTAAGCTGCCAATAATAGTAAGCAAATTGCATCCGTAAGATGGCCAATGTGTAGAGGGAGCCCACAAAAGCTCCACAATAAGATAGTTAAAGATCAAGCAACCATTAGACTTGATATAGAAGAGAATTATGACCTAAGACAATACCACACAAATGACAGACAAACCGAAACTTTAACACAACCACCAATAGCCGTCAGATTCATGAACAAGACTAATGGTTAACCAACACCCCTTCTATGTATTCCTAATAAATTCATCAGATAATCAGAAAAAGGAGAAACGGCGAACACAAAAATCTCTAAATAAACAGAAAGAGTCTACAGATGTACTAAGACTTCACTCTAATGCTTATTTTTAATAAACAAATTGTTTCAAGTAGTGAGTCTTCCTTTAACATCAAGGAAAAAAAAAACCAAAAACTGCTCATATAAGCATCAAATTAATTATCAAAATTCAGGTATCCATTTCATCAAGCATTAGATGCAAATATTTTTGGTAATTGGAGAACTCAATACAATAAATACTGCGGATTCTAACCTGGTGCTCGAACAACCGCTCCAGTAAGGGAAATGTAGAAGAAGCATTCAAAGCATTCGCAACGTGCAAGGCACGAGAAGTAGCATATGCATTATCATGGTAACTGAAATTACAAAAAAGAAAAAGAAAAGAAAGCAATCAAACGGAATTCAATATGTGAATGGGCTAAGAATTACGACCCATTTATGATAACAAGTTATCCGTTAATTTCCACGGAATCCCAATACTGGAACTAATGGATTAAGGAACAAATGTCAGAACCAAATTCAATATCTGGATGGGCTAAGGACTATGACCCAGTTATGATAACCATTTAACAACTGCAATGTACCCATCTTATCCATTAATTTCCACCAAATCCCATTACTGTAATTAATGAATATAGGAAAAGAGCGAACTCACGGTAAGGGGAGGAGGTGGAGGACGAAAGAGACGCGAGAGCCGTAATGGTGAAGGACTTGTTTGATAGGAGGCCATGCGTCTCTGGAATCTGGGCAGACAGGGTCGAAGAAAGCATCGATGACGATGGAGTCAGAGTCCGGTTTGGAGTGCTGGTACAAGAAACCATCATATTTCGCAGGCGGCAGCGATTGGGCTTCCACCACACCCCATTTCGAGAGGTTGAAGACGAACAACAACAAGATGAGTATCATTTCGATCTTCTGCATCATCGTTCCCACTCTTTTCTTTCTATTTCTTTTTTGGTTTCAGAAATTCTGATCTTCTGCTGCTATATAATTACTCGACCAGACAGTGGTGGAGAGTATAAAAAATCTGTCATCGTCAACTTATGGGTTACGCTATGTTTTATTCTAGTTTCGCCCACTTCGAATAATTGTAGTAAAGCGTGGACCATGTGAGAGTGAGATGCTGCTACTGATGATCACCACTCGATTATTATGAAGCACCACTTACACAGTAGGATGATGCGAGAAAATAAAAAATTATAAAACCGTGTATATTATATAAAAAAACTATTTACAGTAATAATAGAAAATGAATTTCAACTGTATTTTTTAAAATAAATAATGCAATCAAAAGATAAATTTAAATAAAATTTGATCTTATAAATATTTTTAATAATTCTAATTTATACTACATATTTTGTTGACGTCAATAATATTTAAAATTATAACCAAAAAAGCTAAACAAGAAGCAGTAAATCAGACAGTATTATATGAGAGTCCATCCAATATTGACATCGAAAATTTCCGTGCTTCATAGGATAGGAGGAAGGAAGCCGACCCTGAACAGAGCAAACGGACATTTGACTGTAAACGGTCCAGATGCAAAATACATTTTTGTCCACATTCATTTTGTTCTTTTGAATGAAGTATGAGTGAAGTGATAGAGATTAGTTAGTAAAATTAAAATAATGTTATAAGTTGACAAAATATATTTAATTAAAAGTTTTAAATAAGAACCTTACCAGTTTGTTTGGGTGTATAAAACTGTGTAGAGTTAGAATTGATTTTCAAATAAATTCACATTATTGGAACAAAATTTGACAATATAAGAGTTGAATTCAATTCAATTCTAGTTTGTTGTTTGGAATGAATCAATCAAAATTGAATCGCCTATGTTTTCCTACACTTAGTGTACTTATTGACCATTTTATGTATGGAATAAATATTTGCATCACACATTCTATATTATAAATATTTTTTAATTAATAGGAAATAATAATTAAAATGAAAATTATATAAATATGAGGTCAGCGGAGAAAAAAAGTGGAAGGATAATTAATTTCAACAGTTTGGACGTGCATGAACCAAGTAAAGATGCAAAATTCTCAATTATACCCGAGATCATCATCACAAATTAATAAAGAATAAATGATATTTTTAGTTCCTAAACTATAACACTTTATTCAATCTGGTCTCTAAATTATAAATTTGTTTAATTCGGTCTCTAAACTATATATTTTTTGTTTAATTTGATCCCTGTCCGGTTTTCATTAGTTGAGGCTGAAAACGTGTAGGTTAGTTGCCACGTGTCATGCCAGAAACTTACTGGTGTTGACGTGGATGCCACATGGGAATTGGGACCCGCATGTTAGAAACTTGGTGGTGTTGACGTGGATGCCACGTGATCCGCAACTAACAAGTCACATATCTCAATCGGTTGCAAGTTATAAAGCGACCAAATTAAACAAAGAATTATACTTTAAGGACCAAATTAAATAAATTTTAAATTAGGGACCAAATTGAATAAAGTGTTATAATTAAGAGATCAAAAATATCATTTGTTAAATTAATAAATACGGGGGAAAATACATGATATACCTAGAATTAATTATTTGAAGAAAAAATAATAATAGAGGAATGAGAGGTTTTCGACAAAATAAATAGAAAAAAGAAGCTAACCAGAAAATGAATTAGAAAAAAGAAGCTAATCAAAATTTAACCTTGATTTTCTTGGATGGAGATGAAAGAGTTGCTGCTGTGCTTCCTAGAGAAAAAAAAAAAAGCAGCAAAAATAGATACTAGCTGGGAAGGGAAGGGAAGGGAAGGAGTTAAGTTGGTGGGTAGTCTAGGAATTAATTTTCCAACGCCCCTCTTTGTACTCTTTGTACGAAAATCTCATTTTTTGTGGGCCTCTTGAATTGAACTCCTATGTTAAAACTAGAATTGAAATCAACTGAACTTTACACAATTTTTGCTATCCAAACGAGCTGTACATTGTATTTGGTTGGAAGGAAAATGTTTTTCTTTGTTTGGATATGGGAAAAATAGGAATACAAGAAATGTAGAAGGAAAAAGTGAACAACAATTTTTTTTTTTAAAAACAAGAAAAATTGATTATATTTATTCGAAGAATCTATAGTTTATAAGTTGTTTTAATTTGCTTTCTATAGTTTAAAATATTGTAATATAAATCCATAGTTGGTTAAAATTATAATTAACTTTTGTGATATTTGATATTTTATTTTAATCATATTAATGGTTAGAATAATATTTACAATTTTAAGAATGAAGAACATTTACGGTTAACTATAGGTAAAGTTAGTAAAAGTGCTAGAGATATTAACACTTTTACTAGCTTTTATATGATTAAGTTATATTATTATTAAAAGTACACGTGTCATTTTCATGTTCACTTGGTAATTATTTATTTAAATAAAAATAATAATATAACCTAATTAGAAAGGGATGAACTCAATCATATTTTGACAAATTAGTTAATACAACTTTGTTAGTAAAATAGTTAATAATTACTCCCTCTGGGGGAAAACAAATGACTTCCTCGCATCCCAATATTCAGTAGGGAACGCATATCAAGGAGGCCGGATGACTCACTATTTAACCCCAAAAAATTCCATACTTTTTTTCAAACGTACATTAATCCTTAACGTACTTCCGAGAAAAAATTAGGGGTAAAATTGTCTCAAATAGTGACTGTTCCGGCCGCTTTAAGATATGTGCCGGAACAGTAAAAACAAATCCAAAAATAACTATTGTTTTGCCCTGGAGTATAACTTTCTTTCCTTCCATCTTCCACCCAACCAAACATTACAGTGAAAAATCAATTTGCTTTAATTTTTCTCTGTCCCCCCTCCTTCCTCCTTCCTCCCATTTTCCTTCCTTCCAACAAAGAACAATGTTAGGATTTAAGCGACTAGAAAAAAAAATAGCACGCTTACCTTCCTGACGTGAGTGGTCCTCTCCTTACATAGGTGAGGTCCGTGAGGGTAATAAAATGAGTCTTAGTATTGAATTTTTTTTTTTTACAAATGAGATCAACCTTATCTAGGATTGTCTGCAAGACTTAACATTCAAATAGGATTGGTCCTCGTACCCTGGACATCAAGAGGAGCTCAAGTGGAAATATGATACTACTATAGGCGTTACTTGGTGTTTGGGTTGAATGGTGTTGCGCAAATTCACCTTCTAAATTAAACAGAAACATAAACATTAAAGCACACAATCAAAATCTACATCTATTTTTCTCTTACTATCACCATTAGCAATCAATTACATCAATCACAAACAAATATGCATAAAGCTACTCCACCTCAAACACGACAATATTAACTATTGTCAGTTCTCACATAGTATCAACAAAATTGCATATGATAATATTACACTATTATCATATATATTGTACACTGTGAAACCTCGCGATCGGTCTCTGATACGATCCTAGTTGCGTAGCACGTACTTTTGATCTAGTTCTAGCCTTGAATTTCGATGCGGAAATAGATAAACTCAATCTTGAATGTTTGACCCTGTTAACAACCTATGTTAACCAACCCTAACGAATCAAGTGAGGTTCTTAATTCGGATCTCTAACCCTGAACTCAACCTATGAGAACCAACCTAGAGTAAACGAACTAATGGAATGAACTTTCGGGTTTTACTTGCTATCCTAATCGAGTGTTCGGACTCAATGAGGGACAAGGTTCACGATGAACAATTGAGAAATTCTCTCTGAATTTTGATTGAAAAGATAACATAGATTACAATAAAAAGGGTGACTCCTTTAAATAGGAAACCTTAAATCCTTACATCAAAAGTCCTACTCCTAATTGAACTTCTAATTAATTAATTAAACTAATTATAAATAAGTCTAAAACTAATTAATTAATTAAAAATAACTAATTGCACAACTGGAACGATCCTTGACTTAATTGTGCAATTCAGACAGCTTGGAACTTATTCTTCTCGCAACCATAAATAGTCGTTGGCGGCTTGCCGCTATCTACTGCCAATCTTCGCTCAAAACTTGCTCTTCTTGGCAGCATGCCGCTAGGCTCTGCCCAAAATTGCCAAAAATGCTGATTTCGCTTCCTCGTTCCTCGTCGACGCTAGGCACTTCCTTGACTGTGCTGCTGGCCATGAGAAGTGTCACAAGACGCGGGGTTTTCTCGTGTAGCACAACTTCTTAGATGAACGTCTCACACTAAAGCTCCTTGTAGATAAGTTGTGATAGCTTTACTTGCAACTCCTTGCTTCTCGCGCGAGTCATCGGTTCGGTTGGTGGTAAAGGCACTCCTTGTGATGCGCTAGGATTCACATCTGTCTCTCAACAGAAACTTTCTACAATGGGCAAAAATTGACAAACTTCCTACACTTAATTCCTATTTACATAGATTATATAGCAAGCCACAATATAGGAAAGGAATTGACTGTGACCTCTATTAATTCAAGGTAAGGTGGAGATTGTCATTTTTGTGTCTTGAATTAATCATTATGGAAGGGAATTGATTGTGTACTCTATTAATTCAAGGTAAGGTGGAGATTGTCATTTTAGTGTCTTGATTTAGTCGTTATGGAAGGGAATTGATTGTGTACTCTACATAAGAAACTTAGAGTTTGTATTTTAAGGTTTGTATTGCTAAATAGGAAACATCACAATCATAACTAGTTATAACCACAAACAAATCTGCACCAAGCTACTCCACCTCGAACACTATAATCTTAACTATATTGTCGGTTTTCACACACTCTCAACAAAATTGCATATGTTAATCTTACACTATTATCATATACTGCACTGCAAAACCTCATAATTAGTTTCTCAATAAGACTTTATACTCTAGGAAAAATCCAATAAACTTCCTATATTTAATCCCTAGATAGTAAATATCACAATATAGGAAACCCTAACTTATTTCCTTCACAATACAAACCTTAAGTTTCCTATCTAGATCACTGTTGCTACCCGATTTTGGATTTTTTTTTCGCAACTCTTTTTTATTTTATTACTTATCATGTTTAATAGCCTGTTTACGTCAAATTTCAGTCGATCTTTGATCGTGGGCTATTTTTTTAACATTCCGCGTCATTTCATGTCTTTTTAGGTTTTTCATATTTTTGACTATCTTTACGCGAACTTCTTTCGGTCTCGAGTGAGTTTCCTCGGACCGTGGATCAAGCGCGTTATTTCTTTAGTTGATAATTACCTATTATTTTTCTCTTCCATGCCTTCTCATTTGGTTTCGTTCAATTTTTGCCGTAATGGTACTTATTTTGAGTCCGAACTTTTAACATTTTCGGAAGAGAAAATAAATACTTTAAACCAAGTTTCGCATTTTATTCACTATATACTAGTTTTCTTGTATTATTTTCCTACACACCGTGTTCCCCTCAGTTCGGATTTATTTTCATTTTCGAGCAATTTCGCTCGTACCAAAATATCCAGTTCGTACCCAAAAATAGGATTTACTCTACATTAATGCCATTTAATTCACCCTCATCCTCTAACTCGGCACCGACTCACCTTTGATCATCACAACATCCCATCCGACCATCCTTGGCCACACACAACCCTTAGCTAGCTCCCTACCTCGGCCAAGCTTCATGATCACAAGCCTTTTCCCACGCCTACGACCATTTGCAGGCACAAGCTCCACCGCCTCAATTTGCCTATAAAAGGAGTCCTCAAGGCAACGAGAAGAGGGGGGCCAATTCCATGCTTTAGTCCCCCCTTTTATTTCATGCTCTCTCCCTCTGCTTTGCTTTCAATTTATTGCCTTTCAATTATTTAAATTGCTTCTGTTTCAATTCAAATCAATTGCTTCTATTTTAGGTAAATCAATTGTTGCTTTCAATTAAATCAATTGCTACTACTGCTTTAAATTAATTTTGTTATTTTACTTCGTCCAATTACCTACTGTTTTGATTTAAAAAGCTTTGTTTTTATTAATTTGCCTCTGTTTCGTTTAATTGCTGGCCTTGGTGAAATTAATTATTGTTGTTTCAATTCAGTTAATTGCTTTCTTGTTGATTTAATTGTTGCTGCTTTTGATTTAATTGATTTGCTTGATTTGGAGTTACTGGCTGTTTGGTTTGGAATTGTTGAGTTGCAGGTTGGCTGGAGGAAGAAGAAGAACAGTAGAGAAAGAGGGAAAGGTGATGGGTTGCTAGCCTTCGGCCCAAGTGGAGGAAAGAAAGGTGATGGGCTGGCTTGCTTGGCCCAAGCGGAGGAGAAGGAATGGTTGCTGCCCAGCCCAGCGTGAGGAAAGAAGTAGTGGGCTGCGCCTTGTGCAAGCCCAACTGGAGAGAGGAGAGGGCCTCCCAGCCCACACACACGGGTTGGGCTGATCTGATGCTGGGCTGTTTTGAGCCCAATTGCTGGGCCCAATTCTTTGGCCCACCGTAAGTATTTCGTATCCTTTTCTCGTTTGTAATATTTAATTAATTAATTTACTTATTTTTTATCGTTAATTAATCATTTGGATTTAATTATCAAATAATTAATTTGCTTGCTTTTAATTAACTAATTAATTGTTTTACTTATTTTTAATTGTTAAATCATTTTATTTAATTACTTGATATTTGTTTTACTCGTACTAATGATCTCATTTTGTAGGGTAAAATTAAATCTTCGCTCGCAAGTACACTTTTCTCATCTCTTTTATTTGTTCAATATTTTCCGCAAATATCATTCGTATGCACGCTATTTAGAAATGTTAAAAACTCATATCATAATCGTATGCATGACATTTAGAATTGTTAGAAAATAAAACCAACGCACATGTATATGTGTTTAAATCACTTACTTTTATGCCATGAAATTAATCGTTATGTTTGCATTGATACATGAGCATGGTGGCTTCGATCCCACACGGTTATTTGCATTCATTAAATTGGTATTGTGCTAGTTTTTATCCATGATAGGATCACATAGTAATTAATTAATCATGCATGACCCGATGATAATAACGAATCGCTCACTTTAGTAAAAAACGGTAACCATTCCATTGAAGAAATACTTGTCCCGAAGTTGACCCGACTTGTCCCGATGTTGTCCCGACCCTAAGAATACTAAAGTGACGTTTCCTATGAGGGTTAACTTATGTGTTTTTTATTTCCCCTTCCGAACACCTTTTTATCGATAACCTTTTTTAAGGATGTGACTCGGGTGCCTAACACCTTCCCGAGTCCATAATACAACCTCGAACCATTGTTCTTTGGTTTAGACCCATTATTCCTTACTTTTTTATTTTTATACCTTGACGATTAGGTTCCCTAAACCTAAAAAATAAATAGGGTGGCGACTTCATTGCATCATGCGAGGCATCCATCTATGCTCCGCATTCGTCCCGAACCGTTTCGCGAAATCGAAAAGGGGGTGCGACAATCACATAATAAAACTCCTACTACATAAGAAACATCACAATATATAATATCTAAAATTGTTCCTTTACAGCACAAACTCAAAGTTTCCTATAGAGACTACACAATCAATTCTCTTCCATAATAACTAATTCAAGACATAAAAATAACAATTGGACCTGATGGCCAATTTATGACAATATCAGTTATAATTGGCTTGGCTTAATGTATACAATTAAAAGAAAATTAGCTGACTTTGCTTTTGTAGAGGATTGGTCTAACAAATCTAACCTACCAACATGGATCTCTAATTTTTTCCTCTTCATTTTTCTTATGTATGAAACCATTTTCTTTTGATGGACTAGAAAATAAGGAAATTAACTAGTGCTCTTTCTAATTCTAAACAATTATAGTAAAGTACTAGTAAGGTTTCGCGTTAGTATCTCATCCAATATTATCATTCCCGCCACATAACTATAGGGTTTCAATCGCAATCACAACGGAAGACTTGTTACAGAAACCCGAAACATTAACTAAGTCAACGAATATAATATAAGAAGATTAGGATTTGAAGCACGTACCTTACACTGAAAATAGAATTATTGGAGCACCAAATCGAAACTCAAAAATTTAAATGGATGAACCGTCCGTAAGAGATCGAACCGAACCAATATGTGATGCCCGTACAGATGAACACCCTCTATTGGTATCCACAACAATGAGCCGAATAATTGACAGGAATGGTTTGTTAGAACTAATAGAAGAAGGATTCACAATCCACTAGAATGCAACTCATTGCATTTTTCTCTTACTAACGGTGTTTGATTTTTCTTTTCCAAGAAAATTGAAATTACACTCACTCATTCTCTCTTACCATCCTTAACTATATATACTAGGATTTAAACTTTGGTTAGTTACCAAAGTACCCTAATACATATATGTAGGATATGTGTTAGATATTATCAAATACTATCCTAGTAAAACTACACCAAGTATTTATTTAACTCATTAAATAATACACTAAGTATTTATTTAGCTTCTTAAATAATTACTATTAATTCTTTTTGATCCAATTAGTTAGTTCAAGGGCACAAGACTAACAATCTCCCACTTTCCCTTAAACGTACGTCAATGTCGAAAGAGTTAATGTATCTGTCTTCAACTCATTCTATTGTGTGACCCTGTAGGTTCATCTAACGTTGGCAGTAGAAAACACATTTTGTCTACAAGTCATAAGCAACCTATAGTATGACGTTACAACTACCCAAGTTAAATGAAGGTCTATTGATTTGACTCAACCTCTCGTAACTTAATGTTATAATCATTTTGTCACACGATATCTTGATTGAACATAAGGCATGGTGCTTGTCACCCTTAATCAATTCAATCGCTTACACTCGATCTCCAAGTATACTGATAAAATAAGTCACATTGATTACTTTATCAATTCATTTGAGCATAGCCATGCATTTCGCAGTCTTACTTATCGAGGGGCTTATAGACATCTCTCCAAACAGAGGGACAAATTACATCATGATCATACATTTCCACTGCATATATCTTAATATGTCCAATCTTAATATTTATAATTGTCTGGTTAAAAACAACGTTTGATTAAGTTAAAGCATATTATTTCTTATGTAGGAATCTATGATGATCTCAGGTCTAAGGATTCAATAACATATCTACTATGATAATTACTTATGACATCAATCCATGTAGTAATTTCATAATGGCTTGGTCCAGTACTCTATCTCCATAAAAGTACATATGATTTTGATTTGTATCTCTATACACCATAATCATCTTATGATTATCAATCAAAACTATACTAGTCATAATTTATTATTGCTCGTACAATAATAACAAACTAGGGACATTTTATTATAACTAAATATGTAAATATTATAATAAAGATAATAAAATTAATTATGACAGTAATCCAAAATATCCAATCAGACAATTACATTAATAATCTTCCACGTGCACTAAGCCTAATCATATAAGTATCCCAAACCCATAAACCTAACATGACGCTCATTCTTTGCCTGTGGAAGAGGCTTTGTAAGAGGATCAACAATATTGTCATCTCTCGCCACTTTGCATATCTTGACATCACCTTTGTCAATTATATCTCGAATGAAATGGTAACGTCTGAGTATGTGTTTAGATTGTTGATGTGATCTAGGTTTCTTTGCTTGAGCAATGACACCATTATTATCACAATAAATGTCTATTGGATTAATAATGCTGGCAAAAATGCCTAAATCCCCAACAAACTTCTTGATCCAAACAGCCTCCTTAGATCGTCAGTCAAATGAAGATTTATAATGCCCAAAAACGTGTGTGCACAAGAGATAATGTGTACAGTGGTAGTCGGGGTCGAACACAGGGATTGAGAGAGACTGATCTAAGGTCTTGAATTTATTCGGGGGAGAAAGACACAAAAAGTAACAATCAGGGGGGGTTTCACTTGGCTAAACGAGTTAGCCAAGGCAGATTTTTGGGAGCTAACAATTTCTATCTAGGAAAGCAGTATTCGGGGTCCCGAATGTCACGTTCGAAGTCTCGAATGGTAAAATAAAGCAATTAGCAAATAAATCCAGAAATAAATAAACAGAGGAGAAATGAACACAAATAATCGATTATAGAGGGATTCTTAGCAAAGGTATTCTTGGGTTGCGTTCGGGACCAGATCGTCATCGGCTCAAGGGTATTCTATTCAAGACATCATAGAAATGACATGGGGACCAGATTTCTCGGATATCCCCTACTTTTCTCTTAAGAGAAACTACCCCCCGTTTCCACATATGAGGTAGTCTTGACAGTTCGCCATCCCTCCAGGCACGAACGCGGGAGGGCCATACTCAAACTGCCCATGAAGCTAAGAAAAGACAGATCTGGAGCTAAAGATCCCTCAGTTTGTCAGGCTCGTGACCTCGCTCTAATCAATTACTCACCCTATCTATTCGGGACCACTTCAGCGCAGTCAAGACTAAACAGATGCCTACCTGTTTCATGCAATTTTCCTTCCGTATTCATCACATGAATGGTGATACTCACACAAAATAATAATCAGTTGATCAGGCCTCAAATTATTTCATGCAAAGATGTAATTAAAACGGTAACCAATTGAATATGGTATCAAGAATATATTAAGCACATGAAGGCCTCGAATCTGCCCTTGCAATCCTTGAACAACCTTTGCTAAGAACTAAAGATTTAGCTACTCATGCTCAAAGATAAATAATTAATGATTGAAGAAAGCATAATAAGTAAATAAATAGATGAAGGGAAGAAAACTTTGTTACTAAAATCCGTTTGAAGCCCGGCGGCAAGGTTGAAGGTGCTAACAAGACTAGAGAGATAAACTAGAGAGAAGTCTAAAAAAAACTAAATTATACTAAGCAATAAAAGATGCAAGATATGATAAGATCTCCTTAAACTACTCTTAGATGCCCTTTATATAGGAGAGCTCTAAGCACAAAATATCTTCAGCCTAAAACTAGGGACAAAATGCATTAATTGAAAGCCTAAGGAAGTGGATCCATGCTCCTTAAAGCACAAAGCTGAGAAAACATAAAGCTGTCTGATTTTCCCAGCTTTGGGCAGGTCTGGACTGGGCTCAAGGGCTGACTTGGTCAGAGCGGTAGGTATTTGGTGGTCAGTGCAGACTGCAAGAACAGTGTCAGAGGAGGCATATGGAAGCTCTGGCGAGATGACACGTGGAAATGACACTCTTCGCCCTTCGGGGTCCCGAATGGAGAATCCGATTCGGGACCTTGAACGCTGATTTGGACTCGGGACCTCGACTCTTGGTCCTGAAGCTCAAAACTACACAAAATGCTCCAAAAATGCATCTTTTCGCATAAACTCCCATTTTAGGCCTAAATCTGCAAAAGTAATGAAAACAAGGGTAAATTAGCAGAATCATGCCTTAAATGGGTGAGAAAATGGGGAGAAATCGTGCACAAAAATATGCTATCAAATAATCCCCACACTGCTGATATGATGCCTTTTTTATGCATATTTTTTCCTCTTTCAGGTCTAATTTCACACTTGATACTACTAATTTGGCTTGTTTTCCAACCATTTTGTAGATTTGGACTAAAGGGAGGAATTTGCTGAAAAGCGTGCCATTTGGATGCATTTTTGCTGATCTTACATCGTCGAGCCCTAGATGCAGTTTTGTCGTCGAGACCTACCGTCGAGACCTAGACGAGATCTTATGTCTAGGCCTAGACGAAGCACGTGAATGTTTCTTTTCGGATGACGCTTGGCCGAAGATGCTAAAAAGATTCTAGCGGGATTCCATGTGCAAATCATCCAGCTCATCAGAGAATATTCCTCTATACCATTTTGTCCCCTAGTGGGGTTGTTAGGCTATATATAGAACCTTAACTTTAGGTTAGAGGGGGGCTACTCTTAGTATATTTTTCATCTTTTTAGGGTTTTCAATCATTGTAGCCACCTCTCTAACATTGGGATCTGTTCTTCCTTTATTTTTCTAGAAATTGGAGCCCCAAGCTCCAATTAGTTTTTAATCCAGATTTTCGTTTTCATCTGCAGCTGTTCTCTGTTTATGTTGCTTTCTCCATCTATCTTGTGCATAATTTCCAGTATGAGTGGCTAAATCTCTTAGTCTTGGCAGGGGTGTTTTAAGGATTGCAAGAGGATAGTTGGGAGGTCAAAGTGTTCTTAAAACGTGTTCATTGTTGTATCCGCTTTCTTGCCACTTTATTGTCATTTCGTGTGAGATTTGTTGGTAGTTTGATCACCTATTTGCATGTTTCTCATGAATATTGTCATTTCCATGGTAATAACTAACGTGAGGCCATGGAATAGAGTAGGCACCTGGTCCAGAGTCACCATGTCGTTTGGTCCAATCTGGCTAGGGCAAGAAACCGTTTAGGGCAGACTTCTCAGTGTCTAGCCCTAGACGTGTCTTCTCTCCACTTCACGGGCCTGTGTGTATGACCCATAAGCGTACCTTGGGCACAGTGTCACGGCCACTCCCATAAGCGTACCTTGGGAGTGACTTCTCTTAAGAAGAGAAGTAGGGAATCCACGTGAAAATAGGATTCCTATAGCACGTCTATGGCGTGAGCGCAGTCTATCCTTGCACCGATGACCGACTAGACCTCGACGCAATCCGCCGTCTACCCCTGCTAAGATCTCTCCTTTTATCTGATTTATCGTTTATACTTACTTTATTATTACCTTTATTGCACTTGTTAGTCTTTACCATTTTTTGCTTTATTTTCGTCCCCGCCTTATTTAATTATTTCGTGTGTCTCTTATTATTTGTTATTTGCACTTTCATTCTCTGTCTCAACATCAACTGCCATCATTGGTTAGATTCGTCTATACCAACCAAACCCCCCCCCCTGTGTTACTTTTACGTCTAGTGCATTTTCATCCTCATCATACATCTAGGGCAAGATAAATCTAGTCCTTCATTTTCCCTGTGGTTCGACCCTGACTTGCCGCTATTTACCTTAATTTGTGCATCTAGCCCATAAGGATTATAAATATTACTTTTGATGCGTGTTTCGACGGCGCATCAAATTTTGGCGCCGTTGCCGGGGATCTGTGTTTACGGACTAATTTCTTTCTTTTACTTGTATGACCAGGAGATCTGCACCTGACCTTCTACCCCTCGACCACGAACTCACGAAGACAGAGAGAGAATTTCGGAGACAGGCCGGAGCAACCTCTAGAAGAGTAATTCCCCGTCCTGCCATCGACAGTCAAATCTCTAGACACACCGGTCCCGACAATCATTTTCATCCTGACCTCGACAACCCAGCAGTTGTCTACCCCGAGATATTCACTATAGCAGATCGTCCTAATATCTACAATCCTCCGCAAACCATTGAGGACCTCAATGGTGCCCCTGAAACACCCAACACTTGTATCGTTTGGCCCACTGTTCCTCATGATTGGACGCTCAAGTCCGCAGTCATGCACCATCTACCCCTCTTCCGGGGTGTTCCAAAGGAAAATCCTCACCGCCATCTTCAGCAATTGCACTCTATTTGCGACGCCATGAAGCCAGCCAATGTCAGTATTGAGCACGCCAAACTCCGAGCCTTCATGTGGTCTTTGAAAGATGATGCCCTAGACTGGTTCTATGATTTACCCCCAAATTCCATCAATTCTTGGGCTGAAATGTCAAAATCCTTCACCAAAAAATATTACCCATCAGAAATGGCTAATGTAACTCGCAAGCAATTGGTGTCTATAGTCCAGAGGAAAGAAGAAGATTTTGGCCAGTACCATGAGCGCTACAAAAAGATGCAAGCTATGTGCCCCTCACACAACCTTACCGAGCACGCCCTCATCCAATATTTTTGTGAAGGTCTCAAAGCTCGTGACAAGGCATTGCTCAACGCCGCTGCTGGTGGTGCTATCACCAGACTCACCCCTGCTGCCGCGAAGGCCACCATAGAGTTAATGGCAAGAAATTGCATACCCGAGGAAAGTAATCATCCAGGGCAAGATGCCCAAGTGGCTGCGATGCAGACCCAATTGACCGCTATGATGGGCATGCTTCAGAACATGGCCCCCGGACAGACAGTTCAGGTCAAGACCTGTTAGATATGCAACATGACCGATCATCCAACAGATGCATGCCCGCATATCCCCGATGAAATTCAGAGTATCAACGCCATTGGAAATTACAATCAAGCCCCATACGGACAGAATTACAATCAGGTGTGGAGACCACCAAACTCCGGCAGGGTCAGCCATCAACAAGCGTCTGGACCAGGGCAACCAATGCAGCACAATCAGTACATGAATCAGGCCCAGCCACCTTTCAACGCCCAAAACTTCAAGCCTAGACCTACCCATCCCAACAACCAACAACCTTTCTATCAGCCCAATCAGGGCCAGACCTCCACTTCGTCTACCCCACCGGTTGATGAGGTAGCTCACTATAGGAACGTCATCACTGATCTACAAAAACAAATGAGTGTCATGTCTGATCTACAAAAGCAAATGAGCATCATGGCCGCGGACATGAAAGAATTGAAAAACAAGGGCAGATTGCCGCCCCAAACCCAGGCAAATCCAAAGCACGAAGCGTGTGCTATGACGCTCCGTAGCGGTCTGGAGCTACCAACTCGAGAGCATTCTGGCCTAGACGAAGGTCCAGTGGTCGAGACCGAAATCTTGCCCAAGAAAGTACCCAAGGCCAAGTTTATTGGGCCTAAACTCCCGGAAGTGATGGAGGATCGCATTAGATCTCCACGAGGGATGGCTCCACGAGGTGATACAAGCCCACAAGAATTCACCCAGGAGTATATACACAAGATCCTCGAGCCGCCCTTTCCTCAAAGGCTCGTCAAGACCAAGAAGAAGGAAGAAGACAGCGAAATCCTTGATATGTTCCGAAAAGTTATCGTCAATATCCCACTTCTCCAGGCCATCAAAAATGTGCCTCGCTATGCCAAGTTCCTAAAAACGCTCTGCACCAACAAATGCAACTTGACAGGGGTAAACAAGATAAGTGTGGGGGTCCAAGTCTCCGCTCTCATTCAGCAAAAAATCCCTCCAAAATGCAGTGATCGGGGAATGTTTGTTATCCCTTGCACCATTGGGACAGTCAACATAGGAAAAGCTATGTGTGACCTAGGGGCCGGCATTAATGTCATGCCCTTGACGATCTTCATCAGTCTAGGCCTGGGACCCCTCGAACCAACCCAACTTGTTATCCAATTGGCTGATCGTTCCATAATCCGCCCTGAAGGTGTGATTAAGGACGTCTTGGTCCAAGTAGGCGACTTTCTATTTCCCGCAGATTTCTATGTCATTGCAATGGAAAACGAAGAATCCGCTAAAGCCACGGATGTTCTTCTAGGGCGACCGTTTCTAGCTACAGCGAGGGCGAAGATAGACGTTCACGACGCATCTATTTCTCTTGAATTTGATGGGGAAATCATCAAGTTCCAAATGATGGATGCCATGCGATACCCCTCCGATTTTGCCTCTGATCTCTCTTGTGTGAATTTTGTTGATTTGATTGACCCCCTAGTCGATAAAGTTGCTGACTTAAATTCTTTTGAACCCTTACAGGTTGCCCTAGATTGGAGCATCACGCCAGGAACATTGGACGTCTTGGCCTCAACGATCAATATTCCTCCGGAGCTGCATACCATCGTTGCAGCCCTAGAGGAAAAGCCTCTTGACGCCTCCCTTCAAACTGCTACCTCTCCTTATCACGGTCAGCACACCAAACTACCTCCATCCCTTGTGCGGGCGCCTATTCTTGAGTTGAAAGCTCTTCCAGCGCATCTCAAATACGCCTATCTAGGTGCAGACAACTCGCTCCCAGTTATTATCTCCAATCGGTTAGACCATGCCGAAGAAGCTGAATTGATTTCTTTGCTTAAAGAGTTCAAGTCGGCCATAGGGTGGACTATTGCCGACATCAAGGGTTTATCTCCAGATCTATGCACTCATCGGATCCATCTTGAGGACGCAAGTAAAATGGTCCGCCAGCCACAGCGACGCCTGAACCCCCCAATGATGGAGGTAGTGAAGACAGAAATATTGAAACTCTTGGACGCGGGTGTGATCTACCCCATTTCGGACAGCCCTTGGGTAAGCCCCGTCCAGGTCGTGCCAACGAAATCCGGAATCACCATTATAACTGGCCAAGACGGAGAGTTGATTCCGACCCGAATTCAGAACGGCTGGAGAGTGTGTATTGATTATCGACGTCTGAATGCAGCCACCCGGAAAGATCATTTCCCCCTCCCGTTTATTGATCAGATGCTGGAGCGACTCGCGGGCAAGACCCATTACTGCTGTCTAGACGGATATTCCGGTTTTCACCAAATCCCAGTTGCCCTAGACGACCAGGAGAAGACCACCTTCACCTGCCCCTTTGGCACTTTTGCATATCGAAGAATGCCGTTCGGCCTTTGCAACGCCCCAGCCACTTTTCAGAGATGCATGATCAGTATCTTCTCCGAATTCGTCGAAGAATGCATCGAAGTCTTCATGGACGATTTCACTGTCTATGGCAATTCCTTCTCTGAATGCTTGTCTAGCCTGCGAAAAATTCTTCAACGATGCGTCGAGACCAATCTGGTTCTTAACTTCGAGAAATGTCACTTCATGGTGGACCACGGCCTCATCTTGGGCCACATAGTCTCCATCAAAGGCATCGAGGTCGACAAAGCAAAAATCGAAGTGATTGAGTCATTGCCCTATCCTACATGCGCCCGAGACATCCGTTCCTTTCTAGGGCATGCCGGCTTTTACAGGAGGTTCATTAAAGATTTCTCGAAAATCAGCGAACCAATGTGTCGTCTATTGCAAAAAGATGTTGATTTTGTATTCGATGACAAGTGCAAGTCAACATTTGACTCTCTCAAAGCCAAACTGACGTCTGCACCTATTATTAGAGCCCCCGACTGGTCCCTACCCTTTGAAATCATGTGCGACGCCAGCAATCATGCGCTTGGAGCCGTCTTGGGGCAGACGAAGGACAAAGAACACTATGTGATTTATTATGCTTCCAAATTACTTGATCATACCCAGCAAAACTACACAGTCACCGAAAGAGAACTCCTGACTGTTGTTTATGCCCTAGACAAATTCCGTCAGTACCTCTTGGGCACTCACGTTATCGTCTACACCGACCATTCTGCCCTGAGGTGCCTCCTGACGAAGGTAGATGCTAAACCATGCCTTATCCGTTGGATCTTGCTCCTCCAAGAGTTTCATCTTCTCATCAAGGACAAGAAAGGTGCAGAGAATGTGGTCGCAGACCATTTGAGTAGACTTCCTGCCCAAGATGATAATTCACTAGTGTCAATCAGGGATGTCTTCCCTGACGAGCGTGTCTGTCTTGCCCAAGCTGTCCAATTTCCATGGTTCACGGATATTGCAAATTTTTGTGCTACAGGCTCTTTCCCCGCGGATGCATCACCTAGCGAACGCACTAGAATTCGGAAGCAAGCGAAATACTACATCTGGGACAGCCCGTACCTATGGAAGCATTGCTCCGACCAAGTGGTTAGGCGTTGTGTGAATCTTGAGGAAGTGCCCTCAATCTTAAAGTTTTGTCACTCTTCCGTAGAAGGAGGCCATTTTGGTACCAAAAAGACCGCAATGAAAGTTCTCGAAGCCAGATTCTTCTGGCCATCCCTATTCCGTGATTGTTATATGTATTGTGCGTCTTGCCCTAGATGCCAAGTTACAGGGAATATTGGTGCACGCAACCAGATGCCCTTGACAGGTATCATCTCTTGCGAGATCTTCGATATCTGGGGTATTGACTTTATGGGGCCATTTCTGAATTCTTGTGGCAACACCTACATCCTCCTTGCCGTCGACTATGTTTCTAAGTGGGTCGAGGCCAAGGCAACCAAGACGGATGACTCCAAAGTGGTTGTCGAATTTCTACGCTCCAATATCTTCAATCGATTCGGTACTCCACGTGCCCTAATCAGTGACCGGGGCACCCATTTTTGTAACCGAATCGTCTACTCTCTCCTCAACAAGTACGGAGTGACTCATCGCGTCTCCACCGCTTATCACCCCCAGACGAATGGGCAAGCTGAAGTTTCCAACAGGGAAATCAAAGCAATTCTTGAAAAGACAGTCAATCCGTCACGGAAGGATTGGAGCATGAAACTTGGAGATGCTCTTTGGGCTTACCGGACCGCTTACAAGACCCCAATCAGGATGACTCCTTATAGACTTGTCTATGGCAAGCCGTGTCATTTGCCAGTGGAGATTGAGCATAAAGCCTTCTGGGCTATCAAGCAGGTCAATACAGATCTTGACCAAGCCGGCCAAAACCGTCGCTTGCAAATTCAAGAGTTGGAGGAATTAAGAGATGATGCTTACGAGAATGCCCTCATCTACAAAAACAAGACGAAAGTTCAACACGATAAGCTTCTGGTCCCCAAATCATTTGCTGTTGGACAAAAAGTCTTATTATACAACTCTCGTTTGCGTTTGTTCGCAGGAAAATTGAAATCCAAATGGACAGGTCCCTATCTGGTTACCACGGTTTTTGACCATGGAGCTGTCGAGATCCAGAGCCTAGACACGGGCGTCGCTTTCAAAGTAAACGGTCATCGCTTAAAGCCATTCTACGAAGGTTTCAAACCCTTCACGACCGATGAAATGAGGGTGGCAGAACCACCTGTCTTGCCCTAGACGCCTAACAACGTCCAGGCCTGGACGAAAAAATTGGCCAGTCAAGGAGGCATTCCACACGCCTCATTTAATTTTTTTTCCTCGTATCTTTCTTGTAGATAATTATTTCCGTTATTCCGATATTTTATTTTATTATTATTATTTTCTATCTCCCTTTTAATTTTCCCCCTTTGTTTTATTTTTCCCTCCTCTCCGCATTTTTTTCAAATTTTGAAAGTCCTTTCTTCTTGCAGATGCGGATCCACGCGCCTCACGCGCTCCGGAGACGGCTAATCAGCGCGCGACACGTGGCACGCAATCCGCCTCTCCAACCAACGCGCGACACGCGCCTTATCCGCGATCCAGCTCTCGCCAATCAGCGCGCGCCACGTGGCGGCGCCATCCACAATCCGCCCGCCCAAAGCCCGTGAGCCACGTGGCAGATCCCTCATCCAAAGCGTCTTATCCGCAATCCAGGGACGGCTAATCAGCGCGTGACACGTGTCACGCAATCCGCATGGCTCATCCCCGCGCGCCACGTGTCCCGCGTCATCCTCAACGGTCATCGAGCCAGTCAATGCGTTATCCTCACGCAATCCGCGTAGTCCAACCAGAGAGTGCCACGCGTCCCACTCATCCAACCAATCCACGTCTCCCTTGGCGATCCGCGTCTCCCTTGGCGATCCGCGTCTCTCCCCCTCACCAAATCACGTCGCGCCACGTGTCACCGAGCTCCCTTCCCCTCACTTAAGTCTCTGGGGAACGTTGTTCTCAAAAATTTTTCCTTTCTTTCTGTTTTTTTTTTACCTTTCATCCCCCACCTCCAACATTCATCCATGTCCCTTTCACCCTCACTCCATCTTCTTCCCTAGCCACACACACACTCACCATGTCCCCCAAAAGACCCACAAGAATCAAAATGGTGGCCCACAAAATCGGGACCACCAGCAGCCGCCCCACTCCCACCCGAAAAAACCCATCACCCATCAGCACGCAATCCGCATCGCCGTCAGCCGCCGATTCCGGCCATTCCCACTCTCGCCACACCGACCTAGGGCCAGAAAATGAGGAAACCTCCGACCACCAGCCTTCGACCGATGAAGACTTAGAAGTTACCGGGTCAAATCCGGCGACCCACACCATCACTAAATCCGGTCGGTCGGTCCCTAAGATCCCAGACCTCAACATTTATAAGTCGTCGACGCCGACGACTGATCCGGCAACCACCGTCGAGCAGGAAGCCGCGTCCGAAGAGGAGGAAGAGACAGTCTTGGTCGTGAGGAAGCCTAAACCACCTCTGTCCGTCAAGGTTGAGGAGGCTACCATTGACGCTGGAGAACCATCTGTTCCGGCGAGTAAGAAAAGAAAGGCCACCGAGAAGGAAAAAGGCAAAGCAAAGGTCACCACCAGATCTACAAAACCTCGCGCCACTTCACCCCCACCAGCTTCAGATCAGGTTACATCTGACCTCGCCGACCTTAAGGGTTGGCTCACTTTTGATGACAAACACTCTCTTGATAGACTTGTTGCTTTTAACTCGAAAGGTGTTAGCCCATGCGCGCGCCTTGATTTTGTGTTTTTGGACAAAATGGGTATAGGCTCTCGAGTTCGAGAGCTTGTAAAAGGTATTGGGTGGGAAGCTTTGTTCTTCCTGGAGCATCCGACCTTTTCCGAGCTCTCACTTGAGTTCTATTCCACATTTTGGCTTGCTTCGGACCAATTCAAGCCTAAGGGCAAGACTGGTCCGTGCCTATCAACCCCCGATATTGTCCATTTTAGGCTGATGGGAAAATGGCGTAAGATGTCTGTCGATAAGCTGAATTGTGTGTTGGGTGCTGTGAGTGTTGATGAGCTAGAGTCTTCTTCGTATAGATCTGCCCATACCATGTATCCTACTGATTTTGATGCTGATGTTGCCTTTCAGGAGCTGATCGGTAAGGAAAATGCCGAGTTCAGCCCTAAACTTGCCAAAGGACATGAAATTTCTGACCCTGCTCTGAGGATCTTGCATCGATATTTGGCCTTTACCTACTCGGGCAAGCCCCATTCTTCTGGCCAGTTATCGATGCAAGAGCTGTTTTTCTTGTGGTGAATGAAGCATGCGATTAGACTTAATCTTGGGTTTTGGTTTGCTACTGCTGTTTCGTCTGTTCAGGCCATACCTCGTAGTCCTGTTATAGGGTCATTGGTCACTAGTATTGCTATAAACGACAAATTTTTTAATTTGGTTTTGCCTTGTAGCAAACTGTCTGCACCTGTTGATTTTAAAATGCTAGATCCCAAGACCCTCGATCAGATGGGTCATTTGTGTGTCTTACAGCGTATATTGCAGTTTAGTACACATTGTACGCAGGTGAAAGATCAAGCATTTGGCACTAAGCACCAAGGAAACTTCATGTATCCGACTGATGCCCAAGCTAAGCATCCCGGCCAAACTAGCTCTGCCCCAGACGTTCCGACCAATCCCGGCCAAGATGATCCACCTAGTGCTCCATCAGCCCAGGATGTTCATCCTGCCCTTCTTGCCGCCACAGCAGAGGCAAATAGCCTCCTCCGGTCCATTTTGAAGCAACTACAAGATTTGACCACGGAAGTTACTAGGCGCAACCTCCCGCCTATGTAGCGTTCCCCGACTAGACCCCATCGCCTCAGGGCAATCCGCCACATTCCCCTACCCCTTCCCCCTGAACTCTTTATATTCTGAACTCTTATATGTGTTTTGTGCGCCCCTCTCGCATTGAGGACAATGCGAAGCCTCAGTGTGGGGGAGGATTTATGTGTTTGTGTGATATGTTAGTATATATGTTTGACTACATGCTTTGTATATATTTGATTGCATGCTTTGTGCAAAAATTCGGATTTTCACTTTAAAGAATTTTGCTAACTGATCAGCACTGCCTAGTTTTAAAACTCCCAAGTATGGACACACACTTCTAACTTGTGCACATGAAATAAACTGCCTTTCATGTTAGTCTTGCCCTAGATCTTGCATGCTTTGTCTGCTAGCTCTTATAACCTGCATCTGCACTAAACATCAGCAATCATCTATAGCACCTTGTGAGCATTTGAGACTAAACAGATATATTCTTCATGTGTGATTCAATGCTTAGCTAGGCACTCAACTAAGTTTGCATGAGACCCCTGGGTATGGGCACCATCAGTCTTGGGCACTCAACTAAGTTTGTCAAATTTGTTTTCATCTTTGTAAAAAAAAAAAAAAAAAAAAAATTCAAAACCAGAAACAAAGCAAAGAAAAGAAAGTCTTATCTGGTTTCAAAAAGAAAAAGAAAAAGAAAAAACGAAAGAAGGCAAAGGTGCGAACTAGAAAAATGAAGTATTGTCAGCATGGCTCCCAAGAGAAGAACTCCCCCAGAAGAAGAATTTCGTCTAGCCCTCGACTGTCTGCCCTTGACGGATACTGGCTCACCGTTTCATCTCCATCCAGGTTTTTTGTTCTATTCTCCTTCTCTTTTCCTCCCTCTTCTTACTCTTTGTATATAATCTATCCTCTTGCTTTTCCTATTTTCTTTCTTTCTTTCTTTCCCTTTTCTCTCCATATTGTTCATATTCTCTATACACCTTTCCTTTCAATCCTTTTTTTTATGGTGCAAAGTTCATTTCTGATTGTTGATTGCCTAAGCATGTGGATTTTAACTCGGGTTGATGTGCAAACTGTGTTGTGTGTCTTGTTAATTTCGCATATTTGAGTGATTACACACCGAGCCTAGTTGAGTGTGAGTGTAAACACTTACCCTGGTGAGGATTGCTGATGCCAAGTCTGATGTGGTAAAGTTTCTTCATTAGGGTCGTTATCCTAATGATTTGATGCAGAGTTATCTAGGCGGAGTATGTCTTGACATGGTTAGGGCTGATTGTTTGGTTTGTTAATTCTTGTGCTATGGCTGGTTGTGCTTGTCTATGTCTTGGGGTGTGTTTTCCTTTTTGATTGCTCGAGGGCGAGCAATGGGCAGTGTGGGGGAATTTGATATGATGCCTTTTTTATGCATATTTTTTCCTCTTTCAGGTCTAATTTCACACTTGATACTACTAATTTGGCTTGTTTTCCAACCATTTTGTAGATTTGGACTAAAGGGAGGAATTTGCTGAAAAGCGTGCCATTTGGATGCATTTTTGCTGATCTTACATCGTCGAGCCCTAGATGCAGTTTTGTCGTCGAGACCTACTGTCGAGACCTAGACGAGATCTTATGTCTAGGCCTAGACGAAGCACGTGAATGTTTCTTTTCGGATGACGCTTGGCCGAAGATGCTAAAAAGATTCTAGCGGGATTCCATGTGCAAATCATCCAGCTCATCAGAGAATATTCCTCTATACCATTTTGTCCCCTAGTGGGGTTGTTAGGCTATATATAGAACCTTAACTTTAGGTTAGAGGGGGGCTACTCTTAGTATATTTTTCATCTTTTTAGGGTTTTCAATCATTGTAGCCACCTCTCTAACATTGGGATCTGTTCTTCCTTTATTTTTCTAGAAATTGGAGCCCCAAGCTCCAATTAGTTTTTAATCCAGATTTTCGTTTTCATCTGCACCTATTCTCTGTTTATGTTGTTTTCTCCATCTATCTTGTGCATAATTTCCAGCATGAGTGGCTAAATCTCTTAGTCTTGGCAGGGGTGTTTTAAGGATTGCAAGAGGATAGTTGGGAGGTCAAAGTGTTCTTAAAACGTGTTCATTGTTGTATCCGCTTTCTTGCCACTTTATTGTCATTTCGTGTGAGATTTGTTGGTAGTTTGATCACCTATTTGCATGTTTCTCATGAATATTGTCATTTCCATGGTAATAACTAACGTGAGGCCATGGAATAGAGTAGGCACCTGGTCCAGAGTCACCATGTCGTTTGGTCCAATCTGGCTAGGGCAAGAAACCGTTTAGGGCAGACTTCTCAGTGTCTAGCCCTAGACGTGTCTTCTCTCCACTTCACGGGCCTGTGTGTATGACCCATAAGCGTACCTTGGGCACAGTGTCACGGCCACTCCCATAAGCGTACCTTGGGAGTGACTTCTCTTAAGAAGAGAAGTAGGGAATCCACGTGAAAATAGGATTCCTATAGCACGTCTATGGCGTGAGCGCAGTCTATCCTTGCACCGATGACCGACTAGACCTCGACGCAATCCGCCGTCTACCCCTGCTAAGATCTCTCCTTTTATCTGATTTATCGTTTATACTTACTTTATTATTACCTTTATTGCACTTGTTAGTCTTTACCATTTTTTGCTTTATTTTCGTCCCCGCCTTATTTAATTATTTCGTGTGTCTCTTATTATTTGTTATTTGCACTTTCATTCTCTGTCTCAACATCAACTGCCATCGTTGGTTAGATTCGTCTATACCAACCAAACCCCCCCGTGTTACTTTTACGTCTAGTGCATTTTCATCCTCATCATATATCTAGGGCAAGATAAATCTAGTCCTTCATTTTCCCTATGGTTCGACCCTGACTTGCCGTTATTTACCTTAATTTGTGCATCTAGCCCATCAGGATTATAAATATTACTTTTGATGCGTGTTTCGACGGCGCATCAACTGCCCAATGCTCGCCCTCGAGCATTCACAAAATTTTAAAACAGTCCCAAAACAGAACAGACACACCAGACCATAGCACAGAAAATAAGTATGCTTGTCAGGATTCGGGACCTCGAATGAAAACAGACTTCACCTAGATACACCTGCATCAAATCAGAAGGATAACGACCCTTGAGAAGAGACTTTTCCACATCAGCCTATCAACCAATAGTCCTTACATGGATCGGTGTTTGCACTCATGCTCGTGAACAAGGTTAGGTGTTTAAACACTCAAGTATGCAAAAACGTAGCACAAAACCAAGTTTGCAAGTCAATCCGAGTACATTAGACACATGCATAGGCAATCTTGCAATCAAAAGACTCTGCATCGGGGGCAAGAAGGGGAAGCAAGGAAAATAAATGATAAGAGGAAATGGACGAAGTATAATGAGAGGAAGGAAATCGAGAAGAGGGGGAGTAAGGAAGTGAAATGAGGAGGTGGTTAAACCAACTCAAACCTGGAATGCTCCCTAGGCAGGAAAGAATCGAGATGGTGAGACAATGTTGCTGGAGCGAAAGCTAGACTAGGCTTTTCTTCTTCGAGGGGGATCCTTGCTTTCTTCATTCGGGACCTAGGCTCGGGACCTTGAATGGATTTTGCTGCTGATTTTCCTCTTCTTATTTTTCAAGGCTTAGTCTTGCTCTCTTCCCTTTCTCTTTTATTTTTGATTTTCTAATTTTTTTCTTTTTTCTTTTTCTTTTTCTTTTTTTTTTTGAGAGGGAGAGAGAGCGCGAGACCTGGATTGCTTGAGGATCGAGACCTTTGTTCTTCGGGGGCTGGAAATTCTGATTTCACTTCCCCACACTTGCGTTTTGCTGTGGATGGGAAGTGATTTTTCGTTCTGGTCTGCCCTTGAATTCAGCTTTGAGGTCTTGAATTTGCGCCAGCATTCAGGGTCTTGAATTTTTGCGGGATCCCCACACTTTGCCTTTGCTGCTTCATTTGTCTAGTCTAGCCCTTGATAGTGCTCCCAACAACATCGCTCACCTGCCAAGAGAAAGATCAAGAAAAATTCAAATGGTTAGAATGGAGGGGCAAGAAGGGGTTCGGGGTCAAGGCGAGAGAAACAGAACAGAAAAGAATGAGAGAGAACAATTTGATGCGAAGACTTTATCTTTTTGCTGCTTTCCTATGTCAAAAAGTGTTTATACCCATGGATATCATGCTAACCCAGCCAGTACTTAGTCATGCATTCATTCAAACAATAAATATAGGCGTTAAAGCTCAAATGCTCACAAGGTGCTAATTTCGAGACTACTGGTGTCTAGGTCTTGAAGCAGATATAAGGCATAACAGGCAAAGAATGAATCATTCGGGACCTTGACTAAGAAAACATTTTCATTCTATGTGCACAAGTCAGGTGTGTGTCCATCATTGGTGTTTTCAAAACTAGGCAGTAAGCTAAAATCCAAAAAAAAAGTAAAAACTAGAAATTAATTCATGCATAAGCTTAGGAAAAATAAACTAGAATATACTTATAACATGCATAATAAATACTAGCAGTTAAAAGTCCTCCCCATACTTAGGCGGCGCATTGTCCTCAATGCGGGAAGGAGACAAAAGAGATAGCAGTTCAAACAGAAAGCATAAACGTAAATTGTTCAACATAGAGAATCAGCCCACGTAGGGGCACAGGATTTGAAAATGTTCGGGATCAGGGGTGAGGTGGAATCAGGGAGGCAACTTGCTCTCGAAATTCTTTGAGGATGGCGCGATTGGTTTCCAAGATGTCAGTGAGTAAGCGGATGATAGCGTTGTTGCTCGACATCTGTTCGGGACTGGTGGCATTCTCTTCGGGTGCAGTTGACGCGTTGGTCTTGGCAGAAGGAGGCTCGGGGGCAGCAGACTGGGCTTGGGGCTTTGATAGGTTCGCGTACTCAAACTTGCCTTCTATCTTTCCTTTGTTATCTGCGAGGGCAATGGACAGGAAGCGTTGCAGAATTCGGAGTGCAGGGTCTTGTATGCAATGAGCCTTGGTGTGGCGGGAGTCGAACTTGACCTTGGAATTCCCAGTGAGCTCCCGAAGGGCCTTGTGGTTGTTGAAGTCAGTCGGTACAGTGGTCAGGGCGTTCTGATATGCATCCCCTCGAATGTCCTCACGACTGGTGAAACCGAGATAGACATTGAAATCGTTGAGGGACATAGGGTGCCACTTGCTAGCCATTCTGAAATTGACGCAACCCCTAGTAGACAGATCGGGACCTACCCCACCCTTTGGCTTGAACAGATCGACCTTGTACCAAAAACTTGCAAAGAACTCAAGGCTGAGCTCCAGATATGTAGGCTGATCCATATAAAAGAAGCTCTCCCAACCTATGCCACTAACCAACTCCCGAATTAGGGACCCAATACCCATCTTATCATAAAACGCCATATCTAGCTTAGGACACGGGGCTACCCCCTTGAAATTCATCAAGGTGACCTTATCTAGAGACGGCTTATCGTTGAAAATGAACAGTTCATTAAAGGTATCAAGGTCAGCCGTTACCAGGTAACTCGGTTTGGATCCCGAAGCAGGCGAGGGGTCCTCGAGATCGTCGTCATCTTCTTCAATTCGCTGGGATTTCCGGGGGGTCTCGATCGCGGCTGCCCTGCCCGTGGGAGTGGTCGGGAGCTTCCATTTCTTAGTAGCCGGGGTCTTAGAGAGCGGAGCTTTGGAGGCAGGGGCTTTGGGGGCACTCTTCGCTGCTTGGGCCGGTGCTTTAGAGGACGATTGGGCTTTTGCCTTGCCCTTGTTCTTTTGCGGGGGCGGACTAGGTGGCTTTGGTGGGTTTATCTCGCCCTCGCCTTCTGTGGCGGCTTCTACTCCCTGGCGGTCTTGAGCGTCCTCGGGACCTTGAGCAGTATGCTCGGGGTCCTGAGCGTCTTGCTCAACAGGCCGCTCCTTCAGCTCGACCTCCTCTTCTCCTTCCTTTCCGCCGTCATCGTCCTCAGCCGCTCGCTGGTCATCGGAGTCCTAAGGAAACTGCTCTTCGTTTTCCTTCTCAACCCTCCTGGCCTCTCGGAGGCTAGAACTGGTTTGGGCTGCCTCCTCCTCCTCAGTATCAGATGGGATGACATAACCGATGGGCTTGACATCGAGGGGGACGGAGTTCACTGGGCTGGGAGGAGGAGAAGTTTTCTTTTTACTTTCGGCGGTGGCGGTTGGAGGAATGCGGTGGACTTGGCCGGATCTGGTCATTTTCGGGAGTGAGGTGGTGAAGAGGATTTCATCTAAGTCTATGGTGGCTTCGGAGGAGGCAGATCAGAGTGGTTCAGTGGCGGTGGGTGAGTGGTCGGAGGTGGTGGTTTTTGGCTGGTTTTGGGTGGAGAGGGGAGTGGGAGTGGGAGTAGAAGAGTGAGAAGTGGGATTTTTGTTTAGGTTGAGGCTTGTGCGTGCCATAAGGAAGAAGAGAGGATGTTGTTTTTGGAAAGAAGAGAAAAGGATGTGTTTTGATTTGATTGGGAGAGATGAGGGGGCTTTGGTTGAGTAACGGGTAAGGTCTGACGGTTAGGTGGCGTGGGTGAGTGGGTTGGACCACGTGGAAAGGTGGAGAGAGGGATGGGAACTGATCTCCTTGGGCTCCGTCCGCCACGTGTCGCACCAAGAGAGGACGCGCAGTGCCAAGGGCAGCGTGCGCCTGCACCTGCACGGGAATCGGGGAAAGCAACTCAGCTTTTAAGATTCTGAAAATAGGAGAGAAGGGAATAAAATCAAAAGAATTAAATAGGGGCTAATAAAGTAGGGGACAAGACATTTAATTGGAGAGAGAGAGAGACAAAGAAATTAAATGAAAGGGAAAGAAGACAAAGAAAATTTAAATTTCACCTAGGTAACATAAAAAGTGTGCATAAAGAATTTGAAAAGTTAGAGTTGACTCTAAAAAACCAAGAGACAAAGGAGAATAAGAATAGACAAAATTAATTAAGACTACCTAGGGAAGATAAGAAATGTGCATGGGGAAGAGAGAAAAGAGGATGTCGGACTCAGAATTTAGAGACAGGAAAATTAAAGAGAGAGGGTTAGGGATTCGGAGGCTGTCCCCACACTTGGCCTTGATTATCGTCTAGGCCTAGACGTTGTTTCCTCATTCGGGGGCGTTGATTGTTGGGTCCTCGACCCTTGCTTCTTCGGCAGTCGAGGGCTTGAATCCTTCATAGAAGGGTTTCAGCCGATGACCGTTCACCTTGAATGGCTCCCCATTGTTCAGATTCTGGATTTCAATAGCCCTATGATCAAACACTGCTGTGATGTGATATGGTCCCGTCCATTTGGACTTGAGCTTTCCCGAGAAAATCCGTAGTCTTGAGTTGTATAGCAAAACTTTCTGCCCAACAGTGAAGTTTTTGACTACGAGATGTTTGCCATGCTGAGCCTTGGTCTTGCCCTTGTAGATCATTGAATTTTCATAGGCATCCCCCCGAAGTTCTTCAAGCTCTTGGATTTGCAAACATCGGTCTTTCCCTGCCAAGTTTAAGTCCATGTTGACCTTCTTGATTGCCCAAAAGGCCTTGTGTTCTATCTCGACTGGAAGATGACACGGCTTGCCGTAGACCAACCGATATGGCGTCATGCCGATCGGAGTCTTGAATGCAGTACGATAGGCCCATAGCGCGTCTCCCAGTTTGAGACTCCAGTCTTTTCTTGACTTATTCACGGTCTTCTCGAGAATAGCCTTGATCTCCCGATTCGAGACCTCAGCTTGCCCATTGGTTTGGGGGTGGTAAGCTGTGGATACTCGGTGAGTCACTCCATACTTATTAAGTAATGAAGCGACTGTCCGATTGCAAAAATGAGTCCCCCGATCACTGATGAGAGCTCGAGGGGTCCCGAATTGGTTGAAGATGTGGGTCCGGAGAAAATCAGCAACCACCCGTGAATCGTCTGTTTTGGTGGCCTTGGCTTCAATCCATTTAGAGACATAGTCCACTACGAGCAGGATGTATGTATGCCCGAATGAATTCGGGAATGGTCCCATGAAGTCAATGCCCCAGATATCGAAGATTTCACACGCAAGGACGCTGGTCAAGGGCATTTGGTTTCTAGCTCCGATGTTTCCCATGGCTTGGCATCGAGGGCAGGTTGCGTAAAATAGATAACTGTCCTTGAAGATTGAGGGCCAATAAAGACCGGCTTCCAGGACTTTGAGTGCGGTTTTCTTTGCAGCAAAATGTCCCCCTTCCGTTGTCGAATGGCAGAACTTGAGGATTGATGGGACCTCATCCATGGTGACACAGCGCCTAACGATCTGGTCTGAACAGTGCTTCCATAAGTAAGGGTTGTCCCAAACATAGAACTTGGCTTGCTGGCGGATCCGGTTGTGTTCCGCACTCGAGGCCTTGACTGGAAGCACACCAGTGGCACAAAAATTAGCTATGTCCGTGAACCAAAGAAACTTTGCTGTGTCAACTAAGCACAAATGTTCATCTGGGAAAATCTCCCGAATGGCTACTTGGGAGTCGTCTTCTTGGTTCGGGAGCCTACTGAGGTGGTCTGCTACGCAATTCTCGGTCCTCTTTTTGTCCTTGATAGCAAGGTTGAACTCTTGAAGTAGGAGGATCCAGCGGATAAGCCTAGGCTTCGCATCAGTTTTCTTGAGCAGGCATCGAAGGGCGGAATGGTCTGAATACACAATCACTTCTGTACCCAAGAGGTATTGCCGAAACTTGTCAAGGGCATAAACAATCGCCAAAAGCTCCTTTTCCGTTGTTGTATAATTTTGCTGCGCGGGATCCAGCAACTTGGATGCATAGTAGATGACGTACGTCTCCTTGTCTTTCTTCTGACCCAGAACAGCTCCCAAAGCCTGATTGCTAGCATCACACATGATCTCAAAGGGGAGAGTCCAGTCGGGGCCCCGAATGATAGAAGCAGAAATGAGCTTGGCTTTCAAGGTCTCGAAAGCCGTCTTGCATTTTTCATCAAATATGAAGTCCACATCCTTGTGTAACAGCTGGCACATTGGCTGGGCTATCTTGGAGAAGTCCTTGATGAACCTCCTGTAAAATCCTGCATGATCAAGAAAAGAACGCACATCTCGAATATTCGAGGGGTAAGGCAAGATCTCGATAGCTTGGATTTTAGCCTTGTCCACTTCGATACCCTTTCGGGACACGATGTGGCCCAGGATAAGCCCTTGGTCAACCATGAAATGACATTTTTCAAAATTAAGCACAAGGTTAGTTTCAACACATCTTTGCAGAATTTTCTTTAAGTTCAAGAGGCATTCGGAAAAGTAATTACCATAAACCGTGAAGTCGTCCATGAACACCTCGATGCATTCTTCCACGAATTCTGAAAAGATGCTGACCATGCACCTCTGGAATGTAGCCGGAGCATTGCATAACCCGAAGGGTATGCGTCTGTAAGCAAAGGTCCCGAATGGGCATGTGAAAGTGGTCTTCTCCTGGTCTTCAAGGGCTACTGGAATCTGGTGGAATCCCGAATACCCATCCAGGCAACAATAATGCGTCTTGCCCGCAAGGCGCTCTAGCATTTGATCTATGAAGGGCAGTGGGAAGTGATCTTTTCGGGTGGCCTCATTCAAGAGTCGATAGTCAATGCATACACTCCAGCCATTCTGGATTCGGGAGGGAATTGGCAGACCCTCGGGACCCGAAATGATGGTGATACCGGTTTTCTTCGGGACTACCTGAACGGGGCTAACCCATGGGGAATCAGAAATGGGATAAATTACCCCGGCATCGAGCAGCTTCAGGACCTCCTTCTTAACTACCTCCATCATGGGGGGGTTCAAACGCCTTTGAGGCTGCCTGATTGTCTTGGAGTCCTCTTCGAGATGTATGCGGTGAGTGCACAAGGACGGCGACAAACCCTTGATGTCGGTAATCGTCCAACCGATGGCCTTCTTAAAATTCTTGAGGAGGTTTACTAACTCAATCTCTTGATCCGCTTCCAGCTTGTTGGACATTATGACTGGGAGGGATTCTCTCTCCCCGAGGTAAGCATACTTCAAGTGCGAGGGTAGCGCCTTGAGTTCGAGGTCTGGAGCTTGTACAAGAGAAGAGGGGAGTCGCTCATGATCTACGCATTCGGGGGACTTACTCGGGGCCTCGACTGTTAAGATAGCATTTGCTTCGAGAGCTGTTGCAACCGTGATTAGTTCAGTGGGAACCTCAATGGATGATGTCATCTCCTCCAAGGATTCGGGAGTAAGACTTCTGTCAAGAATCAGCTTCAGGGGCTCGACGGAGTTCAGCTCAGCGATGTTTTCCACAAGAGGGTCTATCACGTCAATGAAATTGATGCTAGAGAATTCGGGAGGGTATTTCATTGAATCCAGCATGTTAAAACGGATAATTTCTCCATCGAATTCGAGGGAGATAGAGGCCTCGTAGCAGTCAATCTTTGCGCGGGCAGTGGCCAAGAAAGGGCGTCCCAGGAGTAGATCCGAAGACTTGGTGTTTGTTGGGTTTTCCATGGAGAGAACATAGAAATCCGCCGGAAATAAGAATTCACCAACTTGGACAAGAACAGTCGTGATTATGCCTTTGGGATACACGACCGAACGGTCGGCAAGTTGGCTGACAAGAGTGGTTTCCTTCAAGGGCCCGAGTCCGAGACTGTTGTAAATGGTCAAGGGCATGACATTGATTCCAGCTCCCAAGTCGCACATTGCCTTCCCAATATCGATGGTCCCGATTCTACACGGAACCGTGAACATGCCCTGGTCCTTGCACTTGGGTGGAATTTTGCGCTGGATATGGGCGGACAAGTTAGCTCCCACACTAATTCTATTCACCTCAGTGAATTTGTTCTTGTTGGTGCATAGCTGTTTCAAAAACTTTGCATATCGAGGCATGTTCTTGATGGCCTTGAGGAGCGGAATATTGATGACGACCTTGCTAAACATCTCAAAGATGTCCCGATCTTCTTCTTCTTTCTTCTTTTTGATCAGCCGCTGAGGGAACGGGGGCTCGAAGACTTTGTTTATGAATTCCTGGGAGAATTCTTCCTCCTCAACGGGCTGCTTCTTCTTACAACGAGACTTCTTACTGGAGAAGAAGTGATCAAGTGCTGCGTCGCCAAATCGGGACTTCCTGGGCTGGTCAGTAGGTTGTTCGGGGGGTGGTGGTGCAGCATTGTCAGCTTCGGGGCCAGGAATAGCAGTATTGGCTTCGGGGTCTTGAATACCTCCTGTGGACTCGAGGTCTGGATGGACACGAGAAGGGATCTCGAGACCACTGCGGAGGTTCATGGCACACGCTTCATGCTTCGAGTTAGGTTCCGTTTGCCCTGGAAACCTTCCTCCATTTTTCACCTCTTTCATCTCTGCCATGAGAGTCCAGATTTGTTTTTCCAGCTCCACAATTTTCTTCTTATCAGGGGAGGGTTCCTCATTCGGAGGTGCTGGCATGGTGAAGTTCTGGTCTGGAGGTGGTTGCCTCTGGTACTGATAATTCTGGAAATTGGGCCTGGGCTTGAAGGTCTGCATGTTGAAAGGAGGAGGGTGATTTCCGTATGGATTCTGCCCATATTGATGGCTGGGTCCGGCTTGCTGGTTGTTGTTCCATCCGTAACTAGGCTGCTTCCAGCCTTGATTGTGATGTTGACCATACGGGACATTGAATCCCCCCGCTGCATTGACGGGCATTTCTTCGGGGATAAAGGGGCAAACATCTGTGGGATGGTCCGAAAGCTAACAGATTTGGCAGGCCTTGAGCTGGACTGGATGTCCTGAAGCCATATTCTGCAACATGCCTGTGATGGATGCCAATTGATTCTCCATAGCAGCCGAACGGGCCTCTTGAACGCTAGTGGAATTGTTGAGCTGGAGGTTGTTCTTGGCCATGAGCTCGATAGTATCCTTGGCGGCAGCGGGAGTAAGTCTGGTAATGGAACCATTAGCAGCAGCGTTCAACAAGGCCTTGTCTCGACCGTTAAGGCCTTCGCAAAAGTATTGCATGAGGGCATGTTCGGACAGATTATGCGAGGGGCACAAGGCTTGCATCTTTTTGAACCGCTCATAGTATTGCTCAAGGTCTTCCGAGTCTTTTTGGAGGATGGACACGAGCTGCTTTCGGGTTACCATTGCTATAGACACGGGGTAGTATTTGTCCGTGAAAGCCTTGGACATCTTGGCCCATGAATTGATGGACTGCGGCTGCAAGTCATAGAACCAGTCAAGAGCGTCGTCCTTGAGGGACCACATAAAGACACGGAGCTTGGCATGCTCGACAGTAACGTTGTGGGGCTTCATGGCGTCGCAAATGTAGTGTAGCTGCTGGAGGTGGCGATGGGGATTCTCCTTGGCCAATCCTCGGAAGAGGGGTAGATGATGCATGGTTGCAGACTTGAGTTCCCAGTCGTTCGGGACCACTGGCCAAACAATGCAACTAGTCGGGGCCTCGGGGGCGGCATTGAACTCATCGATGCTCTGGATCGGTGGGGGGAGTGGTGGAACATTATTCCCTTCGGGGCCGTGATTATCCATGTCAAGTCCTTCTGGATGGACCAGGGGCAAGTTCTCGGGGTCTGGATAGTCTTCTAGGTCAAAAAGACGTTCGAGGTCCCGAACACAAGGATTGGAATTTCCTCGTGCCAGTCGTCGAAGTCCTCGTTCAGTTCTTCCTAGCTCGTGATCAAGGGGCAGTAATTCGGGTGCAGATCTCCTAGTCATACAAACAAGAAAATTAAATCAGTCTTGAAACAGTCCCCGACAACGGCGCCAATTTGATCGTCAGTCAAATGAAGATTTATAATGCCCAAAAACATGTGTGCACTAGAGATAATGTGTACAGTGGTAGTCGGGGTCGAACACAAGGATTGTGAGAGACTGATCTAAGGTCTTGAATGTATTCGGGGGAGAAAGGCACAAAAAGTAACAATCAGGGGGGTTTCACTTGGCTAAACGAGTTAGCCAAGGCAGATTTTTGGGAGCTAACAATTTCTATCTAGGAAAGCAGTATTCGGGGTCCCGAATGTCACGTTCGAAGTCTCGAATGGTAAAATAAAGCAATTAGCAAATAAATCCAGAAATAAATAAACAGAGGAGAAATGAACACAAATAATCGATTATAGAGGGATTCTTAGCAAAGGTATTCTTGGGTTGCGTTCGGGACCAGATCGTCATCGGCTCAAGGGTATTCTATTCAAGACATCATAGAAATGACATGGGGACTAGATTTCTCGGATATCCCCTACTTTTCTCTTAAGAGAAACTACCCTCCGTTTCCACATATGAGGTAGTCTTGACAGTTCGCCATCCCTCCAGGCACGAACGCGGGAGGGCCATACTCAAACTGCCCATGAAGCTAAGAAAAGACAGATCTGGAGCTAAAGATCCCTCAGTTTGTCAGGCTCGTGACCTCGCTCTAATCAATTACTCACCCTATCTATTCGGGACCACTTCAGCGTAGTCAAGACTAAACAGATGCCTACCTGTTTCATGCAATTTTCCTTCCGTATTCATCACATGAATGGCGATACTCACACAAAATAATAATCAGTTGATCAAGCCTCAAATTATTTCATGCAAAGATGTAATTAAAACGGTAACCAATTGAATATGGTATCAAGAATATATTAAGCACATGAAGGCCTCGAATCTGCCCTTGCAACCCTTGAACAACCTTTGCTAAGAACTAAAGATTTAGCTACTCATGCTCAAAGATAAATAATTAATGATTGAAGAAAGCATAATAAGTAAATAAATAGATGAAGGGAAGAAAACTTTGTTACTAAAATCCGTTTGAAGCCCGGTGGCAAGGTTGAAGGTGCTAACAAGACTAGAGAGATAAACTAGAGAGAAGTTTAAGAAAAACTAAATTATACTAAGTAATAAAAGATGCAAGATATGATAAGATCTCCCTAAACTACTCTTAGATGCCCTTTATATAGGAGAGCTCTAAGCACAAAATATCTTCAGCCTAAAACTAGGGACAAAATGCATTAATTGAAAGCCTAAGGAAGTGGATCCATGCTCCTTAAAGCACAAAGCTGAGAAAACATAAAGCTGTCTGATTTTCCCAGCTTTGGGCAGGTCTGGACTGGGCTCAAGGGCTGACTTGGTCAGAGCGGTAGGTATTTGGTGGTCAGTGCAGACTGTAAGAACAGTGTCAGAGGAGGCACATGGAAGCTCTGGCGAGATGACACGTGGAAATGACACTCTTCGCCCTTCGGGGTCCCGAATGGAGAATCCGATTCGGGACCTTGAACGCTGATTTGGACTCGGGACCTCGACTCTTGGTCTTGAAGCTCAAAACTGCACAAAATGCTCCAAAAATGCATCTTTTTGCATAAACTCCCATTTTAGGCCTAAATCTGCAAAAGTAATGAAAACAAGGGTAAATTAGCAGAATCATGCCTTAAATGGGTGAGAAAATGGGGAGAAAATCGTGCACAAAAACATGCTATCAACAACGTTTGATTAAGTTAAAGCATATTATTTCTTATGTAGGAATCTATGATGATCTCAGGTCTAAGGATTCAATAACATATCTACTATGATAATTACTTATGACATCAATCCATGTAGTAATTTCATAATGGCTTGGTCCAGTACTCTATCTCCATAAAAGTACATATGATTTTGATTTGTATCTCTATACACCATAATCATCTTATGATTATCAATCAAAACTATACTAGTCATAATTTATTATTGCTCGTACAATAATAACAAACTAGGGACATTTTACTATAACTAAATATGTAAATATTATAATAAAGATAATAAAATTAATTATGACAGTAATCCAAAATATCCAATCAGACAATTACATTAATAATCTTCCACGTACACTAAGCCTAATCATATAAGTATCCCAAACCCATAAACCTAACATGACGCTCATTCTTTGCCTGTGGAAGAGGCTTTGTAAGAGGATCAACAATATTGTCATCTCTCGCCACTTTGCATATCTTGACATCACCTTTGTCAATTATATCTCGAATGAAATGGTAACGTCTGAGTATGTGTTTAGATTGTTGATGTGATCTAGGTTTCTTTGCTTGAGCAATGACACCATTATTATCACAATAAATGTCTATTGGATTAATAATGCTGGCAAAAATGCCTAAATCCCCAGCAAACTTCTTGATCCAAACAGCCTCCTTAGATGCATCCGATACTGCTACATACTCAGCTTCAGTTGTAGAATCTGTCACAATTTCTTGCTTGGAACTTTTTCAACTTACAACACCTCTATTCAGAAGGAAAACAAATCTTGATTGTGATCTTGAATCATCGCGGTCAATTTGGAAGCTAGCATCTATGTAACCAGTTACAATAAGCTCATCTTTCAACCCACCATACAACAAGAATGCATATTTAGTTCTACTTAAGTACTTAAAAATGCCCTTATGTGCTGTCCAATGATTCTCACCTAGATATGACTAGTATCTGCTAGTCATGCTTAAGGCATATGAGATATCTGATCGAGTACATATCATAACATACATGATAGATCCTATAACTGATGCATAAGGGATCTTACTCATGTGCTCTCGCTCATCATTTGTCCTAGGACATTGAGTCTTGCTAAGATTAATTTCATGAGACATTGGCAAAAATTCTCTCTTGCATTCTTACATACTGAACCTATTCAGTACTTTGTCTATGTAAGTACTCTAACTTAAATCTATCAACCTTTTAGATCATAGTATGCAACAATTGCAAGAAGAATCGTAATAGATTTTATCATAGAAATTAGTGAGAAGGTTTTATCATAGTTAATACCATGAGTTTGTCTGAAACCCTTTGCAACCAATCTTGCTTTAAAGGTATGGACTTTGCCATCCATGTTTGTTTTCTTCTTGAAAACCCACTTACACCCAATGGTTTTTATCCCATCATGTGGACCAATCAAAATCCACACTTGATTTTCATACATGGATTGCATTTCAGAATTCATGGCTTCAAACCATTTCTCAGAGTCTGAACTGGACATAGCCTCCTGATAGGATGTAGGTTCATGTTGATCTAGTATCAATACCTCTTCTCCTTCAGTAATGAGAAATCCATATCTCTGAGGCTCTTGTCTAGTCCTACTAGATCTATGTTTAACTTCTTTAGATGCAACAACTTCCTGTTGATCTTGAGTAGGTTCTTCAAGCATTGAAATGTTATTCTGTGGCTCTCAAAATTCTTTGAGATTCACTTTACTCCTACTGATTCTACTAGAGATATACTCATTCTCTAGAAAAACTAAATTTTGAGCAACAAACACTTTGTTCTTAGATGGACTGTAGAATTAGTATCCTTTAATTTCTTTAGGATACCCCACAAAAATATATTTATCATATTTGGGTCCTAATTTCTCAGAGATTTGACGCTTCACACAAGCTTCACACCCCCAAATCTTAAGAAAATGTAAACTAGGTACTTTACCAGTCCATATCTCATATTGTGCCTTTTCTACTGCCTTAGTTGGAATACAGTTAGGTGTGAATGCAACTGTTTCCAGTACATGACCCTAAAAGGTAAGAGGAAGATGAGTTTAACTCATTATAGATCAGACCATATCCAATAAAGTTCGATTCCTCCTTTTAGATATACCATTCCATTATGACGTTCTCGGAGGAGTTAATTGTGAAAAAATTCCACAATTTCTCAGATAATCATCAAACTCCTGACCCAAATATTCACCACCTCGATCTGATCGAAGTGCTTTAATTGTCTTGCCAAGTTAATTTTGTACTTCATTCTGGAAAGTAGATAATGGAATGGTAGATATAACCATATCTACTGAAATCATATGTGAATGTAATGAAGTAATCATATCCACCTCTAGCAGCAATACTCATTGGACCGCATACATCAGTATGTATAAGGCTCAATAAATCGCTAGCCCTTTCACCTTGACCAGTAAATGGATCTTTTGTCATTTTTTTTCTCCAATAAATAAGATTCACACGTGTCATATGATTCAAAATCAAATTGACTCAAACATCCATCCTTATGGAGTTTTTATATGCGTTTCTCATTTATATGGCCTAAACGACAATGTCATAAGTATTAGATTTAAACTTCTTGGTAGATATGTTATAAATGGGTTGTTCATTTGGAACATCAAAATTTAGAACATAAATGTCATTATGTAAATCAACATTTGCATAATGTATAACCTCCCGAAGAATTGAAATTTTCTTATTCTTAATAATAAAATCAAATCCATCTTGTTCCAAACAAGAAATTGAAATTATGTTCCTACTCAAGTTGGAACAAAATAACAATTGTTCAAAACCAAAACAAACCCACTAGGCAAAAGTAGTTCATAAGTTCCTACAACTTTAGCAACAACTTTTGCTCCATTACAAGTTCGTAGGTTTGCCTCTCCCTTTCTTAAATGTCTACTTCTTTTCAAATCATGCGCATTTATACAAATGTGAGCTTCACATCCACAATCGGTATCTAATACCTAAGAAGTAGGAATAGAAAAATTAATTTCTATAACATAAATACCTGAAGTAGTAGTCTCACTACTCTTCTTCCTTTTGATATCTTCCACATATAACTTGCAATTTCTTTTCCAATGACTAGATTCATTGCAAAAATGGCAAGTTCCAACCTTTGGAACCTTTGCTATTTTCTTCATAGGCTTAGGTTTAAGCTTACTATAGCCACCTTTATTGTCATTCCATTCCATCCCTTTTACTTTACTATAGGCACTGTCTTGATGTTTTGTTCAATAGTTTTCAGCATCCCATGCAACTTAGAAATGGATTTCTCCATGTTTGTCATATTATAGTTCATCACAAACTGATCATACTTATCACTAAGGGAATTTAGAATCAAATCTGTAGTTAACTCTTGACTAATGGAAAATTCAAGTCTCTCATGTAGTTTTTCATTTTCATAACATGAGTGCTCACATATGCACCTTCAATCATCTTGCATGAATGCACAACCTTGACAGTGTCAAACCTTTCCTGCCTTGCCTATTATTGGAATATTTTCCTTAAATGGTTGGTTATGTCTAAGGCACTCATGTGCTCCATATCCTTCTAAAGTATTGGACTCATGGTGACTGTTGCTACCCGAAATTTGACTTACGTCACAACTTTTTTTTCAGTATTTTATTGCTTGCCACATTTAAATGCTCGTTTACGTCAAATTTCAGTCAATTTTTTGATCGTGGGCTATTTGTTTAATATTTAGCTTCATTTCGTGTCTTTTTAGTTTTTTCGTATTTTTAACTGTCTTTTCGCTCGAACCTCTATCGGTCCCGAGCGAATTTCCTCGGATCGTAGATCGAACGTTTTATTTCTTTAATTGACAATTATCTACTATTTTTCTCTTTCATGTCATCTCATTTTGTTTCGTTCAATTTTCGTCGCTAAATGTATTTATTTTGTGTTCGAACTTTTAACGATTCCGAACGAGAAAATTCGAACTTTAAACTGAACTTTTTTCTTTTTTCACTGTCTACTATTTATTTTGTCTTATTTTCTGCACTTTTTAGTCCTTTTGGTTCGGATTTATTTTCATTTCAAGCAAGTTCGTAGCTCGAACCGAAAATATCCCGTTCGTGCCACAATTAATATACATTAATGCATAAAATTGCAGCCTTCATCACAGCCGTTGATCATCATTTGACCCCTTTTTAAACAAGATCAACGACTCCTCTTCAACCCTTCCCATCACCCATTAAACCCATCAATCCGGCCATCCCCAATCCGACCATCAATCCGGCCGTGTCCCCAATCCGGCCATTCCCAATCCGGCCATCCTTGGCCACACACAATCCCAATGGCCCCTCCCCTTTTTTCAACCCTTATCATAACCAATTAAATCCATTTAATTTCTTCATCATCACCTGACCAATCTACTGCAAATGATCATCACGAACCTCCCATCGCCGGACTTCTCATCCTCACTCTCCCTTGGTCCTCGCGTCCGCGATACCCACTCTTGCCTTGGCCTCCAAGTCCACTCACGACTGCCTTGCCTATAAATAGAGACCATCAAACAATAAGAAAATGACACCTAATTTCACTCTCACTCCCCATTTCTTGCACTACCTTCTTGGCTAAAAACTCTCCCGTAAACAAGTAAGCTTTCTCACTCTAACTTCTCTTTAATTTTCATTTTCATCCTTAAAGCATGAATAAATTGCTAAAACTTGCCTCACATGCTTAGTTTTATGCCAATTTCGTTTCCCTTGCTTCAATTTAATTGTATGGTGTCTTGAGTAATTAATAGCAATATATGCATATTAATTAGCTTATTATTTCATGTAAAAAAATGCCACTGTGCTTGTCTAAAAACTTGTTGCTTTCATGGGATTGGGTTGCTGCCATGTTAAGTGATTTATTAGGTGCATTTTCGGGTCATTTGATCAGGTTTTAATAACCATGGTCGCCGGCCATGGCGTCGACGACGTGAAGAGAGGAAGAAGAAAGGGGACTGGGCGAGAATTTAAATGAGAAAGGTGATGGGCTTGGCCAAACCCATTTGTTTTAATTAAAAGGTTTGGGCTTGGATTTATTCCAAGCCCATTTTTTCATGTCCAAAAATCCAAAATGGGCCTAAGCTCGACCCACTTAATTTTTGTATAAATGTTTCGTATGCGGATAATTGATTTTTTCGTAAACTTTCGTGTTAATTTCTCGTATAATTTTCGTATGCTTAAAACTTTTTTATTTGCGCTACGTGTTAATTTTCGTATGAAATGCTCACATGCTTCGTATGATGATTTGTTTATTTTCTTGCTTAATTATCGTAAATTGTTCACATGATGATTTGCTTATTTTATGTCATGTCAATTATCGTGAAATTATTTGTATACTCACATGATATTTTAGTTGCTTTATGCCATGTTTTAAAATGAAATACTCGTATGCTCGTATGAAATAAATTGTTTACTTGTTTGCCATGTTTATTCAATTGCTTGCTTGCTAAATAAATGTGTGCATGTGCTTTTGTTATTTATTATTTTTGAGCTATCACTAACACTCTCGCTTTGTAGGTTAAACTTTAAATCTTCGCTCAAAAGTACATTTTACCTCTCTTTTATTTTTATTCAATGTTTTCCGTAAATGTTATTTGCATACATATTATCCAAAACCAGAAATCCAAGTATGGGCCTAGCCCGACCCATTAAAATTGTATGCATGATTTCCATGCATTCGTATGTGATAATTAATTTATTATTTTAAAATTGCGTATATGTGATAATATGTAATTGCCAAAATTGTTGTAATTGCTTATTTCACTTGTTGTAATAATTAATTGCTTATTTCACTTGTTGTAATAATTAATTAAATTGCTTATTTCACTTGTTATAATAATTAGTCAGATTAGTTATTCCGACCTCCAATTTGTAATAATCAGATAAGTAGTTATTATTATCAACTGTTAGTTTGTAATAATTAGTTAAGTAGTTAAAAATCGTGTATGCTTGTTATACCTACGCTATTATTGCTCGTTTGCTCGTCGATCGAGGCTCGTAAAAAAAGGTACGCTTACCTTAAACGTTTTCTTAAATGTTTATTAGAAATGCTAAATCCGAACCAAATCGAATGCATGACCACTTAGAATGCGTTAGAACTACCCACTCATATGCATGGCATATAGAATTGCTAAAAATTAAAATCAACCCACATGCACAACATGTTTAAATCACTTGTCTTTTATGCCATGAAATTAATTCTTTTTGTTAAATGCTATGTATGGTGGCTTCGATCCCACACGGAATATACATGCATTCATAAAAATGTACAATGTTAGTTTTGCCATGACAGATCACTTAGTAAGTAATTAATCATGCATGGCCCAATGATAAGGGGGGAACGTCCGCTCTAGCAAAGAGACAAAACGGTAACCAAGTCTCTCGGTCCCGAACGGAAATAACAAGTCCCAACAAAAATTGCTAAGATGTAACGTCACCTTTGAGGGCCCAAATTACATGTTCAAAAATATTTTCTCAAAACACCTCGCTTACCGGTAACTTTTTTTTAGGATATGACTCGGGTGCCTATACGACCTCGAACCGCTGTTCTTTGGTTTGGACCATTTGTGTCTTAGTTTATTTATTTTTTATGCCATGACGATTAGGTTCCCTAAACCTTAGAAAAATAGGGTGACGACTTCATTTTGCATGATGTTGAGACAAGTCCAACGCTTGTCTCGCATTGTGGCCCGTCCCGAACCTATGTTTCGCAACATCGGAAAAAAAGGGTGCGACAGTGACCAACATAAGACAACCAACATCAAGAGCATCACTAGAATGCTTTGTGTAATCATCCCTTATATATTTTGCAGCATTAGTAGGTGGTTCCTCAGGAACAGGTTTCTCAAGGACATATAGTTTCCTTTCTTGCCTAAGAACAATTCTTAGGTTCATGAACCAGTCAAAAAAATTGGGACTAGTCAGTTTGTCCTTCTCAAGGACAGATCGTAGAGATAGTGTCGAATTGTTATTAGTAACCATTAATCTACAACAAGATATGCAAAGAATATTTAGTAACAATTAATAAAGCTCTCACTCAATTAATTATAGCAATCACAATTATTATATTTAGAAAGTGGGTTAAAATCTATATCTCACTTAATTATAAACTCAAATTTGGCATGATGCTTAAAATCAAGTTATTTAGGTAGGTAACTCATTTACCAATTACATCACATGTAACTTTTTGAAACATTATGAGATCTAGGATATCATATACCCATACATGTTTAATCTCATCTCATGCCTTAGGCCCAAAACTATTTTGATAACCTAAATAAGTATGACCATGGTTAAACTTATGAAAGCACAATTTCCATCTTGCCTAACTAAGATAACCTAATGCATATTGAGTCCAAAAATATTTTGATAACCCATACTTTGGTGATCAAAGCTTTGACAAGTGTTAAAATATGGATGGCATAAAACTTATAATTTAAAAATAATTTATAATCACAAAGCTATTATAAGGCGCTAGGATTAGGTGGTACGTCGATCCCGCTAGCCAGCTAGCTGGTGAGGGTCAAGGGGGGCAGAGCCCCTAGAGTTTTTTTATTTTCCATACTTTGTTAAGAGCGATTCCGCCCTAAAATCAAAGTGTATCAACAATCGTATTGCCAAAATAAGTCGGTTACGACCCTCAAGTATTACCACCTAGTTCGGTTATTGAATCATCAAAACCGAATACATTAAACCATTTAATGATCATTGTTTCGGCCTCATAGTAGCATGTATATATCTATATATGTTCACAAACAGTCTGTATGCTTAATTATAAAAGCGCATCATATAAATTCAGCATACATATCATAGATATATCAACAAAAATTCGGCAATATATATCATATATATGAACAATTAATTGATTTTTTGTTATGCATCATATGTATAAATCAATTAATTTTGACTACACATCATATGCATACTCCAAAACTGAATAACATACAAAATACTCAAATGCAACCTGGCTCCACTACCACTATAGGATTTCAATCGTAATCACAACGTAAGATTTGTTACAGAAACCCAAAATAGGAACCAAGTCAACGAATATAATGTATGAAGATTAGGATTCAAACCGTGTACCTTACATCGAAAATAGAATCGTTGCAGCACCAAACCGAAACTCAGAAATTTAAATGGATGAACTGTTCGCAAGAGGTAGAACCGAACCAACAAGTGATGTCCGTACAGAAGAACACCCTTTATTAGTATCCACAACAATGAGCCGAATGATTGACAGGAATGATCTGCTAGAACCAACAGAAGAAGTATTCACAATCCACTAGAATGCAACTCATTGCATTTTTCTCTTGCTAATGGTGTTCGGTTTTTCTTCTCTAAGAAAACCGAAATTACACTCAGACATTCTTTCTTACCATCCTTAACTATATATACTAGGGTTTCAACTTTAGTTAGTTACCAAAGTACCTTGATACATATTGGGGAAAAAATTGAATTATGTTTCTTAAGTGCTTGTAATTTTTTTAGAATTGAAAAGCTATGGAAATAGAATACTAAATGTTAACCGAAACGGATATTTAGATCGAAATTGACACATCACATATCAATGTAAAAAGTGAAATACGTCTATTGGTACTAGATTGACAAGTTTGTTATTGCCTTTGCCTTTAAAAAAATTCTAAATAATAAGTCGCTACTTAAGATCCCTTTAAAACGTTTTTTTACTGTAGATGAATAGTTCAGGAGGTAAGTACTTATTTACCTCTTTTTAGTAAATAAAAACGCTTCAAATTTTGGCGGGTAACTGTAAGGGCAGATGGAGATTGGAAATGGCGGCCAGACAAGCACAAGCACAGGCACAGGCGCAGGCGCAGGCGCTTCCTCTGTTCCATAACTTGAACCAATCAATCCTCCGCTTCCTCCACTCTCCCAAACCATCTCTCTCCGAAACACGCCAAGCTCATGCCTATATCGTCAAATCCGGCATTTCCGACGACACCCTACTCGTCACCAAGCTCCTCTCTTTCTACGCCAACCACCATTCTTTCACTGATGCCACCCTCCTCCATGACTCGCTATCCGACCCTAATCTCTTCTCCTTCTCTTCCCTCATCTACTCCTTCACCAAACACTCTCGTTTCGCACAGGCCATCCGCGTCTTCGCCCAAATGCTCACTCGCGGTGTTGTCCCTGATACCCACTTGTTGCCTAGCGTCATCAAGGCATGTGGAGGATTATCATCGTTGAGAGTTGGGAATCAGGTGCACTGTGCAGCGTATGTATCTGGGCTCTGTGTTGATTATTTGGTTCAGTCTTCTCTGGTTCATATGTATATTCAGTTTGATAGATTGAAACATGCACACAAACTGTTTGATAAGATGTCTCAACCGGGAGTTATTGAGTGTAGTGCGTTGCTTTCTCGTTATGCAAGAAAGGGCTGCGTAGACGAGACAAAAGGGTTGCTTGATAAAGCAGTAGATTTGGGTGTGGAACTTAATTTGGTGTCGTGGAATGGTATGATTGCAGGGTTTAATCATAGTGGGAAACATTTGGAGGCAGTTGTTATGTTTCAAAAGATGCTTTCCGGAGGGTTAACGCTAGACGGGATTAGTGTTTCTAGTGTGCTCCCAGCAGTAGGTGACTTGGAGATGTTGCACGTAGGGATTCAGATTCATGGATGTGTGATTAGGCAAGGATTAGGGCAGGATGAGTGTGTGGTTAGTGCACTTATTGATATGTATGGAAAGTGCACATGTGCAGTGGAGATGTCTAAAGTGTTTGATGATACTGTTGAGAAGGATGTAGGTACTTGTAACGCTTTAATTACAGGGCTCTCCCGAAATGGCCTTTTTGATAATGCATTGGAGGTATTTAGAGGGTTGAGGGGTCAAAGGAAGGATTTGAATGTTGTTTCATGGACGTCTATGATTGCTGGTTGCTCACAGAATGGTAAAGATATTGAAGCTTTGGAGCTTTTCAGGGAGATGCAAATTGAGGGGGTAAAGCCAAACTTTGTAACAATTCCTTGTTTACTGCCAGCTTGTGGAAATATTGCAGCATTAATGCACGGGAAGGCAACTCATTGCTTTTCACTTAAAAATGGGATCTCTAATGATGTTTATGTGGGTAGCGCTTTGATTGATATGTATGCTAAGTGTGGAAGAATACAGGCATCTAGACTATGTTTTGATATGATGCCTAAAAGAAACTTGGTTTGTTGGAATGCGCTAATGGCTGGATATTCAATGCATGGAAAGACTAAGGAAGCTAGGGACTTCTTTCAATTAATGCAAAAAAGAGGACAAAAACCTGATTCTGTTACCTTCACTTGTATATTATCTGCATGCAGCCAGAGTGGCCTAACTGATGAAGGTTGGTATTATTTCAACAGCATGTATAGAGATTATGGTGTGGAACCTAGACTTGAGCATTATGCTTGCATGGTGACTCTTCTTGGTCGTGCTGGAAGACTGGAAGAGGCATATGCCATGATCAAGCAAATACCATTTGAACCTAATGGTTGTGTTTGGGGTGCGTTGCTTAGTTCATGCAGAGTCCACCACAATGTGAATTTAGCAGAGATTGCTGCAAAGAAACTCTTTGAGTTAGAACCAAGAAACCCTGGGAACTACATTCTTCTATCCAATCTTTATGCTTCTAAGGCCATGTGGGTGAAAGTAGATATGGTGAGGGATATGATGAAGAGTAGAGGTCTAAGGAAGAACCCTGGCTGCAGTTGGATTGAGCTAAAAAACAAAGTGCATATGCTCCTTTCTGGTGACACATCACACCCACAAATGGCCCAAATTACTGAAAAGTTGGTCGAATTGAGTTGCAAAATGAAAAAGTTGGGTTACTCTCCACAGACTGACATGGTGCTGCAAGACGTGGAGGAACAGGATAAGGAACAAATCTTGTGTGGCCACAGCGAGAAACTAGCAGTAGTGTTAGGGATTTTGAACACAAGCTCGAGATCTCCACTTCAAGTTATTAAGAATCTTAGAATATGTGGTGATTGCCATTCCTTCTTAAAATTCATATCCAGTTTTGAGCAGAGAGAAATTTTTGTGAGGGATACCAACCGCTTTCATTACTTTAAAGACGGAGTTTGTTCTTGCGGAGACTATTGGTGATCTCTCATTTTGTTTCTCCGAATGCTGCTTCATTTTCACATAAGCCTGGGAGTTCTTTCATCCACGCCAAAAGTGGGGACATGATGTCAATTTTGCGTGGAAGTGATTCACAATAACGATAAAGATCTGGAGATAACTAGAGCAATAGATATTTCCAAGTGGTTCTCTGGGCAACTCTATGTAACAGTAAACTTACACCACAGAATGGAGGTAATGAGATTTTTTTGTTTCATAAATGCACAGCCATGTAACCACCTTCTCCTCTTCCTTGTGTGAACGCACTTTTCTTGTCTTGTAGAAATTACCAGCACTGGGCGTATTTATGTTCTTTGCATTGAAATGCAACAATTTTGAAACAAAAATTGCAAATGCAACAAATTTATCATTTTGTTCTGCATCTTATTCTTCACATGCTTAATATATGTAATTGGCACAGTTCATGACTCGGTACTAATCCAAATTTGGATGACCCTGGAGCTAACATTGAGTATTTCTGGTTTGTTTGAGGTTATTATAAAAGGAAGTATGATCATCTCGTGCCAATGAATAGTATCCTGTGATTTCACAATGGCAAAGTGCTTGCTTAGACAATCTTAAAAGACATTGCGGCGATGCTGTCTTGTCCTTGAAGCTGAGATGATGGCGTGGTGTATTATTAATGGCGTTGGACAAGCATGTATGAGAAAAGGTAATTACAAATCCATTTTCGTTGATGACATTTCTTTTTACCGAAACTAATTTGAACTTCTGACCTTCAAGAGATCCCTAACCTCTCACCAGGCTAACGCTATGAAATCCGCAGTTTTAGGTTTGCAATGACAAAGTTAGGTGCCTAGAGGAGGCCACTGGAATAGCAAAAGCTTGAATCGAACCATGGCGAAGAAATGGTGTAGCGGCTATATTTCGATTCATCCTTTTTTTCCAAGGGATTCATGGGTTGGGCGGAACATTCACAAGCACCAGCGACATAACACGTTAGAAACTTAGTATTTAAAAGAGATCATGAGAATGATTACAGGTCTCACAGGTGGAAATTTAAGATACACTTATGCACTATTCTCCCCACTTACAATAACATCTATTGTAGAATGTTAAAGCTTGAGACAGTTACTGTCAAATTTATGATACATACGATTTGATTATATTATTTAGTGTGAACAAAATTAGTCTTGAGGGAGTGGACTTAAAGTAAATACTAATCACATGCCAGACAAGTTAAACGATGTGTCTGTGGAATTAGGAAAAGCTGGTCAAAGGTTTTAGGTACTTGCAATTGCAACACCAGAAGAAGGTTTAGTGAACAAAAGATCCACGAACTCGGCGGACTCTTTGGCAGACTCTATAATCAAGGTAGACAGATACATAACCTAGGAACTTGGTGCAACTATGATCGAGTTTGACTCTATAATCAATGTCGAATTCAACTGAGTAATAATCTTTGCTCACTCTTCAAATAATCAATTGCGTCACCTAGGAATGTTGTTTTTACCATCTGATTTTGCAGGTAGTGAAATAATTGCTGAAAATTTTACCGAAAAGACCGAAGCAAGCACGTCGATGTTCATCTCGTTAAAACACTTTTATGAAAATGGAAGCAGGAAGAACATGTGTTTTCTTTTCGGTATAATCAAACGTGCTGGAAAAAACTAAAGTAACAGTCCACCGACTTAGTAGACATTGATGTCAGTTTCATTCATCTCTATTCTCTACTGCTACTTGTTAGGTACCTTTTAAACTCCTTCCCTTTCGCCACCAGTTCTGCCTCTCTCATGTGATCAACAAAAGGACAAGTGATTCGAATCTCAAGAGAACAAGAAACAACACAGTGTCTGTTAGGACTTGGAACAAACAGAATAACAACATATACATCACCAGCAAAACTGAACAAGCAAAGAATTGATCGAGTTTGTTGGGCAGTACCAAAGCAAGTATGGATTAGATCTTCAGTTAAAATCCTCTAACTTGCAATTTCCACGGTTTCTGCACTGTTATGGTAGTTTAGGGCAGGTAAATACGTTGCTTTTAATGCCCGAGCTTAGCCTGTGATTCCTGTGCAGACAGCTAAGCTACACTAAATTGTACAGCTAGAAAAGCACACAGCTGGATCTCAAATGGAGAAAACTCACCTACTTTACCATAATTATCAGGTACTAATCTTCTGTTTTAGTGCTTAGAATTTAGATGGTGAAAGAAAACAAAAGCGAATTCCGTTTCCAGCAATTATCTTGGCACTCACGAAACGAAACGCGTCATCTCCACGCACACAACCCCAATCACCAAAACCAAAAAAATTCCTCTATTCTCCCATCTCTAGCCGTTACATAAAACCCAAAAACCCACCACAAATATTCCACGTCACCCAAATAAAAAACCCCTCCTCTGCTCTGTTCTCCTCCCCTGCTTTTTGCTTATTTCACACACTCCCCCCCTCTCACCAAACTTTTTCTTCATAAACTTCTTAAAATGCGCCATGCTTTGCTACCCTGGGCGCCCTTCACCCCCCCTTCTCCCTCTCCATCACCCGCCGCGGCCGTCCTTCAGCAAACTGCGGCGACCCAACAGCACGGCATGCTGGTCTCTGTTTTTCTTGCTCTGTTTTTGCCCTGCGCTGGCATGAGTGCAGTGTTCATGGTTTACATTTGTCTCCTATGGTACACTGCAGGCCACCACACCACGGAGGTGCCACTGGTGCCCGCAAAGGCGGATTCCCGGAAAGGGTTGTCGGAATCGGAGCTGGAGAAGTTACCGAAAGTGGCAGGGAAAGATTTGATGATGGGGACAGAGTGTGCGGTTTGTCTTGATGAGATTGGTAGCGAACAAGCAGCAAGAGTGGTTCCTGGTTGTAATCATGGGTTTCATTTGGAATGCGCAGACACTTGGCTTTCCAAGAATCCTATCTGTCCAGTTTGCAGAGCAAAACTTGATTCTTCTCATTTCTTCAATGCTAATTCCAGTGAAAATTGTTGCTAAATTTGGGGAAATTAACCATATTGCTCTTGGTTGATGAGGATCTTCATCACTAGTAGTTCTGTCTCTTTTGTTCTTTAATAGATAGATCATTTGTAGTAGGCTTCTAATTAAGAATTCTTGCTCTTAATTAGATACTTAATTGTTTTCTTGATGTTCTTCTTTCTAGTAATTTTTTTTTTTTTCACCTGACCATGATCAATGGATAGTTGAATATTGGTTCCTTTTTTCCAATTTTCCCGGATGTTCTATTTGCATCTTTAGAATAAGAGTTTATTATCATTACTATAAAAAATTGAATATTCAAAACATGATATTTTCTTTTTCCCAATCTGTATCTGATATTTAAATTAAGAGTGAACAAATTACACGACTCGAGCACAAATTGAGAATCACTACTAATAAATATTATGTACACACAACAATTAGTTGGCAACAATTGTTGTTGTTACTTTCCCTGGAATTGGGGGTTTCCAATCATTGAAATTTTCTTTGATTTTCTGGTCATCACATTCACGGGCAGTATATTGAGTTGAGAAGGTTTGGTTTTGTGCCATTTTCAATGCTAGTTATTGAAAAATTTAAGGCCTCTGTGGTTCAATCCAAGTTATTAAATGATGATTTCCATCCCTCAAATGACCTCCCAACTAAATTCCTTTCATTTTTAGCAATAACCCTAATTATCATCATCACATTTTAATGTATGAGTAAATTAATCAATAGTACCACCAAAGTTTTTCCTCACTTTATTACGACACTATTAATACAAATTTCTTTTGCATCTAATAGTTAATATGATACTGACAAATGGCAAATTTTAGTGATTTTTTTTTCTAGAGTATATTTAGGTATCCACCTTACTCTTTCTTGATAAGGGAATATTCGAGTATAATTTTCAAGCTCGAGATTTAAGTTAACAGTGAACAAAAGTTGGTCTTAAAGCTGGCAGAGAAAGACGAGAGAGGTGTGGGAAATGCCAAGATTCTGTTGCAACAAGGACGAGGTTTTTTTTCTTGTGTTTGCAAAACTGAGAGAGATGTGGCAAGTGATGGCAGGATTGAGTTGCACCAAGACAAAGACAAAGACAAAGACGAGAGGTTTTCTCTTGTTTTGCAGAAGTGTAACGGAATCAGTAGTCTGCTTTGCGCAGCAATATTAATACCAACTTTTCCTGCTCATTCGACCAGTAGAAGGCAAAGGTGGCAGCCGCTAGCTGTAGCATTTAGCAAAGTCAATCGGTTGCTCTGAAACTACCACCAGGTGTTTGGTTTAATTGCCCACAGGATTTTTCGAATGCCGTGTCTAATGTTTTTCTTGTTCTTCACAACTGTCACCGCCATTCTTTAAGCCACCTGAATGAACCCAAATACCACCTGCTTCACTCAGAAATTAAATCACATTTTCACCCCTCAAAAAATGATTTTCAACTCATTTTCATAACAATTAAGGTAATAATTAGTTACTATTTTTATGTGTTTCTAACCAATTGTTCTCGATTGTTTATTAATTATACTCAATCAATTAAGGTAATAATTGATTAGAATTTTTATGTGTTTTTAACCAATTATTCTCAATTACTTTATTAACTACGGTCAATCAATATTAATTTTAGTTCCCCAATATAATGAAAATTATAAAAATGATATTTTTTTAAAGACAAACAAAAATGGTCAGAGGGAATATTAAATTTAAATTGAAAATATACTCCAACGAAAATTTGAAAGTGTTTTTAATCTAGGGTTGGTCTAAAAATAGAATATAGAATATGTGCGTGTAAAAATGAGTATAATTTTGAAAGAAAAAATGTTGAGGCATTAATACAACCTCTTTAATTAATATATGCACTATAATTAATCATTTATTCTCTCTCAAAAAAAAGAAATAATGAATTGGAATAGGCTGTGTGAGAACAGGGCTTAGATCCAAAACCAATTGGGCCTGCTAAATTGAATTTCTCATCTACAAGACTAGTTCTTTTGGTTGATAGTATAAGGTGAATTGAATTACTCGAAAGTATTGCGGAAGTGCATAATCTCATTTCCTTCGTCTTCAATCACTAGTTGCTTTAATGTCCCAATTGATTACTATCACAGTGAGTCCAACCTTTGAATATTCTATAATGAAAGTTCAATCCTTTTCTTGTTCTTTTTAGTTTAAGAAGAAACTCTATTGTTTCTCATATTTTATAGATAACTGTGGTATTCAATTTTTATATCTATGTTAATGCAATTATTTCAACATGACTAAAGTCTTTTTAATTGGATTATGGATATTTGTGTTTAGTTACAAAAAAGTTTTTTCAATTTTCATCTCCTTTTCGATGTTTTCATTTTCAGTGCAAAATAAAAAAAACAAGTTCAATTGTACAAATGTGAAAAACTGTTTTCCAGAATTGAAACTGGAAAACAAATTGCAGCATTTTAAAAATGGAATTATGTTAATTTCATATAATAATATAACTTAATAATTGAATTTCATTCAATCTTTATGACTTTATCCTTTATTAGCTTAGTAAAATCGTGAACATTATTTTTAGTTTTTGATATCATTATCAAATTAGTTATTAAGAAAGATACGAAGTAACTAATAATTATATGTGATGGATACAATAAAATAATATATAATGTGGTTATTATGAAGTTGTTGTTCACAAATAAAATATACTTTCAAATAAACAGTTTAACACTTGCTATTCAAAAATCTACACCACCATCTAATTTCTCCTTAGATTATACTCATTCCATAGTTAATTTGCTATAGTTTCTCCAACTACAACCATTTGATTTAGTTAAGACAAATCTACCTGAAAGCCTCCTTGTACTACATTTAAACAAGTTTCATCAGGCATTTTCATACCTTCTCGACCATACATTGTAAATAAATTATCAGCTTGGTCTTCCATTCTAATAAAATTGTACAACGTATAATATGCTATAAGAATTAATTTTTATCGCCGCTACTTGAGTATCATCAATAGCACTTATACATTTCTAAATAGGCTGTATAGTATTATAATATTTTAATACAAAAAATATGTTTGTTTATGCCGAGAATGAATAAATGGATTTTATAATATACCTTAAAGTAAGGATACCATTTGAGATTGTCTTGAATTTCTAGTTGCACCGAGCCTCTATTAACTGGCTTAATAAAAAGAGTACCTAAGTTAGCTAATGTTCTTATCACTATTTTGCACCACAATGCACGGTTCCTAGAGAGTGTTCAAATCGTTCTGCTACAATTTTTTGTTTTGTTCCATGACACAAAATTGCTAACGCCATTGCTACACCTTCCTCAACGCTTACATCTCTTGAATCTTTCAATAGCTGCGTCATTTTCAGCTTATCCCATAAGTTTCTAAACACGTGTGATTTCATACTGAAGCTTTCATAACATCTTGTCAAGATTCCCAACTAAAACTTCAAGTATATTGATAATACATAAAATTATCAGAAGGGCATAATGGACTTTGCACCTTCACAAAGTACTGTTGACCAGCCAAAACGGCATCGCGACCGTTTGACCAAGTCAACATGAATAAGTGACCAAAGGACAAGTCTAGCCCGATTGTCTCAAATCGGGACAAGGCCGATCCATCCGCCCAAGCATGAGGAAACGGATCGGCACCGTTATATACCCTGGCCTGGTCAATGTGTCACCAAACGGCACCCATCCGATTCTACACAACGGCAGCCTGCCGATTCCACCCCAACGGCATCGTACTGATTGGGCACAGATATTAAGCTCCCCTCACAGATATTATTTATATAATACTCCATAGTCAGTATACATTTAGTCAAGGTTGGCAGGGAGGATAACCTGCTCCCATCAATTCATCATCTGACAACTGGACAAGGGGACGACTCTATTCCCCTAAAGTAAGGTCTCCACCCCACGTTATAATGATGAACCCCTACTCCTAGACCACCTGCTGCGGAAAAAGGGGAAGGGATGTCAGAAGATCTAACCACTCTAGCCCAGCCTAAGGACTAGAGGGAGGTATATAAAGGAAGTTTCTTCTTTTACTCAAGGACACACTGAAAAATACACACATTTTTCCTACACTTAACCAGAATACTGACTTTGGCATTGGAGCTTTTAGGCCGGAAAACACTTCCGGCACTGTGCAGGTCTCTCACGGAGCTCCAGCTACCACCCTCCAGCGTGCTACTTTACCAAAAACCCCTCACTCCGTTCAACGGATTATCATTGGTGCTCTCGTTGAGAGCTTTTGAGTTTTTGAGTGAGCAGCCTTGAAATTCAAAGCTCTTATTTTTTCAATCTTATTGGGGTTTTTTCATTTCCAAAAATGGCATCCGATCCAAACTTTCAATCAAATCAACCTACCAGTGGTGCTGCTGGTCATTATGAAACTCCACCTCCTCACGTCTCATCTTCCCGTGTGGAAATGAACGCCGCAGCCCGCCGGCTTAATTTCCCAGAAATTCCAGAAGTGTTACTTCCCAGCACTCCACAACCTGCACCGTCTGCAGCAGCAGTTATCCCACCAGCAGTCATGCATGAGTTCGCCGCCTTGCATCGACGGATGGATATGATGATGCAAACGTTTATGGGAAGGATCCCTCCGCCCGTTCACCAGCAAATCCTCCCCCAGCAGATCCTCTCCCAACAAATCATTCCTCAGCAAATCCATGATCAACCTGCGGTGACACCACCTTTAGTGCCTCCGCCCATGGCACTCCAGCCAGTCAGATCTGTACACCAGCACGTCAGTCAGCCAACTCAACGGGAAAATCCTTCGAATGAACTCCGGCTACCCCGTCAGAGTGAAAATCCGATTAGAGGGGAAGGATACCTGGACAACATGGAAGAGGCTAATAGCCGGGCAGTCCAGCGTAGCCCAAGAAGGAGCCAGAGGCAGTCAGTAGAAGGAAGATCCGAGAGAGGAAGAGGTCGAGAGAGGTCAATGGATCGGCCTCAGTCGGGAAGGGATCGCGAGAGGGCTGATCGGAATGCTTCCAGAGGCTCTGCCTCCCTACGAGCTCATGAAGAGCAAGATGATGATCCAAAGAATCCTTTAACCTTTCGGGTTAGGAAGCATTGGGTGAGCAGACACGTCAAATTGCCGACCGATTCCTACATGGGGACGACAGATCCGACAGTTCATGTGAGTTTAGTAAAAAAACATGTTAAGTTTTTTACTAGAAAGGATGGGGCGCTGTGCCAAATATTCGTGATGACTCTGAAGGGAATCGCCAACACCTAGTTTGAGAAATTGCCAGCCGGATCTGTCGACAGTTTTGAGCAATTGGCGAAAGTTTTCACAAGCCGATTTAGCTCTTGTATTCTTGTGGAAAAGTCTCCAGCGATTCTGTTTGATATGGTGCGAAAGTCGGGGGAATCCTTAATGGTGTATGTTGCCAGATTCAATGCTGAGTTGGCGACTCTGCCCGACGTTGCGCCAAACTTTGCAGCTGAGGCTTTGAGGAGGAACTGCAGGTATCGGGAGTTGGAGAATGCTCTAATCGCGAGCACACCAAAGACCTTGGACCTCTTGCGGATCGAGGTGGACAAATATGCGAGGATGGAAGAAGCAGACTTCCAGCGGAAGAAACGGGAGGAGTCTAATCCCCCTAAGAAAGAAATGGCTGTCCGCAAACAGGGAGAAAAGAAGCAAACGGCTGGAGTCCGACAGACGGATCGCCTCACGGACTTCTCCACGTTGCAGCTAACTAAGCCGGTGGCCGAGATCTTCGCCATCATAGAAGAACGGAGATTGCCGATTCAGTATCCCAAGCACAAACCTGGCGTCGTTATGGGACCGCATAAGGATTCCTACTGCCGTTTCCATAAGGCAAAAGGGCATGACACAGAGGATTGTTTCTCTCTGAAAAAGGCTATTGAAAAGTTGATTGAAGAGGGCTATTTGGGCGAATTTGCGGCCAAGGCTCGAAATAGGGCCAGGGAGGATCGAACTGACGGCAACAGGAGAGAAGCGGAAGCCGATCCCAATGCAGCCGGAACCAGTGTCCAGAGAGACAGAGGAAAGCAGCAGGTGTTGACAACCTCTCTCGATGAGTTCCCCATGATCAATTTGATAGCGGGAGGAACCCAGCAGGAGGAATCGGAGGATGTACCGATTGGGGAAAAGAGAAAGCAGAATGATCCCGTTTGGGAAAAAACAGGTCTATCGGAGCTGGACCGAATGGCTATAACATTTTCAGAGGAGGATGAGATCGGAGTGACATATCCTCAGAATGAAGCATTAGTGGTAACAGCCATCATTGCCGATTGCGGAGTCAGGCGGACACTGGTGGACAACGGAAGTGCTGTGAACCTCATTTCTGCCAACGCCTTTAACCGTTTGCAAGGACCTAAGCCAGACTTGAAGCCTTGCCGACGGCCGATCATTGGGGTAAACGGCGTTCCCATTCTTGTTGTAGGCTTAACTTTTCTGTCAATCGTTTTTGTGGAAGACAGCTCCCGCAGAAAGGAGCAGCAGCTATTTCTGGTGGTGGACTTAAACCTGCCATACAATGTGATCTTGGGGCGTCCGTTTTTAAATGCTTTCGGTGTGGTAATATCGCAAAGGCATTTGAAGATGAAATACCCTTCCTGGGATGGCGTGGTTACGATCCAAGGAGATCAGAAGGTAGCTGCTGAATGCTACATCACAATGGTTGATGGTTGCTGTGATCGCTATGTTTGCGTAGCGGGCGATTCATTAGAAGATGATGAGGAGCAGCGTACGCAGCCATTGGAGAGAATGGCCCAAGTGTCGGTGGCTGATCTGCCCACTGAGCATTTTTTAATAAGCGAGAAGCTGAGCAAGGGAGAGTGTGACCGGCTTGCGTTTCTGTTAAACAAGTGCAGAGGAGAATTCGCTTGGGTCCCGACGGACATACCGGGCCTTTCGAGGGAAACGGCAGAGCACCGATTGAATGTGTACCCGAATGCCAGACCAGTGCAACAGAAACGGCGAGCCTTCTCCAAAGAAAAAGCTAATGCAATTGAGAAAGAAGTGGACAAGCTCTTAAAGGCTAACTTCATCCGAGAGGTTCAGTATCCGCCATGGTTAGCTAATCCAGTGGTAGTGAGAAAGCCAAACGGGGAGTGGAGGATGTGTATTGATTTCACCGACCTGAACGAGGCATGCCCCAAGGACTGTTATCCGCTGCCACTGATAGAGCAATTGGTGGATCAAACGGCTGGGTATAAGTATCTAAGTTCGCTTGATGCCAATTCTGGGTATCATCAGATACCGATGGCGATCGAAGACGAGGAGAAAACGGCTTTCATCACGCCGAAGGCCACCTACTGCTATCGGGCTATGCCGTTTGGTCTGAAGAATGCTGGAGCAACATTTCAAAGAACGGCCAATAAGATTTTCGAGCCGTTAATCGGAAAAAATCTGGAGGTGTACGTTGATGATATGCTGGTGAAAAGCAGAAATTTTGAGGCGCACCTGCGAGACCTTGAGGAAGTATTTGGGATAATGCGAAAATTCGGAATGAAGTTAAATCCCAAAAAATGCATGTTTGCATTCCAAACTGGGAAATTCCTTGGTTATGTTGTCAGCAGAAAAGGAATTCAGCCCAATCCCGCCAAGCTGAAGGCAATCAAGGACATGGTTTCGCCAAAGAGTGTGAAGGAGGTTCAGCGACTCACAGGAAGAATAATTGCTTTGAGCCGATTCATCTTCAAGCAGGGAGAGAAATGCCTCCCGTTTTTCAAAGTCATTCGGAAGAAGGCACAATTCGGATGGGATGACGATTGTGAAAAGGCTTTTCACGACTTGAAGCAGTATCTGTCATCTGAATTGTTGCTAACTCGACCCGAAGAGGGGGACACCCTTTTTCTTTATTTGGGGGCGGCCGATGAGGTGGTCAGTGTCGTCTTGGTTCGGGATGAAAACGGCATACATCGGCCGATTCATTTTATCAGCCGGATCTTGAAGGATGCTGAGCTGAGGTACTCTCAAATTGAAAAAATTGCTTTCGCTCTGTTGCAAGCTGCTAGAAAGATGGCCCGGTATTTTCAAGCTCATCCGATGGTCGTGCTGACAGACCAGCCTCTAAGAAGGATTTTCAGAAGACCTGAGTCGTCTGGCCGAATGGTCATTTGGGCCATCAAATTGGAGCAGTATGGATTGCAATATCAGTCCAGACCCGCTATCAAAGGCCAGGCGCTGGCCGATTTTATTGCTGAATGCACGTTTGTCCAGAAGCTGATTCCTTCGCCAGAAAGCAAAGAAGAAGCCTGCTTACCGCTTCCCAATATGAACGGAGATCGGTGGGCAATCTTTGTGGATGGCGCCAAGAATCAAACTGAAGCAGGAGCCGGCGTTATCATTTTAGGTCCAGAAGGGATTAAAATGAGGTACGCCTTAAAAATCTCAAGGCCGTTATCAAATAATGCGGCCGAATATGAAGCTCTATTGGCAGGATTGCGCATCGGAGGGAATCTGATCGGTAATGCACAATCGGCCAGCGTCCGTTTGGTCATCTACGGAGATTCAAAATTGATTATTGATCAAGCCAACGTCGATTCTCAGGCTAGAGAGCCGATTATGATTCAGTACTTGAAGAAAGTACAGAAGGAGCTAGCCGAAATTAAAAATATGGGAATTCATGCTGAAATCAGCCATATCCCAAGAGAGAAAAATGCAGAGGCCGATGAGATTGCCAAGCTGGCAGCAAACTCCGAGGCAATGATGCCACCCGATGTGACGGTAGAGGAAATCTCCATTCCTTCTTTTATGGAAGAGCAGCAAGTGCTATGTGTATTAGAGGCGGCCAATGACTGGCGCATTCCGGTGATTGATTATCTCAAGCATGGCAAGCTGCCAGAAAATGCGAGTGAGAAGTTGAAGATCCTCAAAAGAGCGGCTAGATGCACTTACCACGACGGGGTACTTCTTCGCCGTTGTCTTACTTACCCGGCGGCAAAATGTATAACGGAAGAAGAAGGCCTGTATACGCTCAGGAAGATCCACGAGGGAATATGCGGAATGCATGCCTCAGGAAACACCATGGCTGCTCAAGTTCTCCGAACAGGGTTTTATTGGCCAACAATTAGAAGAGATTCGGATAACTTTGTAAAATCTTGTCATAAATGCCAAGAATTTGCAAAGAAACCACAACGGCCAGCAGCTGAATTGTCAAGTATGGTGAGTCCATGCCCATTTGCAAAATGGGGAATTGATATCTTGGGACCTTTCCCAATCGCCAAAAGTCAGCTCCAATATGTTATTGTTGCTGTCGATTATTTCATAAAGTGGGCTGAGGCAGAAGTTGTGGCAAAGATAACGGCAGACAGCACTTGGAGGTTTTTTATGAACAACGTTATCAAGAGATTCGGGTTCCCAAGAATTCTCGTGAGCGATAACGGCACCCAATTCACCAGTGCTTACTTCAAAAAGAAATGCTCAGAATACTCAATTGAACAACGGTTCTCCTCCGTTGCGCATCCACAAACAAACGGGCAAACGGAAGTCACCAACAGAGCAATCCTTAACGGGATTAAGAAAAATCTTGAGGGCAAGCCGACAAAGTGGCCAGAGGAGTTGCCGTTTGTCATGTGGGCCTATCGGATGACCACTAAAACCAGCACTGACATGACACCGTTTGCCATGACGTATGGGGTCGAAGCTGTTTCTCCAGTAGAGATCGGCGCAATTAGCCTTCGAGTTGAGTACTTCAACGAAGAGCAAAATGAAGAAAGATTAAGGGAGCAGCTGGATCTTTTGCCAGAGATGAGAGAAGAAGCCATTCTCAAAACATTGCACTACAAGCGCAAAATGGCGAAATACCATAATCGGCGTGTCAAAGAACGGCTACTCAAAGCAGGAGATTTAGTCCTGCGCAAGGTAACAGCAACGGGCCGAGAGAAGAAAAAGCTCACGCCGAATTGGGAAGGACCATATCGCGTTACCAGAGTCATCGGCAAAGGTGCATATCACCTGGAAACAATGAACGGTACTCCGATACCCAACTCTTGGAATATTTGCAATTTAAAGCTATATCATTCCAGAGTGAATATGTTGTTTTCACTTGCCGAATAAATGATAAAAATATTGTGAGGGCAAATCATTTGCAACTAATAATGTTTAAAGTATATATTTGCCCGTATTGTGCTTATCATATGGTTGCAGATTTAAAAGAATCGTGGATGTAGGTTATTTTAAATCGAACCACGTTACCAAAACCCAAGAAATGGCGATATTATCTCTACCAAGGCTACCTAAGGCGCTGCCTGGGGATGCCGACAACCAAATCGGCAGCAGCCCGATTAATTCAAAACACTACCAGGGCATATATTGCCAACGATACATATATCGCCAACGATACATATATCGCCAACGATACATATATCACCAACGATACATATATTGTCGCCAAGACATATATCGCTATTGAGGCATATATCGTTATTGAGGCGTATATCGTTATTGAGGCATATATCGCTATTGAGACACATATCGTCATCACATCGTCATAAGACCATTTCGGTCCTGCTGATCAGACGGTGACAAAATAAAGAAAAACTCAAACCTATCTGTGTCTTAGTAAACCAGATAGAAGTACCTGTGTCTTCGTAAACCAGGTAATAAAGACTCAAACCTATCTGTGTCTTAGTAAACCAGATAGAGAAACAACAACGCAAAAACAATATCTCCAAAACGGCCCAGTGCCGAAAGGTCGAAACGGCCACCTCAAGCGAATGGAAACAGATTCCTCAAACAGCAACTTGCCGATTTGCCAAAATAAAGATAAGTTCATGTTACAATTGTTTTATCTTTTTTTTTTTAATTTTTCTGGAGTAATATATATATAACAGAAATGGTTAAGCGTTTGCAATAACTTAAAATTGCAAAATTATATATATTCCGAATAAATAATATTGTTCTTTACAAAATATGTTAAGATCGGCAATAGTCAAAAAGCAGAAAAGACAAGTCTAAGCAAAGACAGCTCTATGGTTCATCTTCTGAAGAGGATTGATACTCCTTTGCCTCAGCCTCTCTTTCCAAGGAGTCAACATATACGCCAATCTTTGTGGCATCAAAGTTAATCTCCCCATAGAACTCCATATAGCTGTCGATCATGATGTCCTTTGTCTTCTGTCGCCACCAGCCGATCTTACCCGGAACCTTCTCCAACTCAGCGTCCTTCTCTGCGATGCTGCTCCGAGCCGTCTCTAACTCTGCCGTTTTGGTCTCCAAATCGACACGGACCGCTTCCAACTCGGCAGTAAGCTTGGCCACATTATTAATCAGGGCGGCTTTATCTTCGCAAAGCTTGTTAACGGAATCGCACAAGGCAGATTTATCCGATAACAGCTCCCCGTTCCGATCCTGCTCTTCCCTAATCTTCGCGGAAAGGCCATCTCTTTCATTAAGACTATCAGTCAGCCTCTTGCGCGCCTCAATAACGGCCTTTTTGTCCGATTCCCGAGAGGCCACTAGAGTCTCCTTCTCTTTCTTAAGGAAAGCATTTTCAGCGGTGGATCACTGAAGGGCCTCCCTAGACTCCTCAAGCTTCGCATCCACGACTTCTGCAGCATATCGGGAAGCGCATAGAACGCTGTACATAACGCTTTGCAGGTTGGCGAAGTGAGAGCTAAGCTCCAAACAGCGTTAGTGTTCTCTGTCGGCTTGATTGGCAAATATTTCGCCCATCAGGTGACCGGTCCAATAGTCATTGCAAGCCGGCATTTTCAAGCCAAGGGAACGGCCGCAACTCTCTCCAAGGTTATTCAAACTGGTGACGTGAGTAACCTCCCCGTCAGGGCCTTTGCTGGAAAGATAACCTTTGAAATCGGAAGGGGGAGGAACTGCATGATCATCCGAAATAAACGGATCATTGGGCATACGAGGACAGGCAACCCAGTAAAGCACGGCAGGATCAGAACTGGAAGAATTGGCAAAAGGAGCATCCGCTGAAGTGGTTGCTTGCCCTTCCGGACGAGGAACAGACGAGCCCTCACCAACAATCGGCTCAGTAGCTGCATTTGACAGATCGGCGTCAGGACTATCTAAGTCGGCACCAGTCTGATTAAGGTCAATCGGCTCAGAAGTGGGGTCAGGCCGATTAATTTGATTGGGCTGAGGAGGAACGACAGCAGATGGACCAGCTTCCTCTGAAACGGCTCCAGGCCGATCTTCCACATTTTCTGCCAAAACGGCGGCAGCCCGTTTTGCCGCAGCAGCTTTCTCCCTTTTCTCCGCAGCTCTCTTCCTCTTCAAAAGAACCCGTTTCGCCGCCTCAATAATCTGCGGATCAGGATTTTTCAAGGGGAAAGACTCAAATGTATCTCGGCCGACCTTCTTTCGTCTAAAGACTGACGGGGCCGAGAATTCCTCATCGTCAGCAGACTGATCAACCTCTGGGTCCTCAGAGCGATTCGCATTATCGGCTACTTCTTCCTCATCGGAATCGACAATACGAGAACGGACCAAGGACGGTCCTGCAGCAACGGCCGCTCTAATTGGTCGTCCTTCTCCTGCATAAAAGTCAAGTCAGAATTTTACGAAAAAGATTCGGGCAACATTCACAAAATCTGGTAAATTACCATCAAGGGCGCACTCCTCTAATGGCAGCCCCATCGCCATCTTCTGCACATGAAATCTTGGGTCGAAGGCAAGCAGGATATCGATCTGGGCTTGCAACGGACCAGAAGGTTCCTCCGGTCTTATCCACTGAAGCTCGTTTATCGCTGGATTAAACCCAGAAATCCAGAGTGGCTTGGTGGTGGAAGACAACAGGAAGAAATGGTCTTTCCATCCCTTGATGGAAGATTCATACTTGTCAAAATTCTTCAAAAAAGGTTGAAGCTCTTCATCCTTATGAGGACGGAGAGTAACCAGACTGCTTCGGGTACTCAAATGAAAGAAATATCTAAAGAGCTGGAGTGGAGGCTCTTGGATTTTTAAAAGGGAGCAGACATTAATAAAAGCATAAATTGAAGCCCAGGAATTGGGAGTAATCTGGGCTGGGTTCAAGACATGCTGCACTAACAGATTTTTCACCATGGTTTTCAGAGGAAAGTGAAAACCGTAGGTAAACATCTTGGAGTATAAAACTCTATGGTTATCAGTCAAGGAACTATTCAACCTAACGTTTGGGGGAGCTACAATGGCCTTATATTTTATCGGCAACTCAATCCCATACTTCTGCAACTCTAGATCTAACTCTTCTGCAGTCCTAAGTTTGGTAGCAGTTCTCTCAAGTTGTTCGTCAGTGGTAACAACAGGACGCTTAGGAGCCATTTTTTCAACCACAAGCAACACAAAGAAGAAGAAAAGGTTGAGAAATACCAGGTACTGCAGAAATCCTTGACGAATCAAGCCCAAACGTCGAAGAAGGAAGCGGCAGAAGCGAGAGAGAATCTGGGTCAAGAAGATGAAGTGAAGCGGCTGAGAAAGGAAAATGAATTAGGTTTCCAAGGGAGAACCACTTTTAAAAGAAACATCTCTCTAACCGTCAGCGTGCCCAATCGGTCGCTGACACGTGGATCATCTGTTCTGAATAGTAGCAAGTTGTCAATAAAGCTGAGCGGCGCATTTAAAGAGGAACAACCCACACGCTTCCTAAAGGATTTTTGAATTTCAAAATTCAAAAAACCTTACCAGTGAAGAGACGTTCCTCCTCAAAAGTAACAAGCAGTTATAAACACTTGGCCATTACAGCGCCACGTCACAGGTATACTTTAAGTTAAATTTGACTTTATTGCAAACTAAGTTTTTATTTGCAGGAATGAAGAAAAACCTTTCAAATACTTGGAAATAAATCAAAACGGCAACATGCCGATTGTCAGACATCAAGAGGGAAACGGCAAGCCCTTGGTAAACACTCGGGCTCGTTTGTTGTTGGGCCTCTGATAATACATAAAATTATCAGAAGGGCATAATGGACTTTGCACCTTCACAAAGTACTGTTGACCAGCGAAAACGGCATCGCGACCGTTTGACCAAGTCAACAGGAATAAGTGACCAAAGGACAAGTCTAGCCCGATTGTCTCAAATCGGGACAAGGCCGATCCATCCGCCCAAGCATGAGGAAACGGATCGGCACCGTTATATACCCTGGCCTGGTCAATGTGTCACCAAACGGCACCCAACCGATTCTACACAACGGCAGCCTGCCGATTCCACCCCAACGGCATCGTACTGATTGGGCACAGATATTAAGCTCTCCTCACAGATATTATTTATATAATACTCCATAGTCAGTATACATTTAGTCAAGGTTGGCAGGGAGGATAACCTGCTCCCATCAATTCATCATCTGACAACTGGACAAGGGGACGACTCTATTCCCCTAAAGTAAGGTCTCCACCCCACGTTATAATGATGAACCCCTACTCCTAGACCACCTGCTGCGGAAAAAGGGGAAGGGATGTCAGAAGATCTAACCACTCTAGCCCAGCCTAAGGACTAGAGGGAGGTATATAAAGGAAGTTTCTTCTTTTACTCAAGGACACACACTGAAAAATACACACATTTTCCCTACACTTAACCAGAATACTGACTTTGGCATTGGAGCTTTTAGGCCGGAAAACACTTCCGGCACTGTGCAGGTCTCTCACGGAGCTCCAGCTACCACCCTCCAGCGTGCTACTTTACCAAAAACCCCTCACTCCGTTCAACGGATTATCATATATACTGCTTTCCATTAAGTATAGATGTCCTACTAAGGATTCTGTCAATAAATGATCTTTTGTACCTCAAAACGACTCTAAGTATAAATAAATCAAGTATATCATCGTCATTGGAAGAGGAACTATCACTGTTCGAGTGTAACTTAAAGTTACTACTCAAATGTTCTGTCATTATATCTGCATTTATAATATTAAAATTAATTACCATATGAGCAATAAAACAACATAGGAATATACTGGTATGAATAATAATAATAATAATAATAATAATAATAATAATAATAATAATAATAATAATAATAATAATAATAATAATAATAATAATAATAATAATAATAATAATAATAATAATAATAATAATAATAATAATAATAATAATAATAATAATAATAATAATAATAATAATAATAATAATAATAATAATAATAATAATAATAATAATAATAATAATAATAATAATAATAATAATAATAATAATAATAATAATAATAATAATAATAATAATAATAATAATAATAATAATAATAATAATAATAATAATAATAATAATAATAATAATAATAATAATAATAATAATAATAATAATAATAATAATAATAATAATAATAATAATAATAATAATAATAATAATAATAATAATAATAATAATAATAATAATAATAATAATAATAATAATAATAATAATAATAATAATAATAATAATAATAATAATAATAATAATAATAATAATAATAATAATAATAATAATAATAATAATAATAATAATAATAATAATAATAATAATAATAATAATAATAATAATAATAATAATAATAATAATAATAATAATAATAATAATAATAAATTAAATATCATAATTTTTCAAAATCGACCAAACTAGTTCATCATCATGATCAATAATAAAAAAGGATCAAACAAAAGTCTTGGAAATCCATAACCTAAAATACACTTATTCTAATTTTTAGCCACATGAATATCTTTCTCCAATCTGGATCTTTAAATTTTTCCAATGATCGGTTGTATGAGGCGTCGAAAATCTCCTCTATTGTCTCCAGTACACTCATACATTCGCCAATGGAATATGAATCTAAATCAAGGTTAACAACTTCTTGTGTACGTCCTTTGTACCTCTGCTTTTGCCAAATCTCTTTCAGTTTTAACTGTCAAAGAAAATGCCCATAATTCCAAGCAAGAATCCAATTTTTCTATCTTAGACTACTTTTTCACACGAGTACAACCAGGAACATAATCAACAGCGGCACGCTTTCCTTTAGAACTTCCTGCACCATTTTTCTCACACTAGTAACATGAACCCCTTTATTAAGATACTGAATGATAACTTATTACTCGAAGGAACATTATTATATAATAAATATTTTCTTCCCAACAACAAGATAATGGAGCCATGAACTGATCAACCTTATGTATTGAAAACGTTGCTATTATTGCTAGAATAGAAAGCGAATCACGGCACATACATAAGAACAAATCAATACTACGTAGTATTTAGCCAAGTATTGAACTATTGATTTTTTAAAAATAAAATCAAGTAAAAAATATTTTTTGATAAAGATTGATTAACCAGGCATCATGTTTATTATTAAAAGAATTCTTCTGGAAGCGCAAAATATTTATTACAGCAGGCAAATTCAAAGTTTCCCTTCTATAAGATTAAAAATAATATGATATTAATTTACGAAGGAAAATGGAGATTTTATTATTTTATGGTTTCAATACTATTGTATTTCATTAACATGGTAGTCCAGAAAATCCAGAAAATCCAATTGGTATGAATTCCAACGCAATACAGAATTCTCAGTATTCTCATACAACTATAATGAAAGAAATTAACTGAAAGAAATTAACGAATCACGGCACATACAATTTGAACAAATCAATACTACGTAGTATTGAAAATTTAATTAACTGTAAATACTAGCTTATAATCAATGATTAAATGATTGAGAAAAAGAGTCATGACAAAATACCTTCTTGTTGTTGAATTAGCAGTATTAGTCGTATCAGCCGTTTGTATAATAGGTTTAGGTTTTGTTAGCTACTTGTATATAATATATACATGGACTATATAGAAAATAGTTACAAAATAGAGGTTAATTTTGACATAATAGAAAAAATCATTTAATGTCAAATGGGTGGAATTGCCGAGTTTTCATTGGAAAACTTGTTTCCAAATTCTTAACAGGAAACATTAAAAACATAAAAAAATGATTTTCCAAGTCATGTGTTAAAATTAGAGATTTGGAAAAACGGTTTTCCAACTATGCTTTTGGAAAATAAATAGGTTTGAACACCATATTTTATTTTCTTATTCTTTTAGAAAACTTGGATATTTTTTCACAACTGAACACAACCATATCATTTTCTAAAAATTGTAATTTTTACTTTTTCTAGTTGTTAGACAATTGAATTACTTTTTTGGTATAATATTTCCAAAAGAAAATTGAAAATTGGAAGGAAATATAATAAATACAATAGGGCTGTGACAATAAAAATTCTGTTTTTAAATTTTTTTTTTTATAGTTTTATTATTTTTCTTCATTTTTCAAACACATGGGCCCAACAATATTTCTTCAATTACTTACACTTTTATTATTTTGGTAACTTTTTACCAATTGTTCCATCTTGGTTTAAATTATAATTTTCAGAAAATTATAAGGTTGATATTTCATGTTTTAAAGTACATACGAAAGTAAAAAATTTGAAACCCATAGTTTTTATGTACTTTTAACAAGAAAAAAAGAAAGATATTTTTATATATTTGTGTAGTGTTATTTTCACACTGTAAATTGTTATCACACACTCTTGCACTTAGTAATTTATTACACTAGCCTTATTTGAGTATTTATTACCTATGGTCATGAACACACCCATAAACCCTTCATTTTATTTGTAAAGTAAAAATAAAAAAAATTTAAAGTCAGGTCCAATGTATCCAAGTATAATTTGACGAGTCAGGACTGTGACTCATTTGACACTATTATCTACTCCCTCCGGTCCCAAAACAATGTCGTTTTAGCTTTTGCTTTTACTGTTTCGGCACGTATCTTAAAACGGCCGGTAGACTCACTATTTGAGACAATTTTGCCCCTAATTTTTTCTGGGAAGTACGTTAAGGATTAACGTACGTTCACAAAAAATTTCGGATTTTTTTGGGGTCAAATAGTGCCTCATCCGGCCTCTTCGATATGCGTTCCCTGAATATTGGGATGCGAGGAAGACATTCTTTTGAGACTGGAGGGAGTATTATCGTACCCCTAGAGTTAAGTACATGAATGGTTTTAAAACACTTGGCGGTTCAATCAGATTAAACACGGTTGAACCATTGAATTATCAAAATCATTGACTTGAGGCTTTAAACGGTTCGTTGTCCGGGTCAGATCTGATAACTTTGCTTCTAAGCTTGCTCCCTGTTTTTTGAAAAAGGATACAATTACACCCAACAAAGGTCAAAAGTTGGGAAGTAAATTTGAGAGTGAGAGAAAAGTTTGGTGGTAAAATGAATTTTTCCCCCTCAATGCTACTAACCAAAATAAGAGTAAGCCAGTACATTCATTTGAAAAGTTAGGAGGAAGTGATGTTAGAACCAGAAGAGATTATTGTTGTTCTAAACCGTATGAACAACAATCCAGAACCAGAAATAATTCAGATTTGCATGAATTAAACGGAATGCGGAAGCGTACCTAATGATGATGCCATGTTCTTGACAAAATTCGGGAACGAAGGTCTTCTGGTGAATCGTTGCTTAAGGGTCGGATGAGGAACTGCTCGTTCTTTTGTTTTCAACGTTCTGTATATTTTTCTTACGTAACGTTGGAACAAAAGAATTGTAACTTAAATAGGCAACTTCCACCAGGGACCATATCCTAAATATTTAATTTATATTAATTACTAATTGACCCATCAGCAATTAGTAATTAACCCGGGATTCTGCACAATTACAGATTGTGCCCCCACACTGTATTAATTAGACAATTGGACCCCTTAACTTTATTAGATCATTAAATTGGTCCAATAAACCTTATATTAACATTACACTATATGATTAAACATACTCAACATATGCGTCCATATGCTATAACGTATATATTACAGTACTAATGCACTAGTCCCATTGTCCAAAATCCAACAATCTCCCACTTGGACAACTCGACAATGTGCGATCCTCATAGTACCAACCTTTAGTCATATAGGTATATGTTAACTTCCCAAATTCTAGCATGATATATGTCTAATTCTCCATTAGTTTCATCAATGCAAGAACCAAAAGAGCAGTCATCGCAGCTCAAGCGACTAAACTCATGATGATTACGAGCACTAACTAATTAATGACATGGATCCAGTATGCATGTGCAACATAGAAATTACATGTGAAATGATCTATACATGTTTATTTTCAACTGATCCTCTTTACTTTATGAGATCAAAATCCAGAGCATATATTGAATAAAATCAATATCTATAAATTGTGAAATAACATAATACACAGTCAATACATCTATGAGTCACAAAGGTACAAACCAAACTCCCACTAATCTCAGGCATCTAAGCTAAGGACACCCATGCTAGATACATGGCCATGAAACGCAATAGGTGTTAATGCCTTTGTCAGCGGATCCGCAATCATTGCGTTTGTACCCAATAACTCAATGCTAACTTGACCACTCTGAACTCTTTCCTTTATGGCAAGAAACTTGATGTCAATGTGCTTAGACCTGGACGAACTCCAATTACTGTTAGAGTACAACACTGCAGCCTGGTTGTCACAATAGATCCTCAAAGGTCTCTCAATGCCAGTGACAACTCGCAGTCCTTTAACCATATTTTGTAGCTAAATAGCATGACTGAATGCCTCATAGCAAGCTACAAATTATACCTCCATAGTGGAAGAAGCGACGAGTGACTGTTTGACACTCTTCCAAGAAATCGCTCCTCCAGCCAATAGAAAGACATATCCTGAAGTCGATCTCCGACTATCCTGGCATCCAGCGAAATCAGAATCAGAATACCCGATGATCTCAAGTTGATCTGATTTCCTGTATGTGAGCATGTAGTCTTTCATTTTCAGTAGATACCAAAAGACTCTTTTGGTTGCAACCCAATGGTCCCTTCCGGGATTGCTATGGTATCTCCCCAACATACCAACTATAAACGCAAGGTCCGGACGGGTGCAAACTTGTGCATACATCATGCTATCCACAACCGAAGCATATGGAACACCCTCCATGAACTTACGGTCCAAATCTGTCTTAGGACACTAGTTAAGACTGAATTTTTTACCTTTGGAGACAGGAGTATCATGTGGTTTACAATTTTGCATGTTAAACCTCTTGAGAACTTTATCGATGTAACTCTTTTGTGACAACCCGAGGATACCCCGTGAATGATCATGATGGATCTGTATCCCCAGCACAAAAGATGCTTCACCAAGGACTTTCATCTCAAAGTTATCTGAGAGAAAAGTCTTAGTATCCTGAAGAAGCTTTACATCATTCGTAGCAAGCAAAATGTCATCCATATACAGTAATAGAAATATAAACCTACTCCCACTGAACTTGTGGTACAGACAGTCCTCTACAACGTTTACCTCAAAACCGTATGAAGTAATAACGCGATGGAACTTTAAGTACCATTGACGAGAAGCTTGCTTGAGCCCATAGATAGATTTCTTTAATCTACAAACCAATTGACTATCCTCGTTAGAGGATAAACCCTCTGGTCGCTTCATGTAGATTTCTTCCTCAAGAACCCCATTGAGAAAAGTAGTCTTTACATCCATCTGATGTAGCTCAAGATCAAAATACGCCACCAAGGCCATAATAGTCCTAAAAGAGTCCTTCGATGAAACTGGAGAGAAGGTCTCTTTATAGTCTATTCCTTCCTTTTGAATCCTGTTTGGTTTTGAAAACCCATTTACAACCTATCGGTTTCACATTCTTAGGCAATGGTACGAGCTCTGATAGAGTGTTCAATGTCCATAATTATCCTCTCTTTTGTATGCCTTTTTAGATCGTGATGCTACTTATGTTGCTGTGTTTATTCACTTTTTACAGATCTGGGCTGATTAAGAGGAAAATACAAAAAGGAACGCTTTCTATCATTTTCTGGAAGGATTTGAATAGCTAGGCCATGCAGTTGGATGTTCGGGAAAGGCAGCAGTGTCCTAGCAAGGAAAGGAAACAAGCTCAAGGAAGAAAAATATCGGATCTGCTCACTAATTGCTCCAGGAGTCCCAATCGCAGTAGAAGTCCTATGGGGAGTTTAATTCCAATCGGAGTAGGAGTTTTATTTGTAATAGACTATAAACACCTTTAGTAATTAGGTTTTCGAGACGGCTTCCTCTCATCTATCCCGCTAAACTTTAGCCCCACCACTGCCTTCGGCACCTTTATTCTTCTTTTCAATAAACCGGAGCAGTTGCTCCGGCCGGTAATCAATAGAATTTCTTCTTCATCTTCTTCTCTGTTTTAATTATGCAATCTATATATTTATTTGTTTTTACTTTTAATATGTGTGGCTAAGTCTCCTTGTTCTTGGTAAGAGTCGATTGAAGGTTGCAAAGGTAAGCCGTGAGGTTAATTTGTACTTCATGATAAGATTCGAGGTCGTGTCTGATCGGAACAACGGCGATCGGCGTCGGATGTACCTGCAAAGCGCCGGAGGGGGGGCTCCGGCGTAGACACTCCGATGCTTAAGTTAATTCGGGAGTACAAAGTAGCAAGAGGTTCTGCTAGGTGATCTCGATCTTACCTTCTGTTTGAAAAAGTAGGGATATTTATAGGCCTCGATGGCGATACCTGGCGATAACAGTCTAGGCGATGTCTGGTGATGACGTCATGAGCGATGCCAGCGGATGACGTCATGAGCGATATCTGACAGGGTTGCCAGGAGCGATAACCTCGTGGTTCCCTAGGATCGGATGGCGCCGTACGTATAGAGACGCGTGAGTCCCCCCTCCGCTGATGTCGACCATCCTAGGAATCCTTCGCTGATCCCTGGGCGATATGAAGATATACTATGGGACTTATAGGAATCTGTCCCGGCAGGAGCCGCAAATGCAGTAGTGTCATTAGGGTTGTCTTGATTGTTATCATAAGCCCAATTGAAAACGAGCCCGAGTGTTTACCAAGGGCTGTCACTCCCTGTCCATGTCTGGAATCTTAGGTGAGGGTTTGTTCTTTTATAAGGCGATATGCTCCTAGGATCTCCGAACTTCCTTGTCTCCTTTAGCTCGACATAGATTGGTTTAAGCGATGGGCTAGGGCTCAGATTTGAAGCTTTCCTCCGAGCAAACAGATTCCTGCCTTCATTTTTGTCTCATGCCCAGTCTTCTGGAGGCGTTAAGAGATCCACGGGAGACGCCGCTATCTCGTTCGTAATTATTAGGGCATTGCTTTCGCCTAGCGATATTATTTGGCCTGGTCCCTTTGGCAGGCCTTAGAAAGTTGCAACTTCACTCCTGTCGTAGGAGAGCTGCTGACGGGCCACTTGCGATGTCGCCAAGGACTGCGGCCGAGTCATTCCGTAGGCTTGTAGATGTTCCGGTCCATCATACTTTCAAGTGTACTGCAAACACATAGGGGAGATAGGTACTCATGGAGAAATTAGCAAACTTTGTACTTACAGGGATTTGGAGATCACACAGGCCCTGTTTTTCTTTTCCGCTTAAGGAAACAACGATATTGACGCGGTTTTACGCCATCAGCTGCCTTCGATTAACGTGGCTTTATACCACTAGATACCTGTGAGGTCGGCGAGGACCTGCGACATCAACGCGGCTTTACACTGTGGATACCAGTAACCGTACGACTTTTACGTCATGACTACCCGTAATATCGTGCCTTTTGGCGTTTTTCCATATTCTATCTCGTACCCCTCCGAGCATCTGTATCGCGGATAGTTCACGAACACCGACCTTCGCTTCCACTTCAGGTCCATCGGCCCTCGAGGGTAACGGGACGGCTCGCCTTTTGAGGACCTCCTTTTCTTCTCCAAGGCCCTTCTCTTGGAGCCTATAAATCGGGGAGCTTTTTCCACCCACGTTCTCATCATCTTTGGCAACTTGCATTATAGATCATTTGACTAAAAATTTTCTCCTTTCCAAGGGCCACTCTCTCAAGAACCTCAATGATGGTGACGTTGGGTTCCTGGAGAACATACTGGTCAAGACTTCTGAGGACATCCTGGAGCTGCAGGGGATGCTGACCCCACTCCATTACAGGCTGGGAGCCACGTCTCTAGAGGATTTCAGTCCTTTGGAGAGCGTGTCGAGGTTGGCTGCCTCCGTCGCTCGAATTCAAGTGGTGATCGCCATGCTGCAGCAGCGCAAGGATATGCTGGGGTGCTGCGTAAAGGGAATGAGAGCCACCTCCCATGATCTAACTCTGGTCATGGATTCCCTGAGGGACATTCCCGAAGTACCCGATGACGCTGGCTCTGACGCCTGATATCAGTGGCTCCCTTTGAGCCCTTTTTACTTTTCCTCTTGTCATGCCACTGTACTTTTCGGCCATTAGGCCATAATAAATAAACTGTTTTTATTATGCCACTTTGCAACTGTTCTTCTTCTTTAATGCGCCCTTTGTCTTTTTTCCATTGGAGGTATTCTTAGCCCAACTGAAAATGATTTAGCTACTGGGTGGTTTTCTGGTTGGGTGTTCTGCATTAAATCTACGCCGCTGTTGTCCTGGCAACTGATTGGGCGGTTTTGCGGTTTTCCTTGATTCAAGTAAGATTTCAACAGGCGTGACTTCAAATCCTTATTTACACTTCAGGCTGTACACGTGTCCACCCTCAAGGGTCGGGTTGGAAGATCGAAGATCCTTTTTTCCCGATTTTCTGGCTATTTAAGGGGATCCTCTTTCCCTTGTTTTTATTCACCTCCTTGTTCGTCTTTTTCCTTTGCTAAGCAATCTGCGATCTCATGGTTGATTCTCAATTTTTAGATACGACCACACGAGATTCTCCACCAACTCCTCCGACTTCTCCCGATTCGGATAATCCTCCTCTGTCGCCTCCTTGGAGGCCGCCTGTTCGCCGACGGTGTCGCAAGAGGCGGAGGAAAGATGCTGCGAAGGCATCTAGATTATTCTTTGATTCTCTTGCTTCTCTCTCTACGAAGGGAGAGGAAACGTCTTTCCTTCCTAGCGAGTCACCACAAGGGGCTCCTTCTGCTTGCTCAGCCGTTGGAACGCTATCGCCAACTGTTAAGGAGGAGTCAGATCGATCGTCAGTTCGCGCAGGGGGGAGGATTGAGGAACCTTTCCCTCTCGTTGACGAGGATCCATCGCTTTTAGGTGATGATGATGATGACGTGGTCTACTGCTATGGCATCTCCTGGTCCGACGGCGAATAGTTGTGCATACCATGCCTCTTTGTAGATGCCGTATGGCTTTCCCAAAATAATAAAATGACGCTTTATTTTCTTTTTGCTCTCCTGCCGCTTTTCTCCCTTTATTTTTTCAGGTTTCCCGGGTTATCGCGGAAGTGTGCCTTTCGCTGGGTGCAACTGCCTTTCAGGTTTCAATCAGTAACTGTCTTCTCCAAAAGACACTGATGACTGCCCACGCGTCCTTTTCCACTCTGCACGTGTTTTATTTTTACAGGTTGTTTCTTTTTTAGGTTTAACATTTATAAGGAATTCGCTCTTCTCTTTTAGTACTTTTGCTAATATTTCGAAATTCTTCGTATTTTCTCTCTTCTGTGCTTCTTTCTTCCCAAGGGGTTTTACTGCAATTGCTCGCCGGTGCCGACGGCCTGTTTACTGGCTCTTTGCTCCAGGTATTTTGTTTCTCTATCGCCATAGCTTTACTTTCCAGTTCATTATGTCTCGCGCTAGATCCTCTGCAGTTATCGAAAATCCCCTAGATCCCGAAGTTAGGAGAGCTCGTAGTGTTTTTGATTATAATGAGGTTTTGAGGGCTGAGTTAGAGGAGAACGGTATCACTTTTCCCACGGGATACCGCCCCTTTGTCCCTTTGAAGGATACTCGGCTTACTGATGCCATGTGGGGAACGTTCCGGCTGGTTTATTTCAAGATGTTTACCTACGGATTTCGTTTCCCACTTCATACTTCTCTGATGAAGCTGCTAAACCATTACGATCTCAATCCTGTTCAAATAACTCCACCTTCCTGGTGTGGGCTTTACGCCTTTCTTTGTTCGTGCTAGATGAAGCATATTTTCGCTCCATCGCTCGATCTGTTCCGTACATTTTTCACCATGAGGTGTCGCAGCTGCTTGGTGGATATTACCCCAAGTTGGAATGATGCCCTTATTCGGTTCTTCTGGCGGAACTTTCAAGGTTTTGAAGAGAACGTGGACAACTGGAAAAATGGCTTCTTCACCCTTCGCTTGCCCTCTCGGTACTGGCGCGGTGGTTTCAACCGAGAGATTACCAGTGCCGCTTGGCAAAAACCAGATGTGCTGTCTAGTATGGATGTGTCTAATGTTACCGCCCTGTTACAAATAGAAGGGCCCTTCCTCATTTGGGAATTCGCTCAATTCAGGCCTTTGCCAGAGTGTGTCGTTGGTGAGTTTTTCTTTTGTCACCTTATCGCTTCGATTTTCTTGCCATACTAAAATATTTTATTGGCAGGTAACGCTGAGGGTCGCTCTTTCGGGGAAAGTGACCTCCTTCTCCTCCGCCTGAAGGCTCAAGTCGTCCGCCTATTCTGCCACGAGGAAAGAGAAATAAAACTGTCGCGACACGCAGCGCATCTGCTCGACCTTCCCGTTTCCTTGAGAATTAGCTATCGTCTCGCGGTAAGGGAGTGGCTCCGAGTAACCCTGTGATTGAAGAGCTTGACAGTGATAGCGAAAGTATGGATACTGGTTCCGAGCTGCGTCATGCCACCCTTGCCCAACGGATGAAACTTAGGTCGAGAAAGAGTGAAACCGCAGCGGAGTCAACCGAGGACGATAGCGAAGAGATCGCCGCTGAAACGGAGCGTCTCTTAAAGAGAGTTCGTAAAGAGAAGCCTGACCCACCAATTCCTATCATGGAGGAGGTCAACGCGGTTCCCTTCGAGGGAGTTAACACTTCACACATTGCGGGTGCCTTGCCGGTGACGAAAGTTGTCAAGGTGCCCTCTGCCATTCCTCCCAAAGTTAACGAGGCTTCAGCAGCGGTGGGCTCTCCCTTGTCGTCTGGCGGTCCTATCTCTCCGATTCACTCCTTTATTCCGGATGTGAACTTACCGATTTCAAATCCAATCGCTCCTCCTAACCCTCCCCCGCAGAAGCCTCAGCCTTTGTTTCTTTCTTCGATTTCAGGCATTGGTGATTCCGCAAAAAGTTGTTCTCCTCCTTATATCGCCAATCTTTCCCTTCAAAGTCTTCAAGGCCCCACCACATATCAGTTGGACTTGTCTTCCCTTGGTACCGACGGGCTTCGCGCTTTAGGGATATCGGACCCACTATCGCGAGAAGAGCCAGTGGGCCCAATAGTAGGGCAAATGTTTACTTCTTCGATGGACAAAGAAGAGTTCTTGCGGCATCCTCCTGAAGCACAACATTCACGCCTTCTGACTGACATGCTGGCCAGTTTCCGCGAGCTAAATTACTTTTTCGAAGATCAGCGTGACAAGGTTCGGCCTTCTCTTAATTTAAAGGGAGAACTAAGCGCTGCCTTAGGGAAGGTACCGGAGCTGTCACAGCTTCAGGAGCGAACCCGGGCGGAGTTGAACGACTGTCGTGCTGAGCTTGCTCGAGAAAAATCGAAAGGGAAGGCTAAGATAGAGCTTCTGGAGGCGGAATTGGTGGTGGCTGACAAAAAGAATATCTTCCTTCGCGAAGAGATAGCGTCTCGTGATGCGGATTTGGCCAAAGTACCTTCAAAGATAGCCTGGTGGAAGAACAAGACCATGGAGGTTTGTATCGCTGAATTTATGAGTCTCCATCGCTAGGGAACTGTGAATTCGTCAGTGCTGGCTGATTACGCTTCCAAGAGAATGAAGGATCTGGGCGAAGGTGAGGGAGATCTTCCTTCTTCTAGAGAAGAGCGGGGGAATGGTGATTGCGATGTCCGCGAGGGCCCATGATTAATCGAGGTTGCTCCATTTAGAGGATTCTTCTGTTTATTTGTTTCTTTGTCATGTAATAACGCCTTGTTGTGCGACAATATCCGTATTTTATTGCTATTTGATTTTTATTCCGCTTTTTCGCGTTAGCTCGAAAGTTGCCTTTTTAATTAACGCCATCTTGCGTTATCTCCTTTCTTGCGATATCGCTCTTGTTTTCTCCAAGAAATGGTACCTGCTTTTCAGAGCATTTAATGCTTGCTATCTTCTCATTAGAAAAGTCACGATTGTGCAGACACACGTGCCCATTTCTTCCGGCGCTGCGGGCTAGCGTGCTCGAGAACTTTACCGAAATCGAAGTGTTGTAGCGCTTTTCTAGAATTGCACTCATTATCTGAGTCTGTTCCTCATGTCGCTTCCACGCAACGACTGTGGCATCCGCCGTTTCATTCGATTACTAGGGTTATAAAAACCAATATTTATTCTTTTCCTTTTCTTTTATCATCCCACCTTCTCATATTTTCTTGTAGCCGTCTTATTTTCTCCCCACTATTCAAGGCTCTTCGAAGTACTTTTTCTCTAAAGGTATTTCCTTTCTCCTCCATCGTCTTCTTCATCTTTACTTCTTTAATTCTGCCATGGCTAAGACTCGCCGTTCTGAGTCGAAATCTGCCGATGAGAAAAGGATGGATATTACTGCTAGTGTTATCACATCTGAGGCCGCTCTCCGTGAGCATTTGGCCGCCCATAATGCTGTTATCCCTGACGATTATAAGGCCACTGTTGCCCCTGAGTCGATACGTTTGAACAACGTTTTGACGGCCAATCGTAGGGTCTTGTATGCGCAAATGTTCCGTTATGGTTTCTGGCTTCCCATCGACTCTTTTGTAAAAGACTTGCTTGTTGCCGGCGATCTGAATCCGGCCCAATTATCCCCGAATGCGTATTGTTGTGTTTATGCTTTTCTGGAACTTTGTAAATACAAAGGGATCACTTCCCCTTCCCTTCTGCTGCTCAAATCTCTTTTTAAGCTGATGAAGTGCCGGGGAGTGATAACGATATCGCCCCGCTTCGACGATGACTCTCTCAAGTTTTTTACTTGGAAACTCCTCCACATCGAGTCTTCCGTTGATGCTTGGAAAAAGGAGTTCTTTGTGATAGATCTTCCTGAAGATCCTGGTTCCTGGTGGCGATCTGGGTTTAACCAAAACGTCGATGATAACGTCTGGAAAAAGGAGTTCTTTGGGACCCTTCCTTAATGTGAACAAGACTGGTTAAACAAATTGCTCAAACTGGAAATCAGCGTTCACATTCGTCAAGTGGCTTGTAGAATGGACATTCGTTCTTGTGTTAAACGTGAGTGTCACGTTACTCCCTTCTTTGTTATCGCTGATACTAATGCTGACGTTATTTTATGATCTCGCAGCGACGGATCCCAACTATAAGCCCGAAAGCGTAAGGAGACGCCTAAAAAGGGCTCAAGAAAGAGAAGAAAAGGAGAGAGCTACCTCCACGGAAGCTACTGATAATCCCATGGAACTGCCGGCTACTTCCGCGAGTCTTGCTCAAGTATCCTCTTCTTCAGCTGGTGAGGGGAATACTGATATTCCTTCAGGCGTTCCCATCGTGACTGTTGCTGCTCCTCCTGCCCAGCCTTCTTCTTCTTCCCAGGCTCCTAAGGCCATTGCCAAAGGAAAGAATAAGAGAAAAACAAGAAGCGTTGCCGCTCTTACACCTTCTCCGGACGCGGCAGGTTCTTCAGAAGCACCTCCTCCCACTACTGTTACAGTAAGGGTGCCTTTTAGCCACGATATGCTACATTCCAATGTCTGCCGTTGTTTGATTTCTCTTTCCTATATTTCATGTTGCGTTCTTGGCAGGACACTACCGCTGTCGCTACCTCCGCTCCTCCCTCAGGCGATATGAATTTGGGCTACATGCTGGCTGGTTCTAAGAAGAGACAGCGGCTGGGAGGTGAGGGGGGAAATCCATCTTCCTCTACCACCGGGATGGAGAACAGACATGAGGACGTTTTCGACTCCACGGCTGTTCCCCAGGGAGGACATTCCTCGGAATCTTTAGCCAACTTGGGCACAAGCGAGACTTTCGGGGTTTCGCCCAATTCTTTCGGAGGTCCCGTTCACGCATATTCCTCCAATCTGGGATATCAAGAGGGCTTGCAGGATTTTTTAGGCTATCAGCCTCATGGTGTTTATCTTGCTCCAGGGGGTTCGTCCGCATAGGTTCACCCTCCTATTCCTCTGGCGTTTGTTCCTTCGAGCATCCCCCTGTTGCACCGTTATGGCGAAGGAGGTGCCACCTTCAACTTTGTGGCGGATCTTAGTCCGATAAGTGGGGGTGGCACTGTGACCCATCAAGTTGGACTGTACGATCTCCGTAACACTGGTTTGGTGGCATTGGGGGGTGATGGCTCGGATGAAGTTTCGGCTTTGCTGGCTTCCCAAATCTTGGAGTTTGCGGCAGAACGGGAGGCTTTCCTTTCCAAGACCGAGGTTGATAGGGTGAACTCATTACGCTCCAATCTTTTTACTAATATGATGAAATTCCATTACTGGGCGGAGGAGGTGCAGCGTCAGGCTACCTCTCTTTCCTCCTCCTTGGAGGAATTATCGCGAGAGCGGAATGAGAAGAAGAAGTTACTGGAAGAGCGTACGTAACTATTACTGGCCCATCAGGAGCTGAAGAAAGAACATTCTGATGCCTTGGCAGTGGAGAGGGCCAAAAATACTGTCTTGGAAAATGAGAAATCATCCTTGGCCAAGGAGAAAACTGCCCTGGAGGAAGAGTCGGCCGATAGGAGTCTGTGGCATGTTGAGCAGATTGCCGCTATTTTAGTCGATTGCTTTGAGGAAGTCCATGGGGTCGATGCGTACAAACCTGATGAGGTTACGGCGGCTTTCAAGCGAAAATCTACCCATCTTAATGAGGAGGGTTTTCGCCAAGCTAAAGCGGCAGGCTGGAAACGGAGGAACCCCGAAGGTTGACGTGCCTCGAGGTTTTGCCGCCCTTTCCTTAGCAATCGAGCGTCACTAGATTTTTTTCATTATTTTGACCACTGAAGTTTGTAGCCCCTTAAAGCATTTTGATGTATTCAGACAACTTCTATCACTATCTTTCCTTTCCTTTAGTTGTCTCCTTACGAACTCTTTTGGCGTTATCTTCGCCCTGTTATCACGATGCTTTTACTTTTTCGAGCGGATCCTTAGCAGTCCCATCAAAATTACTAAAGTCCGTATCGAGTTAGCTTTCCCGGTAAACCTTACGATATCACTGCTTACGAGATCATCGCTCCTTCCGCTACCCGAAAAAGTATTCTGCACATTCCTAATTATAAACCATCAGTAACAAAAAACACGTTACGAGGGATAGTAATTACCCGTAGGAGCCTTTCCGCTGCCATCATAGGGCGTTACCATGGAACCTGCGTGAATCACTTTCACTATCAACTCTATACTTCACCAGGGGTTACACATCTGGTTACTAGCTGGAATTTCGCGATTCTCCGCGTTTTCCTCCTTTCGCGATCGGCCCGAAAAGTGCCTCATCTTAGTGAGCTGTCGGATCGGGACGGCTATCACAAGGCTGGGGAATTTTCACTTTTGGGCGTTGTCCTCGCGTCTAGAACCGTGTCCTTACATAATGGCCTAGCTGCAGCAGCCCAGCCGTTAAGATAGGATTCTTGTTTCTAGACGGAGTTTCTATTTCTTTGGGGCATGCCTCGTCTTGATGGGCCGTCTCCACGAGAACGGTCAGTACAAGAGGACTTTTCACTCCCAAAGATACCGGGTAGTGCCCTCACTTAATGAGCCATCTGATCAAGATCGGTCATCACAAGGATAGGACTTTTCACCCCCGGGGCGTCCAGGATCTTTCAATCCGATGCTAATTCAAGGTATGTTGGGTCGTGCCCTCACTTAGTGGGCCATCTGATCAAGACCGGCCATCACAAGGATAGGACTTTTCACTTCCCAAGATACCCCCTTTTTTATCTGCACAAAGGCAACCACAAACACCCACGAAAGCTCTCTCATCGAGCGTTAGTCATGGTTAGGGTTGACATAAATCAAAGGTGCAGATAAAATTAAATTCTAGGGTAATATAATTTCAAACGAGCGATATTCCAAGAGTTGCATAAGGGTGTACCATCGAGTGTCTCCAGATGATAGGCTCCTTTCCCGACAACGTGGGTGACGCGATATGGTCCATCCCAGTTAGGACTGAGTTTTCCCATACGTTGTCCTGCCGCTCACTTGTCTCTGAGCACCAGGTCACCGGCTTTCAACAACCGCTCTTTGACACGCCTGTTATGATAACGGGCCATCTTTTGTTTGTAGTGCTGCGTTTTTAGAAGGATTTCTTCTCTGACTTCTGGTAACGCGTCCAGGTTAGCTCGTAACCTTTCCTCATTCAGCTCCTCTCAGAAGTGAGCTACCCGTAGGCTCATGGTTCCAATTTCCACCGGTGTAACAACTTCGGTTCCAAAGGCCAACGCGAAGGGTGTTTCTCCGGTACTAGTCTTAACGGTCATACGGTACGCCCACATCACGTATGGCAGCTCATCAGCCCACTTCTTTTTAGACCCTTCTAGGTTTTTCTTGATACCGCTGAGGATGCTTCGATTGGTTACTTCCGCTTGTCCATTAGTTTGCGGATGAGCCACGGAGGAAAATCGTTGCTTGATCCCGAATTCTGAGCACCGGTCTTTGAAGAATTGGCTGGTGAACTGCGTTCCGTTATCGCTGACAAGGACGCGAGGTACGCCAAACCTCATGATAACTTGATATTTGAAGAAACGCCAAGTTTTTTCTGCCGTGATTACGGCGACCGCTTTAGCTTCCGCCCACTTAGTGAAATAGTCTACCGCCACTATCACAAACTTCAGTTGGGACCTTGCCTTTGGGAATGGGCCTAGGATATCGATCCCCCATTTAGCAAAAGGACAAGGGGTGATAATTTTAGATATTTCAGCAGTAGGTCGCCGAGGAATTTTGGCAAACTCCTGGCACTTAGGGAAAGTTTGCACATAGTTGTGGCAATCTCTTCGGATGGTGGGCCAGTAGAATCCGGATCTGAAGACTTGTGCCGCCAGGGTGCCACCTGATACGTTCATACCACATACCCCTTCATGGATTTCGCGCAAGGTGTGAAGACCCTCTTGCTCAGATATACATTTGGCGGCTGGATGAGAAAAACATCTCCGAATCAAATCCCCGTCATAGTACGTACAGCGAGCTACCTGTTTCAGCACCTTCTTCTTTTCAACGGTGTCCTCCGGCAGTTCCTCATGTTTCAAGTATTTGATTACGGGAATTCGCCAGTCGCTCTTATGCTCTTCCACACATAAAGATGCTTGCTCTTCCATGAAGGATGGTACCGATAGCTCACGATAATATACGCCTTTGGGTATGGACGCTTCCGGATTCACGGCCAATTTGGCTAGATTGTCAGCTTCAGCGTTTTCCTCCCTAGGAACATGCTCGAAGCTGACTTGCATGCCCTCTTTCTTTATCTCCAATAATTCTCGCTTTACTTTGGCGAGATATTGAATCATGATGGGTTCCCGGGCCTGAGAGTGCCCCAAGACCTGGTCAATTATTAACTTGGAATCACCACAGATCTTTAGACGCAGGTCTCCTATTCTTCCAGTATCGTGCCTCCCTTTAGAAGAAAGTCCTTTCCCTATTCTGAGCCCGGCTAACAACGCTTCGTACTCTACCGCGTTGTTAGATAACGGCTGTAGGATTCGAATGACGTATCGTATTTTCATGTCGTGCGACCCATTTATGAAGATTCCGGCTCCTGCCAGCTCTTGGTTTTTGGCCCCATCCACATGGATGATCCAAAGGTCCGTATAGGTTTCCAGAAACGGGAGATCCATATCGCCCCATTCCGCTTCAGGTATGCCGGCCAAAGGATCCTCTGTAAAGGTACATTCCCCTATGAAATCAGCCAGGATCTGAGCCTTTACGGACGGTCGAGATTGATACCTCAATCCATACTGTTCTAGTTCAAGCGCCCAGATCAACATTCTTCCTGAAGATTGAGGCTTTCGAAATATTCTTTTCAGAGGTTGGTCCGTAAGCACGATAACAGAATAGGTCTGGAAATATCGGTCCATTTTGCGGGTAGCTTGAATAAGAGCGAACGCTATTTTTTCAATTCGAGCGTATCACAACTCCGCATCTTTCAGAACGTGACTCACAAAATAGACCGAGCGATGAGAGTGGTTATCGTCGCGAATGAGGACGGCACTGACCACTTCGTCCGTCGCGCCAAGATACAAATATAAGGTATCTCCTGCCTCGGGTCTTGTCAACAGTAGGTCAGGCGATAAGTAATCCTTCAGGCCGACAAATGCCTCCTCACATTCCGGGGTCCACCCGAACGAGGCTTTCTTGCGTATGACTTTGAAAAAAGGAAGACACTTCTCTCCTTGCTTGGAAATGAATCGCCCGAGGGCGATAACTCGTCCAGTTAACCTTTGCACCTCTTTAATGGTTCTTGGCGATATCATGTCTTGTATAGCTTTAACCTTTGAAGGGTTAGGCTGGATACCTTTTTGGCTGACCACGTAGCCCAAGAATTTTCCCGTCTGAAATGCAAACATGCATTTTCGGGGGTTTAGCTTCATGCGATACCTTTTCATTACGTCAAAGACTTCCTTTAAGTCCCGCAGGTGATCTTGAAAGTTCACGCTCTTTACCAATATATCGTCAACGTATGCTTCCACATTCCTCCCTATTTGTTCTTCGAATATCCTGTTTGCCATACGTTGGAATGTCGCCCTAGCGTTCTTCAGCCCAAACGGCATCGCCGTATAACAGTACGTGGCCTTTGGAGTGAGAAACGCAGTCTTTTCTTCATCTTCCAAAGCCATGGGGATCTGGTGGTATCCAGAGTTGGCGTCCAGTGAACTTAAGTAAGCGTACCCGGTGGTCTGATCAACTAACTGATCTATACGAGGGAGCGGGTAACAATCCTTAGGGCAGGCATCATTCAAATCGGTGAAGTCGATGCACATGCGTCAATCCCCATTGGGCTTAGGAACAAGGACAGGGTTCGCTAGCCAGGTGGGATATTGAACTTCGCGGATAAAACCTGCGTCAAGAAGCTTTGCTACCTCCTTGTCCACAGCCGACGCCTTTTCACTAGAGAACGAGCGCCGCTTTTGCTGAACTGGGCGGGCATCTGGGTCCACATTGAGCCGATGCTCGGCTATTTCGCGTGATATACCTGGCATGTCTGTAGGTTTCCACGCGAAATCTCCTTGACATTTGTTCAGTAGCCGGGCCAGTTGAAGGTTTTCCGCCGGGCTGAGTTTTTCGCTGATTAGGAAGCTTGCTTCCTTTATGCCGATTACTGGAACGGGTACCATTTTGTCTAGAGGTTGAGCGCGCTTCTCATCACCCTGCTCGTAGGGGTCCGCTGCTATACACACATACCTATCGCAGCTCCTTTGAGTCATGAGCGAGTAGCATTCCGCCGCCAGCTTTTGGTCGCCCTTTATGGATACTACCCCATCCCAGGAGGGGTATTTCATTTTTAGATGCTTCTGAGATATCACCGCTCCGAAGCGGTTGAGAAAAGGTCGCCCGAGTACGACATTGTAGGGCAAATTTAAATCCACGACAAGGAACAACAAGTTCTCTGATCCTTTATAGGTGTCTTCTCGGAAATATATAGGCAAAGTAATTACCCCCGTAACAGGGATTGGAACCCCATCAACACCGACTATAGGCCGTTTGCTAGGCGTTAGCTCGTTGTCAGTGCGTTTCATGAGATTGTACGCTTCCAGCGAAAAGAGGTTCACCGCGCTCCCGTTATCAATAAGAGTTCTTCTGATTCCATGACTGGCGATGACGGGCGTAACCACCAGCGCATCATTGTGCGGATAGACAACGCCTTTCTCGTCTTCTTCGGAAAAGGATAATATCATTCGATCCAAGATGCTTATCGCACCTCCTTTTTTTGTCGTGCCATCCCGTGTGCGTTTTTCTCCTTTCACGGCGGTCGGTTGCTCTGATTCGTCAATATAAGGGGTTCCTCCCGCGATGATGTTAATCATAGAGATGTACTCATCGTGTACTGTAAGAGTTTCTCTATCTTTTCCTCCGGAGGCATTATCCTTCTGCGGAATGCGAGGAGGAACTGGTCGTTCATCTACCGTCCTTTTCATGGGATTATTTCTGGCGTCTTCTCTTACTTGGGTGGCGAATTCTCCTAAATATCCTTCTTCCACCAGACGTTCTATCACCAATTTTAATTCTCTGCACGCTTCTGTGGAATGTCCCCTGGCTTTGTGGAATTTACAATAAGCATTTTCCCTTCTCCCTAGAAGGACTCCTGGTTTTGTAGGCGCAGGGTAGCGGATGGGAAGATTTCGCTGCTCTGCTATCGCTAAAATCTCTGCCCTTGGTACATTAAGGGAAGGAAAATCTGGGTCGTATGTCCGATTTTTATAAGAATCCCCTTGACGTAGAGTGGAGGAACCACCGGTCTTTCCCTTCGAAGGATGACCCTTTTGTCTATTGGAGGTTTTGGGGATATGATCCTTCCGCCTGGCGTAATCGTCGATAAAATGATCGTCAAGAAAGGGCTTTGCGGGAGTAGCGGTAATTTGAGATATCCCATGCGGCGCGTTATACGTCCTATCTCTATTTTCTTCTTCTTCCATTTTCGCATAATTATGAGCTTTAAGTCTCAACGCGTCTAAAGTCACTGGAGGGTCCACCATGAGCGCGTCTTTCAGTTTTCCGTAGCGGCAGTTCCTTTTCAGGGCTTCTATAGCAAAATCAATAGTGACGCCCGGCGTTAATGACATTTCCAAATCGAAGCGGCTGAGAAATTCCTTTAAGGTTTCCTGAGGCATTCGTTGTATGTCAAATAACGCGGCGGCATATTTCCTGATTGGAATCGCCGTACTAAATCTGCTCCGGAATTTAGATTCTAACTGTGAGAAATTATTAATGGATCCACCAGGGAGACCTTCAAACCAGAGACGCGCAACACCCGACTGTGTCATAACAAATATTTGGCACAACGCCGCATCACTGTGGGTCTGAAACTGAACAAAATCCTTCACTTTATTGATATGCGAGATGGGATCCTTAGTGCCATCATAAGTATCAGTGGGAAGCTTCACGCGTCGACTGACCCTGTGACGCCTTATACGGCGGCTAAACGGGTGGCCCGATGTATCATCAAGAATTTCACGCGCATGACGCGGGGGAGATATTTCAGCCTGACGCCCCCTATTTCGCGGTTCTGGCGTAAGATGTCGCCTAGGAGATCGACTGTGACTCCTGGGTGATTGACTTCGATACCTTCGACTACTGGATCTTTCACTGTACTCGGGAGACAAACTCCTGTTGGCTCCGTCCCTCCGTCCGTCCCACCGGTTCCTAACCCCCTCAAGTTGCCTATCTCCCTGCGGGAGAAGACCTTGCGGCATCTGTGGTACGTAAGCCTCTACTTTTCCTTGAGTGAACTGCACAACACTAACCGGAGGATCTCCCACGGACAAAGGCATCTGGAGGTTTTCTGGAAACAACGGTGATAAAGGTCGATCAGCGACAATAGATGGTGTGAACATGACGCGGGGAGGGAGACTAGATCCAGAAGCACCAGGCGTGATTCTTGCGGCCATTTCAGTCAAATATTCCAACCGAGAACGAAGGGCCGCTATTTCCATTGTAAAAGGATGTTCATGATTAAGTATAGATCCCCCCGAAAGAGGAGTGGAGAAATCGGATCCCGCTGTCTGAGATGACGAAACGACCGTTTGTGAGGAGACAGGTCCCCCTGCAATTCCGACCGAACGGTCCAGAGATCCCGAAATTATTAGTTGCAACGTCATAGAGAGATCAGCAGTGGCAAAAGGGAATAACTGTCTGCGGATTGAGAAAGGGATATTAGAGGATGATGATCTGATCGGCTCCGATCCTGTGATCATGATCGTTCCAATCTTCTGACTAAACGGAGCTTGGCTATTAAGGACGCTCACTTAATATACCAAAGCTCTCAATGAAAGCACCATTTGATAAGATTCGAGGTCGTGTCTGATCGGAACGGCGACGATCGGCGTCGGATGTACCTACAAAGCGCCGGAGGGGGGGCTCTGGCGTAGACACTCCGATGCTTAAGTTAGTTCGGGAGTACAAAGTAGCAAGAGGTTCTGCTAGGTGATCTCGATCTTACCTTCTGTTTGAAAAAGTAGGGATATTTATAGGCCTCGATGGCGATACCTGGCGATAACAGTCTAGGCGATGTCTGGTGATGACGTCATGAGCGATGCCAGCGGATGACGTCATGAGCGATATCTGACAGGGTTGCCGGGAGCGATAACCTCATGGTTCCCTAGGATGGGATGGCGCCGTGCCTGTAGAGACCCGTGAGTCCCCCCTCCGCTGATGTCGACCATCCTAGGAATCCTTCGCTAATCCCTGGGCGATATGAAGATATACTATGGGACTTATAGGAATCCGTCCCGGCAGGAGCCGCAAATGCAGTAGTGCCGTTAGGGTTGTCTTGATTGTTATCACTTCATAAATTCTATGTTGGAATCTTTCTTGTTCAATGATTAATTGTCAATTTACCTAGGTTAATTATTAGCTTGATCAACTAGTAATTGAGCTAGAGTTTTACAATCGTCCCTGTTGTTATACCTAACGCGAAGCTGCAGGGTAAAGCAGATAACCATACTGGAGGCGATCGGAAACCTGATCTCTCTCGGTTGGATTGGAAAAATCGTTAGGGTAAAGCCTCAAGTGTACCGAGTGTCTCGCCCTAGACGTATCTTACCTCTTCTTCATGGGCATCCGAGTGTTGCCTCCATAAGCGTACCTTGGAGGACGGCGGACTGTCAAGGTTACCCCATAAGCGTACCTTGGGGTAGCTTCTATTATGAAGGTAAGCCGGGGACCTAAGCGTACCTGGCCCCCATAGTGCGTCTATCAGCTCGGGGTAGACAATGTTTGCACCAATGACCGGCCAACCACAATTGCAACCGGATATAGACTCTTACTGGGAACCTTGTCTCTTCTGATTCCTTATTACTTCTATCACTCTCTGCTATTAATTGTTATTTACTTTCGTAGTTAATAACTAGATTAATCAAACAACCATTCAAAAAACCCCCTTGTTACTTGTTACTTGGATTACTTAGTCTGTCAGATTGAATTGAGTGTTGATCCCTTAATCCCTGTGTTTGACCCTGCTACCATTATACACAGTTTATTGTGCACATTGACTGCAGGTTTATATTATTATTTTTGACGGGTTCGACAACCAATCAAGCTCCCAAACGTCATTGTCCTTCATGGATTGAAATTCATCCACTATGGTCGGTATCCACTCTTAAGCATCAGAACAACTAATGGCCTCGGTGAAGGTGAGCGGGTCATCCTCCAAAGAGTCAATAGTCTCCTCATGTTCTTGTAGAAATACGATATAATCATCCGGAATCACATTTCTTCTCACTCTAGTGGACCTCCTTAGTGGCATATCTACCTGGTTCTCAACCACTTGAGGGTGTTGAGTTTGATCCGGTTGTGGATCTTCATGGACTTCCTAATGATTCTCAGGTATAACCTGTGGATCTTGTCCTGCAGGAAGATTAATAGTATCGTTTCTTGCCTTCTGAGGGGCAAAGACAGGAATATGAACAATGAGCTCATCCTGACCATCAAAAACTGCATGAAGAGGTATAGCTGAATCCTTCTCAAAAATGACATTTGACCGTCTATCTTCCCCCCCAAACTCAACATCCTCAAAGAACCGGGCATTTCCCGTCTCAAAAAATGTTCGGGTAGTAGGGTTGTAAAACTTATACCCCCGTGACCTCTCCGGATATCCAATAAAATAACAACTAACAGTCCTTAAGTCCAATTTTCTTTCATCGGGCCTATAAGGCCTTGCCTTTGCTGGACATCCCCAAACCTTTAAGTGCTTTAAGAGAGGCTTTCTGCTAGTCCATAACTCATATGGAGTTTTGTTGGTCGCTTTAGTTGGTATCCTATTGAGAATGTAGACTGCAGTTTTCAAGGCATCTCCCCAAAGTGACGTAGGTAAGGTGGTATTGGCAATCATACTCCTCACCATATCCTTAAGGGTATGGTTCCTCCTTTCAGCTACACCATTCATGGTCGGAGACCCCGGCATGGTGTACTGTGGAACTATCCCACACTCATCGAGAAATTGAGCAAATGGCCTAGGACGCTGTTCACCCGATCCATCATATGGACCGTAGTATTCACCACCACGATCTGATATGACAGCCTTAATAGCCTTTCCGAGTTAATTTTCAACTTCGGCTTTAAAAGACTTGAAAGCGTCTAAAGCCTCGGACTTTTCCTTTAAAAGGTACAAATAACCGTAACGAGAGAAGTCATCTATAAACGTGATAAAATACCGTTGACCATTCCAGGATGCCGTAGGGAATGGACCACAAATATCGGTATGTATCAGTGTTAGACTTTCCATACATCTCTCAGCCTCAAACCTCCTCTTATTAGTTGTTTGGCCCTTTATGCACTCAATACAAACCTGTTGGTCTGTGTGATCGAGTGCTTCAAGGATTCCATCTGACACGAGTCTATCTATTCTTCTTAAAGAGATATGACCTAAACGTCTGTGCCATAGCCTGAATGAATCCTCAGTTGGTAATTTACGCTTAACTCCTCTGGACTCGCTAGCATAACATTCATTATTGCTGTCAACCGAATGCAATAAATACAAGTTATCAGAATCAATCAATATACCGATTCCAACCAAAATAGAGTTAAAATATAGGAGACTTTTATTATTCCCAAATCTGAAAACATAACCTTCTTTGTCCAACAAAGAAATAGAAATCAGATTCCGTCGAAAAAACGGTATATAAAGGGTCTCTTTTAACTCTAATATATAACCAGTACATAGAATTAGTCCAATAGTAGCGATGCCCTCAACTGGTACCGGGTCACCTGCACTCATATAGAGAAGTCTCTCATTTTCTATAGGCCTTCGGTACGTTTTGCAACCCTGCAAAGAAACACTTATGTGTTTAGTGGTTCCTGTATCTAACCACTAAGTGTTCTTAGGCATAGAAGCAAGAAGGGATTCTGTACTAACAAGAGACAAAGACATACCTTTCTTTTTATGCCAAGCGATATACTTAGCGCAATCCTTCTTCAAATGGCCTACCTTCTTGCAGAAGAAACATTTTGGTCCCTTACGCTCAGTATTTGAGCCCTTATGTTTCTTCTGAGAACCAGACCCTACAGTCTCTTTGCCTTTCCTCTTCTTGAAATCAGATGAAGAGGTAGTAGCCAGGTGAGCACTGTCCAACTTAGCATGTCTCAATTTATCTTGTTCTTAAACCAGCTGAACCATAAGCTGATCAATTGTCCCTTTATTCTCTTGACAAATGTAACTCACCTCAAATTGACTGTACTGAGGTGGTAGTGAAGTAAGCACATGATACACCAGATAATCATCAGGCAAATCAACTTTAAGTGCTTTCAACTTCTCAGCCAGATTGACAATTTCTTGGACATACTCCCGTATGTCGCTATCACCCCTGTACTTTATGGTCGAGAATTTACGAATGGTATCTCTAATCTCAGCCTTCGCTGTATGGGTGTAGCGACTGACTAAGATCTCTAAGATCTTACTAGCACTTTCTTCCTTATCCAGTGAACTCTGCATAGACATAGGGACAACACTGAGTATGACCAAATGGCAAGCTCTGTTCGATTGCTGTCATTCCTCGAAAGCCTGGAGTTCCTTATCAGAACTTTCGAGGTCTGGTTCCTTAGGGCAATCCTTATAAAGCGCCAGATCCTTATTCATACAACACAATGTTGTCTCTACCTTTCTCTTCCATAACTTGAAGTTATTGGAAGACAACAGTGGTACACTGTTTAAATTGGCAGATACAGAGCCTGCTGAGTTCATATCTGAAAGAACACAACATTTAATCAGCTCACTTTAGTGAAAATATGAAAGTAATAAACTTAATGAATAACACATTGACTAAGTCAAAAGATTAATTATATGACATTGTGTTTAGTCTTTGGACTAAAAGCACAGCTCACAATTAATTAACCTATCATAGTGTGAATTTTATAGCTTGATTCTGCTAAATATTTGACCTTCCTTTGGGTCGTTCAAACACTTGCAATAAATCTCTTAATAGCTATAAAGCTTGAAATTCATCACTATTGTGTTTATAATTTCTGCCAAACAGTCATCTTCCTTTGGGCCGACAAATATCCGCATGAAATTATGAATACCATACTTGAAATGTCTAACTCAGTAATGTCCGTAGCAGAGGTCACTTTGGTGACTGTACTTCTATTAATCGAGTTAGACAAACAAGCTAAGCTTAAAAGCTTCCTTAGTGTTATTCCACTTTCTTTCATAAATTAATTAATTTTGAACTCTAGCAAACATCTTAAACTTTATGATGTTCATGTTCAAAATAATTGAATTAACTTTAAGTCCGGCAAAACGAACCAGTACTGATAATTGCAAAAATATTTAAAGTATGCAATTAATTTTGTAATCAAAATACTAGATTACAAATAAATGCGCAAACAATGGATTAATTGGGAAAATGCGCCACTGTCAATTAATTTCATTCAATAATGTGCCACTGTCAATTAGGGAAAATCACATTTAAGCAAGAAACTATTTATACACGTTGACCGCATCAATCAACCAATTGGAATTTAATTTTAACCAATTGATAACCGCATTCATCAACCAATTCGGTTGATAGCAATTGAACAATTTCAAATTCATGATAACTTACACAATTAATCAAATTTGAAATTGCACAAATCCAAATCCCCATCATAACTGGCCAATTCCAAATCCAAAAGGCACAGAATGACACAACATTCATGAATTGCAATAAATCTCGATTAATAGCATTCATGAATTTTAATTGCGCAAATCTAATATGCAAAGGAATCTATTTTATTAATATGCACAGTGGGATTCATTGCGGATCATAAATTAATACACTAACCAAAACAGTGCAATCTTGATTAAATCAATAAATTGAATTGGCACATGAATTAATTGGCGCAGAATCATGTGGCATCCAAATCAACAAGAAATTCAATCCCAAATAAAGAAGAAATTGTTGATTGATTTCAAAATTGCTTGACGAAATCAATCAACCATGCATTATAAATTATTTGCAATTCATGCAAAATCAAAATTGAATTGCTCCGCTACAAATTGTTAGAATCGGAGGAGATTACTATTGTTCTAAATCGTATGAACAACAATCTAGGACCGGAAACAATTCAGATTTGCATGAATTAAACGGAATGCGGAAGCGTACCTAATGATGATGCCATGTTCTTGACAAAATCCTGGAACGAAGGTCTTCTGGTGAACCGTTGCTTAAAGGTCGGATGGGGAACCGCTCGTTCTTTTGTTTTCAACATTCTGTATGTTTTTCTTATGTAACGTTGTAACAAAAGAACTGTAACTTAAATAGGCAACTTCCACCAGGGAACATATCCCAAATATTTAATTTATATTAATTACTAATTGACCCATCAACAATTAGTAATTAACCCGGGATTTTGCACAATTACAGATTGTGCTCCCACACTGTATTAATTAGACAATTGGACACCTTAACTTTATTAGATCATTAAATTGGTCCAATAAACCTTATATTAACATTACACTATATGATTAAACATACCTAACATATGCGTACATATGCTATAACGTATATATTACGGTACTAATGCATTAGTCTCGTTGTCCAAAATCCAACAAGTGATGCTTAGGTGTCTAATGAAGATAAACGTCGAGTGCCAATACCCAACGATAAGAAAGATAAAAAAATAATTGTTGTGTATATATATATATATTGTTGTGTATATAAGTACAACAATTATTGTGCTTTATATGCTTCATTTTCCATAAAGGACTGTGACATTCAGTATGGAGGCATATCGATAAGAGTTTTATAAGATTTGGTTGCTCACAATTTAATTGTTGACTGGTCGATTATTTTTAGGGGAAAAGGGGAAGAATTTAGGAGGGGTCATGACCATAATTGCAAAAATAGGTACCTGTCAAACAATTATTTGACTGATTTGGCACCTCCTCTTATTTCTGCGTTTAAAAGGTACCTCTAAACAAACAAAACGTCACATTTGGTACCTCCGACTAACACCGCCCACTTTTCACCATTAAGTGTCCTATGTGGCACGCCACGTCGGATGCCACGTCAGACTCGAGTGACGTGGCATTCCACGTAGGTCACTACTGACTCGGTTACTATTCCACAGGTAGGGTAAATGGGTTTTCCTGACCCGGATTGAAACGACATCGTTTCTTTACTTTCAATAAAAGTAGAGAAACGACGTCGTTTCTCTACTTTTAACCTTAATTCATTCAAACGAACGAAGCAATTTCATCATCCCCATTCTCTTCCTCATTCTAACCCTAACGCTCTCACTCTCATCACTCAACATCGATTCCAAGCACTATGAATACCCACCGAATATTGCAATCCAATCGACGTGCGTGAAGAAGCGGTGGCCGTGGACGGTCGTGTTAACATCGATTCAAAGTATTGTGACCTAAGCACTGTGAATACCCACCGAAGATTGCAATCCAATCGACGTCCGTGAAGAAGTGGCGGTCGTGGACGGTCGTGTCGCATGAAGCAAGCGAAGACTCGCAGGTTGGTTTAGGATTTCGCTATGCTTTTTTTATTTAGTAGTTTAGGGTAGAAATGATGTAATCGCGTCGATCTACTGTGTAGGTTGGATTTTTAGACTAATATGTTTATCTATTGATAATTGAGGATGTTGATTCTGTGATATGGCATAGATTGTTGCAAACTCGTAATGAGGTTTAAACGTTGAGATGGCTCTTGGTTGCGACTTAAATTAATCGATAAGAGCTGTGAAAAATATTCATTTTATTAACTTTTAACAACTAGTTATACTTCATTTGACTATATTTTGGTCTAAATGATATACAAATCTGACAACTTTTATTTTCTATTGTTGGTGAAATATGGTTGTAATTTTTAGGGTTTTGGTGTAATTTCTTACAGCAATAATGAAGATAGAAGACGACGTTGAGAAGTTTAGTTCCGTGGTGAAGCAGGCCTAATTACGAGTACAAGCCTAGTATTTACTGTCGGTGCAGGAAAAAGACACCTAGATGGATTTCATAGACGAAGAAGAATCCTGGAATTCGATTCAACAAATGTAAGCGCAACGTCGAAGAGGGTGGATGTGGTTTTTATCGGTTCGTTGATGATCCTTTCCCGGACAGAGCTAACGCAATTATAAGAGGTTTGTGTGAAAGTGAGAAGGAACTAGCGGAAGAAAATAATAATTTAATGGCTGAAAACAAAGAATTGAAGGCTCGACATATGGTTTTTAATGGCATAGTGGATGAGTTGCTTAGTTTGAAGGATGAAAATCACTGCTTGACGAAAAGGCTTAATAAATTGAGGTTTATGTTAGGCATTTTTACATTTGTTGTTGTTGTAGTTGGATTTCTTAGTCTACTGAAAGTATGAAAAATTGTTGTTATTGGCATTTTTTCATTTGTTGTTGTTGTAATTGGATTTCTTAGACTGCTGAAAGAATGAAAAATTGTTGTTATTGGCATTTTAGTTGTAATTGGATTTTGAAGTTCATGAGTCGATAATTTGCTATATGCAGTTATGTAACAATTAGCTGATATCAATGTTACTTGATTATGCTTCCCTTGATGTGGATACTTTCTATGACTTGTATACACAATTTATTTAATGACATACCCATTTATAGTAGGAGCAATCTGTGGGAAATGCTTGTTTTCATCTGTTGAAGTAGTACACAAACCAGTGCTGTCATTATGCTTCCTTATACACATACATGGTTGGAAAATAAGCATACCAATAGAACACATATATGGTGGCATGAACTTAAGCCAGCTCCAAGCTAGGAATTTGCAACGAATTTAAGCCTCAAACATAGAAAATGCATGATTGTATCTCAATCTTATCCAAACCATTACATAAACACACTAAAATATGTCCAGAGGAAGCAACGAGATAGTACATAATATGGTCTAGTGCATCCAAACAAAATTATCTCAAGCTGCATAAATGTTCCAAACATAATCAACCACCTATTACATAATATGATCAACTACATAATCCCTACCGTCCTGAAGTTCCAACCCCATCTTGTGAGCGTATCTTTCTTCTATCTGGGACATCAATAACCCTTTGTAGTGGTGCTTTAGCCTGTGAAATAACCATAACGCATTGGATTTAGCAACAAAACAACCAGATTCAGCAAACACAAATAGACAGACACAAACACATGATCTATAAACTCACATCATAGCACGTCCACCCAGATTCAACAACAAAATAACCATAACCTCTTGGTAGTTATCCCTTTTTTTGTGCAGACTTCTTTTTCCTCCCTTTGCTAGGCGGGGCTGTTCCACAAGATTGCCTAAGTTCTTGCAAAAGTAGCTGTGTTCTGTCAGACACTTGGGATGTTTGAACTTGCGAAGGTTGAAATTCTGAAGCAGACACCTGAGAAGCTTGTGTCTGCGCTTATGAGCTCGATGGATTAGCAAAACGCTGCCACAAGAATTGAATGGTATCAATATTAAAAATTGTATTTCATAATAAAAATAACAGATAGATATAGGTATGATCAACTAACCTTGCTGGCAGGGTTTAAGACACAGACGTCTCTCCTATGGCCCTCTATTTTGCAAAATGAACATAGTGTCTTCCTTCGCTTCCTAGTATGATCTGAGCCACCAACATGTCCTTGTTCTGGACCAGCAACATTTTCTTGTTGTGGTTCATCATCCTGCATTTTTACAATTACCAATTACCAAATATGATTTTGATAGAATTACAAAGTTAAATAAAGGTAGAATTTATTTCATAACCAGCACAGTATGAGTGGCACCTAGTTTTCTGGATTGTCTGGGCAAGTGTTGGAATAATGTCTTGGTTGTTTGCAGAAAGTGCACGACTTCTTCCTTCCTTTGTGACTCAATTTAGTCCCACACTGTGCTGGCTCCCAACCTTCTCTCCTCCTAATTTTCTGTGGTCTCCCAGGAAGGTGCCCTAATTGAAGTGACTGCCACTCTTGGCCAAAACTTTTTAGAATGCACAGACAAGATTGGGTTCTTGTAAGCCAATTCAAACATTTCCCGACTATACCACTTAGACACATAATATGTAACATCTAAGTTGCAGTTAACAATGACACACATTGCATGCGCACAAGGTATACCGGTTAATTCCCACATCCTACATGTACAACTAGATTTTTCCAAGCTCACCACCCAGCTATTGTCCTCATCTAGGTGCACTTCAAATCCATCGACTCCATTACTATCCACGTAAAGTTTCCCACTCCCATCCATGTTATGATTAATCTTTTTCCAAATATTTGGACCAAAACCATCTTTAAACTTATTGACAAAGCTCTTTCTCTCTTTAAACCTCTTGAACACTACTTTACGAATGGTTTCAAATAGTTTGACAATGGATTTGTACCTAGCCTCTATAATCATGCTGTTAAAAGTCTCACTCATGTTATTATCTACTACATCAGAACAACATGAAATATTTTGGAAGGCTTTGCACCAGTGAATTGGAGGAACTTCCAAAAAATCAGATATTGTTGTGGTTGGCATACCTCCTAACACATCTAGTTCATCAAAAAAATCTGGTGTAGTTGATGCCTTGCAAGTAATCCAGAACTGCTTGTGCAAATCCTCACTGCAATGTGTTTTTCTCCACTTAGCAAAGATGTGTCTGGCACATCTTCTACTAACAACTGAGGGCATTAATTCATTCATGGCAGAAAGCAATCCCTACACATTAATTTTTATAAATTCAGTAAAATCTATTCATGAGTTTAATAAAAGATAAAGCAGGTGTTAAGAAATTTGAAATTTAGTACCTTCTGTTGATCAGACATGAATGTGAATCCTTCCCCTCTTGCAACAACAGGATCACCATCAGCAGCATAGACAAAGTTGCCTCCAGCAACGTCCAAATCCAACATTAGCAATTCCAAGAACCATTTCCATGATTCTTTGCACTCATAACCTACCACAACCCAAGCGATAGGATAGATCTGTTCATTCGGATCCCTACCTACTACTGAAAGTATTTCACCATTGAAAGGACCTTTCAGAAAACAACCATCTAGCCCAATTATCTTCCTACACGCAGAATTGAACCCTCTCCTAACCCCATCAAAACACACACACATTCTCTTAAAAACTCCATCTAGTTCCTCCAAAACAACCGTACTGCTAGGATTATTACTTCTAAGCTCCTCAGCATATTCTTCCAACTAGGTAAATTCCTTCAACGGATCACTAATATAATGGTCAACCACTTTCTGCTTGGCATGTCTACACTGCCCCCAAGACACATTGATCCTGGTTTGCCCATTGAAATGCTCTTTCATTTCTGCTACAGTAAACTTCAATGTAACTTTCTTAAGATTGTTTATAAACCAATCCGCAAGATTTCTATAACTGAGAGAAGAAACATGGAATTGTTTCTGACACGAGTGGTGACCTACAAACGTTTTCACCATCCATTGCCCACTCCTCCCATCGATTGAGCATAAAATCTTCCACTCACAATCACTACCCTTACATTCAACCCTACACCTTTTTTTTCCATCTTGCACATACCTCACATCTCTCCTATTGAATATGGCATGATTCACCATAGCTTTCTTAAACTCTTTTTTGTTTGGAAAAACCATACCAAGTTGAAAATGAGGATTATGCTCACCTGCTAAGAATCGAGGCCTTCTACAGGGAATTCTTTTGCCATGTTCTGCCTCACTTTCATTGCTGGAGGTCAAGTAACTTCCCTCGGAATCACTGTTTAGATGTACCTCACTATTCTGCTCAATAGTTGCTTCTCTTGTAATCTTGGCCTTTCCTCTTCTGTTCATTTCCCTCCTTATCTTGTCAACTATATCATCTCCATTCCCGCCAGAATTGATACTAACCCTAGCATTTCCCTCCTTATCCCCCCCCCCCCCCCCCCCCCCCCCCCCCCCCCCACCTGGACCACTAACCCCACTTGGACCTACATCCTCTACTAGTCCCTCCATACTTTCTCTCACCTCCATTTTTTTCTTCTTTTTTGATATTTTATTTTCACCCCTTCTCTTGAATCTCTCTCTCCTTTCCCGACACATCCTAAACTCCTCCTCCTCGTCAAAGGACAATCCACCTAATATTCTTCTAACGTAGGCTCGTTCTCTTGGTCCCCAATATCATCACATTTATACTCACTTTCCCTTTGCTCGGTCTGATACCCATCAAATTCACTGTCATGAGAGTCATCAGCAACAACACTTTTACCCTTACTGGACCCACCAACTACCCTATGTCCATGTTCATCAATTCCCAACTTATTACACATGGTGATGGGGTTTAGGTCATCAAAATAAGGATGCATACCATCACCATGCTCTACATATAAATTGACAGCCTTATTCTCAAGTACATAATTAATAAATACACTAAATGTACTGTCACCATCAAGCACTTTCATATTTTTCATCAACCCCAACCCTGCGCACAGTATGCATCATACCATAACTTGCTAATATCCTTGTATCCTAATTCACCACACTTATCTAAAATGCATCAAATGTTTCTTTCACTAGAGACCCACCAGCATACAACCACCCACCACCCACTGTAATCAATTTCCCACCAATATAAAATGTAAAGGTTGTCACTTTCCCTAGCCACACCAACATAAATACAAAATAAAGTCAATGAGGAATAAATAAAAAAATGTTAAACAAACCATACATACATACAGACAAAAACATTTTAATTTAATATTCCAAGACAAATGCCAGTCACAGGTACCATTTAAAGACAGCAGAGAAACACATAAACGAATGAAGCAGTTAAACAAACATTGTAAAATTTGGTGGCTAGACCACAGTGAGATACATAAACGACTGCATTATTACTAGCAAACCCTAAGAAACACAATATATCAACGCTATTACATCATTTCTACCCTAAACAAGTAAATAAAAAAAAGCATAGCGAAATCCTAAACCAACCTGCGAGCCTTCGCTTGCTTCACGCGACACGACAGTCCACGGCCGTCGCTTCTTCACGCACGTCGATTGGATTACAATATTCGGTGGGTATTCACAGTGCTTGGAATCGATGTTGAGTGATAAGAGCAAGAGCGTTAGGGTTAGAATGAGGAAAAGAATGGGGATGATGAAATTGCTTCGTTCGTTTGAATGAATTAAGGTTAAAAGTAGAGAAACGAAATCGTTTCTTTACTTTTATTGAAAGTAAAGAAGACGTCATTTCTTTACTTTTATTGAAAGTAAAGAAGCGACATCGTCTCAATCTGGGTTGGGAAAATCTATTTACCCGACCCGTGGAATCGTACAATATTCTATTTACCTACGTGGCATGCTACGTCACTCGATTCTGATGTGGCATGCCATGTAGGACACTTAACAGTGAAAAGTTGACGGTGTTAGTCGGAGGTACCAAATGTGACGTTTTGTTTGTTTGGAGGTACCTTTTAAACGCAGAAATAAGAAGAGGTGCCAAATCAGTCAAACAATTGTTTGACAGGTACCTATTTTTGCAATTTCCCAACAAAATCATGAACTTTGACAGCAATTTGTTGACACACAAAACAAGTAAAAAACCTCTATTTTTTAGATGGGATAGACTTAGCGTGTCTTAAGTTTGTCCCAAGTTTGTCTCAATCAATTCCAATCCCGCCTAAGCTTAGAATAACGGGACATGTATACTAATTACAACCCCTAATCATTATCATAATTCCACAAGAAACTTCTTGCCACAAGCATAGTGAAGCTAGGGCTGAGGTTATAGAACATGTGAAAGCAGAAACTCCAAAATTTTGACAGTCGAAGCGTATTCGTTAAATGAGGAAGTAATCTGTATTGATTCTTTGAAGTCTAATTTTATTATTGAGATACTCTTTTACTAAAATAATTTGGATGTTAAATCGTAAACATATTCCGTCGAAATTATTTAAGGTGTTGCACATATTTTTCGACAGAGGGCACTCGTTGAAAGGATTCATGATTTTTTTACGGAAGTGTTCGTGAAAGTGGACAAACCCCAACACGCGCGAAGAAGAGCTGGGCTTACGCACTGCGCATCACGCACGCGTGAGACGTGTTGTGTATAACAGCTCTCTCTTCCTCAATGTGCAAGGCGCGCACAACAATTTGTTGACTCACAAAACAAGTAAAAAACCTCTATTGTTTAGACAGGATTGACCTAGCGTGTCTTAGGTTTATCCCAAGTCTGTCTCAATCAATTCCAATCCCGTCTAAGCTTAGAATAACGGGACATGTATACTAATTACAACCTCTAGTCATTAACATAATTCCACAAGGAACTTCTTGCCACAAGCATAGTGAAGCTAAGGCAGAGGTTATAGAACATGTGAAAGCAGAAATTCCAAAATTTTGACAGTCGAAGCATATTCGTTAAATGAGAAAGTAATCTGCATTGATTCTTTGAAGTCTAATTTTATTATTGAGATACTCTTGGACTAAAATAATTTGGATGCTAATTCGTAAACACATTCTGTCGAAATTATTTAAGGTGTTGCATATATTTTTCGACAGAAGGCAATCGTTGAAAGTATTCATGAATTTTTGACGGAAGTGTTTGTCGAAATGGACAAAGCCCAACACGCGCGAAGTAGAGCTGTGCATAACAACTCTCTCTTCCTCAATGTGCAAGGCACTCACAACAATTTGTTGACACACAAAACAAGTAAAAACCTCTATTTTTTCGACGGGACAGACCTAGCGTGTCTTAGGTTTGTCCTAAGTCTGTCTCAATCAATTCCAATCCCGTCTAAGCTTAGAATAATGGGATGAGTATACTAATTACAACTCCTAATGATTATCATAATTTCACAAGGAACTTCTTGCCACAAGCATAGTGAAGCTAGGGCAGAGGTTATAGAACATGTGAAAGCAGAAATTCCAAAATTTTGACAGTCAAAGCATATTCGTTAAAGGAGGAAGTAATCTGCATTGATTCTTTGAAGTCTAATTTTATTATTGAGATACTCTTGGACTAAAATAATTTGGATGCTAAATCTTAAACATATTCCGTCCAAATTATTTAAGGTGTTGCACATATTTTTCAACGGAGGGCACTCGATGAAAATATTCATGAATTTTCGACGGAAGTGTTCGTCGAAGTGGACAAAGCCCAACACTCGTGAAGCAAAGCTGGGCATATGCACTGTGCATCACGCACGCGTGAGACGCGTTGTGCATAACAACTCTCCCTTCCTCAATGTGCAAGGTGTGCACCCCTCCCCACTTTGCTCATCTCCGGATTCAAACCCTATACTTCATTCCTCTCATTTTTTTTACTTAACATCTTTTCTTGGTTTTTTTTCTCTTATTATTATACTTTTAGAACTCCATCATTTAAATTATTATTAATTACATTTTTGATATGTTCATATAAATAATTAAATATAATATAACAAAAAATAATTTTAATTGTTTGACTATATATTTTTTTAGATAACTATAATTGTAAAGAGAATAAGTAGAATATTTTATTGCGGCACTTATTAAATAAAAGTAAATATTTTATAGTTAAAACTCTAATTAGACTAAGCATTTTTTTATAAAATATAAATAAATTATATTTTATTTTAAGATCCCAAACTTTATACCACTTACTCCGTGTATTTACTCTATAGAACCCGAACCCACACCCTCATACTTGAAACTCAAATCATATATATATTGATAATATGGATACTTATTTAATCTAATTATAATTAAAAAAATGGCATACTAATTATAATTACTTCTAAATCTCAAATTTCATACACTAAGCCCTCAATACTACATAACCTAGACCTCAAACCCCGACCTGAACCCAAAATCCCATATCTGAACTAAAATTACATATGAATAATATTCATTATACCAAAAATCAGAAATCGACAAAACAATATAAGCAAAGACATAAAAGATGTGACATTCAATAAAAAAATTAAAAGTTAGAGGGGAAAATAATAAATTTAGGAAAAATGACGTTGGCCTATGGCTATTTGGGACAATGTAGAGCTTGAAAAATAGAATTCGTGAAAAAAAATCACCTCAATCAGAAATTTGAGCGCAAAGTTATGATTGATCAAAGTTTACAGGGAAAACCATTGACACTATTGACCAAATTTTATGAATATTAATTTGTATGTTAGGTAACTTAATCAGTATACATTAATGTTTAGTATAAGAAATCGAATTTTGGCTAGAAATTATTAATACATTAAATTTTAGTATAATAAATCAAATTAGTTAATTTAATTTAAAATATTTTATAATTAATAAATATCTTTAATTTGGATTACATATTACCTAACAAAATATTATACTACCATATGTTTTCTAATTATTTTTGGGGTATAAATATTATTAGTTAAGTAATATTAACATATTAATTTATATGTTAAATAATTTAAATTGTTAATATATAAATTGAATAAATGTATTAACATTTTATTATAAATATTTATTTATTTCAGATATTAATTTATCTGATAATATTTGCAGCGGAAAAGATTTTCGTCAGTAAAAAGGGGGCTTGATTGTATTAGTGTGACGTCTGATTGCTTCCTCCTTTAACTTATTAATCACAAATTGCATAGATAACTTTAGGGTAAAAGCAAGGCTTCGAATGGTAGTCCTCTGCCTCAAGGGAATCTCTTTAATCCTTTCCAAATCAAATTCGATTATTTTCCTACCACAATTTCTAACTCTGTGACTGTGGTGGTCGTGGTTACTTGATTCCCTTGCACGTTTCCAAAGCCTCTGAATTGATCTAATCCCTACTCCAAACATACCAGCCACCACTCTGGTTGATCCTTGCTTCAAAACACCATCTTCCATTCTTTCCAGAAGGCAATGATATGCAGCCTGCCTTTCTGCACTCGTCAATTCTTTTTTGCGAACTGACAAGTGAAAAAATTAGCAAGGGCAAAGATTAGGAAAACCAGTAATTGGAAACCAAGAATTAAGAAATTGAGATGGAATTAATAACCTTGAGTTTCTAAGGAAAAGCTTCCTCCTTCTAGATTCAATTCTGGATTGTTGATAGCTTGATCGACATCCTCATCCGCATTGACATTAATATTGTTTGTTCCAAAAAGTGAAGCGGCATTCGAATCCAAATCATCAAGCCTAGGCGAATTGATTGCCGGGGGATTGTGGACGTACTGGCAATTCATTAAGATCCAACCATGGAAAATCCATTTAAGAGTTTCTGTTTTGGTTCGAGGGTAAAAATGGAGAAGGAATGATGATGGCAATAATAAGAGGGTGATTTAAATTTGAAATCCATAATGAAATTCAAATGAAAAGAGACTGTTGCACATGGAGGTAAAATAATTTCAATTGTCATTTGCCCAAAATTTTGGGTGAAAGATTGGCGGGCTAGGGTTTCCAGCGAAATTGATTTGGAGGAAAGAATGTTGATGGAGTTGTTCGTTTTTTTAGTGTGGTAGCTTATATGGGCTGGAGGAGAAGTGATACGATCCTAGTTGCGTAGGATGCGTAACGAGTACTTTCTGATCTAGTTCGAAGGATTGGATTTTCGGAATGCGGAATAATTAACTCTCTTGAGCGTTTGACCCTGCTAATAACCTGTACTAGCCAACCCAAATCAAGCAAGAAAGGTTCTTGACTCGAATCCCTAACCCTGTATTCAACTTGTGAATACCAACCTAGGATGAAACGAAGCAATAGGGGTTTGAACTCTCGGTCTTTTACTTGCAATTCGACTTAAGCGTTCAGACTTAAGAAGCAACAAGGTTCACACGTGAACAATTGAGAAAATCCTCTCTGTTTTAATTGACTGAAAATAACTTTTTTTAATAATGAAGAAAGTGACTCCTTTAAATAAGAGAAACCCTAAATCCTTACAATGGGAAACCTTCCCTTAATAGAACTCCTAATTAGGTAATTAAACTAATTATAAATAATTAAATAAATAGCTAATTAAATTCCAAAACCAACCAACTAAAGGAAAGTGAAGGTGTTCTTTCCTTTAGCGCAAGTTGGAAGCAGCTCGCAGCATCAACTTATGCTTCTATTTATAGCGTCATTATGCCAGGATTGGTTCCACTTCGTACTTGCTTCTGTTCTTGGCGTGATTGCGTCGGGATGTGGCGTAATCACGTCCATTCTGCGCAAAGAAATCTCGACGGGCATAACTTTCAATCTGCTAGTCCAAATTGGCTGAAACGTGTTCCATTCAAAAGATAACATCTTGAAGTTTCATAAGAGAGGTTGATCATACGATTCTGATATTTGTAGCATATCTTGGGATCGTATCATTCTCTTCTTCTTCGGAAAGATTCGTCCTCGAGTCTTTGTTCAACGTCATCTGCCCAGTAAAGCTCCACAAATCCATATTCTGAACATCGCCTGCATGCTCATCCTCTCCTCGTACTCGCATCCTCAGTTCAATAGGTGGCCATCGTACACCTTGCACATGTGATGCAGTAGGATTCGCATCATCTCCTCTCCCGCGAGAGGATTCGTCCTCGAATCCGGACTGAAATCTGCACCACAATACCTCAAGTTAGTATGAACTAAAGGTACGAACATAGGATAGAGATTACTCGAGACATCCACTCTGACGATGGTGTCAATGTGCTTGACGACGGTGTGGTTAGAACCATCATCTCTCATAGTGATTATGTTGCTGCGTTGGGTAGGTAACCTCGGAAGGTGTAAGAACATCCTGTCCCAATCAACAACCTTGAAGAACAACTCCAAGTTCCTTTGGTAACTCTCATCCTCTCGTGAGATACCCAAGCGTTCCATATGACTTATGGCTTGTTTAAGGGGTATCTTCGCCATTACTAACTCTCTGTCATTCCTCAAACTTGCATAATAACTCAATGAAGCAGGGGTGAATGGCACCACAAGTATAAATCCATAAGAAAATTGGTTGCAAGTAAAGAGAAGCAAGAAATCGCTAGTAAGCGCAAACTTACAAACCAATGGATAATATACAGCTCCTAGACTCAAATTATGACCACCATTATTAATTATAATCTTGACATCAACATCATACAAGTTCTTGGTGTTCACATACTTACACGAACTAAGTCTTAGGGAAGAAAACCGTACCTCACTCTTTCGGTAATGGTTTAGTGAACTAGTCGCCATGAACGCGCAAAATGCGTTCCACCCTCTTGTCATAACAGTAGGAGGTTTCTTCGCTGCCCATAACTTCTTCTTCTTCTGTAAAGTAGGAAAGACAGTCATAGAAGAGAAACAAAAGAGGTTAGTGTTAGGAAAATCAAGGCACAATCGCCGAAAATTGAGTTTTTGATGGCTTGCGCCAAAACAGAATTTTTTGTGCACAAAGTGTGTTCCTCACTTGTTTTCCTATGGCATATTTGATCTCTCCTTTTTTATTTATGCCAACTAACGCATGCTCTCTATTTTCATGCGGGATGTTTTGATTCTCTCCTCTCAGTCTATGCTCGCTCTTTTCATGGAAGTTGTTTTCTCTCGCATCTCTTTTCCCATGCTCACTCTTTTCATGGGGGATGTTTTGCACTCTTTCTTTTCCCTCAACACTCAACTGTTTCTTTTCAAGATTTTTCGAGTTCTCATAAGCAACATGAGACTTTGCTAACCAGTTTTGATCCTCCATAACTTGATCTGGCGTTAATGGTGCAAGAGTAAACATTACTCCATCCTTCTCCAACGTGCACCGATTGCTCCTTCGTTCGCATTTGGCATTCCTATCATAGTGCCACGGTCGACCAAGTAAAATATGACTTGTATGCATTGGTACGACGTCACAAAGGATGTCATCTCTATACTTCCCAATGGAGAATGAAATTAATACTTGCTTTAGTACCTTAATTTCGCTCCCTTCGTTCAGCCACTGTAGCGAATACGGTTCTGGGTGCTTCGTCGTTGACAAGCCCAACTTGTGAACCAACAACGTACTTACACAGTTTGTGCAGCTCCCATTGTCAATTACCAATGAACACCTTCGCTCTTCAAGCAAGCAACGTGTATAAAATAAGTTTTCCCGCTGCCCCTCCTTGCATACTTCTCCTTTTACCTGAGCGCTAAGATTGCGCTTAAGAATGAGTGTTAAGCCATGCTTGTTCATATCAATCGCTTCTGAATCACTGTCAACTTCTTCCTCCACATCCTCGGCCTCTTCACTTGCCTGTTTGTCATCCGAGTCCATGTAACCATTGTCCCGAATAATCAAGGCACGCTTATTAGGACAGTTAGCCTTCATGTAACCTCTACCTGAACACTTAAAACACACAATATCCCTTGTATATACCTTATTCGCCGAATTAGATGAAGGGTTATTGCTCTTATTACCGTAGGTGTGTGGCAAAACCTTAGGTGGAATTGGCGCAACTGCATCACTCTTTCCCCGAAACGTCTTCTCCCACGGTAGTGTCTTTGTAGCAACTGCAGTAGTAGAAGGAAACTTAGTCTTCCTCTGTCTCTCAATCTTGATAGCCATGTGTAACATGTCTTGCAAATTCGTATAATGCGTTAGCTCCAATACGTTAGCTATCTCCCGGTTAAGGCCATTAAGGAACCTCGTCATCGTCGCCTCTTTATCCTCAACTATCCACGCTCTAGCCAGCGCCATCTCTATCTCAATATAATATTCATTGACGCTCTTACTCCCTTGTGTCATGGTCTACAACCTTTGATGAAGGTCACGAGTGAAGTAACTAGGAACAAAGCGTTGCTTCATCAGTGTTTTCATCTCTTCCCAACTCCGAACCGGTCCAACCGCAAGTCTTATCCAATCACTATTGACTTGATCCCACCAATGAACCACATAATCCTTGAATTCCACTACTGCTAGCTTGACCTTCTTATCCTCGAAGTAGTTGTGACAGAGAAAAATTGATTCGACCTTTCTCTCCCACACAAAGTAAGCATCGGGATCATCCTTTTCTTCAAAAGGTGGAATTTTCATCTTAATACTCCCGAGATTGGAGTCAACTCTCTCTTCAATCCTAGGTTGCCACTCATAAGCTCAGTCACGCCTATCACCATACTCAAACTCACGCTCCTCATTCCATGGCGGATGATGCGCTCGGCGTTCAGCTCGTGCAACATGCACATAGGCTTCACGTCTAGGTGTAATTGGCACATTCTCGCCGTCTTCAATGGGGCCAGTCACAAACCTCGTCCCCTCTTCTCCTCCGCCAACATATCCTTCGGGTAGTCCCCCAAATAACCCCTTTCCTACTTCTCCCTTCGGAGGATCACCGTCATATAAATATTTCGCGTTACCCGGATTGAGAACTTGGGAAAAACTGGGAATGTTTGTTTCTCCTCTTGCGGACAACCTATCAACCTTGCTCGCGGTCTCCTTATGGAAACAATCCATCTGATCAAGCCTCACTAGAATTTTCTATAACATCTCGGCAAGCCAGGGGCTTACCACTCCATCTGCACCTTTCTCGTCTTCCATTGACATTCCTGAAACTCACAACAAGCAAATAGAAAACGTAAAATTGCACTAAACCTAGCACTCCCTCACATTTTCTCTCGTGTTTAACGCTCTATTGATCTCGCAAAAATCACTCACACTTCCTGCAATTGTTCACGAGCAAACGCCAATGACTCGAGAATCTCAAAGGAAAGTTTCCAAAGAAGACACACAAAGACAACTAGCTTCGAAAGGAATTTAGATGCTCGACAAATAAATTAGTTGCAAAGATCAATCAAATAAATACTTTTTAGGCTGGAGTAGAAGATATATAGATGTATAAGAATCAAAGAAGGCTCAAAATTTCAAGAAGACTCAAGTAAATCACAAAATTTGGTTTTTGATTAAATTTGTGAAATTATAGTTTGCAACTTGTAAAATTGGTGTCTCTCAACTTTGAGCACCAAATCCAATGATTATTTTTGCAATAGCTTCACAATACTCTGTAGTATTTTGTATTTTCTTCTTCGTTCTGTTTTGAATTTTTTTTTGATTTTTTGACTCTTTTCTTTCTTTCTTTTTTGACTCTTTTCTTTTCTCTTTTTTTTTTTTACTCTAAGAACGAATAACAATTAAATAAAAGACTCTTTTTGGTATTTCGTGACTCTTTTGTGGAAAGAAATAAACTAATTTAATGACACACAAATCGCACAATAATTTGTTTAACAAGAACAAGATCTAGAACCCTAGATCGACTCGACACACAAATAACTAACACAACGGGACACAAGGAGATTGATTATAGATCGGGAAGAAGAAGAATCAATCTCAACGAGGAAAACTGAAAATTAAAAGATAGATACCAAACCTTGAACGCCTTGAGCTCCGCTACCAACTGATACGATCCTAGTTGCGTAGGATGCGTAACGAGTACTTTCTGATCTAGTTCGAAGGATTGGATTTTCGGAATGCGGAATAATTAACTCTCTTGAGCGTTTGACCCTGCTAATAACCTGTACTAGCCAACCTAAATCAAGCAAGAAAGGTTCTTGACTCGAATCCCTAACCCTGTATTCAACTTGTGAATACCAACCTAGGATGAAATGAAACAATAGGGGTTTAAACTCTCGGTCTTTTACTTGCAATTCTACTTAAGCGTTTAGACTTAAGAAGCAACAAGGTTCACACGTGAACAATTGAGAAAATCCTCTCTATTTTAATTGACTGAAAATAACTCTTTTTAATAATGAAGAAGGTGACTCCTTTAAATAAGAGAAACCCTAAATCCTTACAATGGGAAACCTTCCCTTAATAGAACTCCTAATTAGGTAATTAAACTAATTATAAATAATTAAATAAATAGCTAATTAAATTCCAAAACCAACCAACTAAAGGAAAGTCAAGGTGTTCTTTCCTTTAGCGCAAGTTGGAAGCAGCTCGCAGCATCAACTTATGCTTCTATTTATGGCGTCAGTACGCCAAGATTGGTTCCGCTTCGTACTTGCTTCTGTTCTTGGCGTGATTACGTCGGGATGTGGCATAATCACGTCCATTCTGCGCAAAGAAATCTCGACGGGCATAACTTTCAATCTGCTAGTCCAAATTGGCTGAAACGTGTTCCATTCGAAAGATAACATCTTGAAGTTTCATAAGAGAGGTTGATCGTACGATTCTGATATCTGTAGCATATCCTGGGATCGTATCAAGAAGCGTATTGGAGAAGTTGAGTATTAGGCCGAGGACGAAATATGACCGTTGGAGCAGCTCGAGCCCACGACCAACTGCGACAACGTCGCGACAAAAACCTACCAAGCATAGTGACAACGCCAGTCGCCTTAATCTGTGTGAAAAGTGGGGCCGTATCACTTAAAAAAATACGGAGGGAGTATTCGCATACCCATTAACCTGACTCGTTTTATTAAAAAATAATTTTTATTCGTTTTCTTTTAATAAATTTTGTATGGTTTTAAAATTTTATTCTATTTTTTTAAATTTTTTGACAATTTTTTAATTTTTTACTAATTTAAAAAAAATCTGGTTAAAAATAACAATATCTTTATAATTTGAAACATTTATTCTTTATTTTATAATTTTTTTATTTTTTGAATATTTTATAATATGATAGTGTCATATCATCATAAAAATTATAAAAAAAATCATATCATCTGAGTTAGTTTATGACTTTATTCACATGGGCCAAATAATTACGAAACGATGAATACATGGGTCAAATGGATGATTAACTCCAATTAGATAGCAATCTGGGGAGGAAAATGTGTAAAAGCGACAGGGCCAAGTGTCAATGCAATGCACCTGTATGAATTGGAAAAGGTTTAAAAAATCATAAAAGATAAGGTGACAAGGCCTCCATAATTTTAGAAGTACAGTTTTATATTTTCTATGCCAAGTCTATAGTTTTAAATTTTTAATACTATTTAAAAAATGTTACAAAAATTATAGGACCCACATCGAAAAAGTTAACAAGAAAAACAAAATAATAATAATTTTTTTACAATAAATTCCAAAAGTAATTTATCCTACCATATTTATCAAATTTGACATTTTAAAAAAAATAAAAAATCTTTATGTCTGGAAAAGGTCAAAACGTAACTTTTAGGAAATATTAGAGATGTTGAAATATCAGTTTAAACATGTATGAGCTACACTAGATAATATAGAGAGTAAAAAATTAGATTTTTTTATAATAAATTATGAAATCTATGGAAAAATGTAACAAAGTTGGTATGGCCCACATCAGTATAAAATTTAAAAAATTGGAAAAAATGAGAAAGATAAAAAGATTATAGAAAAAAAGATAAAAATTCAAAAAAAAATTGCAAAAAAAACTTAAACCATTTTATTATTATCACAGGTCATACGTAATCATTATAATTTGAAAAAAATGTAAAATTTAACCCTGCATTTGTATCATATGTCAGGCAGGATAAGCTATTATATTTATAATTAAACCAAACAAGTGATTGCATTTGTCCACTTGATCTACATTAGTTACTCTTTTTTAAAAATAATTATACCTCATTTGGATACATCATATGACTATACTTACATGATATATCTTTTTAAATGTCGTGACATAAAAGTCATGCCCTACACTCATTTTGCAATTGAAAAATAAAAAGTTAGATCAAAATATCCAAAAATAAAAATTGAGTAGGATCAAAACAATATCCCATTTTCTAACGATAAAATATCGAAAAAGATCAAAATAATAAACCACTATTTTTGTGAACTCAATTTTATTTATTTATTTCATTTTTTTTAGATGCCGATTTTTATATTTTTATTTTTCAATTTAATTTCCAAGTCAGGATGAGCATATGTCGATTTTATATTTATTTTTTTCAATTTAGTTTTTTTTTTAATCCAAACAAGGTATAACTATTGTTAGGAAGGAGTGACTAATGTAGACCAAGTGGACAAATGAAGTGATTTATTTGACTCAATTATAAATGTAGTAATTTATCTAAACATATGATACAAATATAGTGGTGAATTTTACCCTTTTTCTTATATTTTACTTCCAAAATTCTTTCTTTTAGTAAATTTTATATATTTTTTAAAATATATATATCATGCGGGAAAAAAACGGCAAATGACGACCATAATTAATTATTATATACATATGGCACAACAAAGGGGCGTACGTACGCTTATTTTAATTAATTGGTGGGCTGATAGGATAGGTTAAAAAGTGGTTAGCACCTCCTTAAAAGCACGCATTAAAACTGAAAAAAAAATCTAATTAGTTGTTTTATTATCATTTCCTTAGTTGGTATTTTTCAATTATAATTTTTATTTTTTCAATAAGTTATAAATTCAAACCCAATTAATTTAAAATAAATAAATAATATAATAAATAAATTAGTAAAAATATATTTATAATTGAAATAATCACTATCTTCATTTGTATGATTATACTTAAAAAAATAACTTTTCAAAAGTATAGATTTACTAATTGCTTTGGCGACCAATAATCACCATCTTCATTTGTATGATTATACTTAAAAAAATAACTTTTCAAGAGTATAGCTTTACTAATTGCTTTGGTTCTGGTCATCGACCAATAATGATGTGGGGTTAGGTGTGGCCTTTGAGAGTTGACATCTACCCCCTCAAAAATAATTAATAGGATATATATATATATATATATATATATATATATATATATATATATATATTTTATTTTTTTTTATAGTGTGTATTTTATGCATATTTTTCTCTCCATTATTGTCCCTATTCTTAACATGATACTGTTAATTTGCCCTTGTTTCCATCTTAATTGCAAATCTAGACCAAAAGGAAAAAATATACGAAAACACATACTTTCTGGGCATTTTCTGCGGATCTCAAGCTTCAAGACTAACATTGAGACTAAGACACCAACTTTGTCATCGAGGCCTTACCGTGGTTTCCATCATCGAGCCCTGGATGAACCAAAAGTGTTATTTCCACGTGTCCTTACTGGCAGGCACCCACGTGTCCCCTCAAATGTCTTCCAGAAAGTTCCACGCAGATTCCCAAGAATATTCTCTTTAGTCGTCATGCCCTCGAGGCCATAGATATCGTTCTACCCTCGACGCCGAGCGCTTCTAGAATATTCCCAGAATATTTCCTTTTCGGGCCAAAGAGATTTATTCCGGGGCTAATAGTACAAAGGTCCCCAATACTATCGCCGAAAATGAATTTAGCCTCCTTTGATTTTTTTGCCAAACCCCCCTGTACTTCATCTACATTTCCAAGATGACCCCTTCCATCAAATAAACCAAATTTTCGTTGACTTTGACCCTCTACAGCAGGTTTCCATTACCGGCCCCTTTTTTTTCTTTAAAAATTCAGAAAAATAATATAATTAATTTAAAAAATCTAAAAAAATAATAAAATTAATTTAAAAAATCCAGAAAAAATTAAATAATTAATTTGAAAAATTCATAAAAAAATTTAATTAATTTTAAAAATTTAGAACAATAATATAATTAAATTAAAAATTTTAGAAAATTAATATAATTAATTTAAAAAATTCAGAAAAATAATGTAATTAATTTTAAAAATCCAGAAAAATGATATAATTAATTTAAAATTTCATAAAAATAATATTAAAAAAAATTAATTTGAAAATTTCTGAAAAATAATTTAATTAATTTTAAAAATTTAGATAAATAATATAATTAATTTTAAAAATTCAGAAAAATAATGTAAGTAATTTAAAAATTATGAAATTAATGTAATTATTTTTAAAATTCACAAAAATTAACTACCACATGTTTTTAATTAACTAAATCAAACTAAATTTTAATTTTAATTCTATTTTTAATTAATTAATTTCAATAAATATTCATCTTCTTCCATTAAATTTGTTTACTTAACTATCAGAATTTATTTTTTATCAAAATTGAGAAAACCAATCAAAACCCGCAAAAATAATAAAAAACTCAAACTAGTTAAAGATTTCACTGCAAGTAACTAAAGGCACCATCTCCCACATCACCGCCATCACCACCATCACTACCGACACTCCTCTCCCTCTCGGTTCCCTCATCAACCTTACCCGTTTGCCAACACCACCAAACCATCACCAACATCCGACCCGTCTCCATCACCAAATCATCAAGCCCATCCCCGATTTCAATCCTCACTCCCGACCAACACCTATTAACAAAGCGCCACCCAACCGATTCCCTTTCTCCGACCACCCAATCATCCAATCCCCATCTTCAATTTTTCAACCCATCACTAAATCGATAGCCACCAGATTTGGAAAAAATAATTTTCACAGCCTAAAAATAGACCAAATCTGGACGTGGTGGTGGGTGGAGGTAAGGGATGCGTCATGAATGAAATAGAAACAGAGACAGAAATGGGAGGTAGAGGTGGTGGTGGTGGCTGGATGAGGAGGGAGGTGGTGGCGTAGATGGGGGCCGGAGAAGGGAGGCAGAGGTGTAGGCCAGAAATGGTGGCTGGAGGTAGAGGGAGAGATGGTGAGGGGCGGGGAAGAAGGAGAAAAAGGAAATGTAAGTTACTATGGATTAGGATTTTCCTGGATTAGAAGAAGGAAGGTGGAAGGGAGAATGTGGTGGAGGAGCAAGGGGTCGGGGAAGAATAAGAGAGAAAGAAAAAAGAAAAAAGATTTTCATAATTTTGTAAATTAATTACATTATTTTTTTGAATTTTTAAAATTAATTACAGTTTTTCTAAATTTTTTAAAATTAATTAAATTATTTTCTGAAATTTAAAAATAATTACATTATTTTCATAATTTGTAAATTAATTACATTATTTTTATGAGTTTTTTAAATTGATTATATTATTTTTCTGGATTTTTAAATTAATTACATTATTTTTTCTAAACTTTTCCAATTAATTATATTATTTTTTTGGATTTTTTAAATTAATTATATTATTTTTCTGGATTTTTAAAATTAATTACATTATTTTTCTAAAATTTTAAAATTAATTAAATTATTTTTCTAAAATTTTAAAATTAATTATTTTACTTGTCTGGATTTTTTAAATTAATTATATTATTTTTTTGGATTTTTTAAATTAATTATATTATTTTTCTAGATTTTTAAAATTAATTATATTATTTTTCTGAATTTTTAAAGAAAAGAAAAAGAAAATAAATGGCCGGTAATGGAAACCGGTTGTAGAGGGTCAAAACCAATGAAAATTTGGTTTATTTAACAGAAGGGGTCATCTTGGAAACGGGGATGAAGTACAGGGGGGTCTGGCAAAAAATTGAAAGGATAGGGGCTAAATTCGTTTTCGGCGATAGTATAGGGGGCCTTTGTACTATTACCCCTTTATTCTGTGTTTTTGAACGCCTTATCTGAATTTTGTCTTTTTGTAATCCCTTATCTAGCTTTTGTCTTCGTGTGGGCTAGTGGGCTATTTAAGACTTTAGTTTTTAGGGTTAGAGGACAACACCTACCACCCATTCATAGTAGATCTTTTTGTGTGCTTCTCTTTCTCCCCTCCTCCTTTAGGGGGAGGTGGATCAACATTTTGATGTATGCTTGTCGAGGGCACGATCAAATAATTACAACTTATCACTTGCTACAAAAAAGATTGAAGACAGTGGTAAGAGGTTCGATACACGGAGACTAGGGCATGATGTTAACTTTTGTGTATGACGAAGACAAACAAACCGAGACAGCAACAAAAGTTAGCGTCTTGCCCTAGCCTCTGTGGATCGAACCTCTTACCACTATCTTCAATCTTTTTTATAGCAAGTGATAAGTTGTAATTATTTGATCGTGCCCTCGACAAGCATACATCAAAATGGCATTGTTGTCGGGGACTAGCGGTACTGATTTCTTTCTTTTGTTTGTGTGACAGGGACATCTAGACCGGACAGCCAACGTCGAGCCCTCGACGATAACTAAGGCGCTTCGTAGGAGGCAACCCACGTTTCTTTCCTCTTTCCCTTTCCTTTCGGCTTTTATTTTTTCTGTTTTATTTTCATATGCCCTTGTTTAAGTCACTTCTTCTCATTGAGGGCAATGCGTTGCTTGAGTGTGGGGGAGGGACACTTATGTGTTTGTTTTGTTTGTTTATTTTGGGCAAATTTTTTTCCGGATTAGATCTTTTTGAAAGGATCACACTACCCAGTTTTAAAACCTCTTGTTTGGACACACACTTTTGATCTTTTACATAGAGAAAAAAATTTGTCACTCATCACATCTTGACCTAGTCATGCACTCTCTGCCTGTTAGCCCTTATATCTGCATGTAGGCCTAGACACCAGCAATCACAAACAGCACCTTGTAAGCACATTGAGCCTTCATGCCATTACTTTTTCATGTGTGAATTGCATGCATAACTAGACACTAGCTAGGTTTGCATGATATCTCTAGGTATAGGCACCATTAGACATGGGAAAGCAACAAAATGACGAAAGTTTTCGCAACAATGTCTTATTTCTTTCTTTTCTTTCTTTTCTCCCTTTTTCTCTCATTTTCTTCCATCTTGCCCTATACACTCATCTACCCCTCTCTTTTCCTTCTTTTTCCTGACCACTTGAGCTTATTTTTCTTGATCTTTTTTCCTTGGTAGGTAAGCAGCAATTGTTGAGGGTAGCGTTGAGGGCTAGACACGCAAAAGGAGGCACAGAAAAGCATAAGTGTGGGGAAGCAGACCAAGCTAAGGCTCAGACGCAGAAAGCGGAGCTAGGGCAAATCAACAGAAACATCATCTTGCCCTAGTAGTATCATAAAAGAAAGAGCCCCCCTCAAAAGCCTAAGTGTGGGGAAGCCGAGAAGTAAACATTGGTGTTGGAAGCAGAGCTACAAAAGAGAATTCAAAAAGTCTCCTGCCCTAAGCTGAATCAAAAGCTAGAAAGGTTCGTGCCCCTTCTTTAAAAAAAATCAAAAAAAATAGAATAAAAAATCAAAAAAATAAAAGAAGGGGGCAAAACGCGAACAAAAGAATCTGCTGTCAGCACCGCATTAAGAGAAGAAATCCTTCGTCTAGCCCTCAGCTGCATCATCCTACCCTCGACGAAGTGTTGTCTTACCAACCTCACCTTTTTCCTAGCCAAGGAATCCATCCAGGTTTGAGCTGGTTGTTTCTCTTCTTTTTATTTTTATTCTCTCTCTTCGTTCCTTCTCTTTTCTGTTCTGTTCTTTTCTCTTCCTTTTTCCTTTTGTTTCTTCTTTTTCTTTTTCTAAGCCTAGCCGCCCCCTTTTCGTTCTTTTTGCTGATGCGAAAGCTCTTTTTGATTGATTGATTGCCCATGCATGTGGATTTTAACTCGGATTGATATGCAAACTCTATTTTGTGCTGTGTTACTTACATTTTAAGCGATTAAACACCTAGCCCTGTTTGTGAGTGTGAGTGCATACACTTTACTGTCAATTTCTTGCCATTTCATCTAGGACTTATTAGGAGCTTGATCAACTACTAGTTTTCCTATTTGATTACTTTGTGAGGATTGCTAGTGACTGGGCCTGATGTGGGAAAGTCTCATCTTTAAGGTCGTTATTCTACTGATTTGATACAGGTGTACATCTAGGCAGAGTGTGTTTTGATGAAGTCCAGTTTGTTGGATGGTTTGTTTTATTCTTGTGCCATAGTTGACTGTGTTTGTTCTGTCCTGGGCTGTTTTTAGTTTTGTGAATGCTCGAGGGTGAACATTGGCCAATGTGGGGATGTTTGATAGTGTGTATTTTATGCATATTTTTCTCTCCATTATTGTCCCTATTCCTAGCATGATACTGCTGATTTGCCCTTGTTTCCATCTTAATTGCAGACCTAGGCCAAAAGGGAGAAATATTCAAAAACACATGCTTTCTAGGCATTTTTTGCGGATCTCAAGCTTTAAGACTAGCATCGAGACCAAGACACCAACTTTTTCATCGAGGCATTGCCGTGGTTTCCATCATCGAGCCCTGAATAAACCAAAAGTGTTATTTCCACGTGTCCTTGCTGGCAGGCTCCCATGTGTACCCTTAGATGTCTTCCAAAAAGTTCCGCGCAGATTTTCAAGAATATTCTCTTTAGTCGTCATGCCCTCGAGGCCATAGATATCGTCCTGCCCTCGACGCCGAGCGCTTCTAGAATATTCCCAGAATATTTCCTTTTCGGGCCAAAGAGATTTATTCCGTGTTTTTGAACTTCTTAGCTGGATTTTGTCTTTTTGTAATCCCTTAGCTGGTTTTTGTCTTCTTGTGGGCTAGTGGGCTATTTAAGACTTTAGTTTTTAGGGTTAGAGGACAACACCTACCACCCATTCATAGTAGATCTTTTTGTGTGCTTCTCTTTCTCCCCTCCTCCTTTAGGGGGAGGTGGATCAAACCATTTTCCGACAGTCATGTACATAAACCGGAGCTTTGCTCCGGTCGGTAAGATTTAATAGTTTTTCTTCTTCTTGTTCTTCTTCTTTTATGCAATCTATCTTTTGTTATTTTGTTTATTTATTTTATGGCATGAGTAGTTGATTTCTCCATTCTTGGCAAAGGTTATTTGAAGATTGCAATGGGTAGTTAAGAGGTCTAAATGTGTTTAATATATTCTTAATGTTATATTTGGTTGCTTGTCGATTTTATTCATCTAGGACTATTGGAAGCTTAATTACCTACTGGTTTTTTTTTCGATTCAATTCTTTTGGGGTTTATTGGAAGCTTAATTACCTACTGGTCTATCCCTCTAGATTATAGTCATCCTTGTAGTGAAAACGCCATCGGGAAGCTGCAGGGTAGAGTAGACAACTAGTTTGGTGTCCTCAGATAGAACTAGTTTCATCTGGCTAGGGCAAGTAATTAATTAGGGTAGTGTCGCGAGCCTGACAAACTGAGAGGCATCTTGCCCTCGACGTGTCTTTCCTGGTCTTCATAGGTTCTTCGAATTTAGCCTCCCTACATCGAGCTTGTGAGAATGCCGAAGTGTCAAGGCTACCTTTTTAGCAGTGACATCGAGAGGTAGTTGGGAGGATGGCAAGGTGTCTAGGGTACCTCATATGTAGAAACGGGGGGTACCTTCTCTTACGAAGGAAAGTAGGGGTTTTACGTGGAAATGTGGCCCCTATAGCATATCTATGGCATACGAATAGAATATTTTTGCGCCGATGATTATCATGCCCTCGACGCAACCCTAGAAAAACCTTTGCTAGGAATCTTTCTCATCTGCTTTCATGTCTTTATTTACTTGCTTTATTTAATTTAATATTAGTTTTATCATCATCCTCTTCAACCCCCCCTTTGTATAACTGTTTCTGTCTGTTTGTCTTCGTCATACACAAAAGTCAGCGTCTTGCCATAGTCTCCATGGATCGACCCTATTACCACTATGCACAATTTATTATGCACTTGATAGCAAGTCTTTATTATTATATTTGATCGTACCCTCAACAAGCACACATCAATTTTTTTAACCAGGATAGACTCGGGTGAGTTTAAAGTCTATCTCAAATTTGTATAAATTTAGTCACGATATTATCTAAGCCGAAACCAATGAGACGATTATCCGGAACCGGAATTAAACTGTCACCCCTACTTGTAAGTACATAAAATAAATATTAAATGCTTTTTGTGTGCCAACTTACAATTTACATTATACTTATAAACGGTGAGGTTAATTTATGTTTGGTATCTAATACTTAAACAAATATCGTTGGAGAAAAAACACATAGACTAAGGATATGATTAATTAGGATTCTAATTTTATACTCCCTCCTATTTTTTATATCTGTCGTTCTAGCCCTCTTAAAAACCTGGAAAATTAATTGTCGCCCACTCACTTTTCTGACTATTTCAGGGGTGAGTTTACTACCTTGCCCCTCCACGCTCTTCTCATTTACTTCGCGCCTCTCCTCCTCGCCATAGGCATCGATTATGGGTGGAAAATTAAAAATCGAAAGGGGGGAAATCAATTTTTTTAAGTTTCAAAATGATAATGAGCTCTTTTTATTTCTCATTTACAAACTGAGTCTCCTACTCCAATTTCTTCTACTTCCAAAATCTGTGAAAAATCCTCTAGGGTTTGAGACTTTACCATCGTCAAAATATGGAGAGCGTCGACTATTGGGAGGATGCGCAATCCGACGGTTTTGTGGAGTTTGATGATTCCATGGATGTCGAGAAGTTTTTGTGTGATTTGGGTATGGTGGCAATGGAGACAGTTGGAGAGAGGAAAATTTCAACCGAAAAATTGAAAGAAAGTGCAGCAGCAATCAATACAGCAAAATTTCCATTGGATTTCGATCTAAACAAGCCTTCTGTTGAGGAGACCCAGCTGCCACCAAATTTCAAGGGGGAACGAGGATTCGATCTCAATAAATTCCCAATAGAAGGTATGTACCACTTTGACGATCCTGATTATGAGACGATGTTCATTGCAATCATGCAGATCCTTCTTCCAGACCACTACTAAGTGGGAGTTTTTGTTTTCCCTTTTTTCTATAATATTGCTAGATTGTGGCATTATCATTGTGTAGTTTAGATCTAAGGCTATAATGTTGTAATCCATATCGGATTTTGTCAGTTTCCCACGGGTTTAGAATTACTCACTCACTCAGTTTGGTTTGTGTATGCCATGGATTGAGGTTGTGATATTGCACTGGGTTGTACAATTGTTGTACAGATGTTATGTGTACTTAATGGATTACAAATTGGAAATCATTGTTGCCAATTTGATGGATTTTGGATAACACTTTTTTTCTCTGTTGACGATTTGGCCATTTAATGCTCCTTTAAATGAGCTAGGCCACGGGTTTGCCCTAGAAAAACAAGAGTGTCAGCTGTGAGCTAAATAAACAGCTTAATGGATTTTGGATAACACTTTAGCTCAGAAGCCCTTACCAAGAATGAGTGTTTAGCTGGACATACACATAACGATAGTGAAAAATAGTTTTATTTTCATTCAATAATAAAAGAAAACTGTAAGATCCAAAACTGGAAATCACAGAGCAATTGTTTGTAACCAGAGAAGAGATGGAGAGCAGAGAGTGAGATCTAGAGACCGCTGCCACTGGGTCTTAAAGCCGATCTCCCACCTCATCTCTAATGCAAAAACTAGAATTAAATTAAGTGGATAAACTATAAACAAAATCCCTAAAAAATGTTTGTTCGAAAAGATAATTGATTGGAAGAGATAAGCTCCAGAAGAGGTTCCTTCGAAGTCCCTTGATTTTCTCAACCGCCAAGTTGTTGTCCTGATCCACCAACATCCACTGCCAGCTCGCGTGCTCAAGTCTCCTAGCCCAAGTCGATCTCTATCTTGGTACTCATGTTAGGCCTAGCTCGTGACCTAGCCAAGCTGAGTCTCTGTCTTCTATCTCCCCAAGCCAATAAATTCCCCAATTGCCCCTCTAACTCACATCATGCAAAAGTATGGTAAATCTATGAGAAATTAGCATGTGATCAAATCTCCCCACACTTAAGACATGCTTGCCCCCAAGCATACAGACTCTAACAAAACAAAACACACAAAAATTAAAATCAGAAAACATCCATTTTCGCAAACATCAGAGTTATCACAGGAAATCCTCATGCACTTTATTCCATAACTCCATATCCTATTATTATGGCCTAACCAAGACCTCAAGCATTCAAACAAATTTATAGAGCATAAATAAGTCCTCATTGTATGTTGGAGAAGGAAAAGGAAGAAAATATAAAAAGAAATAAAATAAGAAAAAGTATTGTACAATATAAAAAAGAAACAACCTGGGTGCTTTAGGGGAGGTGATTCTGATGCTGATTCTGATGAGGTGGTCTTTGATTCCTCTTCCAATTGCTTGGAGATGTCATACCCCCCTTTGTCAATGCTTGTGATCTTGTCATTGAGCTTCCACAAACACTGGTTCGCACTGACATAGGCCTCATAGAGCTTATTGATGGTCTCATTCTAGGCTTCGAGAAGCTGGTGGTTATCTTGGAGGGACTTCTTCATCTTCTTCAAATAATTCAGCTACCTCCCTTGTTGACCCCTTTCGAATTGTCCCTTTCTTACTCTCTTGCATAAGCATTCCATAAGCATCATTCCTTTCGGCGTTGCTCAGCTCTTTCCTTTTCGGATTGAGATGTGTTTCATTAAAGTCTAACAACAACAACAGAATCCAATATTGTAATCTCACAAAATTTTATAAGCTGACTGAATGAAAAATATTCATTTGAATGAAGCATACCCTGTTCTTCGGTTTCTCCATTTCCTGGTAACGCAGTGCTACGATGTTCTTCTCCATCTTCTGGTTCTTCACGAGATGGATTTGGTGAATGACAAATGACTTTAAGATATGGTTGCGTTGCTGGATTAGGTGCGGAAGGATCAAAGGTCGAATGCTCCATGATTAAAAAGCAAGCAAAATCCTTTAGGTTTGTTGGTAGATTTTGAAGGATCGAAAACGGTTTCTTTTCTCAATGAAGCATGTCAACCTCTCTTCAAATTGTTTGAATAACAAATGTATAGAGGAGAAGATTGAAAGACTAAAGAGAGGGGAAAAAAGAATTTAATTTTTTTCATTTTGGCGGAAGTTTCATTGTTGGCAGTTTAGGGCATTTTCATTTCCCGCCTTCGTTCTGCCTTCACAATGGCAAATTCAAAAAACAGAACACAATGGTAAGCTCGTAAATAGGAGAGAGGGCGAGGGGTAAAATCGTCTTTAGTACAACACTCCTTAATTACCGTGCAAAATGCTAGAACGATAGATAAAGATGTTAAGAGAGAGTATTAAATAGTCCTAACTATGCAAAAAAAAAAAAAACCGTGATCAATCATGCTCTCTTTAATTAAATATTTGTTTCTGGCCAATAAAGATTAAATATACTCTCTAACCTTTTTTATATAGTTAATATTTAGTCGACAACTGCCCGGTGGTGGTAAATTTGGTCGACCACGATCTGGTGAATTTAATGTTGTTTATATGATTGAAAATGGTGGAGGTGGATGTGGTACTGAGCTGACAAATGATTCGGTTATTGATATTGGGGTGGTAGATAATGGTAATGATAGTGATTTTGATGTTTGTTAGTGGTAGTGGAGGGGGGAGAAGATGGTGATGGCAATGGAGATAAAGATGAAAATGAGGTGAGGAAGGAAAGGTTATAGTAATTTTTCAATTAAAAATTATCTTTTAAAAATAATATAATAAATTTCTCCTTTTGTTATGTTTAGAGATTTTAGGTGATTTTCCTTAATTTATGAAAATTAATTAATTTGATATTAATTGTTATCATAATTTATGCTAAAATATTATTATGATAATTTAAGTATTAATGTTTAATTTCAAATGATTGCTAGATTTGCATATTATTCTATATTTGCATTTTTTTTTTAAATTGATATCATTTCTTGGATCTAAATAATAAATTATTAGTTGAGGACTTTATTAAATTATTTTGTTATAAATCACGAAAAATGACATAAAAAAATTTGTTAATTATTTTTAATGACAATATTTTAAATTATTTTTGTAGATAGGGTCCACTTAGGATAAAAATAATATAAATTAACGAATTGTGTCTCCCCAAACGGTTTTATTGATGAAGTTGTGTAAAACGAACCGGCAGAGCAAACGTTAAGCACCGAATTGAATAAAGTGAAACGTTAGGTTTTGAAAAAAATAAAACTTCAAACATTTAACATTTTTTTAAAGAATTTTTTATTTTAAATTATTGCCACGTGGGTCTAGGATAACGTCGTTTATCCCCCTGTTTTTTTATTTGACGGAATGATGTAATTTAAGTAGACGGAACTAATATTAGGTACTAAAATGAATAAAATTAAATGTTAAAATTAAAAAAAAAATTACAAACGTTATGCACCCGTTGGTGCCTTTTCCCCATTTTATCCAGGTTAAAATTTAAAACATTTTATTCAACCCAGTGCGACTGGAACACAAATAGTCGTAACGGGAGGGTTTAATTTGATTCGGATCTGAAAAGAATAAAAGATTTGGGCCCACAACTCTAAGATCAGGTAACACGTGTACGACAAGAAGCCGTGTCGAAGTGAGTTTTTGATGAAAAAGAAGTTTCGAATTTTGGAACACCTGGGATTGCGTATTCAGCCAACTGTAAAGTACATGCGTGGGGTTTATCCCTCGGACACGTGTTATATTATAAGTTCCACATCTTTCGACAACAGATGGGTGCTTAATTAGACAAGCTTTGCGTCCACTCACGGACTCGAGCCACTTCTTTAAAGTCTCGATTTTGAACTTTAGAAGAAGTAGATATTTTTAAAAAACTCAATAGAACCACTCATTTTATTTTATATTGGGCTAAAAAATGGATCTGTAGGAGGCTTTTTAAAGTAAGAGTTTATCGTTATTCGAGCCTAAAAAAAGACCTAAATATTAAACGATATATTTTAAAAAAAATCAGTTTGGTTCAATATTATATTAATTTAATGATTATATATGCACCATAATTTAACTTATTAATGTATATTATCTTTATGACGTATTTTATGAGTTTGGTCCTACTACTTTAATAACAATTAATAATATATCTAATTTTATTATTAAAAAAATTAGTTATCATATACATTTGTCTAAAATATAATATTTATTTCTATAAATTTGGAGTTTTTTTTTTTAGGACAGAGTGAGTAACGGTCTTTATCTCTATAAGTAATGAATAATTTTTTTTGATAAACGAACCAGACAACCAATAAGCTACATGTCTATTATAAAATATATAAAAATATTTAAAAGGAGAAAATGTGAAAAATAGCAAAGAACTTTTCTTGTGAAATAAAAATGACGAGAATAATGATTTAGTGGCATTTAAAGAGATTTAACAAACACCATGATTTTTTTTAGCGAAATGCCCTGCCCATGTCCTTGTAGCCTCAGCCCTTATAAACTGGCCTTATATCAAATGCTACAATTGTGAAGAAATATCGTGGCAATTAATTATACCTCAAATACCATCAAAAGACTTACCTATTATTAGACATTTGCAACAGTTACACAAACGCAGCTAAAAGTTACCTATTATTAGACATTTTCCTTCCTTCTTTCAAACCCTTGACTCTCTTCATAGTTGTAGATACGTACATGGTCGGATGTAATTCTATTATATTTGTTATATTTTTTATTCAATTTTATCATTTTTTTTGTCAGCTTTTACTATTTCATTTGATTTCTTTTAGCAATTAAAACTCTCTTTACTGGGATTTGACAATTCCCGTCCAAAAAAGAAAAGCAATTGACAATAAATAATTTAATTGAAATAAAATTATAAAAAATAAAGAAAAATAATTATAAATGTGTAAAAATAATATAGAAACAAAATTTATCCAATAAAAAATACAAGAAACAATTAAAATATGTAAAAATAACTTAAATTTTGACATGTTTTAACAAATCCCAATTTTTTAACAATTTTTTTAAACATAATTTAAAAATATATAAAATAATTTAATCAATAATCCTAATTCTAATTTTCACGTCTTTTAATCAGTAAAGTTAACCCTATTTTTTTTTTAATAAGCAGAGGATTTATTAAAGAAAGGTCATGAAGAACATGACAGAGAACAGAAAACCAGAACTAGAGCCTGCCTAAAAGGCTCAAAAACCAAACCAAAAACATGAAACCACACAACCAGCAAGAACAATACAGAAGAAAGAAACCTAAGCTCACACAACCCACATCAGAAGCACTTAGCGCCACCAGAAGGGCCAAGCACGGGGAGCAGCTAGACAACTCAAAAGACGAACACGCCACCAGATGGACCAGCCACGACCACCGCCAAGATAGATGCGCAGACGACCACAGCACCCCACAGCATACACATACAGAAAGGAAGCTCAGAAGATGAAAAAACAAATGGAGGTCACGACACAAACCGGAACCAAACACGCAGAGGAAGACCAGGCAGGCAGAGGATATCTCTCCCCAAGACTAATCTCACGACACAAACTAGACCCCACCAGACCATACAAAGAACCCACTGGACCTAATAGACTTAAAACTACAGAAGCATGAAAACGCAGCCCCAAAATCTAGAAACGGACCAGAAATAACAAGCCGACAGACACCTAAAACCATCAAGACCAACACCAAAAGGCAACCACACCCACAGCTGCAGCTAAACGGAAGCCCAGAAACCCAAAAGACAACCCCGCAACACAAACCACGTGGATCAAACCACGCCAACTGAACGCTTTCCCGCTTTCTTGAACACCTCTACCTCCTTTTTGAAACAGCCACTATCAAAAGCGCGCATAGATTCCTCGTTAGCATGGTCTGTTTCAAAAGTTAACCCTATTTAAACAATTAAATTAAAATTATTAATACTAATTTGACGTTTTTTAATCAATAAAGTTAACTCTACCCCACAAGTTTATTGTAGTTTTACACTTGTCGATGTACTCGTCTTCCACATTTCTCCGCATCAAAGTAATGAGTTCTACTTGTAAATAAAACTAAAATTCTTTTGTAGTTCACCAGCCCCATTCCACATTCCACATTCCACATCCCACTTCAAACTTTTCGATTCCTCGGGTAGCCTCGATAGAGGCATTCCAGCTTCAGAGGCAGATGAGTAATTATAATATATATATATATATATATATATATATATATATATATATAGGGGAAATAGTTTTTACCACCCCTGAACTATCGGCGAAAATCACAAACTTCCCCTGAATTTCATTTTTTAAAGTACGCCTCCCCTGAACTATTGTTTTCGAGCAAAAAGACCCCCTCCGTTAACTTTTTCCGTTAAATCTAACGGATTACCTAATACAATAGGTTTTTTTTTTTTTTTACCTGGTAATTATATTTTAAATAATATAATTAAATTTAAAAAATTCAAAAAAATTATATAATCTAAAATTTTCAAAAATTTTTTTCGAAAAAGTCAAAAAAACTTTGTAAAAAATGTAAAAAAATCAGGAAAATTGTAAAAATTCCAAAACAAAATTAATTTATCTAAAAATTAACAAAAAAATTGTAAAAATTCCAAAAAAAAATTAATTAATCTAAAAACTCATAAAAAATGTAATAATTCCAAAAAAATGTACAAATTCCAAAAAAATTGTAAAAATTCCAAAACAAATAAAACAATTAAAGAATGTCTTAAAAAATATTATAATTGTAAAAAAACTGTACAAATTCCAAAAAAAATGTAAAATTTCAAAAAAAATGTACAAATTCCAAAATAAATGTACAGATTCCAAAAAAAATGTAAAAATTTCAAAAAAAATTTAAAAATTCCAAAAAAATTCAGATAAATGTAAAAATTCATAAAAATGTAATAATTCCAAAAAAATGTAACAATTCTAAAAAAATGTAAAAATTCCAAAACAAATGTAAAATTTGCAAAAAAATGTCAAAAATTCCAAAAAAATGTAAAAATTATAAGAAAATTGTAAAAATTCTAAAAACATCGTAAAATTTCCAAAAAAATGTAATAATTTCCAAAAAATGTAAAAATTCCAAAAAATGTAATAATTCTAAAAAATGTAAAAATTCCAAAAAAATGTAAAAAATCCAAAAAAATGTAATAATTCCAAAAAATGTAAAAATTCCAAAAAAACGTAAAAATTCTAAAAAATGTAAAAATTCCAAAAAAATGTAAAAAATCCAAAAAAATGTAATAATTCCAAAAAATGTAAAATTCCAAAAAGACGTAAAAATTCTAAAAAATGTAAAAATTCTAAGAAAATTGTAAAAATTCTAAAAACATCGTAAAATTTCCAAAAAAATGTAATAATTCCAAAAAATGTAAAAATTCCAAAAAAATGTAATAATTCTAAAAAATGTAAAAATTCCAAAAAAATGTAATAATTCAAAAAAAATGTAAAAAATCCAAAAAAAATGTAATAATTCCAAAAAATGTAAAAATTCCAAAAAAACGTAAAAATTCAAAAAAAAAATAAAAAATTCTAAAAAATGTAAAAATTCAGAAAAATATAAAAATTCTAAAAACATTGTAAAATTTCTTAAAAAATTGTAACAATTCCAAAAAAAGCATCGTCGAATTTTTATAATTTTTATATTTTCTTATTTTTAGTTTATTTGTTTTTTGAATTTTTTCATTTTTTCGTAATTTGTACATTTTTTTCGGAATTTACATTTTTTGTGAATCTTTAAACATTTTTAGTATTTTTCAAATTTTTATATTAATTAATTAAATATAATTAAATTTTTATAATTTTTTCATTTTTTTGGATTTTTTAGATTAATTAAATTATTTTGGAATTTTTATAATTTTTTCATTTTTTTGGATTTTTTAGATTAATTTTTCTATTTTTGCAATTTTTACATTTTTTGGAAATTTTTACATTTTTTCTGGAATTTGTACATTTTTTTAATTTCAACAATTTTTTTTGGAATTATTACATTATTTTTGGAATTTGCACATGTTTTTTGGAATTATTACATTTTTTTTGAAATTTTTAAATTTTTTCAGAATTTTTAGGTTAATTAAATTATTTTTGGAATTATTACATTTTTTCAAAAATTTTACATTATTTATGAATATTTTGATTAATTAAATTAGTTTTGGAATTTGTACATTTTCTTTGGAATTATTACATTTGTTTTTGAATTTTTAGAATTTTTACCGAATTTTTATATTTTTCTGAATTTTTACATGTTTTTTGGAATTTTTACATTTTTTAAAAAAATTTATATTTTTTCTGAATTTTTAGATTAATTAAATTATTTTTGGAAATATTACTCTTTTATTTTAATTTTTAGATTAATTTTTTCATTTTAGGAATTTTAAATTTTTTTTTTGGAATTTGTATATGTATTTTTGAATTATTACATTTTTTATGAATTTTTAGATTAATTAAATTAGTTTTGGAATTTGTACATTTTTTTGTAATTATTACATTTTTTTTGAATTATTCGATTTTTTTTTTTTTAGTTTTTTCGATTTATTAATTTTAAATTTTTTTTTTGGAATTTGTACATGTTTTATGGAATTATTACATTTTTACTTAAATTTTTACATATTTTCTGAATTTTTAGATTATTGAAATTATTACATTTTTTCTGAATTTTTAGATTAATTAAATTATTTTTGGAATTTGTACATTTTTTTGGAATTATAACATTTTTTTTTGAATTTTTAGATTAATAGTTTTTTGAATTTTTTCGTTGTAGGATATTTTTTTTGGAATTTTACATATTTGTTTTGAAATTTTTAGATTAATTAAATTTTTTTTTAATTTATACATTTTTTTTAATTTTTTTTGGATTTTTAAAATTAATTATATTGTTAAAAAAAAATTTTTTTGGAAAACTTGCTATAACAGGTTAAAAAAAAAAAAACCTGCTGTAGCAGGTCACCAGTTAGATTTAACAGAAAAAGTTAACGGAGGGGGTCTTTTTGCTCGAAAACAATAGTTCAGGAGAGGCGTACTTTAAAAAATGAAGTTCAGGGGAAGTTTGTGATTTTCGCCGATAGTTCAGGGGTGGTAAAAACTATTTCCCCATATATATATATTAAAGAAATATTTAATTTCTTTTCTCTTTTAAACTTGAAAGTAATTTTTTATTATTTATTGAACAATTATTTTTTATTTTAAAAAATTCCTTCGTTTATTTATATAGACAAAAGGCAGGATCTATACATAGTAAATATTTTTATAACTCAAATCAAAATGGTTTATTAAATAATTAGATATTAACTGTTATAAATGTTATTCTATTAACAAAATTCAACCTTGGAGAAAAGAAGAAGAGAAATGACGTCATTTTGGTTCAAAACATAATTGCGTTGAAATGTATCAAATTAAAAAAAAAAAATCTCTTAAAATGTATAAAAAGAGGATGAAAATTCATCCTTCAATGTGTATGAAAAAAAATACACATTGAAAAAATTTAGATTTGACTCGGTAAACTCGTACGGCGTTGTTTCAATCAAACTAAAACGCCGTCATTTGCTTCAAACCCAAAATTGCATTATATCGGTCAAAATGACGTCATTCTGGTTCAAAACATAATTGTTTTTGTTAATTTTTTATGATTACTAACTAAATTATATAGAAAATGAATATATATACAATATTAATAATAATAATAATAATTTAATTTATAAAAAAATGTAAACATTACTATTTTATGTTTTTCGATTTCATCTCTATTTCGAGTTTACTTAAATTCTCAATTTGGACTATCTTGTTTAAAATATATTAAAATGATGAATCTCATTCTTTAATATATATAAAATGGACGAAATTTGTCATTCAAAATGTATAAAAAATGATTCAATTTGTCCCTTAATAAGTATGTATTACAAGAGGACAAAATTCATCCTTTATGATGTATAGAAAAAGGATAAATTTTATCATTTAATATGCATAAAAAAGGATATAATTCGTATGTAAAAATGTATAAAAATGTAAAAATTCCTTCGATATGTAAAAAATGATGAATTTCGTTCTTTTATGATACATGTATATATTTAATTAAAAAAATCTAAATAACTAATCAATTAATACTATAATCTTATATATATATATATATATAACATTTAGATTGAATATAATTAAGAACTCTTATACATAATATATATTAAATTTATCGCAAAAACATACTACAATATTGAGAAGCATAATTAATTTAAAATTACTAAACTAAAGTACTTTTAACCATTTTAATCTACCCATTTTACAAATTTACATCAATACCATAAACCCATCTTTTATTCAATACCCTAAGATATTAACAGTAAAATATTAAGATCATTGACCCCTTAAACCCCAACCTTTACTCCTACCTTAAGCCCTAAATTTCATACACTAAGCATTCAAACCCAATTGAGATAATGATAATATTGTTAATTATATAATTCTAATTAAAAAAACACAAATTGATATTGTAACTTAAGTCCATAATAAATCTAACTCTTAAAATTGCATATTCTAAGTCCTAACCCTAAAGCTTAAACCTTAAACCCCATAACCTAGACCTCAAACCTCATTCCAAACCAAAATCATATGTTAATAACATTCGTTGGACAAAAATTAGAGATTGACAAAGGAAATAGTAGATATTACATAAGGAACATGACACTCAATGAATAAAGTGAAGAACAGAGGGGAAATAAATGATTTGGCTAAAAAATTAGCAAAATTACATTTGGCTATTTTCACTTCATAGAGTTCAAAAAATCGTATTCATGAAATAAAAAATAACCTTAATCTGTCATCCAAGCACAAAATTATGACTAGTCAAAATTTACATTATGAAATATTAAATTACCATAATATTATTAATTATATTGTAATTGGTATTTATAAACATATTGTTTTGTTATAAACTAATTTAAAGTTTCAATATTTAAATTTATTAACTTATTACGTTAATTAATTATTTAAGTCATATATTAAATATTTTATTTTTTATTTTTTAACAATAAATAATTGATAATATAAGAAATCAAAGTAGTTAATTTAATTAACATATTTCATAATTAATAAATAAATTTTTTGGATTCCCTGGATGTTTTCTCAACCAAGACTAATCTTGTTCGAATTTTGTCGGACCCCTAAAAGGTAGTGACTCTCCTAGCATAATTAAAAAATATTAAATTACCATAATATTATTATTGTAACTAATATATATATATATTAAATTGTATATTAACTAATGTCTACATTTCTAAAATATAATTATTAAATATTACACTGATTTATAAATATATTACGTTAATTATTATTCCGATTATTAATATGAAACAATAGCAACAAAAAAGTCCATCACAAAGTAATAGTATTTGCAACGAAACATTCCATCGTGATTAGCAAAGTTTGCGACATAATCTAACTCATAATTCCATCGCAAACTAATAAAAAATTTATTTAATTTATTTCAAAATTACTAATCTAACAAGATCTTTTTTACCATTTTCATCTCCTTTTTTCAAGTAACTTCATTTTTTTCAAAAAAAAAAATATTTTACAGCATATATACCAATTTTATTAAAAACTCATTTATCTTCACGTGAAAGATCATATAATAAATTACTTTTAATAAATATTTTTTATGTACTCCACTTTATATTAAAAATATGTTTTTTATATAAGAACTATTAAAATAGATAATGAATACATCTAAAATCAAGGGTGAAAAATGTTACATTTGCGATGGAAATTTCCGTCGCAAAAAGCATGCAGAGGCTTGCGATGACATTTTCTGTTAGAAAATCTTTCGACGAAATTTTACGCTGAAAAGTGAAACATTTTACAACAAAAGTATATGTTGCAAAATATTTCTACGGATATTTTCGTTAAAAAATAAAACACTTTGCAACGGAAATATCTGATGCAACCACGTTCGACGAAATTTTCGTTGTAAAATTATTGCGTGAACGTTGGCACCAAAACACTTTGCAACGGAAATATCTGATGCAACACCGTTGGCACCACACATTTTCTACATAATTTTTTAGGAAAAAGGGTAAAATACACCCCTATATTTGTATTATAGGTTAAGATAAGTCACTACATTTGTAATTGAGTCAAATAAGCCACTGCATTTGTATCACATGTCAGGATAAGCCACTACATTTGTAATTGAGTCAAATAAGCCACTGCATTTGTCAATTTGATCTACATTAGCCACTCATCCCTAAAAATAGTTATACCTTGTTTGGATATATCATAAGAATATGCTTACATGGTATTCTTTTTTAAATGACATGACATAAAAACCATGACCAACACTCATTTTTACAATTGAAAAATAAAAAGTTGGATCTCAAAAATAAATAAAATTGAGTACACAAAAATAGTGGTTTATTATTTCGATCTTACTCGATGTTTTATCGCTAAAAAAATGAATATTATTTTGATCTCACTCGATTTTTTATTTTTGAATATTTTGATTCAACGTTTTATTTTTCTATTGCAAAAATGAATGTTGAGCATGATTTTTATGCCATGTCATTTAAAAAAAAAATACTATGTAATCATAGTCTTATGATGTATCCAAACAAGGTATAAGGGATGAGTGGTTAATATAGATCAAATGGATAAATGCAGTGGCTTATTTGGCTCAATTACAAATGTAGTGGCTTATCTTGACATATGATACAAATGTAGTGGCTTATTCTGACATGTGATACAAATGCAGTGGCTTATTTGACTCAATTACAAATGTAGTGGCTTATCTTGACCTATGATACAAATGCAGGGGTGTATCTTACCCTTTTTCCTAATTTTTTACCACTACATTTTTTCGCTAATTTTTTTTTTTTTCGTCACAAACTTTTTTTGGGAAATATTGAAGAAAAAAAAAACGTCTCTATTTTTTTTTTTTTTGAATAAGCTGAAGATTTTATTCTTGCCTAGAAGATGTAGGCAATCAGAAGTGAAGAATAGAATATACAGAAGATAGCTCCTCAAGAGAGGAAGCGACTAAGAAAACAACCAAAGAAGGAACCAAGCATACTAGACTACTGAACTGCCCGACCCAACGATAATAACCAGGAAGGGGACAACAACATCATTCCCAAACTGTAAGGGAATGCATGATCAGAACTAACGAGTAGGCGGAATTGAAAGCACGTCTTGGGCAAAAGGAATGTTGATGAAAAACTACCTGGTTTCTCTGCAACCACAAGCTCCAAACCATAGCATAAAACAGTACCCTCCACTTCTCCTTTATGTGCATCCCTCCACTTGGAAGTAAGGTCTCCCATGAAACCCATAACTCACCAATTGTCCGAGGAGGACACCAGGACACTCCCAACCATAGCATCACAGCATTCCAGCAAGAGAAGGATGATTGACAGTGAAGCAAAATATGCTGGACTGATTCCCCTTGCCTATGACACATAGAACAAACGTTGTCCTCCTCATTGAGCATGCCACGTTTGCAGAGAAATACCCTAGTTACCAAACGCCCGCGCATTGCCAACCATAGGAAAAATTCTACCCTGTAAGGAACTAAATTGGACCAGCCTGACTCTAAACCCTGATTAGATTGTTTGTAGTGTTTATTTTTTCGAGAAAAATATAGTGTAATAGATAAACATATGAGGGTGATAAATATAATACAACTGATAATAATAAAATATATAAAAAAAGGAGGCGTGTGATAGACAAAAAATACCCACTCCCTCGAATAGAAAACCGCCAGCTCTTTTACTTTTCATATCGGAAAGAAAAAAAATAGAAAAAGATTCTCTTGAAAAAATATATTAAGTAAACACATGGTTTTTGACTATTTCCCATTTGTTAGTTTTTTTTTTAAATGACAAGAAAATTTTATATTAGTAAACAAACTTTCGATTAACGAAAAAATTTGGGTGCTTGAATGTTCTTTTTTTTCCTTCAAAATTTAAAGGGCAAAAGACACCATGGCTACCAAGGTATACCTAGTTTGTTAAATGTACCGTATTTTTTTCTCAATCTCAATTGGACAATTTCAATGCTCTATCTGACATTCTCAATAATTTCCATTGAAATTATCAAGTACGCCACACTATGATATTAAATTCAATCATTTTTTACGCGAATAGAACTAAAATTGAATTTTATTCTATATTTTTATTGATTTTTCTTAGTATATTTATCAGTATTATCTAATATAAAAATAGAACGGTGACTAGTTTCAGTTCATTACAAAAATAGAGTGGTGAGAAATTACTAATGCAAAAATATTTTATAAAAAGATTGGTAAATAAATTCTCAATGATATTTAAAAAAATCTAGATAACTAATTAAATTAAAATAAAATGATTGATTATTTTTTAGTATAACTCAACTATATACGTACAAAACAAGTAAAACATGAACATAAAAAAAAAAATCTACTAAAGTCATGTGGTAAGATCAATTTGAGTATGACTGTAGTTAGAGTATATATGACTATAATTTCAAGAGCTATAACATTAAGACATGTAATATATTGATGAGTTAGAATGTAAAAAAATCAATTAAAAATAACAATTGAGGAAATAGAAAAAAAAAATATGGGAGAAAAAAAATATTTCTAAAGTAATGATACAAGAATAATTTTTAATTTTTTAACAAATAAAGAGTCATACAAACACAAATGGTTAAATATATTTAAAGGGTTAGATAATTTTTTTTTTTAATAATTCAGGTATTGAAATACTTTTGAATATAGTATAACTATGTGTATAAATAATATATAAAAAAAAGAAAGAGAAAGTGAAAAAAAAGAAGAAATAGAAAAAAAATGTAAGAGATTACAAAAATGATAGATAAATTAATAGTAAAATGAACAACAAAGATGAGTAGATGAATGACAGAAAATGGTTCACGCTATATTGTGAGTATTAATTTATTTTAACCAGTAAAAATATATATTACTGCTAAAATCAAGCTAAAAATATAAAAAATATAAATAGTTATATAAATAGATAGTGTTGTAGGAACTTAACTGAGTTACAAATGATTATTAACATCTAAAGGGTTAGGTATTTATTTTTTCTAATTGAGATGATTGAATTTTTTTAATATTAAGTTATATGTATAATAAATAATAAGTAAAAGAGAGATGAGAAAAAAATTACTCAATTCATTTAATTCATCAAATAATTAGTTTTAGCTAACTATAAAAATACAAATTTAATAATTATAGTATGAAAAATAAAACTTAACTTAATTAGTAAACTTATTCAACCAATTTTATAAATCAAAATATAATGAAATGAAAAATAAAATTTATAATTATCCGCACGAAGTACGAGCTAGTATCTTGTTTATATATTTATATAACGCCTTTTGTCCAAATCTAAAAGGAAATATGTCGTTGGCACCGCTATCTACTAGATGGGAAAAGTTTGGAAATGGGATAGTTACATCTTTGGAACCTTTCCCTAATTTTTCATATTGATTTGACTTTGTTGGATTTAACCCATTCACTCATATTTTCATATTACTTTAGCTCCTTTAAATAATGTCGTACATAGTCAAACGTTAAGACTAGTGACGTGATATTGTTTAATATTATTATTCATGTCGAATATTATGTCAGATTTTTTATTAAAAAATTGAAATATTCGACTCATTTATCTGACCCATTAAAAGATGAAATGGGCCAATGAGTCAGATAAATAAGTTTAAAAGTGACATCTGACATGAACTGTCACGTCAGCTAAATAATATTAAATAATGCCACATTATCAGACTTAACGTCTGATTGTGCACGATGTTACTTTAAGTGGCCAAATTAATATAAAAAATGTGAATGTATGGGTTAAATCCAACAAAAAATGAAATGAAGTGCCAAAGTAATACGAAAAATCGAATAAATGTGCCAAAAGTATCATTATTCATTTGAAAATATGCCTCAGATATTTTTTTTATAAAAAATTGATTATACTATTAATTAATATTATGATATTAAGGATCATATCTATAATATTTATTAATTAATATACAAAAGTCCTCCAAATTTTGGAGAGAAATTAATTATTAAATTAGAGAAAAAGAAAGAAAGGTGAAAGGATTTTTGTTGTTGAATGGAACAGCAGGACAGGTGTCGCTTTCGTTCCAATTTTCCAGCATCAAATTAAAAGTCTCCTACAACAGCGTGACACGTTTAAGTAATAAGTCGCTTGTTTGGTTCTTTAAATCGTTTCATCCTTTACTCTATATACACCATACGAATAAAATTACTTCTTATTCTGTGTATTTATATATACGTTAAAAATTAAAAATAAAAATGTCATTAATTCTTTAACGAATCTTCTTTTAATTGAATTGTGCATACTAAAGATATAGTTGAGAATGGTTTTAAGTACTTTTTTAATTTTTTCTACAAAAAATTAGCTAATAATAAGTAAACATGCTACTTAATTTATAGAAATAATAAAAGAGAATTTAGTTAATTGGGTATTAGATACATAAGTAAACATGATACTAAAGATACAGTTCATTATGAATTATTAATTTCAATTTCGTTCCGTTCTATTTTTTTTACTCCCTCTGTTCTTAAATGCTTGCCTCATTTTACTATACATACAAACTAATTTTAATAATTGAACACAATTAATGAGAGTTTTTAAGTAAACTCACTAAGGTTTTAATTCCATGTACAACCATTAATCTAATGTTATAAATAAAATAAAAGTTAAAAACATAATAATAAAAGAGATATCTTTTTATTTAAAAAATATAAACGAGACAAGTAAAAAAAAAAATATCTCCTTCTAATAAGAGGTAGACATTTAGCGAAGGAGAGAGAGAATTAATTATTTGGAGTGGAAGGAGTCTAGGTAGGAGAGCACGGACGGTGTATTGATAGTGCATGACAAACTACTTAGCTGTTACACGTGGTGGCATAAAACTGGTTGGCTATTAAAGTTGAGATGTTTAGTAACGGGTGGCGCGTGGTTAGTGAGGCAGCAGCGTAGGGATTGGTGGAGGAGAGTAGTAGGGTAGTTGCCCTCCCACTAAAAGGAAAGGAGAGGATGCTACGTGTCCGTTTGATGAAGTGCGGCAGTAGTTAAGGTGGGATTGCAACGTAAAAATGATGTTTTTGAGAAATAAGAAAAAAATAATTATGGAGTACTACTAGCTATAATAAGGTTGTGAGGAATATAATTAGGTATCTGGAAGAGCAGGAGATTTGAGTCAGGTTCTGCTTAAAAGAGAGAGAAAGAGGAGTGGGCGAGTGCTTGAGGTGGCGCGTGTGGTGGTGAAGACGGCGGCAGGAGGGAGGAGATGAGCATAAACGGTGATGTTGGGTCTAGATTTTCTTCTATTTTAACTACCAAAGATCGTGATTATCTTCTCTCTCCGGATGGAACTCAGGTACACCACCAGACAATACTCTCCTTAATTTTTTTTTCTTTAGTACCTAAAAGCCGCCGTCCACGGTGGGCCGGCCACACTCATTGTTGACCTTAATCCTTCAGTTTCTTCTCTATTTTTTTCATTTTTTCACGGAAGACTTTTTTTTTCTTCTGTCTTTTTGAAAAAAACATATATATATATGACGAACCATTAATTTGACAAACCTTATTAATTTTCCAAAAAAAAAAAACTCTAATTTGACAAACCATATGAATAACATGGCAACATGAACGTATTGTACGTAGGTATTAATTAAAACCAAAGGCTATGCCTATCAGAAAAGGAAAAGTTATTTGGAGAAATAATCTCCAAATAATCTTTCTCCAAGAAAGAAAGAGAGATCATTTCTTAAGTAGTGTTTTTATATCCACTAGAATATTTACAGGTGACGACGTTTAATGTAATGAAAAACAGAACAAATATAGAGTTTTTGTTGTTGATAAAATGTGTAACAATTATCATGCATAGGCAACACAACTTTATCTCTGGCTAATAACAAGATTTATAAGAGAGAATTATTGAATTCACTTTTTGAAAATAAATAAATTCAAGATTAATTAAACTCTTTTAATTAGCAAGTTTTATATACAAGCTATGGACTCAAGAATTGACTCTTTTAGTTCTACTACATGTCTGACTTAATTAGTTAGGTTTTGAACTTAATTAAGTAGGCTTTTAGTAGTTGCCTTACTTGTTCATTAGTTTATATCTCACATGCAACCTTTTGGACTATAAAAACTTTATTGCCTAGAGTTACAACTCACAATTTACAGCATAATCATATAAGTTGATTAATCTATTATTATTATTATACTTGTACCATAAATTTTTAATGTTACATTATAGTTTGACACTCGAAGTATTAAAGAATTACTCTTCGATATAGAGGAGTAATTCCAAAATTGGAGTGTACCTTTTCTAGAATTTATATAGCTTTTTGTGCAATTTGGAGTGTACCTTTTCTTTTCCCAAGTACGTCCTAGCTATCTAGCTAGGCAGCTCGATTTTTTTGAGAAATTAAAGAAGTTTGCATGTACATATATGGTAAATTACATGAAATTATATGAGCAGAGACAATCATGAAAAAAGTTGTCGGTAGCAATTCCTAAAGATATTTGTATCCCATTATCCTTGTTGTTAGAGTGCACGTCGTTGATTTCTTTTCTTGTGCGGGGGAAGTGGCGAGGTGTCGTTTTCTGGATAATTTTGGTTGGTTGAGTTACATACAGACGACATGCAGTCTTAATCAGCATGGCCTCCCACACACAGTACACATCGCGCTGTTGCCAATAGGAAAGGACACGTGTTATTACCTAATCGTCAAAACTCAATTATACCCTACGACACGTGGCCCATTCATATCGGCATGAAGAATTAGTTTTGTGTTCTCTTTTTCTGTGTAGAAAAAGAGAAGTTTAAGTATAAAGAACTAACGAATATAATTGATAGTGCGACACCAACTACATTATGAAAGAGCCATGTCTTTATATTATCCGGAGCATCCGTTAACAGATGTGCTTCTAAACCAAACTAAGTATGATGAGGTAAAAAATCCGCGAGAAAATTAGTCTGTCGATAAAATAATATCGAAGAAAGCTCCATATATACTCACCAAAACCTACTGGATTTGGTGGACTAGGAAAATTAGTTTATTAGTGTTAGCGGAGGAAATAAGTTATTTGGTTTACGTGAGTGTCTCACAAACAAGCGTTTACATGTGAATATTTTTATGGTCATGAAGTATATATACACTTCAATTTTAAAAAAACTAATTTTTGAGTATTTTAAAAAACTATCCAACTATATGTAACCAATACCAATCATTAATCATGTGACATTCTATATTACATTCGTTCAAAATTTTGATCATGAAATTTGCTTAGACAATACATCGATAAGCTTGTAATTCAATGACATTTTTTGCAAAATTTATATCCCCTAATTATTTGCAACTTTTATTAATGAGGAAAAATAAGAAATTAATTCGAGATTTTGAGATGAATTGTGCATCTAGTTAATGTAATTGTTAGTTTTCTTAGCAGATGAAGGTGTCTGAACTTGAAGGCAAAGTTGTAGGCCTGTATTTCGCAGCCAACTGGTACCAGCCTTGCCAAAACTTCACAACTAAAGTCCTAGTTAGTGCATACAAGGAATTGAGGAGCAAAGGGTTCGAGTTCGAGATCGTGTTCGTGTCATCCGACGAGCACTTAGATGCTTTCAACGCGTACCGTGCGATAATGCCATGGCTCGCCGTTCCGTTTTCTGATTTGGAAACAAAGAAAGCACTGAACACTAAGTTTGACATTGAAGGCATTCCTAGCTTAATCATTCTTCAGCCTAAGGATCATAAGGATGACGAGACATTTCGCGACGGCGTTGAGATGCTTTACCGGTTTGGGGTTCAGGCATTCCCGTTTACTAATGAGAGGTTGCAAGAGTTGGAATTGGAAGAAAAGGAAAAGCACGAGAGCCAGACTCTAACCAATTTGCTTACAAGCTGTGATAGAGATTATCTTTTGGGTCATCCTGCTCCTAAAAAGGTCAGTTTCATTTTCCTTTATAAAATATAATTTTGTTAGTAGAGTTTAATTACAATTTATTTAATGAATGAATTTTAACCATTAATACATGTTTGGAGAATTATCTCTTGAGAGCCTAATCAAATTCAAACTGGACTATAGTTTTTTATTATTGAAAGGGCGAGATAAAATAACTAGATTTTAGGAGCAATTGGTATATTAATTTGTTGGGAAATAGTTCATATTTTCCTTTTAGAATTATGCAAACACCTAATTTTTCTTGTTTGGTAGTGTTTTCTTCAAGTTTTGTAATGAAACTACCATTTTCATCCTTTTTTAAATGAGAGGTTATTAAGTGCACTTTTACACTAAAATATATAAGGAATTCTTAAAATGTTTGTTCTAGTTGGTCCACGTAGCTCTAGCATAGAACCAAAGAAGCCCTTGTCTACTTGGATTTGTTGTGGGCCGATGGCTATCTTCCTAGCTTTAAATTAGCCGAAAGTGTTACCTAGTTTGTTTGTGTAATGAACAAAGCATATAGATAGAAATATCTACAATCACCAATAACCTTTCATTCTTAATCCCTCCGGGGACCCTATGGTTCCCTCAGTGCGCTCATATATATCCTCTCATTCCTAATAAAAGGTTCTAGGGATAGATAAGAAGAAAAAAAAAGACAGATTTGATCCTTTAAAAGAAACGGTCCTAATTTAAAGTAGAAAAAGTAAAGTGATTGCAATAATTACATCCTGCCAAAAGACAGGCGGCTGGTGGACAGCTGTTTTAGACAGCTGTGTCTGTAGTCGTCATGGTTGACGTCTGTTGATCTGTTGCGTCATTGCTTACATTTTGTTGATTCTTCTAGAGATCTCTGTGTGTGTCTGGAATAGTGTTGTCACTATTGTTTCCTGCTTCTGTCATCTCTTGGTCTTCAAGATCTGCTATTAGGTTGGTTATGTGTTCTTCATCTAGGAGGCGTCCGTCTCCTGAATGTGGAAGAAACATTCTCCACTCTCTGGTACTGAAAATTTGAATGAAGTATCCTTCTCCTAAGAGATGATAGCTTCTCCAATTTTCTGGTGTGTATAAGACCATTGGATCTTGAGCAACTCTGTAAATTTCTGTATTTTCAATTTCTTGAAAGTCATATGGAGCTAGTGAGATTCCCATATGGATATCGTGTAGACTTTCTTCTTCTCTGTCTGCTGAGAAGATGAAGATCCTCTTCTTTGCAGGAATAATTTCAAAGCCTCTCGCCACAGGCAGTGTAGAGTCAATGAAACATTCTATTTTCTTCCTGATTGCCATGTTTCCTGCAATAAGAAAGAACCTTTCTCCAAATTCTTCTAAATATTTATCTATGCTTCCTTCTTCTTCTAGTTGGAATGTAATCTGGTCTACCATTCCCATATGAAAGAATGATAGAATCTTTTTAAATGGCATGTCTGTGATGTTGAGATCTACTTGTAGCTTGAATAGACTGAATCTTTTTAAATGGCATGTCTGTGATGTTGAGATCTACTTGTAGCTTGAATAGACCTGCTGTTCCTGTTCCTCCTATATGTCTTGCAATTTTTCCTGCAAGTCTGCAATATGGCTTCTATACTATCTTAACTCTTTTGAATTTCCAATTTATTTCTTCAAAATGAATACTTACTAAATCTTTCTGTGCATTGATCAGATCTTCTAAATGCCTACTTTCTGTTTTCTGTTTAATAATCTCTTCTCCCTCAGGCCATTGATCAATCAAAGGCTTTAGGGTGAACTGTGCTGGCATATCTAATAACCTGGCTCTAAGTTGTAGAAAGCTTCTATTTTTTGGTTTATTATCTTTTATGAACTGATCTAGTTGTTGTAATTTTGTATTCAATCTGTTCATGGTGGTACTATTCTGTTGGAATTGCTTTTCTACTACTTGGGTTTGCCTTTCAGCTTCCTCCTTTTTCTGTTCAAGGAAAGCTATCTGTTTAGCTGTTTGTTGTTGTATTTGAACCATCTGTTCTTCTAACTGTCTGTTCTTATTTTCTAATCTTGCTATTGTCTGACTCTGATTTTCTCGGGCTATTTCTGCATATGGCCTTACTGTTTCTGGTTCTATATAAAAGTTTGGGCCTAGTTGGGCCCTCGCCTCCTCTAAACCCTCACTGAAACTGTGATAACCCACATAAATAGGGTTTTGACACATTATAAAGTTTTTAACTGTATTAAAGCTGTTAAAGACTCCTGTTTTTAATCCCCTATATATCACGTAGTGTGAAAAAGACTTTTTCTGTATTTTGGGATTCTTTTCTGAGAAATACATGCTTAAGGCATTTAAGCATTGTACCTTGAACTGTGTTGCTACTGGGGCTGTCTGTATATGCCAGATGTTGTCTAGCAAGCATTGTTGTTCTCTGTCTATGTTTAATCCTTCAAAGGGTTTAAACTTTTTGTTTCCTCCATCAGGAAATTCTGTGAGGTACATAGTACCAAATCTGATTTCATTCTGTGCTCTTCTTGTGGGAAGGTTTCTGTTTGTAAATGGAGTCTGTATGCTTGAGGATGATGATGATCCTCTTTCTGTGGCTGTGACAGGCATTGCTAAATTGTTTCTGTACATAATTGTTTGGTCTATCAGAGCTTTCTGTTCTTCTGTCTTTTGTTCTGTTTGTGCTCGGGGTTTTATCACCCGTTTCTTCATTTCTGCCTGTATCATTTAAAGAATTTTTCAATATTTCTAGATAATAAATCTGCTAGACTATTATTTTTTCCTTTAATATGCTCAAAGCAAATTTTGTACCCATTTCCTTGTATTAAATTCTGTAGGTTAACCCATCGGGTTCTATTTATCTTTTTGCTATTTTCGTTTTTTAGGAACTTGACTATGGCTTTACAATCTGTTCTAACTGTGAATTCATTCTGTAGATATATTTTAAACTTATCTAAAGCATTTATTAATGCTTGGATTTCATAGTCTAAACTAGTCCAATTTTGTCCTGTTTTAAAATTACCACTTGTATACGCAACAATTCTTTCTGTTTCTTTATCTGAGTATTTGCTGGGTTTGCAAAGCATTACTGCTCCCCAGCCTTCTTTACTACCATCACATTCTATAATAATATAATCTGTTGTTGAGGGTAGTTCTAATGACTTTATCTTCTTAACTCGTTCTTTAATCTTTTTTACTAATTCTATGTCTTCTTTATTAAAATTTCTTTGACCATTTTTTGTTGTTTTACTATATAATGGTCCTACTAATTTACTTAAATTTTGAATAAATTTTCTAGCGTAGTTTAATATCCCTAAGAAAGCTTGTATCTGTTTTAATCCTTCTAATTTATCTGGAAAACTTAATATTTTTTCTGCTATATGTGGTTGTAATTCTATCTTACCATCTCCTAGTTCTAATCCTAAGAAGGATATCTTTTTCTTATATAACTCCATTTTTCTTTTACTAACTACTATACCATGCTTTTCTGTTTCTTGGAAAATCTGCTTCAAATGATCTTCATGTTCTCTAATGGAATCACTAGCTACTAAGATGTCATCTATGTATACTAAACAGAACTCATATTTTAAGAATATTGAGTCCATATATCTTTGAAATACTGCTGGCGCATTTTTTAAGCCAAAAGAAAGAACATTCCATTCGAAATGTCCTTCTGGGCATGTAAACGCCGTCCACTGGTTAAACCATTCTTCTAATTTTAGCTGATTGTAGCCTGATTTTAAATCAAATTTACTAAAAATCTTTTTCTTTTGTATTAACATTATTAGGCTGTCTTTGTTTGGAATATTGTATGCATCGTCTATTGTGTTGTCATTTAATCTTTTATAATTATAAACTATTCTAGCTTTCCCTCTTTTTATTTCACTATGATTCCTTACTATAAAGGCTGCTGATCTATGTGGGCTGGTTGATCTTTTTATTAATCCTTGTTTTAACATTTCAGGAATCTGTTTTCTAAATTCTTCTTTGTCTAACGGGTTGTACTCTATATTTGTTGTTACTATCCTTATATCAGGATTTTTAATCTTCATTGTTACCTCATAGTTTATTCTGCTTTTGGTAATATCTTCTCCTATTAATCCTATCTTTTCTAATTTCTGTATTATAGGATAATTTTTACTAGTCCTAATGTCTGGTCCTTTTTCTAAGTCCAAGGCTAATTCTTTTCCTAGCATAGTATATGTTTCATTTTCTATATGCTCTGTTCTCTTATTATCTGGTTTTAAAAATTCTAAGGTGGGTTGTCCACCACGCTTTCGTGCTAATTCCGCTGTTTGTATATATTTATTTGTTGGGAAAGTATATACATTTTTACTAATTGTTATGCTATTTCTAGCTATAGTAATACTACCATTTAAACTACATATGAAATTTAATCCTAATAAAAAGTCATTACTCTTTGTTTCTTCAGGGGCTATATTAATCTGTGGAATGTCGTATTTTATACTGTAATTCTGTGCAAAATCTATAAACTGTATTCCTAAGGCTTCTACTTGATGTGTTATAACCATTGTTCTTTGTTCAGCTGTTTTTGTAATTATTCTATATTGTAATTTTTTATGATACTTTAGTGGTATTAAGCTATATCCTACCATGCTTTTTGAGCTTGCTGTGTCTAAAATAGCATTTAATTCTACAAAGGTGTTTGTATCTAACCAAAGTCTACATTTAAGGGTTATTAGGCTTGCTATACATTTACTAATAGTAAAGGCTGATTCTTCCTGAATTTGTTCTGTGAGATAACTAGATTCTGCATCTACTTGCTTCTTTTTCTCATGTTGATTCTCAAGTTCTTTTACTCTATGTTTTAAGAGTTCTATTTCTACATCATGCCTTTTAATTTGCTCCCTAAGTGTTTCATCTACCGCATCACTGCGATTACTATCTATGGCTTTTCCTGATATATCTGTTTCTATTTGGAATAATTTTCTAATACACATAAAACATATTTCTTTAAAACAATTATTACATTGGTATCTTCTGTCTATAGCTGGATATAGTCTACAGTTATAACAATTTATATGATTGTTTCCTCTGTTTCTAATCCATTCATGTAAGCATTCTACTACTTCTTCATTCTGTTCTCTATTCATGTATGTATATGTAATTTTTGTACTATTTTCTGATGCTATACTGTATACTGATTCATTATCGGAATCTGTCTTAATATTTTCTATTTCGTATTCTCCTAATTGTTCTACTAAATTTGTTCTATCTATATTTTTATGCTTGTTAGGACATCTATTTGCTAAATGTTGTGGATCCCCACAGATAAAACACGTGCAATTTCTATCTCTAGGTTTTTTAACATATCTATTTTTATTTTCCCAAGGTTTATCCTTTCTATAAGACGTGCTTTTTCTAAGGAATTTCTTCTTTTTATCATAGTATCCATATGCCTGTGGTGTATAAATAGCTGTTCTACAAAACGCCCAAGCTTGACGTTTTATCTGTTCTTGCATTGTAGCTTCTTTGCATTTATCTTCTAATTTTTTAAATACGTATGTAATTCTCGGTCCTATTCCTAAGTCTACTATGTGACCACAATCTCTATTCCATTCTTCATGCATTGATCTACCTAAATCGCCTGGAAGCTTTATGAAATATTTATTACATAAATCATCATCCATGGCTTTACCAGTTTGAGCTAATAATTTGGCAAAATCTGAGCTAAATTCTTTGATATATTTGAAATCTGTAATACTGAGCTGTTCTAAATTTCTGACTGCAGTATCCTGTATAAATGTATTTTCCTTTGCTGGGTCTACTCCTAACAATAAAATTCTAATTTGGCTTGTGAAATTATAGGGATTGTCTCCTAATGATTTAATAGTGTTTATACTATCTGGATCCTTTAATTTTTTACTTTGCCAAATTCCTAAGGCTGTTGGTCCTAATGTTGTTTCTAAATAAGAAAACATATCTATATCATCTCTTTTATTGGTTTCCCAATTTCTAACTACTGTTTGTTCCCATACTAGTATTTCGTCTGGCCATAACTGAGGACTCTGTTGTTCTATTAACAGCATATTTGAACTATACAATTTTCCTATTGGCATTCTTGCCCCTCTTCCTTTAAAGTTTGACTCTCCCTGGTATACTGCCGTAGCAGGTGTCCAAGGTTCTCTACCTAACATTTCTGTTCCCGCTGTTCCAGGTGTCACGAACTCAGGTTTAGGTCTTTTTATTCCTCTTGAGTCTATATTTTGATCCATAAAACTAACTTCTGGTTTGTAAAAATCACTAATTACTATTTTCCCATTGACTATGTCAGTTACTAATGGTAGGTTAAACACTTCATTTAGCTTGTTATAAGCCTCTTCATATTCTAGCCCTAATTCTGTCATACATTCTATTATCATGTCTTCAACTTGTTCTTGTAGGTTGGTTTCTGTAAATTTTTTATTAACTATTTGTTCAAATGTCTTTTGAACTTCTTCTGTTTTAAAACCAGCTACTTCTTCTAATTCTTCCGCTTCTTCGCCTAGTTCTTCATATAAACCGTACCCTATAAGATCTTATATTTCTTCATTTTTTCTATCATATATAGGATCTAGTTCTCTGTCTGTATCATATACTGGTTCTCCTAAATCTGCATTCATCATACTGGCTTCTTGATCACTATCATCTTCTTTGGTTGGTTCTTTTTCTACATAATTATTAAATCTCATGCTATAGTTGCCATCTTTATCTTCATATATCACACTTTTTTCTGGTACTAAAATTTTTTCTGTCGTGTCTATAAATTCTTTTAGAGGCCATTCTAATCCTGCTGATTCTTCTGCATCTATTTTAACTGGATCTATCATCCTTATACCACGACTTGCTAAGTTTTCTACAATTCCTTCTATATTAATATTATAATTCATTCCTGATCTGTTACTAGCCTTTCCTAGAATTCTTATACTAATTACTAGATTATTTCCTTTGTAGTCTTCATAGCCTTTCGTTGATAGTCCTACTTTTAGGTTTTTTAAATCTCTAATATCTTTTAGTATTGCTGGCGCACAATAAAAAAGTGCACAGTTCTTACTAAGGTCTACTTCCATTCCTGCTATGGTTGCTTTTTTGACATCTGTTTTCCATGATTTATCTAATATTAAGACTAAAACTTTAGTTCCTAGTTCTTTTCTTCCTAATCCTTTTATTCCTATTACTACTAATCCTACGTGTGCAAACATTTTCCCTGTGTTCTTAATTTTATTTATCATTTCTGGTGTAAATAAATCTATTGTTTCTGCGGTATCTACCACCCTTAGACTCTCTTCTCTATTACTTCTAATAAGTACTGTGTTTAAATTTAGAGGTCCTACCCTGTATAAAGTTCTAGGATTTAGAGCATCTAATTGCTCATTGTTATATATTTCTAAGTTTCTTTCTACATCTATTTCTTCCTCTAATTGAACTACTGTTTCCGAACTGTTACTGCCTGACCCTCTACTAAATACTCTTCCTAAAAATGAATTGTTAACCTCTTCTCTAGAAGATACACTTCTTCTAGATTCTTCTCTTCTACTTGGTTCTTGTACTGTTCTACTGGATCCACTAAAAGGTGTGAAGTTATTCATTTTCTGGGTAACCAATGATTATATTTTATGGGTTTAATACTAATTCTTTGATTATTATCTAGTTTTAACCTATCCAAGGCCTTTGTTAATCCTAAGATATCTTGTGACTCTTCTGGTCTTTTGTCTGTAGTTCTAGTCTTTTTAAATTCTGTAAGAATATACTCGTTTTGTCCTCTAATATAATCTAAATTTTCTGTTATAATTTTTATAAATCTGTTATTTTCTGATATAACTCCCGTTATATTACTGATCTGTTTATTAATATTTTCCTTTTCTGTTTCTAGGTGATTTCCTAGACTTATGATTAGATCTGTTAATCCGTTTAAATGAGCGTTCGTACTATGAAGTTTGTGCTCTACGGTTTTATCTACTCTGCAACTAATTTCACTTCCTTCTGTTGATATTCTATATTTTTCTTTTGATATTTCTAGATCTAAGTATTCGATGCGTTTGAGCCTTTGATTTGCAATTTTGTAACACTTGAAAGATGTTTGAAAGAGGTTTCAGATTTTAAGATAGTTTCTAGCTTTATAGCTTTAGTTCCCTTAAAGATTAAGCCCAATTTATAACAACATAAAACGAAACAAACATAAAAGCTTCTACACAAGTTTATGATAAACAGAACTTTAAACAAGTTCTTCAAGAAAAACTGACTCACCCTAGCGGGTTCGTGGCTAAAGCAGGCTTTACTCCTTCTGTGGATACCCTGACCACGCCTGTCTCGGTCTTTTGTCAGATTTGCCCAAAGGAAACGTCTGAGCTCCGCTACCAATAAAAACAGAAAGGCCGGATAAACAACGAGAGCATTTTCTTAAATCTCTATGTCTCACTAGTTTCTCTCTCTAGTTTCTAGCCTTAACAGCCCCTTAGTTCCCAAACACTAAACAGTAGCCCATATAAAAATAAAAATAAAGGAGTCAAAGGTTTAGTGTTTAGTGTTTACCAACAGTCACCGGTTTGACTGCTTTTTTTATTGGTAGCAGAGCTCAGACGTTTCCTTTGGGCAAATCTGACAAAAGACCGAGACAGGCGTGGTCAGGGTATCCACAGAAGGAGTAAACCCTGCTTTAGCCACGAACCCGCTAGGGTGAGTCAGTTTTTCTTGAAGAACTTGTTTAAAGTTCTGTTTATCATAAACTTGTGTAGAAGCTTTTATGTTTGTTTCGTTTTATGTTGTTATAAATTGGGCTTAATCTTTAAGGGAACTAAAGCTATAAAGCTAGAAACTATCTTAAAATCTGAAACCTCTTTCAAACATCTTTCAAGTGTTACAAAATTGCAAATCAAAGGCTCAAACACATCGAATACTTAGATCTAGAAATATCAAAAGAAAAATATAGAATATCAACAGAAGGAAGTGAAATTAGTTGCAGAGTAGATAAAACCGTAGAGCACAAACTTCATAGTACGAACGCTCATTTAAATGGATTAACAGATCTAATCATAAGTCTAGGAAATCACCTAGAAACAGAAAAGGAAAATATTAATAAACAGATCAGTAATATAACGGGAGTTATATCAGAAAATAACAGATTTATAAAAATTATAACAGAAAATTTAGATTATATTAGAGGACAAAACGAGTATATTCTTACAGAATTTAAAAAGACTAGAACTACAGACAAAAGACCAGAAGAGTCACAAGATATCTTAGGATTAACAAAGGCCTTGGATAGGTTAAAACTAGATAATAATCAAAGAATTAGTATTAAACCCATAAAATATAATCATTGGTTACCCAGAAAATGAATAACTTCACACCTTTTAGTGGATCCAGTAGAACAGTACAAGAACCAAGTAGAAGAGAAGAATCTAGAAGAAGTGTATCTTCTAGAGAAGAGGTTAACAATTCATTTTTAGGAAGAGTATTTAGTAGAGGGTCAGGCAGTAACAGTTCGGAAACAGTAGTTCAATTAGAGGAAGAAATAGATGTAGAAAGAAACTTAGAAATATATAACAATGAGCAATTAGATGCTCTAAATCCTAGAACTTTATATAGGGTAGGACCTCTAAATTTAAACACAGTACTTATTAGAAGTAATAGAGAAGAGAGTCTAAGGGTGGTAGATACCGCAGAAACAATAGATTTATTTACACCAGAAATGATAAATAAAATTAAGAACACAGGGAAAATGTTTGCACACGTAGGATTAGTAGTAATAGGAATAAAAGGATTAGGAAGAAAAGAACTAGGAACTAAAGTTTTAGTCTTAATATTAGATAAATCATGGAAAATAGATGTCAAAAAAGCAACCATAGCAGGAATGGAAGTAGACCTTAGTAAGAACTGTGCACTTTTTTATTGTGCGCCAGCAATACTAAAAGATATTAGAGATTTAAAAAACCTAAAAATAGGACTATCAACAAAAGGCTATGAAGACTACAAAGGAAATAATCTAGTAATTAGTATAGGAATTCTAGGAAAGGCTAGTAACAGATCAGGAATGAATTATAATATTAATATAGAAGGAATTGTAGAAAACTTAGCAAGTCGTGGTATAAGGATGATAGATCCAGTTAAAATAGATGCAGAAGAATCAGCAGGATTAGAATGGCCTCTAAAAGAATTTATAGACACGACAGAAAAAAATTTAGTACCAGAAAAAAGTGTGATATATGAAGATAAAGATGGCAACTATAGCATGAGATTTAATAATTATGTAGAAAAAGAACCAACCAAAGAAGATGATAGTGATCAAGAAGCCAGTATGATGAATGCAGATTTAGGAGAACCAGTATATGATACAGACAGAGAACTAGATCCTATATATGATACAGAAAATGAAGAAATAGAAGATCTTATAGGGTACGGTTTATATGAAGAACTAGGCGAAGAAGCGGAAGAATTAGAAGAAGTAGCTGGTTTTAAAACAGAAGAAGTTCAAAAGACATTTGAACAAATAGTTAATAAAAAATTTACAGAAACCAACCTACAAGAACAAGTTGACGACATGATAATAGAATGTATGACAGAATTAGGGCTAGAATATGAAGAGGCTTATAACAAGCTAAATGAAGTGTTTAACCTACCATTAGTAACTGACATAGTCAATGGGAAAATAGTAATTAGTGATTTTTACAAACCAGAAGTTAGTTTTATGGATCAAAATATAGACTCAAGAGGAATAAAAAGACCTAAACCTGAGTTCGTGACACCTGGAACAGCGGGAACAGAAATGTTAGGTAGAGAACCTTGGACACCTGCTACGGCAGTATACCAGGGAGAGTCAAACTTTAAAGGAAGAGGGGCAAGAATGCCAATAGGAAAATTGTATAGTTCAAATATGCTGTTAATAGAACAACAGAGTCCTCAGTTATGGCCAGACGAAATACTAGTATGGGAACAAACAGTAGTTAGAAATTGGGAAACCAATAAAAGAGATGATATAGATATGTTTTCTTATTTAGAAACAACATTAGGACCAACAGCCTTAGGAATTTGGCAAAGTAAAAAATTAAAGGATCCAGATAGTATAAACACTATTAAATCATTAGGAGACAATCCCTATAATTTCACAAGCCAAATTACAATTTTATTGTTAGGAGTAGACCCAGCAAAGGAAAATACATTTATACAGGATACTGCAGTCAGAAATTTAGAACAGCTCAGTATTACAGATTTCAAATATATCAAAGAATTTAGCTCAGATTTTGCCAAATTATTAGCTCAAACTGGTAAAGCCATGGATGATGATTTATGTAATAAATATTTCATAAAGCTTCCAGGCGATTTAGGTAGATCAATGCATGAAGAATGGAATAGAGATTGTGGTCACATAGTAGACTTAGGAATAGGACCGAGAATTACATACGTATTTAAAAAATTAGAAGATAAATGCAAAGAAGCTACAATGCAAGAACAGATAAAACGTCAAGCTTGGGTGTTTTGTAGAACAACTATTTATACACCACAGGCATATGGATACTATGATAAAAAGAAGAAATTCCTTAGAAAAAGCACGTCTTATAGAAAGGATAAACCTTGGGAAAATAAAAATAGATATGTTAAAAAACCTAGAGATAGAAATTGCACGTGTTTTATCTGTGGGGATCCACAACATTTAGCAAATAGATGTCCTAACAAGCATAAAAATATAGATAGAACAAATTTAGTAGAACAATTAGGAGAATACGAAATAGAAAATATTAAGACAGATTCCGATAATGAATCAGTATACAGTATAGCATCAGAAAATAGTACAAAAATTACATATACATACATGAATAGAGAACAGAATGAAGAAGTAGTAGAATGCTTACATGAATGGATTAGAAACAGAGGAAACAATCATATAAATTGTTATAACTGTAGACTATATCCAGCTATAGACAGAAGATACCAATGTAATAATTGTTTTAAAGAAATATGTTTTATGTGTATTAGAAAATTATTCCAAATAGAAACAGATATATCAGGAAAAGCCATAGATAGTAATCGCAGTGATGCGGTAGATGAAACACTTAGGGAGCAAATTAAAAGGCATGATGTAGAAATAGAACTCTTAAAACATAGAGTAAAAGAACTTGAGAATCAACATGAGAAAAAGAAGCAAGTAGATGCAGAATCTAGTTATCTCACAGAACAAATTCAGGAAGAATCAGCCTTTACTATTAGTAAATGTATAGCAAGCCTAATAACCCTTAAATGTAGACTTTGGTTAGATACAAACACCTTTGTAGAATTAAATGCTATTTTAGACACAGCAAGCTCAAAAAGCATGGTAGGATATAGCTTAATACCACTAAAGTATCATAAAAAATTACAATATAGAATAATTACAAAAACAGCTGAACAAAGAACAATGGTTATAACACATCAAGTAGAAGCCTTAGGAATACAGTTTATAGATTTTGCACAGAATTACAGTATAAAATACGACATTCCACAGATTAATATAGCCCCTGAAGAAACAAAGAGTAATGACTTTTTATTAGGATTAAATTTCATATGTAGTTTAAATGGTAGTATTACTATAGCTAGAAATAGCATAACAATTAGTAAAAATGTATATACTTTCCCAACAAATAAATATATACAAACAGCGGAATTAGCACGAAAGCGTGGTGGACAACCCACCTTAGAATTTTTAAAACCAGATAATAAGAGAACAGAGCATATAGAAAATGAAACATATACTATGCTAGGAAAAGAATTAGCCTTGGACTTAGAAAAAGGACCAGACATTAGGACTAGTAAAAATTATCCTATAATACAGAAATTAGAAAAGATAGGATTAATAGGAGAAGATATTACCAAAAGCAGAATAAACTATGAGGTAACAATGAAGATTAAAAATCCTGATATAAGGATAGTAACAGCAAATATAGAGTACAGCCCGTTAGACAAAGAAGAATTTAGAAAACAGATTCCTGAAATGTTAAAACAAGGATTAATAAAAAGATCAACCAGCCCACATAGATCAGCAACCTTTATAGTAAGGAATCATAGTGAAATAAAAAGAGGGAAAGCTAGAATAGTTTATAATTATAAAAGATTAAATGACAACACAATAGACGATGCATACAATATTCCAAACAAAGACAGCCTAATAATGTTAATACAAAAGAAAAAGATTTTTAGTAAATTTGATTTAAAATCAGGCTACAATCAGCTAAAATTAGAAGAATGGTTTAACCAGTGGACGGCGTTTACATGCCCAGAAGGACATTTCGAATGGAATGTTCTTTCTTTTGGCTTAAAAAATGCGCCAGCAGTATTTCAAAGATATATGGACTCAATATTCTTAAAATATGAGTTCTGTTTAGTATACATAGATGACATCTTAGTAGCTAGTGATTCCATTAGAGAACATGAAGATCATTTGAATCAGATTTTCCAAGAAACAGAAAAGCATGGTATAGTAGTTAGTAAAAGAAAAATGGAGTTATATAAGAAAAAGATATCCTTCTTAGGATTAGAACTAGGAGATGGTAAGATAGAATTACAACCACATATAGCAGAAAAAATATTAAGTTTTCCAGATAAATTAGAAGGATTAAAACAGATACAAGCTTTCTTAGGGATATTAAACTACGCTAGAAAATTTATTCAAAATTTAAGTAAATTAGTAGGACCATTATATAGTAAAACAACAAAAAATGGTCAAAGAAATTTTAATAAAGAAGACATAGAATTAGTAAAAAAGATTAAAGAACGAGTTAAGAAGATAAAGCCATTAGAACTACCCTCAACAACAGATTATATTATTATAGAATGTGATGGTAGTAAAGAAGGCTGGGGAGCAGTAATGCTTTGCAAACCCAGCAAATACTCAGATAAAGAAACAGAAAGAATTGCTGCGTATACAAGTGGTAATTTTAAAACAGGACAAAATTGGACTAGTTGAGAATATGAAATCCAAGCATTAATAAATGCTTTAGATAAGTTTAAAATATATCTACAGAATGAATTCACAGTTAGAACAGATTGTGAAGCCATAGTCAAGTTCCTAAAAAACGAAAATAGCAAAAAGATAAATAGAACCCGATGGGTTAACCTACAGAATTTAATACAAGGAAATGGGTACAAAATTTGCTTTGAGCATATTAAAGGAAAAAATAATAGTCTAGCAGATTTATTATCTAGAAATATTGAAAAATTCTTTAAATGATACGGGCAGAAATGAAGAAACGGGTGATAAAACCCCGAGCACAAACAGAACAAAAGACAGAAGAACAGAAAGCTCTGATAGACCAAACAATTATGTACAGAAACAATTTAGCAATGCCTGTCACAGCCACAGAAAGAGGATCATCATCATCCTCAAGCATACAGACTCCATTTACAAACAGAAACCTTCCCACAAGAAGAGCACAGAATGAAATCAGATTTGGTACTATGTACCTCACAGAATTTCCTGATGGAGGAAACAAAAAGTTTAAACCCTTTGAAGGATTAAACATAGACAGAGAACAACAGTGCTTGCTAGACAACATCTGGCATATACAGACAGCCCCAGTAGCAACACAGTTCAAGGTACAATGCTTAAATGCCTTAAGCATGTATTTCTCAGAAAAGAATCCCAAAATACAGAAAAAGTCTTTTTCACACTACGTGATATATAGGGGATTAAAACCAGGAGTCTTTAACAGCTTTAATACAGTTAAAAACTTTATAATGTGTCAAAACCCTATTTATGTGGGTTATCACAGTTTCAGTGAGGCTTTAGAGGAGGCGAGGGCACAACTAGGCCCAAACTTTTATATAGAACCAGAAACAGTAAGGCCATATGCAGAAATAGCCCGAGAAAATCAGAGTCAGACAATAGCAAGATTAGAAAATAAGAACAGACAGTTAGAAGAACAGATGGTTCAAATACAACAACAAACAGCTAAACAGATAGCTTTCCTTGAACAAAAAAAGGAGGAAGCTGAAAGGCAAACCCAAGTAGTAGAAAAGCAATTCCAACAGAATAGTACCACCATGAACAGATTGAATACAAAATTACAACAACTAGATCAGTTCATAAAAGATAATAAACCAAAAAATAGAAGCTTTCTACAACTAAGAGCCAGGTTATTAGATATGCCAGCACAGTTCACCCTAAAGCCTTTGATTGATCAATGGCCTGAGGGAGAAGAGATTATTAAATAGAAAACAGAAAGTAGGCATTTAGAAGATCTGATCAATGCACAGAAAGATTTAGTAAGTATTCATTTTGAAGAAATAAATTGGAAATTCAAAGGAGTTAAGATAGTACAGAAGCCATATTGCAGACTTGCAGGAAAAATTGCAAGACATATAGGAGGAACAGGAACAACAGGTCTATTCAAGCTACAAGTAGATCTCAACATCACAGACATGCCATTTAAAAAGATTCTATCATTCTTTCATATGGGAATGGTAGACCAGATTACATTCCAACTAGAAGAAGAAGGAAGCATAGATAAATATTTAGAAGAATTTGGAGAAAGGTTCTTTCTTATTGCAGGAAACATGGCAATCAGGAAGAAAATAGAATGTTTCATTGACTCTACACTGCCTGTGGTGAGAGGCTTTGAAATTATTCCTGCAAAGAAGAGGATCTTCATCTTCTCAGCAGACAGAGAAGAAGAAAGTCTACACGATATCCATATGGGAATCTCACTAGCTCCATATGACTTTCAAGAAATTGAAAATACAGAAATTTACAGAGCTACTCAAGATCCAATGGTCTTATACACACCAGAAAATTGGAGAAGCTATCATCTCTTAGGAGAAGGATACTTCATTCAAATTTTCAGTACCAGAGAGTGGAGAATGTTTCTTCCACATTCAGGAGACGGACGCCTCCTAGATGAAGAACACATAACCAACCTAATAGCAGATCTTGAAGACCAAGAGATGACAGAAGCAGGAAACAATAGTGACAACACTATTCCAGACACACACAGAGATCTCTAGAAGAATCAACAAAACGTAAGCAATGACGCAACAGATCAACAGACGTCAGCCATGACGACTACAGACACAGCTGTCTAAAACAGCTGTCCACCAGCCGCCTGTCTTTTGGCAGGATGTAATTATTGCAATCACTTTACTTTTTCTACTTTAAATTAGGACCGTTTCTTTTAAAAGTCCTTTTCTTTAGCTTTATTCCTTGTCGGCCACCTGTCTTGGCCCTTAGCATCAGTTTTTCTTTATAAGGGGACTTCCCCTTCATTCGTAAAACACGAAAAAATCAATACAACAAGAGCATTTTCTTAAATCTCTATGTCTCACTAGTTTCTCTCTCTAGTTTCTAGCCTTAACAGCCCCTTAGTTCCCAAACACTAAACAGTAGCCCATATAAAAAAAAAAAAAAAAAGGAGTCAAACCGGTGACTGTTGGTAACGGTATATCTTCAATACCAGCTTTGTTTATCCGGCCTTTCTGTTTTTATTCACAACATTTAGCAAATAGATGTCCTAACAAGCATAAAAATATAGATAGAACAAATTTAGTAGAACAATTAGGAGAATACGAAATAGAAAATATTAAGACAGATTCCGATAATGAATCAGTATACAGTATAGCATCAGAAAATGTATACTGTATACTGATTCATTATCGGAATCTGTCTTAATATTTTCTATTTCGTATTCTCCTAATTGTTCTACTAAATTTGTTCTATCTATATTTTTATGCTTGTTAGGACATCTATTTGCTAAATGTTGTGGATCCCCACAGATAAAACACGTGCAATTTCTATCTCTAGGTTTTTTAACATATCTATTTTTATTTTCCCAAGGTTTATCCTTTCTATAAGACGTGCTTTTTCTAAGGAATTTCTTCTTTTTATCATAGTATCCATATGCCTGTGGTGTATAAATAGTTGTTCTACAAAACGCCCAAGCTTGACGTTTTTTCTGTTCTTGCATTGTAGCTTCTTTGCATTTATCTTCTAATTTTTTAAATACGTATGTAATTCTCGGTCCTATTCCTAAGTCTACTATGTGACCACAATCTCTATTCCATTCTTCATGCATTGATCTACCTAAATCGCCTGGAAGCTTTATGAAATATTTATTACATAAATCATCATCCATGGCTTTACCAGTTTGAGCTAATAATTTGGCAAAATCTGAGCTAAATTCTTTGATATATTTGAAATCTGTAATACTGAGCTGTTCTAAATTTCTGACTGCAGTATCCTGTATAAATGTATTTTCCTTTGCTGGGTCTACTCCTAACAATAAAATTCTAATTTGGCTTGTGAAATTATAGGGATTGTCTCCTAATGATTTAATAGTGTTTATACTATCTGGATCCTTTAATTTTTTACTTTGCCAAATTCCTAAGGCTGTTGGTCCTAATGTTGTTTCTAAATAAGAAAACATATCTATATCATCTCTTTTATTGGTTTCCCAATTTCTAACTACTGTTTGTTCCCATACTAGTATTTCGTCTGGCCATAACTGAGGACTCTATTGTTCTATTAACAGCATATTTGAACTATACAATTTTCCTATTGGCATTCTTGCCCCTCTTCCTTTAAAGTTTGACTCTCCCTGGTATACTGCCGTAGCAGGTGTCCAAGGTTCTCTACCTAACATTTCTGTTCCCGCTGTTCCAGGTGTCACGAACTCAGGTTTAGGTCTTTTTATTCCTCTTGAGTCTATATTTTGATCCATAAAACTAACTTCTGGTTTGTAAAAATCACTAATTACTATTTTCCCATTGACTATGTCAGTTACTAATGGTAGGTTAAACACTTCATTTAGCTTGTTATAAGCCTCTTCATATTCTAGCCCTAATTCTGTCATACATTCTATTATCATGTCGTCAACTTGTTCTTGTAGGTTGGTTTCTGTAAATTTTTTATTAACTATTTGTTCAAATGTCTTTTGAACTTCTTCTGTTTTAAAACCAGCTACTTCTTCTAATTCTTCCGCTTCTTCGCCTAGTTCTTCATATAAACCGTACCCTATAAGATCTTCTATTTCTTCATTTTCTGTATCATATATAGGATCTAGTTCTCTGTCTGTATCATATACTGGTTCTCCTAAATCTGCATTCATCATACTGGCTTCTTGATCACTATCATCTTCTTTGGTTGGTTCTTTTTCTACATAATTATTAAATCTCATGCTATAGTTGCCATCTTTATCTTCATATATCACACTTTTTTCTGGTACTAAAATTTTTTTTGTCGTGTCTATAAATTCTTTTAGAGGCCATTCTAATCCTGCTGATTCTTCAGCATCTATTTTAACTGGATCTATCATCCTTATACCACGACTTGCTAAGTTTTCTACAATTCCTTCTATATTAATATTATAATTCATTCCTGATCTGTTACTAGCCTTTCCTAGAATTCCTATACTAATTACTAGATTATTTCCTTTGTAGTCTTCATAGCCTTTCGTTGATAGTCCTATTTTTAGGTTTTTTAAATCTCTAATATCTTTTAGTATTGCTGGCGCACAATAAAAAAGTGCACAGTTCTTACTAAGGTCTACTTCCATTCCTGCTATGGTTGCTTTTTTGACATCTGTTTTCCATGATTTATCTAATATTAAGACTAAAACTTTAGTTCCTAGTTCTTTTCTTCCTAATCCTTTTATTCCTATTACTACTAATCCTACGTGTGCAAACATTTTCCCTGTGTTCTTAATTTTATTTATCATTTCTGGTGTAAATAAATCTATTGTTTCTGCGGTATCTACCACCCTTAGACTCTCTTCTCTATTACTTCTAATAAGTACTGTGTTTAAATTTAGAGGTCCTACCCTGTATAAAGTTCTAGGATTTAGAGCATCTAATTGCTCATTGTTATATATTTCTAAGTTTCTTTCTACATCTATTTCTTCCTCTAATTGAACTACTGTTTCCGAACTGTTACTGCCTGACCCTCTACTAAATACTCTTCCTAAAAATGAATTGTTAACCTCTTCTCTAGAAGATACACTTCTTCTAGATTCTTCTCTTCTACTTGGTTCTTGTACTGTTCTACTGGATCCACTAAAAGGTGTGAAGTTATTCATTTTCTGGGTAACCAATGATTATATTTTATGGGTTTAATACTAATTCTTTGATTATTATCTAGTTTTAACCTATCCAAGGCCTTTGTTAATCCTAAGATATCTTGTGACTCTTCTGGTCTTTTGTCTGTAGTTCTAGTCTTTTTAAATTCTGTAAGAATATACTCGTTTTGTCCTCTAATATAATCTAAATTTTCTGTTATAATTTTTATAAATCTGTTATTTTCTGATATAACTCCCGTTATATTACTGATCTGTTTATTAATATTTTCCTTTTCTGTTTCTAGGTGATTTCCTAGACTTATGATTAGATCTGTTAATCCGTTTAAATGAGCGTTCGTACTATGAAGTTTGTGCTCTACGGTTTTATCTACTCTGCAACTAATTTCACTTCCTTCTGTTGATATTCTATATTCTTCTTTTGATATTTCTAGATCTAAGTATTCGATGCGTTTGAGCCTTTGATTTGCAATTTTGTAACACTTGAAAGATGTTTGAAAGAGGTTTCAGATTTTAAGATAGTTTCTAGCTTTATAGCTTTAGTTCCCTTAAAGATTAAGCCCAATTTATAACAACATAAAACGAAACAAACATAAAAGCTTCTACACAAGTTTATGATAAACAGAACTTTAAACAAGTTCTTCAAGAAAAACTGACTCACCCTAGCGGGTTCGTGGCTAAAGCAGGCTTTACTCCTTCTGTGGATACCCTGACCACGCCTGTCTCGGTCTTTTGTCAGATTTGCCCAAAGGAAACGTCTAAGCTCCGCTACCAATAAAAACAGAAAGGCCGGATAAACAAAGCTGGTATTGAAGATATACCGTTACCAACAGTCACCGGTTTGACTCTTTTTTTTTTTTTTTTTATATGGGCTACTGTTTAGTGTTTGGGAACTAAGGGGTTGTTAAGGCTAGAAACTAGAGAGAGAAACTAGTGAGACATAGAGATTTAAGAAAATGCTCTCGTTGTATTGATTTTTTCGTGTTTTACAAATGAAGGGGAAGTCCCCTTATAAAGAAAAACTGATGCTAAGGGCCAAGACAGGTGGCCGACAAGGAATAAAGCTAAAGAAAAGAACCTTTAAAAGAAACGGTCCTAATTTAAAGTAGAAAAAGTAAAGTGATTGCAATAATTACATCCTGCCAAAAGACAGGCGGCTGGTGGACAGCTATTTTAGACAGCTGTGTCTGTAGTCGTCATGGCTGACGTCTGTTGATCTGTTGCGTCATTGCTTTCGTTTTATTGATTCTTCTAGAGATCTCTGTGTGTGTCTGGAATAGTGTTGTCACTATTGTTTCCTGCTTCTGTCATCTCTTGGTCTTCAAGATCTGCTATTAGGTTGGTTATGTGTTCTTCATCTAGGAGGCGTCCGTCTCCTGAATGTGGAAGAAACATTCTCCACTCTCTGGTACTGAAAATTTGAATGAAGTATCCTTCTCCTAAGAGATGATAGCTTCTCCAGTTTTCTGGTGTGTATAAGACCATTGGATCTTGAGCAGCTCTGTAAATTTCTGTATTTTCAATTTCTTGAAAGTCATATGGAGCTAGTGAGATTCCCATATGGATATCGTGTAGACTTTCTTCTTCTCTGTCTGCTGAGAAGATGAAGATCCTCTTCTTTGCAGGAATAATTTCAAAGCCTCTCGCCACAGGCAGTGTAGAGTCAATGAAACATTCTATTTTCTTCCTGATTGCCATGTTTCCTGCAATAAGAAAGAACCTTTCTCCAAATTCTTCTAAATATTTATCTATGCTTCCTTCTTCTTCTAGTTGGAATGTAATCTGGTCTACCATTCCCATATGAAAGAATGATAGAATATTTTTAAATGGCATGTCTGTGGTGTTGAGATCTACTTGTAGCTTGAATAGACCTGCTGTTCCTGTTCCTCCTATATGTCTTGCAATTTTTCCTGCAAGTCTGCAATATGGCTTCTGTACTATCTTAACTCCTTTGAATTTCCAATTTATTTCTTCAAAATGAATACTTACTAAATCTTTCTGTGCATTGATCAGATCTTCTAAATGCCTACTTTCTATTTTCTGTTTAATAATCTCTTCTCCCTCAGGCCATTGATCAATCAAAGGCTTTAGGGTGAACTGTGCTGGCATATCTAATAACCTGGCTCTAAGTTGTAGAAAGCTTCTATTTTTTGGTTTATTATCTTTTATGAACTGATCTAGTTGTTGTAATTTTGTATTCAATCTGTTCATGGTGGTACTATTCTGTTGGAATTGCTTTTCTACTACTTGGGTTTGCCTTTCAGCTTCCTCCTTTTTCTGTTCAAGGAAAGCTATCTGTTTAGCTGTTTGTTGTTGTATTTGAACCATCTGTTCTTCTAACTGTCTGTTCTTATTTTCTAATCTTGCTATTGTCTGACTCTGATTTTCTCGGGCTATTTCTGCATATGGCCTTACTGTTTCTGGTTTTATATAAAAGTTTGGGCCTAGTTGGGCCCTCGCCTCCTCTAAACCCTCACTGAAACTGTGATAACCCACATAAATAGGGTTTTGACACATTATAAAGTTTTTAACTGTATTAAAGCTGTTAAAGACTCCTGTTTTTAATCCCCTATATATCACGTAGTGTGAAAAAGACTTTTTCTGTATTTTGGGATTCTTTTCTGAGAAATACATGCTTAAGGCATTTAAGCATTTTACCTTGAACTGTGTTGCTAGTGGGGCTGTCTGTATATGCCAGATGTTGTCTAGCAAGCACTGTTGTTCTCTGTCTATGTTTAATCCTTCAAAGGGTTTAAACTTTTTGTTTCCTCCATCAGGAAATTCTGTGAGGTACATAGTACCAAATCTGATTTCATTCTGTGCTCTTCTTGTGGGAAGGTTTCTGTTTGTAAATGGAGTCTGTATGCTTGAGGATGATGATGATCCTCTTTCTGTGGCTGTGACAGGCATTGCTAAATTGTTTCTGTACATAATTGTTTGGTCTATCAGAGCTTTCTGTTCTTCTGTCTTTTGTTCTGTTTAAACAGAGGAAACAATCATATAAATTGTTATAACTGTAGACTATATCCAGCTATAGACAGAAGATACCAATGTAATAATTATTTTAAAGAAATATGTTTTATGTGTATTATATATATTTTTTAATTTTTATATATAATAAAATTATCGGTTAAAAATATTTAACTTTTTAGTAAACTAATCTAGCTAGTAAATCCCAGCTCAATGAGCTAATACATATCTACGGTTCAAACTTGAAGAACACTCTTTCTTTCTTTTCCTCTAAAGGTCAGTGCTATTTTTGCATTTGTCCATTTTTTTTATATAACACACATGTTTTATGAATCGCAAATAACTTCATATTTAATTTATAATTAATGTCCCAAATAATTTTTTGTGTTGGGTTTTATCCTACAACGGCTGAATTATATTTCTATGGGCCATCTTGTGTTGGGTTTATCCTAAATAAATAAAACAAAAAGATAAGAGCTATTTGAGATAAAAACTAGGTGCTATGTATAAATAAAAAAGGGACAAAAACGGTAAAATTGACCTTTAGCCTTTTTTTCCTTTGGAAGTGAAAAGTAGAATTGGAATTTATCTTGATTTCAATGCATTTGAATTGCTTGTTTAACATTTCTTTTTAAAAGTTTAGGTGGCAGTATCTTCCCTGGTGGGCAAACCAGTTGGGCTATACTTCTCGGCCCAATGGTGTCTTCCTGGAGTAAAGTTCACTCCCAAGCTAATTTCCATCTACCACAAAGTTAACCAAACTCTAACTCATTCTGAAACTGAAGGTTTTGAAATTGTGCTAGTTTCAACTGACCGTGATCAATCCGAATTCGACTCCTACTTCGACTCATTGCCATGGTTAGCGTTACCGTTCGGAGATCCATCGATCAAAACCCTGGCTAGACATTTCGACGTTCAAGGTATCCCTTGTTTGGTAATTTTGGGGCCAAATGGTAAAACCGTCACGAAACACGGGAGGAATTTGGTGAACCTGTACCAAGACGATGCATATCCTTTCACTAAAGATAGAGTGGAATTGCTGGAGGAACAAATTTACGAGGAGGCGAAAAGCTTACCGAGATCAAAGTACCATGTTGGGCACAAACATGAACTGAGTTTGGTGTCGGAAGGGAATGGAGGAGGTCCTTTCATATGTTGTGATTGTGATGAACAAGGTTATGGTTGGGCTTACCAGTGCCTTGAATGTGGGTACGAGGTGCATCCAAAGTGTGTCTGAGCTACTAATTAATTAACCACTGTAGTGTCGGCCTACCCAATATCGCTAAGGCCTGATTAGTTTGCTTGTCAATGCTTAATAATTTGGAATTTGTTTTTTTATTTCCTTTTGTAAAAAAATAAATTTAGTCTTGGTGTTGGCTTTCTTTTTTCTGTCAAGATCATTCGATCTTCGGTCAGTATACTTTCGAGCTGGGCAGGACCCCGAAAAGCGATAAAATTCTCTGTCACTAGTTTTAACACAAATGCATACATAAAGACTCAAATCTAAAACTTCTAGTTAAGCTAGAAAAACTCTCTATCAGTATAGTTGCCTTGCATCTTGTGTTTGATGGATCGAAAAGAATGAGAAGTCAGTATAGTTCATGTTTGATTTACCACATTCCTTTTCTCTCTTTATTATTAAAAAGAAAAAGAAATAAAACAAAGGGAAAATAGTTTTAAAGTCCTTGAGGTTTGGTGGTCATTGGACATTACTCCCTGACATTCTACATCCCGAACACTAATGCCTGAGGTTTGTTACTAACGTTGAACATTCATCCTTCTGTTTAGTCAATGCCCAGCATACCCTTGAAAAATATATTTAGTTCTTTTCGTTTCATTCATTTTTCCATTCGGAAAGAACCAAAAATCTTCCTAAACGTGTACTTGTTTTGGGGCTCTGATGTTTTTTTCTTAGACAACCGGCGGCTCTTCCACTCCCTGTCGATTGGTTTTGGGTGATGACTAAAACTAAGCGGCATGAGTAGATTGCTTTTGGACATTGAACATGTAGCATTCACCTCTTAGTTTCATCTTCTTCTCTTCCCTTTTTTGTTTGTTTGCGCTATTCATCTTCTTTGCTGGCTTTTACCTATTCCTTAACATGTATTTCATGTTTAGTGATTAGGAGAATGGTGGAAAATTTAATAGTTTCATCTATCCCGCAACAATTCATTTGATTCATCATGAAGCTTTGGAATTTTCTTCTTCTTTTTCTTTTTTGTATTTTAGGGTTTTTTTTTTAAAGTTTTTAATTTTTTAATAGATTATGTGGATAGATTTTATGTGTGAGTCTTGTACAAGCGCAATTTACTAGCATAGGATCATTTAAATAATTTAATTGGATTATACTATAAGCTGCAAATGAACTTACTTGTCCTTTTGGCATGAACCAGTAAGCATTTTTGTCAGGGTAATTGGTGAGTGATGACCATTCTTTGTAGGGGTGTTCAAAAACTGAACCGATCCGGAAACCGAACTGGAATGGCACAAAAATGACCCGAATCGTTATATTTTTTTTGTGTGTGTAAAAATTGGACCAAACTGAACCGTACAGTAACGGTTCGGTTCGGTTCTCTATATCTCAGAATTGGAAATCGAACCATAGAACCAGAAGAACTGTTACTGTTATATATATATATTATCAAAGCTTAGTTTTGGTTGAATGGTTAACGTTTAGTTTTTTCCCTTAAGGGGAAGAAGTTCAAATCCTCTTGCCCCCTCTTTCACTTTTTTTTTGTTTTTAATCAAAATCACTTTTTTTTCACTTTTTTTCCCCTTTATACTTAATTTTTTCCCTTAAAGGGAAGAAGTTCAAATCCTCTTGCCCCCTCTTTCCCTTTCTTTTTTTTTTATAATCAAAATCACATTTTTTTACTTTTTTTTCTCTTTTACACTTAATTAAAAGTACTCATTTTTTCTTTTTATTTTTTCTTTTAAATAAGAAATTTTATCATGGAAGTCATATAAAAATTATTATGATGAAAAAATATTTTTCGTATTAAGAAATAAAAAAATTTAATCATTTTTTTTCCTTTTAAACTTAAGTAAAAGAACTCTTTTTTTTTAAATTTAATTAAAAGAGTATATTTGAAATTTTAAATAGAAAAAAATTATTAAGAAATAAAGTATGTAAGAATTATGAGGATTTTTTTCGTAGTAAGAAATTGAAAACTATATGTATAAATTAAGACCATTAATTATTAATGATACGACATATACTACTAATATTTTCGATCCGGTCTGATTCTAGGCCCAAAATCGGACCGAACCGGCCCGTGTACACCCCTAATTCTTTGGCATATATTAATATTTAATTAATTTAAAATGGAGATATGATAAACTATCAATTCTGTGTTTTAATTGTCAAGTGCGTGTAGTCACTTGTTGCTATTCTGATTCCTTATACAAGTTTGCATGTGAGTCTTTGCCCAACATGAGAATATTTCAAGGATATAGAAGAAAACTCTTGCTTACAAGACAAATTTATGACTTATGTGGGAATACAAGTGCTGGCGAGAATGGATACGGAGGGGAGTTTTAAGAACGTTTCTTGTGCATGTCAAAAGGGAGTTGCATTGTATGTGAGGAATTTTGACGTGCGTTTAAGAAAGTTTCTTCTGCGTTTGACGCTTGCTTCCTTTTGATTTTTATTGTAATTTTACTTGCGCTGAAGAAGCTCTTCAGCACTTGGAATGTACCTAGTGGTTATATACGTATTATATTCAATGCAATGGAAGTTAACATATGAAATAAAATGAGTGGGAATTTCAAGTTCTTACTTTCTGAAAGTCTTGTTGGAGATGATAAGCATTAGTTTGGCATGGACCAAAATTTACTAGAGGTACAAAATAGTTTCAGAAAAGTTCAAGTGACAGTAGTTTCAAAAGTTCACCATCTGCATTTTCATCAACATTACTAATACCAAATTAATTCCATCACATTTGCACAAGTAATCAAAACAAAATGTAAATTTTATTGCAAAGATTAAACGAGTCCTCTAAATCTAATTCGATACCGAATAAGTAAACTAAACTGCAGACCTAAAATCCTATTCTGCTAAACCAACCAACATATCTGGGCTCAACGTAACAACAAAGTGTTTAATAACGTGGCTCCCTGCGCTTTTCGTACTTGGCACGCGATTTTTGGGACGTGGCAACGTTGGATCAAGAGTTGGGATCCAAATTTCCCTTACTCTGCTATGCAGATGTGTATGTCTCCTGTGTGGTTGGAGTCGAGTGGTCGGGTTAGATAGCTAATAAGGTAGCTGTCTTTTGATTCCGTGTCTGCAGGTTTCATCGATCTGCTTTTGCTGCAGATTTGGGCTTGTCCTTTTCTGCAGTTTTCGTGTCCTTTGTAGCAGCAGCTTCTGCTGCTTTTGTTTGTGCTTTGCTGTCATGCTCCCCATGACTTTCTAATTAATAAAATCATCAGCCTATTTAAAAAAAAAAAAAAAAAAAAACCAACCAACATTGTCATTATCATGTATGAAAATCAAAAGTAACGGACACCAAAGATCTTCTTAAACAAACGTGGAATTTCCTATTGCACTCCCTGATTCTCCAATTTGTTGATTCTGCAATATTTAAAAGCAAAGAAACATCACATTAGAAATGTTATTTCATAGAAAATAAATGGCTTGTGAAAGCATAGTTTGTAGGTGCTCACCTCTCTGCCCCTTCCCCTGCCTCTGCCTCTACCTCTGCCTTTACCTCTTGTAGTTGTTCCCCTATGCCTTGCTTCTTTTCGACTTACTAGAGCTCTTTGGCAACTTCTTTGGTTGTGACCAAGTTGCTGACAATTTGCACATCTCACTGAGCATGATCTCTTGTGTGCAGCAAGTTCGTCAACTTCTCTTCTTCGACTCGTCTTTGGACTTCCGGGAAGTCTTCTCAAAGGTGGTGCCTGAATCATTTCACTTTCACTCCTTGGTTCTAAGTTCCTATCACGCAAGGGAAAGATGGCTTCTTCATAGGCTTGCAGGAAAGTTTGTAGGGTGAAATAGTCATCATAGTAGTCCTCCAATCTGTCATTATTGTAGCCAATCGCCAAAGCTACATGCTTACAAGGGATCCCACAAATTCTCCACCACTCACAACTACATGTCCTTGTCTCCAAGTTCACAGCAAAAGTTTTATCCCCTTCCATCACTTCAAATTGATTATTTCTACCAACATATATACTGCAGTACCTACAATCTTGTGCTATTTTCATTAGTCTCTTACGAAGCTCAGGTGTGACAACACCTTGCCATTGAGTCCCTTTTGCACATCTTTTATGAAATCTAACCATTAGCTTTTGTCTTATACTATCTAAAACCTTTAAGATCGGTTGGTTCCTTACTTTCGTAATCCAGCTATTAAATGATTCTGCCATATTATTGGTCGAATGCTCACTCTTTCTCTCAGACCAAAATGCATGTCTGGACCATATTGGCGGTGTCACTTTAGTGGCCATCCAAGCAGTTGCACCAGGATGCCTGCTCTCCATCAATGTCATGGCTCTTTCATACTCTAGATGGGATGTTGCTCTAGATGCTGCCTAAAAATCCTCTTTCAGCTCAACCACACCATCAGAAAATTTGTGCTTAAAATTGACGAAGAGATGTTTGGCACATCTTCTATATGATGCATCTGGAAAAGTTGTCTTTAGGGAATCCAATAAACCCTACAGATAAGGCAACCAAGGTATAACAATTTCAGAAAAGCAAAACAAATCTAACAACATTTAAAATTCTAGAAAAAAGAAAAGATCAAAGAGATATTTGACCTTTTGTCCATTCTGACATACAGTAGAAACTCTATAAAATAATACACTTGGGACGACCAAAATTTATTAATTAAAAGAGTTATTAATTAATCGATAAATTAATAATTATTAATTTATATATTAATTAATATTTTATTAATTTATAGTAAAATACTTAGTTTACAAACACCTTTCAAGCTTCCACTTACTGTAATTATTGTATACAATGCATGTACTGTATATCAAATGATGAAAGTTCTACAATGAAGCCCCCTTCGCGAAACGAAGCTATTAAAGCGGCAATCACATTGAACAATTTCTTGTTGAGCTATGAGAAAACAACACTAGAAGTTCTTACCATGCTAAGGAAAATTAGAGACGACATTCAAGGGGAAATTGATTTCAACAAAAAACAAAAGACAATTGAGTCATTTTTCAAGAAACCTTCATAAATCATTCATGTAATATGCTATATATAAGGAATTATTAATTTATATTTTATATGGGGTCTAAAGAAATTATCAAAAATGTATTCTTATAATTTTAGCGAATTATTAATTTAGCACCCTATCCCCGAGTCGGGACCGGCCAAAAATATTATCTTAGAGAGTTTATTAAATAATCGAGTATTAATTTATCGAGTTTCTACTGTAATAGTATAAGGCCTCTCATTTGTCCCTCCACCAATGCATTTGTTTAAATTTTCCAAAAACCATAGCCAACTGTCACCACACTCACTTTCTACAATGGAATATGCAATAGGAAATAATCCTTTGTTCCCATTTAGTGCAACTGCAGCCAATAGAATCCAACAACCATCCACCCACCCCAAAAAAGGGTCTGCATCCGGTTGCTACCCAAATTTTGACTTACGTAACAACTTTTTCGTATTTTATTGCTTGTCACGTTTAAAGGCTCGTTTACAATAAAATTCAGTCGATTCTTTGGTCGTAAGCTATTTTTTTAATATTTCACTTCATTTCGCGTGATTTTAATTTTTTACCTTTTTACTGTTATCGGGTCCCAAACGGACATTTTCGACACTTTGTCAAAATAAATGCGGTTAGAGAGTGGAGTTTAAAATTTTGCTCGCATCATCTCGATCGACATATTTTCCTCATCGGCGTAGTACTTTCGTCTGTTTTTTTCCGTCAATTTCATCGCAACAAATGGATCGAGCCTGTAAATAATTAAATAAAATCCCTCTTTCCTTTTAATCATGGACCGTTGGATTGGTCAACATTCTTTAGTCAACCATCCAACGGCCCTCCTTTTAATCACTTAAGCCATCCTTATTTCTTCTCCAGCAAGCCAGTATCCTTTCCAAAAATCGAAACCTCGTCATCACCTTCCTGAAACTTCGAGAACAGACTCGTCACCATGCCCACGTCGCCCTTCCCATGTGCTTCCCGATTGTACTATTCATTTCCAGCCATGTAAATCGAAAAAGGCCGCGCCGCCCTTCGTATTCACCACGCAAATCATCCCAACCAAACCCCTATAAATACCTCACTATTCCTACTCTAAACCCTACGGGTTGTCGCACCCTCTCATCCCCAACACGAACCAAAGCCAAGGAAAGCGATCAAGGTGAGTTTTCAAGCTTTCTCTCTCTAGCTTCTCTCCTCTAATTTTCGTTTTTTTGCCTTAAACATTTAATCAATCGCTCAAATCTGTTTTAAATCCGTCTCTTTCAAGTTATGATCTTTCCTCTTGCTTCAATTTAAATGCCTGCTGCTTGTATTAATTAATCTCGAATTATTGGCTTTAATGCGCATTATTTGTTCAATTGTCAAATTAAGCTTCCTTTATGGATGGAATGATCTGATTTTTGTTGGGTTTTGGTCGTAGTGTCTTTCTCTGTGCATGATGACGTTTAGTTTGGGTTTTGTGGCCGGATCTACCTTCCTTGTCACCGGCAGCAGGGCCGGCGCAAGGAAGAAGAAGAACAGTGCAGCCATGGCTGCTGTTCTTGTAAAAGTAAGGTGACGGGCCAAGCCCGTCCCTTTGTCCTTTTATTTTAAAAAAACCACGGATGGGCCTTGGCTTAAGCCAAGCCCATCCGTTCCCTTTCCTTCCTTTGGTTTTAAAAATGCTCCCATCTGTTCCTTTTTTCTTTCTTTTTAAACATAGCCCATCTTGTGTTTATTTTTTAAATTAAAGCTTAAATTTTAAATGTGGGACCTACTTTTTTTCATCAAATATTCGTATGCTTGTATGCTTGAAATGATTTATTTATGTCATGTTTGTTTTAATTAAATGCTTGTATGTTTTAAATGATTTATTTATGCCATGTTTTATTTAAATGCTTGTATGCTTTAATAGATTTATTTATGCCATATTTTATTTTAATTAAATACTAGCATGCTTTAAATGATTTGTTTATATCACATTTTATTTAATTAAATGTTTGCGTGTTTTGAGTGATATGTTGAGTTTGTATGCCATGTTTTATTTTAATTATTGGTTCACATGCCATGAATAATTTGTTCATTTGTTTGCCATAATTATTTAATTCCTTGATAAATAAATGTGGACAAGCGCTTTTTATTATTTATTATTTTCGAATTATTACTAACACTTGCATTTTGTAGGTTAATCTTTTAATCGTCGCTCACAAAGTATGTCACTTTCTTTCTTTTACTTGTTCGAGTTTTTTTTCTTATTATTATCATTCGCATACATGTTCTCCCTAGAAAAAAACTAGAAATCCAAACATGGGCCTAACCCGGCCCATATAGGAAATTTGCATGCATAAATCAAACCACCGCTTTATTTTTATGAATTATCATCGTTCGTATGTGATTCTTTAATTAAACGTTGGTTTTAAAATACATGTATGTGATTAACGTTTTGATTACTCAACTTGTGTAATAATTAATTGTTTGCTACACTTGTTGTAATAATTAATTAGTTATTCCGACCTCCAATTTGTAATAATTAGGTAAGTAGTTTTTATTAGGAATAGTGGTTTGTAATAATTAGTTAAGTAGTTAAAAAATCGTGTATGTTTGTTTATACCTACATATTTATGTCAATTGTCGTTAACCGTGGTTTTGAAGAGACGGATCGATCGGGGTTCGTCTAAAAGGTAAGTTTATCTTAAACATTCCTCGTATGTGTATTTAAATGCCAAAACTAAATCGAATGCATGACCACTTAGAATGCGTTAGAACCACCCTATTCGTATGCATGACATATAGAATTGCTAGAACAATTAAAATCAATCTCACATGTATACCATGTTTATGACACTTGTCTTTTATACCATGAGATCAACTGTTTCTTTGTTAAATGCTACGCATGATGGCTCCAAAGGCCATATCAACCTTATATGCATACATTAATCAGTACCTTGGTAGTTTTTGCCATGATAGATCGCATAGTAATTAAGTCATGCATGGCTCAGTGAAAAGGGGGGAACGTCCGCTCTAGCATAGAGACAAAATTAGGGTGACGACTTCATTTTGCATGATGTTAAGACAAGTCCAATGCTTGTCTCGCATTATGGCCCGTCCCGAACCTTAAGCTCGTTTTCAACGAAAAAGGGGGTGCGACAGTTTGGCGACTTCACTAGGGACTTAGGGTCGAAGCCGGTTTTATGGTGTTTGTTTTTTTTATTATTTACTTGCTTTATTTTGTTTTCGTGATTGTTATTTGTTATTCGCTTTGATAAATTGTTCACTTGCATCTCATGCATAAATGCCTATCGCTGGCCATGTTACCAAATAGGAATAGGAAGGTATTAGTGAAGCGTTGTGGACCCACGTCCCAATGTGCTTTCATGAACCCTAACTCGGATGTTGAACCCCTAAATGGTTGAGCGCCCCGTGATCCCTTGAGATTCGGTGAAGCAATCAAATAGCCATTTATGGGGGACCCCTTTTAGGGTAACATCCGGGAACTTTTCCGCCAGCTAGTGTAGTCGACGTCAAAAGCCCAGCACATGCATCATATTCGTGCATTTATCACATGTTTTCGTGTTCGTTGTGTGTTTATATTGTCCTCATAATTTATTATTTTTTCCACTAACACAAGAATTTTTACTTCTCATAAACAGCCCCGCCTTACTTGTTCATTCAAATGGCCACACCTACGATGCTTTCACTTAATACTTTCGGGATTCCAAGCTACAACGATCAGTTGGATTAGGGTGACAGGTTGGAATCCGGTTTGGTTCCCGATACTACAACCAAGATTGGGATGGAAGAAGTGGAGAGTCAGAAAGGGTAGATTGCGTCGTTGGAGTATTTTTGGTATAAGCATGCGGATCCCGACTTCCGAGGTTGACATCTTCAAAGAAATCGTGCATCGGCTACTTAGATTTCTCTTTTCACCCTATGTAACCATGTTCCCAGACGTTTGTCTACCAGACTTTTGGGTAGATCTAGATAGGCAATCCAGCTTTTGATGGTTGTAACCCTTTGTGAAAAAAAATAAATAAATCAATGACAATGTTCGTATTCGGATAATTATGAAGCATGTCCTTTCTTTCACACACCCAAAGGATATCAAACAGCTATCGCCTACGGTCGAAACAACATTTCCCAAATTAAACCGCACATAGAGTTCAAAAAAAAAAAAAAAGAAGAGGAAAAAATGTTGATAAACGCGGAGATAACCTTTTTTTCTTGGTCTCAGCCGCACACTCTTTTGTTTTGGCCAATATCAAAGCGATCTACTTAGAGTTTCCACTCGGAAAAGAACACGAAAGATATAGGTGACAAGTTGAAGTATGCCCACTCAAATTTTCAGATTTTTCTGGGTGGTACATCTCTCACAAAAAATTCAGAATAGTTGTTTCTTCTCGGTTTCAGCCGCGCGCTCTTTTATTTTGGCCAATATGGACACGATTGGCTCAGAGTTTAGGCTCGGCCAAAACATGAAAGATGTTGATAACAGGTTGAAGAATGGCCGCACCAAATGGGATTTTTCTGGGCGTCGCATCTCTCACAAACAATAAAGACACGAGGATAACTATTTCTTCTCATTTTCGGTTGCGCGTTCTTTTTTGGCCAACATCCCCTCGTAGTACCAATCCGTGGGTTTCGTTGATAGCATCCAAGATCACATTGTGTCGTTGGAATGAATAAAGGCTTCCTTTGTATCTTCACCGAAGGGTCATCTTCTCATTTGTCCTAGAAGTATTAAGTGAAAGTGTGGCCGGAAGAGTGAACAAGCAGCGTGGAGGCCTCGAGATTGCACCACCTATACTAAAATTTTATTTCTTTTTTCCATTTTTCAGGATTAACGAAAACTTCTCGAAGGAAAACTACTCCACCAAGGCTAGACTTCAAGCGCGGAAAATGATCGAGCAAATTAAGACAGAAGAGATATTGGCAGCTAGAATAGCATAATTAGAAGAGCAAGTTCGGGTTGCTACAGAACGAACACTGCGAGTGGAAAAGGAACGAGATGAATTAGCACTTAACTTCTTATCAAACGTTACAGGCCCTTTTACGACCCAACCATTATCCATTGCTGGGATGCAATGACAATGGCCGGATTCTTTCAGTAGCTCGTCGTTTGCCAAGACTGCTACCACAAACACTGTAATCGGACAAGGTACAAGCGCTTCAAGTAGTGCACCTCTTTATCCTCCTTTGACTAGACCTACCTTCAAGTTCGGCGAGAATGAGGACCATCCGGAATCCCAATATTTCCACCCGTCTCAGGAACATTCCACTCGAATCATAACCCCTGGACCTTCGGAAACTCAGCTTCCTAGTGGTGATCAGTCTCAACTGCATTTTTCCTATAATAACCCATATAACCTAGTTCTAGGGGCCGAAAGAGTTGAGCAGAGAATCAAGGCAAGAAAGATTGTAACAGCCCCGCAGAAAGCTCTTCGTACTAATGATGACGTTAGTTTCGTCTCCCGCCAGCCTGGTTATGGGCGACCTTTTTCGCCACCACCGTCATACCCTTCACCATCACTATATCAACCCACTCTTTTCCCTTCCTCATCAACGCCCATCACAAGTGTGACTCCTCAATACCCGACATCATTTTCACTCTTCCTACCGCCAACACCACGACCTACACAAAATAGGCCATATAACCCACCAAAAAAACCAAGAAACCAAAACAACCATCAGAACCGGGGACCACTGCCGCCTCTTCCAATCCCATTGGGGGAAATTTACCAACATCTCTTGGCGGCTGGGCAAATTGTGCCCACCCCAACCCGACCTCAACGACCTCCCTACCCAAAGTGGTTCGATCCTAATACTAGATGCGAGTACCATGCTGGAGTTCAGGGGCACGCACTAGAAAACTGCATCGCTTTTAAAGGAAAGCTTCATCACTTAATCAAGAGCGGATGGGTCTCCTTTGAAAATCCAACCGAAAGACCTAACACAACCACCGACCTTCCTCCAAAACAGACCCTAAGTAATGGAAGAGAGGGTGTTATTTCGAGAGAAGAGATTGTGGATTCCTTAGTATCAAAACTGACCGAATGAGAGCTCTCGCTTGCGCTAGCCCGAAGAGGTTATGTGCAGCACCCTGAAGAAATCAATCCAACCCCTCTCGCTATCGGTGCGTCATCAGACCCGACCCTCCATACTTGCAATCTTGGAAGAGAAGGATCAACTCAGGGCACGTGAAGAAATCTGAGGGGTTTGCGTATAACTAGATAACTACCGTGCTTCCGTGATGGCCTGTGATGTATGCACATTTTGTTGTCTTTTATAGGAACTTGCGTTCCCCTTCGGTTAAAAAAAAAATAATAATAATAAAAAAATGGGGATATATATGCATGTTTGTTGTCTTTTATAGGAACTTGCGTTCCCCTTCGGTTTAAAAATAAATAAATACATTTAAACCTTTTTCCAAACGTATTTTATTGATTCTCATTCTTTACCATTTAATGTTTACCTCAAATCAATAAAATGAGAACCTTTTTGAAAAAAAAAAAAAAAAAAAACTTATGTGTCAAATCTTTTGAGTTGTAAAGAGGGAAGTATGGTGTCGGCCGCACCTAGGAGTAGTTAAGGGTCACAAGAACCACGCTTTGACTAACCCCATTGACCCAATGCTAAGTTTTATAGGTACAATGATAGGTGTGTGCGTTCACACATGTTTCAAAAGGTGAGTTTTTTCTCCATACACGCGAGCAATGATTATGAAGAGGTCATTCTCATCTAGAACACTATTCAAGAACTTAATGGCTACTTTTCAAGATGCTATGATGGAACCGTCAGAAACGTCGACAACTAAACTTAGGCGAAGCGGTTCACACCCCTACGTCTGTCAATCTTGATCACATGCGTGCAAAGAAGCTTCACCATTAGTTGAGCCTACGACTATAAATAAGGGCGCTTCGTGGGAGGTAACCCACGTGTGCTTTTCAATATTTCTATTTTTCGTTAATTTTAAATTCAACATCTTGGGATACCTTTTCCCTATGAATTTACTATTTAACTGTCTCTTCATTTCAGGTGCCACAAGACTTGCAAACTTGGGGGCAAGCAAGTGAAGTAACGACCAAAAGAAGGTGTCAAAAAATGTCCAAGCTCATTTTTCAGGGAAGTTGTCCTTTTACATTTTTGCAATTTATGTTTTCACAATTTATATTTCCGTAGTTTTACATTTCAGGTGCCACAAGACTTGCAAACTTGGGGGCAAACAAGTGAAATGACGACTAAAAGAAGGTGTCGAAAAATGTCAAAACTCATTTTTCAGGGAAGTTGTCCTTTCACATTTTTGCAATTTCCGTTTCCGCCATTTACGTTTCCGTAATTTATGTTTTCCCAATTTACATTTTCGCAATTTTAAATTTCCGCTATTTACATGGTTGCAAGAGTGTGTGCATAATGTTGGCTAAAATCCTTAGTTTTCCCAAAATTTTCTCTTTATACATGTACAACTTGGGCTAAAAAAAAAAAAAAAAAGGGAAAAAGGGAAAACGAAGATCCCACATTTTGGACGTTTTTTGAATCAAGCATATTCGTCGTTTTGTCACGTCACGGATAACTTGAGTGTTCTTTAGAAATTATATAAACATGCACGATCTTGTCTGTTAACTCTTATATCCATGGCATGTTCAGGCGTAAGTAGTTACAAACGTATCCCTGTGAGTATTTTGGGCCTTCACGCCTTATTTCTTTCATGAGTGTAAATGCTAAGCTAAGTGCTAGTTAGATTTGCATAATATCCAGGGTACATGAACCATCAGACATGGGATAACAGTAAGATGACATTGGACTTTGCTTTGCTCTTCTTCCACATTTTTTTTAAAAAACTTTTTCACCCTCGAAACACATACCTTATGCACCATATACAACTCTATCAAACACTTCAAAGCCTTCTTCTAAGCCCCTCACAAATGAGTAAGTGCTCGACGGAATTGGCCGACTAAAGCGCCAGAAGCATGTTAAGTTCATTTCAACGAATCAGCAGGGCGAAAAGGAAACCCTCAACGGTTGACAGTCCGCGCTAACACACGGAGAAGCGGCGAAGAAAAATCAAAGGCCGCTACCCAAAAGAATCAAAACAAAAGAAATTGTGCTTGCTTTAGTCGCTGTTTGTATTCAAAAAAAAGATAAGAAAAAAAATAAGAGGAAAAAAATAATAATAATAAAAAAAGGGGGGATTCAAAAAGAGGATATCGGGTATCTCAAAGAACCCAAGTCATTGAAAGCAGAAGCAAGTATGAAAAATCATCAATCAAATCAATCAAGAGGATCACAAGAAGAGCATTCCTAGCCAAAGATGAAGAAACTTGTATACAGAGGGTATCTCAAAGAACCCATGTCATTGAAAGCAGAAGCAAGTATGAAAAATCATCAATCAAATCAATCAAGAGGATCACAAGAAGAGCATTCCTAGCAAAAGATGAAGAAACTTGTATACAGAGGGTATCTCAAAGAACCCATGTCATTGAAAGCAGAAGCAAGTATGAAAAATCATCAATCAAATCAATCAAGAGGATCACAAGAAGAGCATTCCTAGCAAAAGATGAAGAAACTTGTATACAGAGGGTATCTCAAAGAACCCAAGTCAATGACAACAGAAGCGAATACAAAAATGGTAAAAGGATAAAAAAAAAAAAAAGGGAGAGAAGGGAGATGTCGTTCTCTGCGGAAATTCAAAAGTTGGTGCGGTTCGTCAAAATGATCTCAAATCAAAAAGAGAGTGTTCAAGGAACACCAAAGCAACAACAATAGCAAGTGTAAAATGAAAAAAAATGGTCAAGCATCAATGACAAAATTGATCTCAGAAAGGAAAAATCATTTCCTGCGAATATTGAAGAACTTAGGCGCAGTACCCTCAAAACAATCCAGAAGGAACATCTCAAGCAAAGATTCAACGATTTGTGCACTTTGCTCTTGCCTCAATCGAATCATCAAGTATCGTTCACCACGATTTGTCCTCATCACAGTCAGTCGTCGAGCACAAACTCATTAAAACCTTTCACAAAAAAAACAAACACAACACTTTTCCTTTCTTCTACAAATTCCTCCTTTCTTTCTCCCTCGCAAAGTCCTTTCGATTATTAGCAGGCCCATGCAGGTGCATCTTCATTTGAAGTTTATTCACTCGGATTGACATTGCAAATCTGATTTTGTGCTGTGTTTGTTGCATTTTTTGGAGTGTAAACACATATCCTTGTTTCTGAGCGCGAGCGCAAACACTAATATCTAGTGAGAATTGCTTATGTCTACATGTCATGGGAAAGTCTTGTTTTTGAGGTCGTTATCTCCTGAACAAGATGCAGACGTTATTTAGACTTGTATCAAACACGTTTATATAACGAAAATTGAACGAACATTTTTCAAAGAATATTCTTGATTTGATTTTTTCTTAAAAACAAACAGGTCACTTTCGTTCCAAAAAAAAAAAAAAAAGACTTGGGGGCAAGTCGAGGTTTAAATGTAGGAATACATATTGTTTCTCACATTATCATTGCTCTCTCTTTTTCCATTTGTTGCTCCTTTCGTGTTTGTTTCTCTCCTATTCGCAGGATACAGATACGCTTTGATGAAATCACGCCACAAATTGGGTCTTCGATAAAGGAATCGTTGTAAAGCCCTCACCTTGGATTTCATTAAAATCCAATCAACAAACGAATGGAGAATGTTACCACCTCTCAATCATGGGTCTTCGATAAAGGAATCGTTGTAAAGCCCTCACCTTGGATTTTCATTAAAATTCAATCAACTTCGAATGGAGTACATTACCACTCCTCAAACAGCTTCGTGCGGCGGATCACGCTCCCTCACAGTCCAATCAAACCAATGCGGTGGCTTTCAACCAATCACCCATCCATCAAATGCGGTGGCTTTCAACCACTCTCCATTTCATTTCATACGGTAAGTTCAAGGTAAGACTCACTTTCCCTTTACACTGTCTGTTTAGTGTTGTGATAGGTCACGTCCCCACACACACATCGTCATTTAAAAGTTGTGATTGGTCACGTCCCCACATCTTGTCTGTTTAGTGTTGTGATAGGTCACGTCCCCACACACACATCGTCAATTAAAAAGCTGTGATTGGTCACGTCCCCCACATCTTATCTGTTTAGTGTTGTGATAGGTCACGTCCCCACACACACATCGTCATTTAAAAGTTGTGATTGGTCACGTCCCCACATCTTGTCTGTTTAGTGTTGTGATAGGTCACGTCCCCACATACACCTTGTCTATTTAAATACTCCTCCTTGAGCGACTATATTTTCAGCACCAGCGTCCAGAGAGCGATAGCCTCGCACGGTCGTGAAGTTACATTTTCAGCACCAGCGTCAGGAGGGCGATAACCTCGCACGGTCGTGTAGTTATATTTTCAGCACCAGCATCCGGAGAGCGATAGCCTCGCATGGACGTTCATTTACATTTTCAGCACCAACATCCGAAAAGCGATAGCCTCGCACGGACCTTCACTCACATGCTCTACATCCGGAGAGCGATAGCCTCGCACGGACGTTCATTCACATTTCCACGTCAACATCTGAAGAGCGATAGCCTCGCACGGACACGTATTACATCTTCCACATCAACGTTTGAAGAGCGATAGCCTCACACGGACACACATTTCAGTTCGCACGGTAACTTCGAGTCACCCCGAATATCAAATCAACATCAGAGCGAAGGTATGTTACCGTCAATCAATATCCGAGCGAAGGTACGTTACAACTCTCATTTACATAATTCTACATTTCTGCATAATCTCCTCCTTAAGCGACTAATTTTCTGCATAATTATTATCTCCTCCTTGAGAGACTACTTTTCTGCATAAATCTCCTCCTTGAGCGACTACTTTTCTGCATAACCAAATTCTCCTCCTTGAGCGACTACTTTTCTGCATAAATCTCCTCCTTGAGCGACTACTTTTTTGCATAATCTCCTCCTTGAGCGACTACTTTTCTGCATAACCAAATTCTCCTCCTTGAGCGACTACTTTTCTGCATAAATCTCCTCCTTGAGCGACTACTTTTTTGCATAATCTCCTCCTTGAGCGACTACTTTTCGGCATAACAAATTAAATACTCCTCCTTGAGCGACTACTTTTCTGCATAATCTCCTCCTTGAGCGACTACTTTTCTGCATAATTATTATCTCCTCCTTGAGCGACTACTTTTTTGCAAAATTAATACTCCTCCTTGAGCGACATCATTTACATTTCTGCAATACATTTCCAAAAATGTGGTAGTACTTGGGGCAACCATCTTTACTGCTGATCAAAAATCTCAGTTACATTGCATTTTTTATCAGACAGTAAAGAGGGGGCAACTGTTGCTACCCAAATTTTGACTTACGTCACAACTTTTTCGTATTTTATTGCTTGTCACGTTTAAAGGCTCGTTTACAATAAAATTCAGTCGATTCTTTGGTCGTAAGCTATTTGTTTAATATTTCACTTCATTTCGCAGTGATTTTAATTTTTTACCTTTTTACTGTTATCGGGTCCCGAACGGACATTTTCGACACTTTGTCAAAATAAATGCGGTTAGAGAGTGGAGTTTAAAATTTTGCTCGCATCATCTCGATCGACATATTTTCCTCATCGGCGTAGTACTTTCGTCTGTTTTTTTCCGTCAATTTCATCGCAACAAATGGATCGAGCCTGTAAATAATTAAATAAAATCCCTCTTTCCTTTTAATCATGGACCGTTGGATTGGTCAACATTCTTTAGTCAACCATCCAACGGCCCTCCATTTTAATCACTTAAGCCATCCTTATTTCTTCTCCAGCAAGCAAGTATCCTTTCCAAAAATCGAAACCTCGTCATCACCTTCCTGAAACTTCGAGAACAGCCTCGTCACCATGCCCACGTCGCCCTTCCCATGTGCTTCCCGATTGTACTATTCATTTCCAGCCATGTAAATCGAAAAAGGCCGCGCCACCCTTCGTATTCACCACGCAAATCATCCCAACCAAACCCCTATAAATACCTCACTATTCCTACTCTAAACCCTACGGGTTGTCGCACCCTCTCATCCCCAACACGAACCAAAGCCAAGGAAAGCGATCAAGGTGAGTTTTCAAGCTTTCTCTCTCTAGCTTCTCTCCTCTAATTTTCGTTTTTTTGCCTTAAACATTTAATCAATCGCTCAAATCTGTTTTAAATCCGTCTCTTTCAAGTTATGATTTTTCCTCTTGCTTCAATTTAAATGCCTGCTGCTTGTATTAATTAATCTCGAATTATTGGCTTTAATGCGCATTATTTGTTCAATTGTCAAATTAAGCTTCCTTTATGGATGGAATGATCTGATTTTTGTTGGGTTTTGGTCGTAGTGTCTTTCACTGTGCATGATGACGTTTTGTTTGGGTTTTGTGGCCGGATCTACCTTCCTTGTCACCGGCAGCAGGGCCGGCCCAAGGAAGAAGAAGAACAGTGCAGCCATGGCTGCTGTTCTTGTAAAAGTAAGGTGACGGGCTAAGCCCGTCCCTTTGTCCTTTTATTTTAAAAAACCACGGATGGGCCTTGGCTTAAGCCAAGCCCATCCGTTCCCCTTTCCTTCCTTTGGTTTTAAAAATGCTCCCATCTGTTCCTTTTTTCTTTCTTTTTAAACATAGCCCATCTTGTGTTTTTTTTTAGATTAAAGCAAGCTCATTTTTTAATGTCTAAATTTTAAATGTGGGACCTACTTTTTTTCATCAAATATTCGTATGCTTGTATGCTTGAAATGATTTATTTATGTCATGTTTGTTTTAATTAAATGCTTGTATGTTTTAAATGATTTATTTATGCCATGTTTTATTTAAATGCTTGTATGCTTTAATAGATTTATTTATGCCATATTTTATTTTAATTAAATACTAGCATGCTTTAAATGATTTGTTTATGTCACATTTTATTTAATTAAATGTTTGCGTGTTTTGAGTGATATGTTGAGTTTGTATGCCATGTTTTATTTTAATTATTGGTTCACATGCCATGAATAATTTGTTCATTTGTTTGCCATAATTATTTAATTCCTTGATAAATAAATGTGGACAAGCGCTTTTTATTATTTGTTATTTTCGAATTATTACTAACACTTGCATTTTGTAGGTTAATCTTTTAATCGTCGCTCGCAAAGTATGTCACTTTCTTTCTTTTACTTGTTCGAGTTTTTTTTCTTATTATTATCATTCGCATACATGTTCTCCCTAGAAAAAAACTAGAAATCCAAACATGGGCGTAACCCGGCCCATATAGGAAATTTGCATGCATAAATCAAACCACCGCTTTATTTTTATGAATTATCATCGTTCGTATGTGATTCTTTAATTAAACGTTAGTTTTAAAATACATGTATGTGATTAACGTTTTGATTACTCAACTTGTGTAATAATTAATTGTTTGCTACACTTGTTGTAATAATTAATTAGTTATTTCACTTGTTGTAATAAGTAGTTTAGATAGTTATTCCGACCTCCAATTTGTAATAATTAGGTAAGTAGTTTTTATTAGGAATAGTGGTTTGTAATAATTAGTTAAGTAGTTAAAAAATCGTGTATGTTTGTTTATACCTACATATTTATGTCAATTGTCGTTAACCGTGGTTTTGAAGAGACGGATCGATCGGGGTTCGTCTAAAAGGTAAGTTTATCTTAAACATTCCTCGTATGTGTATTTAAATGCCAAAACTAAATCGAATGCATGACCACTTAGAATGCGTTAGAACCACCCTATTCGTATGCATGACATATAGAATTGCTAGAACAATTAAAATCAATCTCACATGTATACCATGTTTATGACACTTGTCTTTTATACCATGAGATCAACTGTTTCTTTGTTAAATGCTACGCATGATGGCTCCAAAGGCCATATCAACCTTATATGCATACATTAATCGGTACCTTGGTAGTTTTCGCCATGATAGATCGCATAGTAATTAAGCCATGCATGGCTCAGTGAAAAGGGGGGAACGTCCGCTCTAGCATAGAGACAAAACGGTAACCCCGTCCCTCTGACCCAAACGGAAATAACATGTCCCAAATGCTAAGATGTAACGTCACCTTTGAGGGCCCAAATTACATGTTAAAAAATGATTTTCTCAAAAACACCTCGCATAACCGGTAACCTTTTTAAAGGATGTGACTTGGGTGCCTAACACCTTCCCAAGTCCATAATCACGACCTCGAACCGTTGTTCTTTGGTTTAGACCATTTTTGCCTTAGTTTATTTACTTTTTATGCCATGACGATTAGGTTCCCTAAACCTAGAAAATTAGGGTGGCGACTTCATTTTGCATGATGTTAAGACAAGTCCAATGCTTATCTCGCATTATGGCCCGTCCCGAACCTTAGGCTCGTTTTCAACGAAAAAGGGGGTGCGACACATCCTCTCATAAATCCAACTTTTGATGCATGAAGACAAATAAAAATTCGTTTAAAAATAGGACTATCATTTGGCCTCCTTCTAGAATGATACTGAAACTCTACAACCGTGCCAGGGTTCCTAGCTTTGAAGAACTCACTGTATTAATATAGCATATTACTCCCTCCTTCCCCAATTAAACGTCGTTTTAGCTTTTGCTTTTACTGTTTCGGAACGTACGTTAAGACGACCGGAACAGTCACTATTTGAGACAATTTTGCCCCGAATTTTTTCTCGGAAGTACGTTAAGGATTAACGTACGTTCGAAAAAAAGTACGGAATTTTTTGGGGTCAAATAGTGCCTCATCCGGCCTCCTCGATATGCGTTCCCTACTGAATATTGGGATGTGAAAAAGACATTTAATTGGGGAAGGAGGGAGTATAAGATTTTATATGTGCACCTGCATTTTGTAGCTTAGAAATCACTCTAGCTCTGTAGAATTGCCATTCATTTGCCTCTATACCTCAAGTGTTGTTCAATTGCTCAGCCATTGCTACATAACTCATGTCATGATCAGCTCTAAGCATATTATACAACTTTTTAGCTATCCAAGTTGAGGTCACATTATGGTTCTTTTTCTCCAACTTGATACATGAATGCTCCCCTGCCAAAGTCTTAACCATAAAGGATACATCATCTGGTACAATAGAATCATGAATCCTCCATGGGCAATCATCCCTCTTACACCTAGCAGTAACTCTCACAGCATCATTTTTTAACCTCCTAATTTCAACACCCTCCTTAATGCAGTAATCTCTTAAATAATCTCTAAACTCATCCACATTAGCAAACACTTGGCCTACTTCAAAAACAATTGGAGTACCCTCAGTGTGGCTAAATATAACCCCACCCATGTCCCTAAATAGATCAGAACCTTTGTTACTATGATTGCGTGCACGTCACTATAGTGTTGGAATTCAAAGCTTTGAGGAAATTCACTCTACATTCCTGCAAAAAAAATCAAAGAATACCCAAGAATTTATGGTAATAAGTTGGAGGACTTGCCCTTAACTGCATCAGAGATGAAAGCAGTTCCTGATTAGAGTGGGTTTCAGTTTCTTAAAAGTCTTATTCTGGGAAAATTATAGGATACTCCGAGTATGAAACCCACCATTTATGTGTGAGAGTATAAATAGTGAGTTGACATATCCGGAATAGTATTTAAACACTACTTTCTGTTTGATTGCTCAAATATAACAAAGTTTCCGGAGATGCTGCCTAGTTGTAGCCTGGAAGTTTTGATTACGGGGAACACAAGTGTCGAAGAGGTCCCATAATCCGGACAGTTTCGAAAACCATAAGCTAAGGAGTATATCGGACAGCATCTCTAGATTGGGATCTGTTAGTCAACTTTATATACATGGATACAAGATTCTCAGATTACACTGGTTCTGGTACTAAATTTTATCTGTTTGGTTTAAATCGGTTAATTGTTTTTTTTTTCTTCGTTTAGTTATTTCATTAGAAGAATAAAAATCATCGTCCAGGGTTGGTTCTTTCTAGTTATTCATCACGTATTGTGGGGGAATAAAAAGTAATGTTTTTCTAGAAAAATTTCCTGATATGATTTTTCTCTACAGATGTTTTGTTCCATTGAGGAAGTGTTTTTCAAATTAATTTGAGGTTGAACCAAGTAAGAGACATGGCCAGCAACATTTCCACTACAGCAGTGGACTCACAATTCTAATTTGGATTGAAGTTTTGAGTTAAGCTTTGAACATTTGCAGCAGAAAATTGATGATTCTGAGTAATAAAAAAGAATGAAACAATGTTTTACTTCTAATGTGTGGCAAGATATATCTGTACACGTGGGATTTTTTTCTTTCCCCTCTAGTTTTCTGTAAAGTCAAATCATCTGCGCAGCAGATCATCATCCTAGTTGTGTTCTGCACAATGGGCAAGAACTGTGTCCAACGAACCACTTGGAAATACAATGTTGATGATAGGTGTGATGGCATGATGGCAACATACAAACCACATCTCCCACTTGGAAATCCTGATCACCAAAAAACGAAAAAAGGGTTAATGACATTTTCGACTGAATTTTTGCGTTATGCGTTAATGTGAACCCTTATTTAGTAGTTTAGCTAAATATGAACCATTATGCTCTGCAATTTGTCTTAATTTTAACCTTAAAATGATGTCGTGACAAATGTTATAAATTTGATACTAGTCAAATTTAAGGTTTAAGACAAATTAATAAGTACATGAGACCATGTTATTCAAGTATAGTGGCCTAAAATATTATAGGAACAAAAATGGAAAATATAAGTAAGGAAAAAACCTGAAGACAGACTGAACAGGATGGCCCATTCCTTAATGCATGGGCCATGTTTTTCTCTGTGAGCCTCCTCTTTGGAATTCTCTGCATTGAGTCATTCGACAATCCTTTGCTGTTAATCTGATCATTTTGTGCTGGAACTTGAATGGTGGGACTAATTAGCAGCTCTTGTTCTTGGACGATGCATTGGTTTATCAGTTTTGATGCGGTTTCAATCTACGATTAATTAAAAAGAGCAAAAAGGTTAATTAGACGACGAACCAATTTTAATTAATTAAATTGCTCTTATTAAGTGAAAAAAAATGGAGTAATTAAAACTTAATTAATCAATTAATTACCAGAGGAATGAAGCAGCTGATTGTGCAGTCATGAGAATTGCAGAGATCAAATGACAATTTGAAGACTTCGGTGGAAAAAATTAGTCCTACAGCACCACCAGCTGCGGCTCCACGTAGGAGCCCACCCTTCGTTTTTAGGCCAACCATTGCTCCAGCTGTGGCTCCCAATGTTGTCCCCACTATTAAAAAAGAAAAGAAAAGCATAAATTAATATTACCATCATTATCATCGTAAAACAATGTCGAAAGAATCGTATTTTTTTAAGATTCGATACTACTCGTAAAAGAAAAAAGGGATAATCAATTGGTTTATTTTGTGAATAATAATAAAAAAAAGTAGTTCTACTGGTTTTGTTGATTTTTTTTAATTAAAAAAGTTAATTATATTATTAATTTTCATTATAATGAAATTATAAAAAACAACTGATTAAATTTTTGATTTTGATTTGATTGGCGGCTATTTGTTTGGAGTGGCCATTTTTGACACGGAAAAGGAACCTTCCTAAATTTTGCCTACATTGACTCCTACCGAACATTATAAGCAATAAGAAGATTGTAGGACTCCTTCATCTCTTTTCTTACGCTAATTAACTTTTAACCTTTTTCCATTATTAAAGAAGAAAAACTTCTAGTGCAGAGTAGAAGCCATGGAAATTGAAACATTAATTTACTAGCTAAAGCTTAATGGTCAAAATGCGCACATTATTTTGTGATCTAGTGATAAAAACACATCTCATTTAAATAAGAAACATGAGTTCGCACCAATTAAGGGTGGAGGTAGGGGCAATTAAAAGAACAAAACGACATAAGTTGTAGAAAGATATATGTGATGGAAGTAGAGCACTAACCGATGGCAAAAATGAAGACGAAGAATGCAGAAAGGAGCACAGAAATAACTTCAGAAATTGAGTCAAACATCATTAATCCGAGAGAAGAAGGAAAGCATGTAAATATCCCCATACGTGGCAGTACCGATCGATCGACTGTCTATCGCAACCGAAGACGAGGCTATAAGTTAAGAAGAAACAAAGAATGGAGTTGAAAGGGATGTATATCTGAGTATAGGAAAGAAGATTTCAAGAAATGGAATTATGGAAGTGGCTATTGTTTTACAAAGAAACAAGAATTTATATACATATATATGCAAATGTATGGTACGGGTAGGGGAAGTTTGTTAGAAGGAGAGCTTGAAATGGGCAAGAAAAGTAGGCGGGTGAAAGAAATGAAATGAAATAGAGCATAGCGTATAATTATAATTAAATTAATTGAGCAGCCCACACCATATTAATTCCTAAGATTGCTCAGTCAGTCGAGATCAACTAATTGGGTCTTTTTGACCATACCCAGTCAATGTTGTATCAGAGGCGCCAAACAATATAAAAGAAAAAAAAGGCCCATTCGGGTCAATTTCTTCGTTGAATCACACGGATTGGAAAAAAAGAAGGCACATTTTGTTTGTTAAGTACTACGAATTAAGCCTTTTAATTGACTAACCATAATAATTTTAATTTTTACTTGACAAACAAAATGTGTTCATCAACATATAACTCATCGGTTATTTTGTTGGTGATAAAAATATCAATAAAAATTCGAATTTAAATTCAAATATCTCTTCCGCCTCTAAACAATGATAAGACAACAAAATATATACCATATTTACTGGAATGAAGTGAATAACATCTTTCAGAGTTTCTAATTTAGTGTTAGTTCATACTTGAATTTGAATCTCTAACTAGTAACTTTTATATATGCAATAAATATACGTGATGAGCACGCACACTCAAAGTCACACTCAAAGTCTGTAAATATAATAATTTCAAATTCTCTCTCACTTGGTACCATTTTTAATTTATTTTTAGCCCCAATTTTAGTTATATTACTTCCTCACTTTACAAACAATCTTAGGTAGTGTTTGGTTGGCGGAATCAGGAAGGAAAGTGACTCGGGAATCTGAGATTCCGAACTTTATTGTGTTTGGTTGCAACAAGGAATCACTCTCCCCTGGAATACAACTTTCCTTAACCGCTTTGACTTTCCAAAAAATGGGGGAAAATGATTCCTTGGCTAGGGGGTGGGGAGAGTGATTCCCTCCTACAGGAAAAATAATTTTATTTTGTTAAATGACATATTTATCCAAAACTAATTATAAAAAATTAACCTAATAAAGCATCTTCTTCTTTCTCTGTTTTCTAAAACTTTACCAAATTATATTAATTACACAAAAATTATATTAATTACACAAAAATTATAAATAATTACATAAAAATTATAATTATTTATAATTATAAATAAAAATTACATAAAAATTATAAATAATTACATAAAAATTATAAAAATTACATAAAAATTATAATAATTACACAAAAATTATAATAATTACACAAAAAATAGAATAATTACATCAAAATTATAATAATCACATAAAAATTACATAGTAATGATGTAAATAATAATAGATAGAAGAAAATACGGTTAGGAACGGGAACAAATCATCCAAGAAATCCCTATCATAGACTTGTCTATTGTTGCAATTATATTTTTTTGCATTGTTAGAACAATATGTGTCATACTTTGCTATAATTTTCAAAGACTCTAATACGAAGGTTATGTCATTTGTCATGTTTTTTAACCTGTAAAAAACCATAGTCATAAAACAAACTCATTTGATATTTTGATTGTTGAAAGATAGACAATTAAATAGAGAGAAAGTCTAACGTGTTTATAGGAAATTGTATAGCACAATATATATAGAAAAAAATAATTAGACACCTAATAAGATAACAAAAATCATCTAACAAGATAACAAAGACACAAATATAGAAAAAGGATAAAATAGTCATTTTTTTACTTTTCTCGAGGATTTCCAAGTACAAAACAAACACAATACTTTCTCGAGAATCTTAAATCTCAACCAAATACAAAAAATTGACATTCCTCTCAATCATTCTCCCAGGTATCACTCTCCCGGGAGAGTGATTCCAAGAAGGAAAGTAGCATTCCGTGAACCAAACACTACCTTAATTGTTGGTGAAGTGTGACCGTGTAAGTACGGCCTTCTCAAAAGACATGTCCAATATTGATTTTTAGGAATTTATTGATGGATAACTCTAAACATTAATTTTAATGTTATTTTCATTTAAAAATTTAATTAAAATAATTTTTATTCGCATTCATATCATATAAATTTAAATAAATCGTCACTGATAGTAAATACACCTATTTATTGAGTTTAGGCCCAGGATCCAATGAATTAAGCATACTTTAGTAGGCCATGGTTGGCCATAATAGAACATGGGCGTTACCTCAATAATATTTAGTATAATAACTATTTTACTAATAAAATTATATTAATTGATGTATCTAGTTTCCGTCGTGTTGATCTACTGTTATGAACTATTTTTTTGGTTTTGTCTTTTGGGAAGCACACACATCTCTAAATTTCTTTGAATAAAACACGTATCAATCTATACTATATAAAAAGCACGAAGGGACTTATTCCTTTAAATTACTATGATATCCTTAAATTATTAAAAAATTTCAAGGTGTAATAGTCTTTTAATTTTTAAAATTACCTACCTATTAAAATTAAATAAATCTATTATTCAACTACTTATTTAATTAATTAACTTACCTATTAAAATTGAATAAATCTTTTACTCAATCACCTATTTAATTAATTAACCCTATTAAACCCTATTCTTCTTCCACCTTCCAATTGTATAGGCCTTGCGATTAAAAGCCTTTGGTGATTAAAAAAAATCAACACTGGAAATAATTTTGTTAAAGAAGAAGGAGAAGGAGGAACATCTAATAAATTAGAGATCAACGGGTCTACAGTAAATATTGATTATTTTAAGGATTTGACTGAAACCACTACTAAGGTTGAGAGAGAGGTGTCTGAGATTGAAAAGGAAGCGTGGACGTTGCTCCGCAGTGCTGTTGTGAATTATTTCGGGAGTCCAGTGGGGACTGTTGCAGCTAACGACCCTGCTGACACTCAACCTTTGAATTATGATCAAGTCTTCATTCGGGATTTTGTGTCGTCTGCTCTTGCTTTCCTGAAGCATCGATTTTACAAGTTCATAAAGTACGAACTTTAATACTTTCTGATAATTGGTTTCATCTTTATTTCTTCATTAAGATCAATGAATTGAACTTGTAGTTTATTTCTAATTTATAATACATGTTTTTATTGATTTATAATTTATAAGCATAATTAAAAAGATCATAACAGCTAAATAGATGAGTAATATATGAAGCAACAGAATTGAACTCCCTCTTGCCATCAACATCCGTTCTATGAGATTCTATGGAAAACAGCTCCTGTTTGCTATAATGATTTTTAAAGTAGATATTCTGCAACTGTTGTTCAAACAATACTAAGATGTATTGGTTGTGCTTATAAACCCATACCTGGTCCCTTATCATAAACTGATGTCATCTTCCCAAATAAACACATGATTTGTCAAAGTGAAAAATACTTGATGCAAGGACATGAGTCACATGACGCAAGCGGATATTTCTATAGAGTTTTCGTCCAAACTAATCCTGAGCCTGAATGTTGTTTAACATGGCATCACTGAACAAAAAAGAGTTGTTTATTATTATTATTATTGAAATAGATTTATATGTCATGAATAGCTTTTTAGTAATATATTTAACATGCTAATTGTGTTTTCGTCTTCACATATCTGCCGTGTTTTTGGTAGCAGCTTGCTTGACAATTCCTCCAATTACCAATCGAGTTGTGGTATGAATTATATATTTATTATATAAATTTTATATTTAATTAATTTGAGTACTTATTAAAGTCACAAAGAATGAGCTTGATACATTCTCATCTCTGTCAATGGTCGACAACTATGCAGCTATGTAAAGGTTGAGTGATCTATTCAGCCTAAGGTTTTGTTCGATTTCAAGGTTAGTAACTTATTTTGCTGTCAACACTCAACCTTCTTCTTTTTTATGTTTCAAATGCGCATGTTATGGGTAATGATTGCATCGTTTGGATTCATTTTTATTGTCAAAATTTAGGGATTGAGTTTGTCTATTATAACAACTTTGGTAACTGAAATAAACTAAGTCGAAAGTACTTTTTATTGCTATGCTTTCAACTTTTTTCGTTTAAGCACAATAGATCCTATGGTATGAATTATATATTTATTATATAAATCTTATATTTAATTAATTTGAGTCATATATATATGTATTTATTTAGCTCGGTCCATATGTGTATGTATTTATGATTGTCGAAATTGTTTGAACCATCATCATTATTTTTTTTCCTGATTTACCTTATAATAAAGGTGGAACCTGCCATCTAACTTAAATTAGTTATTTGCTATTTGCATGCTTTGAACATCTTTCGTTAAATGATAACATCATTCCACCAGATTTTGTATTTTCGTGCTATTTCAACTTTTTCCTTTAAGCATAATAGATCCATATTGTATTTATTTAGTTCGATCCATATATGTATATTTATACAATTTCATACACTATTTAATAAATTACTTAAATTACCACTTACTTGCAAATTCATGTTTTAAATTTATTTCAATTGTAGGAAAATGTCTACAAACAAAAGAAAAGCGACCAATGGTTTGATGGTGCCACATGTTAAAAGAAGAGAACGAAATTGGTTGCTTAAAGCTCAATCATTTCTTTATGAATATCAATGTATGTGATTATTTAATATTTTAAAATTAATAATTTGATTCAATGTTTGATTTGATGGTGTCAAATATTTTATGTGATTAATTAATAATTTGATTCAATGTTTAAAATTATTCTGAGTGACTAATACTAGACTATATAATAAATCTTTTATTTGTTTTAATTCAGAGTGACTAATACTAAACTATATAATAAATCTTTTATTTGTTTTAATATGTAGGACATATAGAAGTTGAACCATCTATTTCACCTCTACATACGTTAAAGGATGTTCCCAGTTGTAACTATTGTGGTGCAAAGAGATTTCAGTTCGAGCCACCAATATTTTGTTGTCAAAATGGACAAGTTAAATTGGCGCATACACATTATGATGATGATTTGCTGGAACTTTATACGTCACAATCGGAAGAAGCGAAAGAGTTTCATAGAAAGATTAGAAAATATAATAGTATATTTGGGTTTACATCATTTGGTGTAAAGTATGACAAAGAACTTGCTTCATCGAGGAAAGGAGTTTATACCTTTAAAGCTCAAGGTCAGGCATACCACAACCTTCCCGGATTGGTGCCTGTAGAGAATAATCCAGTGTATTTTCAACTTTATTTTTATGATACTGATAATGAGCTACACAATAGGATGAGAATTATGGAGAATGCTAACTTGGATGAAAGCATTATGAAGAAATTGATGAAGATTTTGGAAAACAACCCATATGCTAAATTTTTGAAAGGCTTCAAAGATATTTCCTCACTTGACGATTTACAAATCCATATCAACACAAGTGTTAATATTGATCAAAGAGTTTATAACTCACCTTCTGTTGATCAAGTTGCTGCTATATGGATTGAAGGAAATAATTCTAATGTTCCATTTGAAAGAGATATAGTTGTTCATGCACATTCGGGACAGAGCCACATAATTAAACATTACTTTAGTTGTTATGATCCTCTCCAATACCCACTTTTATGCCCTAAAGGAGAAGTTGGTTGGCATCAGAATATTTACAAACAATGCAGAAGGTCTTCCAATACTAACACAACAACTACAGAAGACTTTTCAACTATTTTGACATTTACCTTTGCAGAAAATATTTTTGATCAAGAAACAGAAGGTAAGCTTTTAATTAATACGATATTATTTCAATTTTTAGCTCTATTTTTTTTCATGTGTTTTTTAGAATTTTCACATGATTTTTTTAACATATAGGTGTGCATAGACCTACAATATCAAAAGTATCGTGTAGAGAGTACTATTGTTACAAGCTTCAAATTAGAGCTTTCATACAATCGATACTTTTACTATCTGGTAGACTATTCCAACAATATGTTGTAGACATGTACATTAAATTGGAGACTACCAGACTTGATTTCTTCCGTCATCAGCAAGCAAAAATCCAATCTGAATTGTACCAAGGTATTGCTGATAGTGTTATGTCAGGAGAAACTAGAGGAAGTGAAGTGGGAAAAAGATTAATCCTTCCTGCCTCTTTTGTTGGAGGGCCACGAGATATGCGACGACGATATCTTGATTCGATATCATTGATATAAAATTTTGGGAAGCCTGATTTGTTTATTACTATGACATGTAATCCAGATTGGAAAGAGATTCAAGATCAGCTTACAGAAGGGGAACTTCCACAAGACCGTCCTAATTTAGTTGCAAGGGTCTTTCGAGCAAAAGTTCAAGATCTCAAAGATCAAGTTATCAAGAAACAAGTATTTGGAAAAGTAGCTGCACATGTTCATGTTATTGAATTTCAGAAAAGGGGAATGTCACACGTTCATATGTTAGTCATACTCGAAGAAGGTTTCAAAATTGTTTGTTCTGATCAGTTAGACAAATTTGTTTGTGCTGAAATACCAGATGAGGATGAAGAACCTTTACTTTTTCAATTAGTGACCAAACATATGATGCATGGTCCATGTGGAGAAAGTAATAAAAAATGTGGTTGTATGGAAAATGGAAAATGCAGATTTCACTATCCACGAGTTTTTTCTTCTACAACTGTGGCTGGAAAAGATGGTTATCCAATATATCAAAGAAGAGACAATGGGCGAAAAATAATTAAGAAGAACAAAGAGCTTGATAACTGATGGGTAGTGCCGTATAACTCTTACTTGCTTACAAGATATGATTGCCACATAAATGTTGAGATCTGCTCCAGCATTAAATCAGTGAAATATCTTTATAAGTACGTATACAAAGGGCATGACAAAATATCTGTATACATTGTATCAAATGATGGGAATAATTTGGTTGATGAGATAGAACAATTTCAAGATGGGAGATTTATCTCTCCACAAGAAGCTACATGGAGGATATATGAATTCAATTTAAATGAGATGAATCCTCCGGTGATAAATTTGCAATTACATTTGCCTAATAAACAGGCTGTCTATTATTGGGAGAATCAAAATTTGCAAGAAGTGGTACTTTGGGAGCATGTATCGAAGACAATGCTTACAAAATTCTTTACAACATGTTCTGAGAATCCAAATGCAAGACAATATTTATATAGGAAAGAAAAAAACTTTATTCTTAAAATTTTATTTCTTTGCTTATTTATTTTCCAATGTCACTATTAGTATATATATATTATTTATTTATTTATATGTGTAGATATAGTACATTAATTAATGTTCCAATATGATATCTTTCACATAATTATTTCTTATATTTTTACTACAGGGAATTTCCTGTGCATTTTGTCTGGCAATCTAAAGAAAAAACATGGAAAGAAAGAGAATCAACGAGGGGTGTGATTGGCCGTGTAAATACTGCAAATCCAAAAGAAGGAGAAAGGTATTTTCTATGGTTATTATTAAATCATGTTAGAGGGCCAAAATCTTTTGAAGATTTATTGACAGTAAATGAAGTTATATGCAAAACATTCAAACAATCAGCACAAAAGAGAGGACTTCTTGAATCTGACGAGAGTATATCAGCGTGTCTAAGTGAAGCAGTTATGTTTAAAATGCCATTGGAGTTATGCAGACTATTCGTTACTATTTTGGTGTATTGTCAGGTAATTTTCAAATTAAGTCACTAAAAAACTAAATTTAGTAGAATTTACTATCCTCACTTTTACATCTTTTAAATCCATTTTTTTCGTATAACCTATATTTTGTCAAATGCCTTTTTAATTTATAAATTTATTAACGTTTACATTTTTTTATTTAATTTATTATCAGCCTGAAGATGTAAGGAAGTTATGGGATCTCTATTGTGATGTATTATCAAAAGACTATAAAAGAACCCATCGAAATTCAAGTGTAGAGGAGGTATTAGCATTAACACTAAGAGTATTAATTTTTATTTAGAAAGTATGGGGAAAAGTGTTAAGGACTATGATTTACCTACATTAAAGGAGATAAGTTTGGAACATGATTCGACATTGCCAAAGGAGATTGCAGATGAATTGTCCATTAAAGTCATATTGGAAGACAATCAAAGTTAAATCCAGAACAAGAAGAGACCTTTAAGGCAATTATAGAAAAAGTTGATTCAATTTCCAGTGGGGTATTTTTTGTCGATGGACCAGGAGGAACAAGAAAAACATATTTATACAAAGCATTGCTTGCTAATGTTTGATCACGTGGGATGATTGGACTTGCAATTGCGACATGTGGGGTTGCTGCTGCAATCATGTCAGGAGGTTGTACTGCTCATTCACGATTTGGTATCCCTATAGATGTTCATGAATCAAGTGAAAGCAACTATTCAAAATAAGAACCCAAGGCTCAATTAATAAAAAGGGCAAGACTTATTATGTGGGATGAAGCTCCAATGGCAAAACGATGCGCAACAAAGATGGTTGATCGATTCTTAAGGGATATAATGAACAACAATGAACTATTTAGTGGTAAAGTTGTGGTTTTTGGAGGTGATTTCAGGCAAGTACTACCTGTAGTACCACAAGGGACAAGATCAGAAACTGTGGGAGTAAGTTTGGTAAGATCATACTTATGGCACCATATGAGAAGACTGAAATTATCTAGAAATATGAGGGCTAGCTCAGATTTAGAATTCAGCAAACTTTTACTCAGAATAGGAAATGGAGAAGAACCAACAATAGATGATGACATGATATCTTTACCAGAAGAGATGATAATTAAGTATGACAACTGTGAATCTTCCATTAACCGTTTGATTGACAATGTCTACCCCTCACTTCGAGAAAATGCAACATTACCTGAGTACATAACAAATCGTGCTATACTAGCTACCAAGAATGAATATGTTGATGAGTTGAATAATAGAATGATATCATTGTTCCCCGGAAATGGCACAATATTTAAGAGCTTTGGTATCGCATCTGATGATGAAAACAATTGTTACCAAGAAGAATTCCTAAATACATTGATGCCAAATGGATTGCCGCCACATATACTAGAACTCAAGAAGAATTGCCCTATAATGTTGCTGCGGAATCTAGATCCACCAATTTCAGGTACATGTTGAGATTACAAGTTAATAATGGTGAGAATGAAGCAACAATTGTTCTTTTTGATGAGACAGAAACACTAATAGGTTGTGACATCAAGAAATACAAAGAATCAGTTGACGACAAGGTAATTTTTTTAGAATAGTGATAGTAAATTAATTTTATTACATAAAAAATACTAATATTATTCTCAACGTAACAGGAAAAAGAGAAGTCGCCACACTATAGAAAAATGATATCTTGTAAGGACAAGGAATTTGATTTCTTAGTCAAGGTCAACGAAAAAAATGAGAGCGAACGACAGAGAAATATATTTATCACTGAAGAGGTTCATGCAACTAAAAAGAGGACAACAACTGAAGGACAAAATAATGAAGATGAGGAGTCATTGGCGGTAGTTTGGAAAAGGAGCCAGAAAAATAAACTTCAGTTGAATACTGCAACAGAAAAAAGATGAACAATACGACAAGGATGAAAGCAAGAATAATAAGATGAAAATAAAAAGGAGGCTAATTAAGAAGATCAAAGAAGAAGATGATCAACAATAAGCTAAAAAATCAGCCAAGCCGAAAAAGAAAAGAGACAAAAAACATGAGAAAGTAATTATTTTGCCCACATCGATACTCATTGACGAAGAAGCTGAAGGCAAAAAAGAGATAAGGAAGGGAACAAGACTCAAGAACAAGAAATTTGATGAATTATATGAGTATGAGCCCATAATAAAAAAGATCAAGCAAGAAAAATTGTAAAAATGCTTTATAATTAATAATTATTATTAGTGTGCTTAACAATTTATATGGTTGGTTATAATACTTTAGAACAATATTTAAATACTATTAAGCTATATCTTCTATTAATACTTATTATTAGTATGTTTAATAATTTATATGTTCGATTATATGACCTTAGAACAATATTTAAATACTATTAAGCTATATCTTCTATTAATACTTATTATTAATATGCTTAATAATTTATATGTTCGATTATATAACTTTAGAACAATATTTAAATAGTGGCTTTATATATTTCAAATGACTTTTGTATAAAAAATTACCGCACGTGCAACGCACGTGCCCTAACTACCTAGTTTATCTAAAAAGAGTGTAAACGAATAAAAGATATTTAATTATTACAAAAAGTTTTAGAAAAACGAATAATGTTATTTTTTATTAAAACACAGCTCAATCGTGTTTTTGATCAATTTCAGTTGATTTATTAAGGCTTTGACCGGTTTTCTCCAAATTCCATTAAATTTGAGGAAAATAAATATAAGAGTAAATTGACTCAAGTTAGCATTTAAGTTGTTATCTCTTAAATGCTTTGTTTCTTAGACTAATTAAAATCCGCGTTTTTCTTTTAGTTATTTGTAGGGCCAATTTGTGGTCTTTATTAGGTCTTGCTTTCTCGGTGTCGTTTGGACATTATGGCTCCAACACAATAGGAGAATCGGTTGAAGGTGATCATGTCATCTTTGGCGCTTGTTAACAATTTCTTTTCTACGCTTTCTTCTCTTATTCTTTTTCTAGTTAGAGAGATTGATCACTCCTATAAATGCAGCCGTTCTCCTTCAGAAAGGTCAAAGGGTGAAGGCTTAATTTAATATAACCCTTCTCGGAAAAGAGAAAACCACTTATCCGCCCAGGTCTTCGTGTTCAGAATGATATTAAATCTGGGTACGTGGTTTCCGAAGCAGGTAAGTCTCCGAATCAATCTAGTTGGATGGATGAAAGGCCTCGGAACCCCTACATTAGCCACTCCACCGCGGAAACTGGGGAAACAGAGGAAGACCATCAACAGGGGAACTAAAGCAGCAATCAGAGGGTTTCTTCCTTATCTGGATTCAAGTTAGGGAAACTGCCGGTTAGATATCTTGGAGTTGAGAACTACTCGGCAAAGACGGAGAGTTTTGGATGATTGACTTTTGCTCGCGGGGTCTCGGTTGATTTCCCTTCCTTTAGCTACTCAGATGTTTCAGTTCGCTAAGTTTTCAAAGTCCAAAGAGCGCAGACTAATAATCAGCCCTTTGAATAAGAGAGGCTTTCCTGATAGAAAGAGTTGCATGCGAGAGAGATCCCAATTCCGTGTATGCTGTTAAGCAAGCCCTGCTGCCAGCTTTCACCCAGACAAAAAACGTGAGCGCCTAGTGCCAAAGGTTGCTTTACTAAAGCTGGGGTCCACTGAAACTCTCCTTTCTGAAGACAACCAGAGATCTCCGCTGTGATAGCACTCAAACCCCTAATGAAGCGCCTATAGAAAGTAGCTAAACCATGGAAACTACGAACCTCTGAAATGGTCTGAGGTTCAGGCCACTCACTAATAGCTCCGGAGCTCTTTAGGCTAGCTATTGTTGACATGTTCAGCTTCAATTATAATAGATAAGGTCGGGTCCTCTATTCACACTGATCTACTCCAATAGTTCGCCTGGACGGCGGATTTTGTGCCCACCCCCAGATCTCATTACGGACTGACCCTTCGACTGCACTTCTTGCCCAATGGAGTACAAGACAAGTCCTCCGAAAGAGGGATCTGATTGGATTGAGCTGGTTTCAGCCTAAGAAGAAGAATTCCTTACTTCTTCCTATTTCTCAATGATATCCCACGATCAAGACAATTCCCGTGAAACTTCATAGAAGTGAATTCTTATTCTTACAAAGCAAATAGCATTTCCTATTGATTTGTCCCCTGGACTGGACCTATTCTTATTCTGAATTATCCGTCGCATCCATCCAATTCATTCTTCTATAGCCACCTAACTTTCTATCTGAAAGCGATATTTCCGTCTCTCCTTTCTCTCGAATCAGTTGACAAATCCCTTTTCTAAAAAGAGGAAGATAACCATAGCTTGCTTAATAGAAGCCTTAGTGAACAAAATCACATCGTCTGCAAATAAAAGATGAGAGATAGTCTCGATTAAGAACGACGATGATCTACGTTTCACACGGCGCACGATTCCATGGATAGTTTCATTCGACATCGTGATTGAGGACATAGCTTATCCACTCGTCCATCGGATTAACTTCAACTCGTGAATGGGTAGGAACTTACATAGCGATATCCCTGTGGGAAGGTTATATGAGCACTAAGAAAAAGGCATTACGACGTCTTAGGTTTGCTGGCCTGTTGTTTAAGACACTCCCTTGCATTTCATTCTTGGCCTATGCAAGATAGCCTGGGTCTGGTCTTTCTCAGGGCATGCGACTTCTAGTCCTGCAATCCCCGATCTGTTGCTATTGAGGCTTCACACCGGAATAAGGCAAGGTGATAACAATTGAGACAATCCCAAGGACATTGCAGTAATTATGATCCTTGCCGAGGGCGGAATCCTGTAAGCCTTATAGGACATCTAAGCTATCGCCACTGGATTACGAGGTGTTCTACAGGATGGTCGACATCAGCCGGGGGAGGGGGGGGAGGTCTCACGCGTCTCTAGGCGCACGACATCATCCCATCCCGACACCCTCCTCAGAGGTATCGCCCCCGGCACCCTCCTCAGAGGTATCACCCTTGATATCACCATAGGTATCGCCCCCGGCACCCTCCTCAGAGGTATCACCCCTGATATCACCATGGGTATCGCCCCCGGTACCCTCCTCAGAGGTATCGCCCACGGCACCCTCGACATCACCATGGGTATCGCCCCCGACACCCTCCTCAGAGGTATCGCCCATGATGTCACCCCCAGGTATCGCTTGTGACGTCGTCCAGAGTGCTATCTTTCCGGATACCCTCTCTTTACTCAGGTATCGCCCCCAGCGGCCTATAAATACCTCTTTGATTTTAAAATGAAGGTAGGACGAAAATTACCAACTAGAACCTCTGCTATTTTTGAACTGCTTACTGACTTAAGCATCGGAGTGTCTACGCCGGAGCCCCCCCTCCGGCGCTTTACAGGTGGATCCGACGTCAACTACAGTAACTCCGACCAACAGTAGTCATCCTCCCAATCATCTCGAAGATCGAATCTTATCAAATTGGTGCTTTCATTAAGAGCCTTGGTACATTAAGTGAGCGTCTTTAATAGCCAAGCTCTGTTTTACCCGGAGATCGGAGTGATCATGACTTCTGAATCAGAGCCGACGCGACCCTCATCCTCTAGTCTCCCTTTTTCGAGTCGTAGACAGTTATTCCCTTTTGCTACTGCTGATCTTTCTGTGACAGCGTAACAAATCAGTTCAGAATCCCCGAATCTGTTGACCAGGTCGGCAGGGGAAGTCCTCTCCTCGCAAACGACCGTCTCGTTATCCTAGATGGCGAGATCTAGCTTTTCTACTCCTCCTCCAAGGGGATTTGTGTTAAACAGTACAGAACACCTTTTTGCGAGTGAAATAGCGGCCCTTCGTTCTCGGTTGGACTATTTGACTGAAATGGCCGCCAGAATCACACCTGAGATTTCTGGATCGAGTGCCCCTCCCCGTGTCATGTTCACGCCGTCTATTGTCACCGAGCGGCCCTTGTCACCGTTGTTACAGGGAAATCTCCAATTAACTTTACCTACAACAGATCCCCCGATCAATTTTGTGCAGCTCGCTCAAGGACGAGTAGAACCTTATGTGCCGTAAGTACCTCAAGGTCCCATCCCTCAGGAGGATCGGCACCTCGAGGGGGTGAGGAACCGTTGGGATGGTCGAAGAGAAGGAGCGAATAGAGAATTATCTCCTGAGTACAGCGAGAGATCCAGTAGCAGAAGACGTAGAACTCGTTCGCCCAGGAGCCGCAGCCGGTCTCCTAGGCGACATCTTACACCTGAACCGCGAAACCAGCGGCGTTATGAGGAAATATCTCCCCCGTGTCACGTGAAATCCTTGACGACACATCGGGTCATCCTTTTAGCCGTCGTATAAGACGACATAAGGTCAGTCGCCATGTGAAGCTTCCCACTGAAACTTATGATGGAACCAGAGATCCCATTTCCCACGTCAATAAGGTGAAGGATTTTGTTCAATTTCAGACTCACAATGATGCAGCGTTGCGCCAAATATTCGTTATGACACTATCAGGAGTTGCGCGCCTCTAGTTCGAGGGCCTCCCTAGCGGATCTATTAGTAGCTTCTCACAATTGGAATCTAAGTTTTGAAGCAGATTTAGTACGGCGATTCCAATCAGAAAATCCGCTGCCGCGTTATTTGACATACGACGAATGCCCCAAGAAACTCTGAAGGAATTTCTCAGCCGATTTGACTTGGAAATGTCATTGACGCCGGGCGTTACCATTGATTTTGCCATAGAAGCCTTGAAAAGGAACTGCCGTTATAATAAATTGAAGGATGCACTGATGGTAGACCCTCCGGTGACTTTAGATGCATTAAGACTTAAAGCCCATAATTATGCTAAAATGGAAGAAGAGGAAAACAGAGACAGAACTTACAACATGCCGCCTGAGGCACCTCCGATTCCTAACGCTCCTGCGATTACCATTCCTGACGACCGCCTCACCGACGAGTATGCTCAGCGGAAAGATCATATTCCCAAAACCTCCAGTGGGTGGAAAGGTAGCACTTCGAAGGGAAAGCCTGGCAGTTCCTCTACTCAGCGTCAAGGAGATCCTTCAAAAGGCCGGATGTACGACCCTGACTTCCCGTCCCTTAATCTACCAAGGGCAGAGATTTTAGCGATAGTGGAGCAGCGAAATCTTCCCATCTGTTACCCTGCGCCTGTGAAGTCTAGGGTGCTTCTAGGGAGAAGAGAAAATGCTTATTGCAAGTTCCACAAAGCCAGGGGGCATTCCACAGAAGTATGCAGAGAACTAAAATCGGCAATAGAACGTTTGGTGGAAGAAGGTTACTTGGGAGAATTCGCCGCTAAGGTAAGAGAAGACGCCCGAAACAATCCCATGAAAAGGATAGCGGATGACCGACAGGTACCCCCTCGTGTCCCACAGAAGGATAGTACTCCCGGAGGGAGAGGGGACGAAGCTTTCACAGTAGACGACGAGGACTTCCCTATGATTAACATCATAGCGGGAGGGGCTCCTTACATAGACGAATCAGAGCCACTGATGACCGCGTTAGGAGAAAAACGCAAACGAGATGGCACGATAAAGAAAAGTGAAGCAATAAGCGTCCTGGATCGCATGATATTAGCCTTCTCAGAAGAGGACGAAAAAGGCGTTGTCTACCCGCATAATGACGCATTAGTGGTTACGCCCATCATTGCCAGTCACGGAGTCAGAAGAACTCTTGTAGATAACGGGAGTGCGGTGAACCTTTTCTCGTTAGAGGTATACAATCTCATGAAATGACCCGACAACGAGTTAACACCTTGCAAGAAACCCATAATTGGAGTGGATGGGGTCCCAATCCCTGTCACAGGAGTAACTACTCTGCCCGTGTACTTCAAAGAAGACACCTCTAAGCGATCGGAGGACCTGTCATTCCTTGTCGTGGATTTGAACTTGCCCTACAATGTCATACTTGGACGACCTTTTCTTAACCGCTTTGGAGCGGCGATATCTCAGAAGCACCTGAAGATGAAATATCCCTCCTGGGACGGAGTGGTATCGATAAAGGGCAACCAAAAACTGGCAGCGGAATGTTACCTGCTCATGACTCAAAAGAGTTGCGATAGGTATGTATGTATAACGGCGGACCCATATGAACAGGGTGATGAGAAACGCGTACAACCTCTGGATAAAATGGTGCCCGTACCAGTGATAGGTATAGAAGAGGCGAGCTTCCTAGTCAGCGAAAAGCTCAGTCCAGAGGAAAACCTTCAATTGGCTCGGTTATTGAACAAATGTCAAGGAGAGTTCGCATGGAAACCCGCAGACATGCCGGGTATATCGCGCCAAATAGCCGAACATCGTCTCAATGCTGACCCTAGCGTCAGGCCGGTCCAGCAAAAGCGACGCGCGTTTTCTACGGAAAAAGCTTTAGCCGTTGGTAAAGAAGTGACGAAACTCCTTGATGCGGGGTTCATTCGCGAAGTTCAATACCCTACGTGGTTAGCCAATCCAGTTCTTGTTCCTAAGCCCAATGGAGACTGGCGCATGTGTATCGACTTTACCGATTTGAACGATGCTTGCCCCAAGGATTGCTACCCGTTTCCCCGTATTGACCAACTAGTCGATCAGACTGCCGGGTACGCATATCTAAGCTCACTTGACGCTAACTCCGGATACCACCAAATTCCCATGGCCGTTGAAGATGAAGAAAAGACTGCCTTCATCACTCCTAAGGCCACTTACTGTTATATGGAGATGCCGTTTGGGCTAAAGAACGCTGGAGCAACGTTCCAACATATGGCAAACAAGATATTCGAAGGACAGATAGGAAGAAATGTGGAAGCATACGTCGACGATATTTTGGTAAAGAGCGCAAACTTTCAGGATCACTTGCAGGACCTGAAGGAAGTCTTTGATGTGATGAAAAGGCACCGCATGAAATTAAACCCCCGAAAATGCATGTTTGCGTTTCAGACGGGGAAATTCCTAGGCTACGTAGTCAGCCGAAAAGGAATCCAGCCTAATCCCTCAAAGATTAAAGCCATACAAGACATGATATCTCCAAGAACTGTCAAGGAAGTACAAAGGCTAACAGGGCGCGTTATCGCCCTAGGACGGTTCATTTCCAAACAAGGGGAGAAGTGTCCCCCTTTTTTCAAAGTCATTCACAAGAAAGCGCCATTCAGGTGGACCCCGGAATGTGAAGAGGCATTCATTAACCTAAAGGATTACCTGTCATCTGACCTACTGCTGACCAGGCCGGAACCGGGTGATAATAGATATCTATACCTTGGCGCTGCTGATGAAGTGGTTAGTGCCATCCTTGTTCGTGATGACAGCCACGCGCACCGCCCGGTATATTTTGTTAGTCACGTTCTGAAGGACGCAGAGCTGCGATACGCCCGAATCGAGAAAATAGCGTTCGCACTAATACAGGCCACTCGAAAGATGAACAGATACTTCCAGTCCTACTCCGTTATCGTGCTTACAGATCAACCTCTGAAGAGACTATTTCGAAAGCCTGAGTCCTCAGGAAGAATGTTAATCTGGGCCCTTGAACTCGAGCAATACGGGCTGAGGTACCAGTCTCGGCCATCTGTGAAGGCTCAGATTCTAGTGGATTTTATAGCGGAATGCACCTTTACAGAAGATTCGTTAACAGACGTACCCGAAGAGGAATGGGGCGACGTGGATCTCCCGTTCCCAGAAACCTATACGGACCTCTGGATCGTCCACGTAGATGGAGCTAAAAAAAACCAAGAATTGGCAGGAGCAGAAATCTTCATAAATGGGCTGCACGATATGCGCATACAATACACCATCCGAATCCTACAGCCATTATCCAATAATGCGGCGGAATACGAGGCGTTACTAGCCGGACTCAGGATAGGGAGAAGCCTTTCTTCCAAAGGAAGGCACGATACCGGAAGAACAGGAGACCCGCGTCTAAGAATTTGTGGTGACTCCAAACTAGTAATAGATCAGGTCTTGGGGCGCTCTCAGGTGGCACCTCGCCAAGGTAATGCGAGAGCTGTTGGAAATAAAGAAAGAAGGCATGCAAGTCAGCTTTGAGCACATTCCTCGAGAGGACAACACTGAAGCTGACAATCTCGCTAAGCTGGCAGCAAACCCGGAAGCGTCCATACCCAAAGGGATATATTACCGTGAGTTATCTGTACCTTCTTTCATAGAAGAGCAAGCGTCTCTGTGTGTGGAAGAACTCAAGGATGACTGGCGGGTTCCCGTGATCAAATACCTGAAATACGAAGAACTACCCGTGGATATCGCTGAAAAGAAAAGGGTGCTGAAACAGGCAGCTCGCTGTACATACTATGACGGGGACTTGGTTCGGAGGTGTTTTTCTCACCCAACCGCCAAATGTATAACGGAGCAAGAAGGTCTTCACACCTTGCGCGAAATCCACGAGGGAGTGTGCGGTATGCACGTGTCAGGTGACACCTTGGCTGCACAAGTTTTCAGATCTGGATTCTACTGGCCCACCATCCGGAGAGATTGCCACAACTACGTGCGAACTTGCTCGAAGTGTCAGGAGTTCTCCAAAATTCCTCGACGTCCTGCCACCGAAATATTTGAGATTATCATTCCTTGTCCTTTTGCTGAATGGGGGATCGATATCTTGGGCCCATTTCCAAAGGCAAGGTCCCAACTGAAATTTGTAATAGTGGCAGTGGATTACTTTACGAAGTGGGCGGAAGCTGAAGCGGTCGCCAATATCACGGCGGAGAAAACTTGGCGTTTCTTCAAACACCAAGTTATTATGAGATTCGGCGTACCCCGTATCCTAGTCAGCGATAACGGAACACAGTTCACCAGTCAATTCTTCAAAGACCAATGCTCGGAATTCGGGATTGAGCAGCGATACTCTTCCGTGGCTCACCCGCAAACCAATGGACAGGCGGAAGTGACCAACCGGAGCATCCTCAGCGGTATCAAGAAAAACCTAGAGGGATCTAAAAAGAAGTGGGTCGACGAGCTGCCATACGTGATGTGGGCGTACCGCATGACAGTAAAAACCAGTACTGGAGAAACACCTTTCGCATTGGCCTTCGGGACCGAGGCTGTTACGCCGGTAGAAATCGGGACTATGAGTTTACGAGTGGCTCACTTTCGGGAGGAGCTGAATGAGGAAAGGTTACGGGCTAACCTTGACGCGTTACCGGAGGTCCGAGAAGAAACCCTCCTGAAAATGCAACATTATAAGCGAAAGATGGCCCGTTATCATAACAGGCGCGTCAAAGAACGGTTGCTAAAGACAGGCGACCTGGTGCTTAGAGACAAGCGAGCGGCTGGCCAACGCGTGGGGAAACTCAGTCCAAACTGGGAGGGGCCATATCGCGTTGCCCGCGTTATCGGAAAAGGAGCCTATCATCTGGAGACACTCGATGGTACTCCCTTATCCAACTCTTGGAACATCGCTCGTTTGAAATTATATTATCCTAGAGCTTGATTTTATCTGCACCTTTGACTGATGCCAACCCTAACCTTAGCTAACGCTCGGAGAGAGAGCTTCTTGGGTGTTTGTGGTTGCTTTTGTGCAGATAAAAAAGGGGGATCCTGGGAGTGAAAAGTCCTATCCTTGTGATGGCCGGTCCTGATCAGACGGCTCACTAAGTGAGGGCACGACCCAGCACGCCTTGAACTAGCGTTGGGATTGAAAGATCCCTAACGCTCTCGGGAGTGAAAAGTCCTATCCTTGTGATGGCCGGATGGCTCACTAAGTGAGGGCACTACCCGGTATCCTTGGGAGTGAAAAGTCCTTTTCTTGTACTGACTGTTCTCGTGGAGACAGCCCACCAAGACAAGGCACGCCCTAAGGAAATAGTAACTCTGTTCTAGAAATGAAAAGCCCTATCTTAGTGACCGGACTAGTGTAGTCGGTTCATGCAGTAAAGGCATGATTCTAGACGCGAGGACAACGCCTGAAAGTGAAAAGTCCTATCCTTGTGACGGCCTGTCCCGATCCGACGGCTCACTAAGATGAGGCACTTTCTAGGCCGATCGTGGAAATATGGAAACGTGAAGAATCGCGAAATTCCAGCTAGTAACCAGATGCGTAATCCCTGGTGAAGTATAGAGCTGATAAAGCGATTTGCGCGGTTTCCATGCTAACGCCCTATGATGGCAGCGGAAAGGCTCCTACGGGTAATTATTGTCTCTTGTAACCCATTATGTTACTAATGATTTACAATTGAGAATGTGCAGAATGCTTTTCAAGCAGAGGAAAGATTGACAAACACACAAGTGGCGATATTATGAGGCTCATCGGGAAAGCCAACCCGATACTGACTATGGCAATTTCTGTTGACGAAACGCAGGGAGCCTACTCGAAAAAGTAAACGCACTATGTTATCAGGGCGATAACAGCACCATCGGACATTGCAGTAATTATGATCCTTGCAGAGGGCGAAATCCTGTAAGCCTTATCGGACATCTAAGCTATCGCCACTGGATTACGAGGTGTTCTACGGGATGGTCGACATTAGGGGGGGGGTCTCACGCGTCTCTGGGCGTACGACATCATCCCATCCCGGCACCCTACTCAGAGGTATCACCCCTGACATCACCATGGGTATCGCCCCCGGCACCCTCCTCAGAGGTATCACCCCTGCGATCACCATGGGTATCACCCCCGACACCCTCCTCAGAGGTATCGCCTATGACGTCACCCCCAGGTATCGCTTGCGACGTCGTCCAGAGTGCTATCTTTCCGGATACCCTCTCTTTACTCAGGTATCGCCCCCAGCGGCCTATAAATACCTCCTTGATTTTAAAACAAAGGTAGGACGAAAATTACCAACTAGAACCTCTGCTATTTTTGAACCGCTTACTGACTTAAGCATCGGAGTGTCTACTCTGGAGCCCCCCTCCGGCGCTTTTCAGGTGGATCCGACGTCAACTACAGTAACTCCGACCAACAGTAGTCATCCTCCCAATCATCTCGAAGATCGAATCTTATCACAAGGAGACCCTATTTCCCCTTACATACTTGTTTTAAGCCTGGTCCATCCTCGTCTCACGCTCCAACTGCATTGTGTGACTAGGTTGTAACAAGTCGTTACTACTAGCAATGACTTCCTCTTTCATTACTTTATCCTTTCTATAGCCCTCTCCCTTGTTCTCAGTTACTCATCAAATGGCACTCAGTTCATATCTTTATGTTTTGAGAAAGAAAGCTAGTGCTTGTCTCGATTCCTACGATTTCGTGTATAGAAGCATTTTTCTTTCTTTGTAAGTAGGTGGGGCAGGGAAGTGTAATTAAATTGAAAGGCGGAAGCTAATGGTTATAGCGCCGGGGATGAGTCATGGTGAAATTATCCACCATAAGCCCTCTGAAGCGAAGATGCACACTGCTTTAAATAGAAAGCGCAATGCAACATCCCCGAACGTAGGGCCATCCTCATTACCGTACGAGCAAACAGGTAAGCTCAAAACTCCATCATTAGTGATAGTAAAGATTCTCACTGTCTGGTCGACTTGCTCCAGTTTCACCTGACTAAGTGAACTATGGGCAATTCAAGAAAGTCGAAAACTACATCGGCACATGAGGCTGGTAAAAACAATCTACTATAGATCTAGAACTAATTTGCACCAACTGTCCTTAAGAGCGGACGAGACTCGTCCCCGGTGCTATAACCATTAGCTTCCGTATCTCGATTTCCTACTCCAAGAAGTAACTAAACCTATTTTGTGGGAGCTTGCAATTGTAAGTTACCCTTCTACTGTCGCCTGGATAGTAGGGGATGTCTTGGCTTCGCTTACCGCGATAAGATTCAGCCTTCAGATGGGGATTTCAGGTGGCGGTTACAAGAATGACGGGGAAGTGAACAGTACCCGAAGACATTTAGGGATGAATGTAGACCCATCGGGCAGGGATAATCAAAGCCTCAGTTTCTTTATACCTGGTACTATAGCCTATGTTTTAGGTTAGGATAGCATCGAACTCTTTTCGGAGATGAATCCTTAGTATTCCCTAACCTTTTGATAAGAAAAGGAGAATCTCTTTTCCCAGAAAGTGCTAATTGAATCCCTACTCCCTGGGGTTTGAGTTGGTGGGAGTTCTTTACATCGAGTTCCATTCTTTCGCCGGAATCAGAAAAATTTGGCCCTAATCAGTCCGAACTTTAACTTTTTGGTTCGGTCCGAGTCTCTCGAATATAAAACTCGTAAATCAAACCGCAGAATCGTTTGAATCGGAAATTTTTATATATATGCATTAACTATCAAAGTTCTATTTTGCTTCATTGGTTAAATATTTGCTTTGGTTTCTAAAGGATCCCCTTCCCCTTCCCCTCACATTTCTCTTTTTTTTTTTTTTCTTCACTAACTAGGTTGGGTTGGGCGGGTTGGGGCTGGGGCTGGGGCGGGCTGGGCGGGAGGGTATATCCGGGCTCTCCAACTGCACTCTGCTGCTCAACATTTAATTAATTAACTATTTCATTATTTCATTATTTCATTAAGAAACAATTACAAGATAAAAATTATATTTTTGTTTATAGCTTAGAAAAACAAAAACTAATATTTTAATATTTAAAGTTTAATAATTACTATTCATTGAAACATTAGGTTATAGTTTAATTAATTTTTTTTATAAATAAGTTTAGCTGGTTAGTGTATATCATATTTATGATGTAGGTCATGAATTCAATCATTCATAATATTATAATGATAATTAAGAATTATATAATCAATTTTTTTTACAAAAATGAAATATACATGTAGAATAAAATGGACAGAAGAGAGGATGTGATTCTTGAAGTTTTGTAATTGTATAGGATTAGGAGATGATTTAGTCTTTCAAAGTATAAAAATATTCATTGAAGTATTTAATTAGGTGAGTGGATTATGGGATAATCTGCCCTTACATCGACATCAATTTCAAAAGCCAATTCAACCAAAACATTCCTCGAGAACACAACACAACCACTAAACAAATATATAATTTTTATCTTGTTTCTTAATGAAATTATTAAATAATTAATTATTAATGATACGACATATACTAGTAATATTTTCATTAATCTTTACTCTAATACATAATTATTAAGGTATATCGTGGAAATATATTTATTGATCAATATTTTACTTAATAAAAATAGAATTATATTGTTGTAAAAAAGAATGATGTCAATTGTCATAAAAAATGTAATTACTAATTAGATGACAACTAAAATAATGAATTTGCATAAATGTAAGTGATCTAATTTTATCTTTGAATGAAGCATGATTATACTTGAAAATTCTTCATGTGTATATGTTAGGCTCGATATGAAGCACGATATTTCTTGGCTAGATATTTGTTAAACATATTCATTACATTTCAATATATTAATACTTATTATTAATTAATATTTAATCACTTTAAATTTTTATGCTTTGTATCATAAAATTAAAATACTATCATACTAAAATATCTTTATAATATTAGGCTATCATTTATAAATTGGTAAATCAAAGGATTATTTAAAAAAAATCAAAATTATGTGTTTAACACCGAAACGACGTCGTTTTGAGAAAATACTGAAACAACGTTGTTTTGCTCAAAGACCAAAGCGGCATTGTTTTGATTATACATCGAAATGACGTCGTTTTGTGAAAGAACCAAAACGGTGTGTTTAACCACTAAATGATTTCGTTTTGATAAATTAAAAAATAAAAATAAATCGGGAACCGAACCGGACCGGATCGAACTGTCCGGTTATGTCCAGGTCTAGCTCAACCAGAACCGAAATTTTTTGGTTCGTTCCAGTTCTAGCGCCACCAGAACAGGAAATTTTCAGTTCGGTCAGGTTCTTCCCCTAAAACCGGACCAAACCGGCCCGGTTACACCTCTAGCGCTTGTTATGCAATGGATTATAGCTTTGAATTGTAATTTCTGCTACTCTTCTTTGGACTTGTATCGCTCCCCCTCGATGAATTAATTCTTCGTTAAGTCCTTTATATGTTTTCTCTAGAGTGTCGATCTCTTGTTAGAAATCCTCCTCTTGTCTTGATAGAGTCATGGTTGATCTTTGCTGTGTTTCTTGCTTTCGTTGGTGTGGTTCTGGCTGCACTTGATGGATGTTGAATCCGTAAAAAATAATTAATAAATACAACTCACTACTAAGAACAAGTTTAATTGTAAATAACAAGTAAGAGGTTTGATCCATAGAGAGTAATGGTGTGATTTTGTGAATATTTGTAGAGACAAGTGGTAACACTTGGGTGAAATTGGTGGAATTTTATTTAAAACTAAAGACTGAAAAGAAAATAAAGCAAGTAAACAATTCAGACTAAGAATAATATTCTTGGTCAAGACACAAATCAAGAACGAAACAATCAAATGAGAGAAATTCCTAGTAAAATCTAACAAGCGATGAGACATGAGCAATAATCATTGACGCAGGGTTTCTCTCATTTGTTGATATAGGATCAAGGTACGCTTATGACCCCTGCTTCCCTCCTGTATCAAAATCACCTCAGGTACGCTTAGAGATGATTCCTAACCAACTAGCATCTTGCTAGTTAAAAGGTTTACTAAGTTGGCTGATGATCGATTAGAGGAAGACAACTCCAAACGTAGTATCCTCGGTTGTGAATTTGGACTAAATTAGGTTAACCTTTCACACTAGCTTACTCAGTGCTGAACTTCACAAGGATTGCCCCCTTCGATAATTCAGCTGTCAGTACCATTGGTTGAGAGGCGATTGGGTTCTGACCCAAAGCTTGCAACAATGGAATAGGATCAAATGACCCGAATACAATCATAGTTGGTTTAGCATCGTTCTTTGTGATGGTTGTGATGTAATTGGCATTTACAACATCTCCACTATCGAATTTTATCTTGCCTTCGTTGTCCAAACGAACAATGAGGTCTTTAAGGACAAAGCATTTATCTACCGGATGATTGATGATTCGATGATATTTGCAATACCTAGGGTTGTCGACCTGGTTCACTTCTTCTGGGCGCTTTGATGGCGGAAGATTGATCAATTTTTGTTCAAGAAGCTGGTCCAGAATGTCAGAGACTTCCGAGTTTAAAAAAGGATATCCCTTTTCTTCACGTTCCTTCAGGGTCCTCCTTTGAGCTCTGAAAGGCTTGTACTCCATCTTGACCTACTTTGCTCCTTCTTTCCTTTAGGCCTCCTTGAAGGATATCTTCACAGGTGCAGTGCTAACCACCATGCTTTCTTTTCCTTTGCTGGTCTTCTAGTCTTTCTTTCTTTCTTGACTTCCTTCTTTTTGCGAGAGTCATTTGGCAAGTAACTCCCGTGCCTTTGGATCTGAAATTACAAATCATGAGCTTTAGTTGCAAGGTCTTCGAATGTGCGTGGCATGTTCGCCTGCAAATTATAGAGCAGTCCCCACTACATGCCTTGGACGGACATGTCAATTGAAGATGACTCACTGATTCTTTCCTTGCAATTAAGCACCAAGTTTCTCCATCTTTTGATGAATTCTGTGACAGGTTCATCTTTCCTTTGTTTCATTCCAACCAATTCAGGTAGGCCGACAATCAGTCGAGTTCTGTAAAAGTGAGTTAGGAAGTCTCTTTCCAACTGGTCTCAACTATCAATAGACCCAGGCCTAATATCAGTGTACCATTCGAAGGTCACGCCTTTCAGTGACCGAATAAATTATTTCACCATCATATCCCCATAAGTTCCTGCATTGTTGCAGGTCTCTATGAAGTGAGCGATGTGCTATTAAGGGTTCCCTTTCCCCTCAAACTGCTGGAATTTTAGAGGTTGATACCCCATAGGTAGTAATAGTTCATCTATGCGCCTTGAGTAAGGCTTTGCGTACCCAAGAGAGGATTGTGAAGCTCCTCCGTATTGAGTACGGATGGCGTCAGTAATCATCCTCTGGAGCTGCGGAACTGTCAGATTTGCGACAGTAATTGTGGCATTATTGACGTTGTCATTCAGATTATTCACCGTGGTGAAGTCTTCATGGTATTTCATCTGTCGTTCTCGCTCATCATTCTCATCACCAGTAGACCCTCCGCTAGAGTTTGGATTATTTGATGAGCCTGGTTGACTTGCCAACTTAGCTGTCAAGAAAGTTATTTGGGCATCTTTCTCTGCCATATCCTTTGTCAAATTGTCAATTATTGTGGACATCTCTCGAAAATGAGTCTCAGCATCTTGGGTAGCGTCGATGGCCATCACCGCAGCAAAGGATTCAGAGGACTCAGAGCTAAAGTATGTCTATCTCCTAGTTGAAGTATTTTCAGAAGCAATTCCAACATTAGATTCTCCACTCGAGCGATAGTCATAGTAGAAACCCTTAGATCTTGTCTGGACATTTTTGGCGACCTTTCTTCTTGGTTTTTCCCTACAGAAAAATTGCTTCAATAGTGACACCAACTGGGCCCTTCCAGCTCTAGTGCGAGCACGTGTTGCTGGAAGACCTTCTTGAAGATCTTGAAGTGCTTCAGGAGAGGAATCGCTAGTTTGACTTCTAATCAGGCGATTCATCATTGGAACTTGATTTAAGGAGTGTGATTCAAGAGATGAGAGGAGAGTAGTGTTCCGTTGGGCGTGCCAGAAATTTGTACACACAAAAATCTTCCATAACAAGAGAAAATTACACGTGTCAAATTACAAATGATTTGAATGTAGAGTAAAAGTGGTTCTTCTTCTCTTTGTTCCTCTGATGAATGAATCGGTTTTCACTCCAGATTTGGATTTGAACTTGAATTTGATGGATGATGTACTGACCTTGAATCAGCTTGTAATCCGCGGTTGATTTGAGAAGAAACCGACTTTGAATCATCTTGTGGCTTCTGCGGTTGAATTGAGAAGAACTGACCTTGAATCAGCTTGTAGTTCTTCTCTCTTTCTTGAGGATGATCCACTTCAGTTCTTAATCTTTGTAGTAATATGTCTCCAAAAATCTCCTCCTTTCACTTTTTGATGAGGCATCTATTTATAGGCTCATAAGGGCAATTTTGGCATTAGGAAAATGACATGTGTCTTCATCTCATTGGTCTTAATATTAATTAATTTAATATTTAATCAAATTATTAATAAATGCATATGAGATGGATTTTGACTCCTTTGACCTTTGGGCTTTATGGGCTTCATGGATTTTTATAGACTGGGCTAAATATTTTAGAACGAAAAACTTCATGTTGAGCCAAAATCATAAGTAATTGGATGATCTTTCATGAAACTTTTTGAAGGGCTAAATTCAACTCCTGGGCAGACTTTACAACTGAGCCCCCTCTTCTGCAGGTGACTCGTCGTCGAAACGGGTCAAAAATAATAATAAATCCTGAGGCCTAGATATACAAATTAATTTGCATATAGCGGTAACAGGGTCGATCCATAGAGAGAAAGTGAAGTACCAAATCTTGGTTTAGACGTACGACAAAGACAAATGCAACCAAAGAGTAACACAAAGGGGGGGTTTGTTGGTTAAACTAGTTAACCGAGAGAGATCGAGGGCACGACAGCTAACAAGGACAGAAATAATAAAAACAACAGAAATAACAATCATAAACAAGGCGGACAAAAGGGGAATGTGTTAAAATTAGATAAAGAGAAATCTTAGCAAAGGTATTTTCTCGGGTTGCGTCGAGGTCTCGTCAGTCATCGATGCAAAGATAGTCCACTCTCATGCTACAGACGTGCTATAGAGGCCAGGTACGTTTAGGCCTTATACTTTCCTCTTAAGAGAAACTACCCCCCATTTTCACTATTAATAAGGTAGTGGTGACGTTGCGCCATCCTCCCAGGCCAGGGCCGGGGAGGCAATTCTCATAACGCCCTTGAAGAGAAGGAAAGACACATCTAGGGCTCAATGCCTCTCAGCTTGTCAAGCTCGCGGCACTGCCCTAATTACTCGCTTGCTCTAGACAGAACGGACCAAGCTAATGACAATCCATCTAGCGTCTACTTTATTCCAAAGCTTCACGTTAGTTATAACTAAGGAAATGACGAAGATCTAGGATAGTAAATTAAAAGGTGATCAAACTCCTAACAAAACCATCTAGATCTAGCATTAAAACAGCAAGAGTAAATATAGCGAAGAGAGTATATTAAAAACAGTTTGGTCTCGAGACTACCTCATGCAACCCTTAAAACACCCTTGCTAAGTTTAAGAACTTAGCCACACATATTAATCAATGACAAAACAGAAGTAAAGGGAAGCATACAAGAGAAGATAAATAAAATAAAAATGCGATAATACTAAATACCAGCCGGAGCTAAAGCTCCGGTTTAGAGAGTAATGCTGGCGATGGCTACAAAAAGATGGGAGTGATAAATCCCAAGAAGAAGGTGGGTCGGTGCTCCTAAAAAGATCCTATGATGTAAAAGTAAGAAGTGATGCCCTAAAAACCCTACAACTACTATTTATATACTCTCATAGCTCACTAAAAGACAAAGGGTAGCTAAGAGAAAGGGACAAAAGAGGGAGGAGCCCTAAAGGAATATTCCTAGGGTAGCCAAAAGGAATCTGGGAAGGAATCCCGCTAGAATCTCGCCACGCGCGTCCTTGAGGAGAAGTCTACATATGCGACAGTGAGCTCGGGCCAAAATACGGCTCTGTGATCGTCACTCAAATGTATTAAATTTATCCTGATGCCTAAATGCACAAATAAATATGTACAGGGCAAGACAGGGTCGAACCACAGAGATTGAAGGAATAAACTATTAGTAAAGATGTATGACAAGGCACAAATGCAGCAGAATACGGGCAAGAAACACTAGAGGAGGGTTTCTGTTGATTAATGAATTAATCGACGCAGATATGGGAGCTAACAAAACAGTTAAGTAGATATATGTGAAACACAATCTTAAAAGTAACAAACATTCGGGGTCTCGAAAGTAAAAAGCAATCAAGGGCAAGATAACAAAATATACTCGAGGGCACGAAAAATGACAAGAAAGATATAAATCAGTTGGGAAAAGATCTTAGCAAAAGGTGTTCTCGGGTTGCTTTCTAGGTCAGCTATTCATGGGCTCGAAGATATTCCAAACTCCAGCATAGATCTTCTATAGGAGTCATGTTTCCACGTAGACTCCCTACTCACCTTCGTAGGTAGAAGCCACCCCCTGTTTCCACATATGGGGTGGCCTTTACGTTTCGCCGTCCTCCCAGGCACGAATGCGGGGAGGCACTACTCAAAACGCCCATGAAGTGGAGGCAAGACAGATCTGGGGCGTGACATCTCAGGTTGTCAAGCTCGCATCACATAACCCAAACAATCAAATATCCCTAGACGAAAGACCTCTCGCGATGTCTACGCTAGGTGTCTACTCTATCTCAAGGATTCGCGTCAGGTATAACCAAGAGAATGACAGTACACAAGCAGAAATATTGACAGTTGATCCGGCCCTCAACAGTTCTAAATGAGCAAGGATTAAAACGGTAAGGGATTGAATATGATAAGAGAATATATTAAGCACACTTTAAACCTCCTAACTAACCCTTGCAACCCTTGAAATACCTTTTACTAAGAAGGTGGTATTTAGCTACTCATAACAATATATGAATAGTAGGCAATAAATATCATGTAAGAAGGATTAAAGAAAAGGATTAGAATAAACCGGTGACTGATTTTATAAATCAAAGAAGGAAAGCTTTTCGGGATTGGTTCACTGTTTTCTCGAGAATGGACTTAATTTCACGGTTTGACACTTCAGCTTGGCCATTAGTTTGAGGGTGATAGGCGGTAGATGTTCAGTGGTGTACTCCACATTTGGTCAGAAGCGAGGCCACGACACGATTGTAAAAATGGGTACCCCGATCACTTATGAGGGCCCGAGGTACACCAAACCTATTAAAGATATTGGTGCGTTGAAAGTTTACTACCACCTTGGAGTCATCTATTCGAGTTGCCTTGGCCTCGACCCATTTTGAAACATAATCGACAGCCAAAAGGATGTAGATGTTGCCGAAGGAATTGGGAAATGGGCCCATGAAGTCTATACCCCAGATATCAAAAATCTCACAAACGATGATACCGGTCAGAGGCATCTGATTCCTGGCCCCAATATTACCCATAGTTTGGCATCGAGGGCATGATGCACAATACATGTAACTATCCTTAAAAATAGTCGGCCAGTATAGACCTGCTTCTAATACATTGAGGGTAGTTTCTTGGCCGCAAAATGTCCCCCTTCAGAATGGCAAAATTTAAGAATCGAGGGCACCTCATCCATGGTCACACAACGACATATGATCTGGTCCGAACAGTGCTTCCATAAATACGGGCTATCCCAAATGTAGTATTTGGCTTACCTTCTGATTCTTGTGCATTCTGATGGGGAAGCATCCGCTGGATAGGTACCTGTGGCACAGAAATTCGCTATGTCTGAAAACCATGGAAACTGGACAGCGTGGGCTAGACATAATGGTTCCCCAGGAAAATTATCACGGATCTGCACAAGTGAATTGTCCTCTTGGGCTGGAAGTCTGCTTAGATGGTCGGCTACCAGATTTTCTTTCCCAGCCTTGTCTTTGATCAAGATATTGAATTCTTATAGCAGTAAGATCCAACGAATCAGTCGAGGCTTAGCATCAGCCTTTGTCAACAGGCATCTAAGGGCGGAATGATCCGAGTACACGAGAACACTTGTACCTAGGAGGTACTACCTGAACTTGTCGAGGGCGTAAACCACGGCCAAGAGTTCTTTTTCTGTTGTTGTGTAGTTCTGCTAGGCTGGGTCTAATAGCTTGGAGGCATAATAGATCACATAAGTTTCTTTGTCTTTCTTCTGACCCAAAACGACCCCGAGGGCTTGATTACTAGCGTCACACATGACCTCGAAAGGTAGAGACCAGTCGGGGGCTCGAATTATCAGAGATAAGATAAGCTTGTTTTTTAAAAGCTCAAAGGCGGCTTTGCAAGGTTCATCGAAATCAAAAGTGACTTCCTTTTGGAGTAAGTGGCACATGGGTTGAGCAATTTTGGAAAAATCTTTAATAAACTGTCTGTAGAAACCGGCGTGCCCTAGAAAAGATCACACATCTCGAACGCATGCTGGATAAGGCAAGGATTCAATCACCTCAATCTTGGCCTTGTCGACCTCGATTCCCTTGGCCGAGATAATGTAACCCAAAACGAGGGCTCGATCCACCATGAAGTGGCATTTCTCGAAATTAAGGACAAGATTGGTCTCTATGCAGGGCTGTAAACACTTCTTCAATTTATCCATACACTCGGAAAAGGAATTGCCATAGACAGTGAAGTCATCCATAAAGACCTCAATTCCATCTTCAACCAATTCGGAGAAAATGCTCACCATGCAGCGCTGAAAAGTGGCGGGGGCATTACACAAGCCGAAGGGCATGCGTCTATAAGCAAAGGTGCCGAAAGGGCATGTAAATGTGGTCTTCTCCTAGTCTTCGGGGGCAATTGGAATTTGGTGAAAACTGGAGTAACCGTCTAGACAGCAATAGTGAGTTTTGCCCGCGAGACGCTCCAGCATTTGATTAATGAAGGGCAGAGGAAAGTGGTCTTTCCTGGTGGCAGAATTCAATCGGCAGTAGTCAATACACACTCTCCACCCATTCTAGATTCGAGTGGGGATGGATTCGCTATCTTGGCCGATGGTGATAGTTATGCCAGTTATCTTGGGCACGACCTGGATGGGGCTGACCCATGGGCTATCAGAGATAGGATATATGACCCCTGCATCTAGCAATTTCAGAACCTCCTTTCTGACGACTTCCATCATAGGTGGATTCAGCCTTCGCTGGGGTTGACGGATGGTCTTGCTAGCATCTTCCAAATGGATCCGATGGGTGCATAGAGCTGGAGACAACCCCTTGATGTCGGCAATGGTCCATCCGATGGCTTGTCTGAATTCCTTGAGCAAAGAAATTAGAGCAGACTCTTTGGGATTGTTGAGTTTGTTGGAGATGATGACAGGGAGGGACTTGTCGGGGCCTAGATAAGCGTACTTCAAATGAGAAGGTAGTGGTTTAAGATCGAGGGCTGGAGCCAGATCAATAGATGGAATCAACGTAACATGATTTGAATGGTGAGGAAACACCATAGGAGGCTCATAAGGGACTACAACGCATTCTTCTAGGGCAACGACGATAGAATGGAGCTCAGGTGGTGTGGAAAGTATCGAGGCCATAACATCTAGAAGTGCTAGCATTAGACTCCTGTCAAGGGAAAATTTTAAAGGATCAGTAGAGTGAAGTTCAGAAAGTTCATCAATAGAAGGATCAATAACATCAATATAATTAACACCAGAGAATTCAGAGGGGTATCGCATGGCTTCTAGCATATTAAATTTGATAATTTCTCTGTCGAACTCTAGAGAGATGGTCGCATCATGCACATCTATCTTTGCTCAGGAAGTGGCCAGAAATGGGCGTCCTAGAAGAACATCAGTGGACTTGGTGGAATCTTCATTTTCCATTGCTATGACATAGAAATCGGCAGGAAACAAGAATTCACCAACTTGGACGAGAACATCCTTGATTATCCCTTCAGGATAGATGATAGAACGATCAGCAAGTTGAATGGCGAGGTCTGTAGGCACGAGAGGGTCGAGGCCTAGACAGTTGTATATGATCAAGGGCATAACATTGATCCCTACCCCTAGATCACACATGGCTTTCCCGATGTCGACTGCACCAATTCGGCAGGGGATGATGAACATTCCTTGGTCTTTGCACTTAGGAGGGATCCTCCATTGGATATGGGCAGAAGCGTTAGCTCCTACACTGATCTTGTTAACCTCGACAAACTTGTTTTTGTTTGTGCATAATTGCTTCAAGAATTTGGCGTAGCGAGGAACGTTCTTTACTGCTTGGGGAAGAGGGATGTTGACTACCACTTTACTGAACATCTCAAAAATATCTCGGTCTTCCTTCTCCTTTTTGGCTTTAACAAGCCTTTGGGGAAATGGGGGTTCGAGAATCTTATGGATGTACTCTTGGGTAAATTCAGGTGGATTGGGGTCATTCCTTGGTGAACCCCTGGGAGAGCGAACTCTGTCCTCTGTGACTTCAACAAGTCTGGGAACTTTGGGGAGCTTTGGTCTTGGTTTCGGCTTGAGTTCGGATTCGAGAGAATTGGAGATGTCAGGAGCAGGATGTGTAGGAGGTGTCAAGGTCGTTCCACTTCGCAAGGTTACAACACAAACATTATGCTTGGGATTGCTTTCAGTTTGGGGTGGGAATCTCCCCTAATTCTTTACTTCTTTCATTTCTGCCATCAGAGTGCTTACGTATTTTTTTAGATCGTCGATCTCTTTCTGCTGTTCAGGGTTCCGAGGCACTTCTGCGTTCGGGGGCAAGACGAAAGTCTGATCCTAAGGAGGTTGACGTTGATACTGATTCTGATGGTATATGGGTCGAGGTCTGAAATTCTGCATATTGAAAGGGGGATTTCCATAAGGGTTCTGGTGCTGTTGGTGACTAGGTCCCGAAGGCTGAGGGTTTGGGACCCACCCTGGATTCTGCTGTTTCCAGCCTTGATTGTAGTTTTGACCGTACGACACTGGAACATATTGACCAGCAGCATTCGCTTATATTTTGTTCGGAATATGGGGGCATGCGTCAGTGGGGTGATCCACAAAATTGCAGATTTGGCAGGCCTTGACAGGTGCAGGCTGCCCTGTCATGAAGTTCTGAAACATCCCGGTAAGAGAAGATATTTGATTTTGCAAGGCAGCCACTTGGACATCTTGGCCTTGATTGTTGGCAGGGTCTGACGAAGCATTCTTGGCCATGAGTTCTATTGTTGCTTTAGCAGCTGTTGGGGTGAGAGTAGTCAGAGATCCGCTGGCAGTAGCGTTGAGTAATGCCTTATCATAGGCTTTGAGGCCTTCACAAAAGTACTGAACAAGGGTATGCTCCGTAAGGTTGTGGGACGGACAACTAGATTGCATCTTCTGTGGGAGATAGAAATCGGATAGTACTTCTCAGTGAAGACCTTAGACATTTCTGCCCAAGAACGAATAGATCTTGTAGGAAGGTCATAATACCAGTCGAGGGCATCATCCTTGAGAGACCATTGAAAAGCGCGCAGCTTGGCTTTCTCAATGTCGACATTAGGAGGTTTCATGGCCTCGCATATAGAGTGGAGCTATTAAAGGTGGCGAAGAGCATTTTCCTTGGCGACCCCCCGAAAAGTAGGAAGGTGATGAAGCACGGTTGACTTTAGAGTCCAGTCATGAGGGACATTAGGCCAGTCAATGCAGCTACTTGCCATATCGGGAGTTGCATGGAAATTATCAATGGTTTGTTGATCTGGAGGGGGTGGTGGTGGTGGATTCTCACGACGTTCATGGTTGTCAAGGTCTTCCATTGCTGGGAAATCGAAATGGGCTTCTATGGGATTTTCGGGGTCACGATGGAGGAAGGTTAGGTCTACGAAAAATAGGTGCTCCTGGTCAGCTAGATTGGAAGGAGATCCATCGAGGGCAGGATGTGGAATTACTCTACGCTGAGTAGATGTTCCTCGGGCTTGCCTACGAAGTCCTCTTTCTATTCTGGTGAATTCGAGGTCTAGAGGGAGTAGATCTGGGGCAGATCTCCTGGTCATACAAAAACAAAAACAGAATTAGTACCGTTCAATCCCTGGCAACGGCGCCAAAATTTGATCGTCACTCAAATGTATTAAATTTATCTTGATGCCTAAATGCACAAATAAATGTGTACAGGGCAAGACAGGGTCGAACCACAGAGATTGAAAGAATAAACTATTAGTAAAGATGTATGACAAGGCACAAATGCAGCAGAATACGGGCAAGAAACACTAGGGGAGGGTTTCTGTTGATTAATGAATTAATCGACGCAGATATGGGAGCTAACAAAACAGTTAAGTAGATATATGTGAAACACAATCTTAAAAGTAACAAACATTCGGGGTCTCGAAAGTAAAAAGCAATCAAGGGCAAGATAACAAAATATACTCGAGGGCACGAAAAACGACAAGAAAGATATAAATCAGTTGGGAAAAGATCTTAGCAAAAGGTGTTCTCGGGTTGCTTTCTAGGTCAGCTATTCATGGGCTCGAAGATATTCCAAAATCCAGCATAGATCTTCTATAGGAGTCATGTTTCCACGTAGACTCCCTACTCACCTTCGTAGGTAGAAGCCACCCCCCGTTTCCACATATGGGGTGGCCTTTACGTTTCGCCGTCCTCCCAGGCACGAATGCGGGGAGGCACTACTCAAAATGCCCATGAAGTGGAGGCAAGATAGATCTGGGGCGTGACATCTCAGGTTGTCAAGCTCGCATCACATAACCCAAACAATCAAATATCCCTAGACGAAAGACCTCTCACGATGTCTACGCTAGGTGTCTACTCTATCTCAAGGATTCACGTCAGGTATAACCAAGAGAATGACAGTACACAAGCAGAAATATTGACAGTTGATCATGCCCTCAACAATTCTAAATGAGCAAGGATTAAAATGGTAAGGGATTGAATATGACAAGAGAATATATTAAGCACACTTTAAGCCTCCTAACTAACCCTTGCAACCCTTGAAACACCCTTTACTAAGAAGGTGGTATTTAGCTATTCATAACAATTGATTGCATTACATTTAATCATATTTTTACTGTCCATTTACTTGTTATTTGGGCAGTAAGTCTATTGATTTCCCTTTTATTCCTCATGCTTTGACAGTTCTGGTTTGGAGTCTGGTTCTGGAGCGGAGCATTTTGAAGGAACGTTGGAGTTGATTACCAGAGTGTCTTGGCCTAGAACTTGGCCAAGACCCATTCGCGCAGCAAGAAATGATTACCATTTCGTCTTGGCCGCAAGCTTGGCCAAGACTCAATTCGCGATAGGCAATCTCGAGCGACAGCGGCGGCAAGACTTTTGGGCCACGTTTCATCTGGGTCTTGTGAGCTGACAAGTTACAACCGTCCAGCATCTTCAGAGGAATCTGACGCCAATTTGTTGAAGAATCCTATTTGGGATCTCCCTCTTTTTGAACATATGATTTTTCCTATTTTAAAACATTGTTATTATTTTCTTAGATTTTCTAGGAGTTTGAATTACAGTAGGATTAGGAAGATTTTTAGATTATTTAGCTAAGCTCGTTCCTTCCTAAAAGGGGATCGAATCTCTTCCTTCCTTCCTTTCTCGACATTGAAACAATTTCTAGCTCCGGAATTTAATTCTTTGAATTCTCGAATTTATTTATTTTATGCAAACTAATATATTTATTTTTCATCTATGAGTATGAGTAGCTAAACATCCATTCTTGTTAAGGGTTGATGAGCTGCGTTCTTATGGATTCGTGAGATCAAACCGTTCTAAATACTCTCGTCGATTCGTATTTGCTTAGTTCTTATGCTTAATAAATCGCTTACTCACTAGAGACAAGATTTGATCATTCTTGTGCCCTAGTAGAGAAGAGTTGCAACCAGCCTAGAAGGAAAGGGAGCACCCGCCGGCTAGGCAAAGTAGGTGACTAGTCTCGCGCCAGACTAGAAGGAATAAGTGATCTAGACCAAGACCAGATTGACAACCTAGGGTTTCCATATGGAGATAACTTGGCTAGGTACTGTCTTCCCCTATACTATTGAGGAAGCGAACAACCATTCAAGACAGCAGTGAAACGGATAAACCCTTTAACCAGCAAGGTGTCCCTTGGCTAGGATTATCAGGAAAGGGAGCACTCGCCAGATAATTTGAAGAGGAGGGAAGTCAGGAGTGAACAGGAGCACCTCCACTCTATAGCAGGACTACGGATCAAGAGATGAATACCCTTGCATCAGTGATCGAATCATAAGAACAGAAGCTCTCTTATCGCCCTTACCTGGAATTCTATTTTATTTGACTTTTTCAGTATTGACCCCCTATCTTGGCCAAGCCTTTGACCAAAACTACTTTAAATTGCTTTGTTTCTTTTGTTTCTATCTTCGGATTTGCCTAATCAAAACCAGTGACGAGGAAGTCAACCAAGAAACTACGTTCCCCCTAGAGGTCTCTATGGACGATCCTCTTACCATAATCTACAAACCCTTGTGGACAGTGATAAGTTGTATTTCTACCCCCATTCTTATACATATTTTACACTTATATTTGACGCGTTTGGCGCGCGATCAAATTTTGGCGCCGTTGCCGGGGATCTTTAACGGCGGCGTTCGTAGTTTCTTTTATTTTGTTTTTGACAGTTGATGACCAGGTCCTCTTCCAGAGAAGAAGACTTAATACCATACAATCCGAATCTCACAAGGACCGAAGCACAACTAAGAAAGATAGCTCGAAGGAGGAATTCCCTAGAGGAGAGTGAATCGGAAACCTCTAGTTCTCAAACAGACCACAGTCTTGACCACGATCTTGGCCAATCCTCTAACCAAGACGAAGCTTTCGATCTAGCCATGGCAGAAAACCATCCAGAACCGACTATGAGAGAGCTGAACAGAACAACGGAGCAGGAAACGTTCTCCTGTATTAATTGTCCAGCTGTACCCAATGATTGGTCCATAAAAACCAATATGGTGGCCAACCTTCCTAAGTTCTATGGCCACACAAATGAAAATCCATTCAGACATCTTAGGAACTTACACATTCAGTGTGAAATTATGAAACCAGTAGCAAGTAACATAGAGAAAGCAAAGCTGAAAGCCTTCCCGAGTTCTCTAGAAGGAGCGGCTCAGAATTGGTTTTATGGTTTACCACACAACACTGTTAACACGTGGGCAGAGATGTCTACTCTTTTTCTTAACAAGTTCTGGAATGCAACGAAAGCTGGGATAGCTAGAAAGAATATGGCAGCTATCCAGCAGAGAAACAACGAAGGTTTCAGTGAGTATCATTAACGGTTCCGTGAGCTGCAGGAGGTTTGCCCTACACACAGGGTTGCGAATCAAACAATGATCCAATATTTCTATGACGGGATGCTCCTTAGCAGTAAAGAAAAAGTTGACGCAGCAGCTGGAGGAGCGCTACAAGACTTGACCAAAGGGTCAAGCTGTTACTCCAAACCATGGCAGACAATTGCCAGAACAATACCACTTCTGACCAAAACTCTATCCCTTCTACCCTAAATGCAATTGACATAGAGCAAAAACTTAATGATTTAACTAACATGGTCAAAAATATTTCTGTTAATATTTCAGGTTAAATGCCCACAGGAAATCCAAGCCAAGAGCAGTTAGCTTTAGTATGCGGGATATGTCAGCAGCAAGATCATCAAACCAACAACTGCTATATGGTGCAACACCCGGATGATACGGTACAAGTGAATGTAGCTTATGTACATAACCAAGGGAGTATGCAAAATTTTCCTCAAGGAAGTAATCAATACTCATGGAGAGGCCATCCAATTTTTAGGTGGAGAGATTCGGTCCCTCCAAATCAGAATCAAAATCAGAATACACCTCAGCAACAACCGCCCGTCAACTTCCAGCATTTCATACCTCGCCCTTCAAATATGAATCCTGGCCAAGCTCCTAGCTAAGCCCCTATACCCCAGCTACCATCTGCCCCGTAACCTTTGCAGATTGCAGGCCCTTCTATGGAGGATACACTCAAGAGTTTGGTTGAGATGCAGAAGAATTTGATAGCAATCGACGCAATCCAGTTTGGCTGAGATGCAGAAGTAAATCAATCAGATGGCCAATCAAGGCAAATTACCTTCTACTACGGTAAACAACCCCGCGCACAATGTTAGTGCCATGAGTTTAAGGAGTGGAGTTGTGTTACCAGAGAGGGAAGGTGCGAAAACAGACCAGGAATTGAATAAAATTCAATCGCAAGAATTGGATGAAGATGAGGAGGAAGAAACTGAAACGGAAGTAGTCTTGGCCAAACCTCAGGCCAAGCCTACAGTTATCACGAAAGTAGTAAAGACAGAACCTGTCTTGGACAAACCAGTGGCCAAGCCTGACCAGAAAGAGGAAGTAATAGAAATTCCTCCACCGTTTCCTCCTAGCTCTTCAAAAGAGAAAAAACAAGATGAAGCGAGAGACTTTATGAATGTTTTTTGGAAAAATAGCTGTTAATATACCTATGTTGACTTAATTGCAAAAGTGCCCTCTTATGCTAAATTTCTTAAAGAACTGTGCACTAACAAAAAGAAAATTGTAGGTATAGAGAGGGTGAATTTGGTTCATAATGTTTCAGCAATACAACAACTTCCAAAGAAGTGCAAAGATCAAGGGACCTTCACCATTCCATGTCGAATAGGAAACAAGACAATAGAGAAAACCCTTTCTGATTTAGGGGCTGACATCAATGTGATGTCATTGAGTGAATTCGAGACCTTGAAGATAGGAACGATGAAGGAAACCGACTTGGTAATCCAGCTGGCGGACATGTCAATCATTCGGCCCTAGGGAATTGTGACGGATGTCTTGGTAATGGTAAATGATTTTATTTACCTAGTGGACTTTTATATTGTTGAAATGAATGTTCATTTGCCCTCTTGCACTACCGACATTTTATTAGGGAGGCTATTTTTAAGGACATCAAAGGCTAAAATCGATTGCTACGAAGGGAGCATAATTTTAGAATTTTGTGGAAGAACTATAAAATTCAGTATTACAGAAGCATTAAAACATCCTAATGATTTACATTGTGTGAATTTTGTTGATGTTTTAGATCCAATTACTGATGAAATTGCTGATATTTATATTAATGATCCCTTGAGTATGTTTTGAGTAGGGGAATTTCCACAAAAACGCTTAAAGAATTAGAGGACAGAACTGGAGATCAGAAGGAACTCCAAGAAGTCTTGGCTAATTTGGTCGATCCTGAAGAGACAGACTCGATCTTGGCCTCAAGCTTGGCCAAGACTTCGGCCAAGACGGCCAAAAAAGGGAGGAAAATAGTAAGTTGTCAATTTGTACAATCCACGGTTCCTAAATTCCTACCTTCTATTGTGCAGGCACCACAGTTGGAATTGAAGGCTTTACCAGACCATCTCAAATATGCCTATCTAGGCCAAGACGACACCCTACCCGTTATTATTTCCGCAAAGCTAACAAAGGATGAAAAAGAAAGATTGGTGACGGTCTTGAAGATGCACAAAGAAGCGATCGGGTGGACCATGGCAGACATTAAGGGGATATCCTCTAACATTTGTACCCACAAAATACATGTGGAAGAGGATAAGAAACCTATTCGGCAACCCCAGAGGAGATTAAACCCTCTAATGATGGAAGTTGTTAAAAAGGAAATAATTAAATTACTTGATTCAGGTGTAATTTATCCTATTTCTGATAGTAATTGGGTTTCCCCTGTGCAGGTAGTTCCTAAGAAAACTAGCATTATAGTCATCGAAGGAGAAGATGGAACTCAAAGGACAACGAGGATCCAGAATGGATGACGGGTTTGCATAGACTACCGAAGGTTGAATCAAGTGACAAGGAAGGACCATTTTCCATTGCCATTTATCGACTAAATGGTAGAAAGACTTACTGGAAAATCACACTACTGCTTCTTGGATGGCTACTCGGGGTTTCACCAAATCCCTGTTGCACCCGAAGACCAAGAGAAGACGATGTTCACTTGTCCTTTTGGAACGTTCGCCTACAGACGCATGCCATTTGGGCTGTGTAATGCGCTAGCCACCTTTCAAAGGTGCATGGTAAGCATCTTTTTCGAGTATGTAGAGAAGAGTATTGAGGTGTTCATGGACGATTTTACCGTTTACGGTAATGACTTTGAACAATGCTTGAATAATTTACAAAATATTTTGAGAAGACGTGTTGATACATGCTTAGTTTTGAATTATGAAAAATGCCATTTTATGGTAGACCAAGGAATTGTCCTTGGGCATGTGGTTTCGAAAAAAAGAATTGAGGTTGATCAAGCCAAAATTGATACTATTAAGAACTTGCCTTACCCCTCATACTTGCGTGAGGTTAGAAGCTTTCTTGTACATGCAGGTTTTTATCGCAGGTTCATAAAAGATTTCTCAAAGGTGGCCGAACCAATGTGCAAGCTTCTACAAAATGAGGTGGAGTTTAACTTCGACGAGGCATGCCAAAAATTATTTGATGAGCTGAAGGAGCGGTTAACATCAACACCTATTATTCAAGCGCCGAACTGGAGTTTGCCATTTGAGCTGATGTGTGACGCTAGTGATGCTGCCATGGGAGTTGTTCTTGGGAAGAAAAGGGAAAAGATCCTCATGTGATCTATTACGCGTCAAAAATGTTGGATGACACCCAGAAACATTATTCCGAATTGTTTGCAATAGTTTTTGCCTTGGAAAAATTTAGATCATATCTGTTAGGCACAAAAATTATTGTATTTTCTGACCATGCAGCATTAAAATATCTCTTGGTCAAGCATGAGGCCAAACCTAGACTAATTAGATGGATTCTTATTTTGCAGGAGTATAACTTAGAAATAAAAGACAAGAGCGGTAGGGAGAACCTCGTGGCAGACCACCTGAGCCGCTGCCTAACAAAAGGAGATCTGGAACCAGTGAGGGCGGAATTTCCTGATGAAAAACTACTCTCAGTGACAGTGTCTAGGCCAAACCTCCAGCCAAGACTGCAGCCAAACCCACGACCCTAGTTTGCAGAAATAGCAAATTACCTCGCCACAGGTAAACATTATGGGGACATGAACACCCATGAGAAGGTAAAAGTCAAGCACAACAGTAGGTACTATATATGGGATGATCCCTATTTATGGAAAATAGGCACTGATCAATTGCTTAGGAGGTGTGTCCCTCAAAATGAAACTTTGTCTATTCTGAAATTTTGCCATTCTCAAGCGTGTGGTGGTCATTTTGGGGCAAGAAGAACAACCCTAAAAGTCTTAGAGGCTGGTTTTTATTGGCCTACATTTTTTCAGGATAGTTTTCTATTTTGTAAAACGTGTCCAGCATGCCAAAAAGTAGGAAATATTTCCTCCCGAAATGAAATGCCCATGAATTTTATTCTTTCATGTGAAATATTTGATATATGAGGCATAGATTTTATGGGACCTTTCCCTACTTCTTTTGGTAACAGATATATTTTATTAGCTGTGGATTATGTATCAAAATGGGTGGAGGCGAAAGCCACTAAGAATGATGATGCTAGAACTGTGATTTCCTTTATCAAGTCTAACATCTTGAACAGATTTGGAATTCCTCGAGGGATCATTAGTGATCGAGGAACACATTTCAGCAACAAGATTCTTTCCTCTCTTTTCAGGAAATATGGCATCACACATAGGGTATCCACAACCTATCACCCTCAATCAAACGGCCAAGCGGAAGTTTCGAATAGAGAGGTGAAGGCGATCTTGGCCAAGACAGTAGGCCTAGACAGACATGATTGGAGCTAGCGCCTAGACGACGCATTATGGGCCTATAGGACGGCCTACAAAAGCCCAATTGGAATGACACCATACAAGCTAGTCTATGGGAAGACGTGCCATTTGCCAGTAGTGATGCGATCACGGACCCTTCCGAAGCCAATGTTGACACTCGAGACCTAGTACCACAAGGCCCGATCACCCGAAGTAGAGCAAGAGGGTTGTCCCTATGGTTAGAAGGCAAAATGAGAGAGGAAAAACCCGTCAAAGCCAAGGAAAAGGCTGTCCATGCAACCGTCCATCAAACCAAGACGGAATCCTTGGCGTGATCACGTTAAGGCCTTAGCGTGATCACGCCAGGACCAAGGTGCTAGCGTGAATCACGTCAAGCTCTTAACGTGAAGAGTTTTTGAATCACGCTACTTTCGGATGTTATTTTGGATTTTTGGGCATCTTGGCGTGATCACGCTAAGGTGTTGGCGTGAATCACGCTAAGGGAAAGTTGTCTGGCGTGATCACGCTAAGGCCTTAACGTGATCACGCCAGTATCTAGTTTGGGTACGAATTTTGGGCTTTTGAAGCCCAAAATGCATGCTACTATATATATGTCTTTGTATCATTTTCCTCTTTAGTTTTTAGACTTTGAGTGATATTAGTCAAGTGAGATTACTCCTTCTTGTATCACATAAGCCTTGAAACTCCTCACTTTTCCTTGAGTAAAAATCGTTCAAGTTGAGATTACTCCTTCCGATTATTGCTCGGGGATTCCTCGAATTTGTATGTGTAATTTTGGCAAGTTTCTTGAATGAATGAAGGTCTATTAAATACTTATTCCAAGGATCGTGGATGTCTACTTGCTTGGATTAATTCTTGGAGGCTCATGTGATCAATTTCAATCCTTTATCAATCCTAATCATTTCCGGGTACATATTTCCTTAATTCTCCGCTAAATATTACTTGTTCGTGTCTTTTCTTTCCTTGTGATCTAGTTGTCACTAGGTAATTCGATTCGGCTAGATCCTCTATAAGCTCCATTGTAATCCGGCCTACTTACCCTAGGCAGGATCACATCAAGTAGGGTTGCAACACAAGGCGTATTAGGCTATAAAGAAGTGTAACTTGAGCTATGACCAAGCTGGAGAAGAGAGAAAGCTACAACTACACGAGCTTGAGGAGTTGAGAGACCAAGCTTATGACAACCAGCTCATTGTCAAGATCAGAATGAAGGCCTATCATAATAAGAAAATTATGGGAAAACCTCTCCACACAGGGGAGAAGGTTCTTCTTTATAATTCTCATTTTAAACTTTTTCCTGGAAAATTAAAAACAAAATAGGAAGGCCCATTTGTCATTACTAATATTTACCCATATGGTGCAGTAGATATTAGGAATGAGAAAACAGGTGCCGAGCTGAAGGTGAATGGCCAGAGACTGAAGCCGTTCTTCGAAAGATTCCAGGAAGAAAAGAGCTCTGAAAAGGTGGAGATTCCACCTATCAACTAATGAAGTCGTGAGAAAGGTCAAGCCTAAGACTTAAAATAAAGGCGCTACATGGGAGGCAACCCACGCTTCTGTGATATATTTCATTTCTCGTCATTTATTTGTATAATATTTGTACCATTTGATTTCGTGGGGTTGATTTGATTTTGTGCAGGAAATTAAGTGTGGGGAAAATGAAGCAGGTTGGCCCAGAGCTTGGCCAAGCCTTGGGACTAGATTGATTTAACCAACGGGAAAATTTGAGTTAATGGGGCACGTGTCAGCGCCGTCATTTTTAATAACTTTTGGAACAGACCATTTCAAAAAGCATTTAAAGTGGAATTAATTTCAGACGTGGGCAACTTTAACCGCCAACTCTGTGTATTCTCCTCCCACTCTGACACTTCATTACCCACGTAACCAAGAAAATTCGAACTCCTACCAGAGCTAAAAGCAACAGTCTCTTCTTCTTCTTCTTCCCCAAAATCAAAAAAATCACCAAAACCCTGACTCTCCATTCTTCTCTCCAAAAACACCCAACCATGAACCAAGAAAACTCCAACCAGTCCCCCGAACTTCCAATTCCAAATGAGAGCGATGATTTAAGAGGCGAAGCTTCACCCGTTGTTCCACCGGGCAACTTATCCTCCGTTCGGCGTCGTCTCCAGACAATGATTGATGAGGACGTGGAGGACGATGCCGATGCTGGGGCTGAATCAGAGGACAGTGTCAGAGTCAAGGACAGGGCGGTTGTCTTGAGTGACACAGACTCCGACAATGTGCCGCTGATCAAAAGGATGAAGCCCCCGATGAAGCCCACCGTTGCGGATGTGAGGGAGGAATGAAGAGAGAAAAGGAAAAGAAAGCGGGCAGAGCAGACGGCAGAGGAGACAATCCCAGTTCCGCCTGCTGCGACAGAAACCCCAATCTCACAGGCCCCGGCAAAGAAGACCACCACCGCCGCACCACCGAAAAAGACCGGCCGAGTGAAGCAGGTGGCAATCAAGACACCGTCGGGCAAGAAGCCGGCGAAAATCCCAATCTCGCAGCGGGTAGAGGCCGAGAAGACTCTGACAAACCCTAAGAAATCCAGTGCCGCTCCTTCGACTGCCAAAAGTAAAGGAAAGAAGAAAGTCATTGAGGAAGATGATGACGAGGATGATGAGATTCCAGTCTTGGCCAAGACTTCGGCCAAGACTAATACAGTACCTTATCTGCCCCCAATACACACACTTCGAGGCTGGTTGCAATTTGATACACCAGACCTCAAATCTAAATTGCTTGACAATCATTATTGTGATATTCCTGCGTTTGCTAGGTTAGATTTCACTTTCCTTGATCAAATGGCCTTAGGGAATGGAGTTAGGGAGTTTGTGTATGATATTGGTTGGATTCCTTTCATGTCCATTGATTGTGATGCTTATACTGAGCTTTGTTTGGAATTTCACACTACTTTCTGGTTTGATCAGGCTACCTTGTATGTTAGGGGTAGGGATAAACCTGATCTTGATGTTGCTGATGTGGTGAATTACCGTTTGTGTGGTAAATGGAGTCATTTGTCCATTAATGCGTTCAATGCCCTCTTAGGATTTGCATATAGTGATGAGGTTGTGTTTGATTACCCCACTGATTGGGATAAGAATGCTGCTTTTAGAGAGGTCACTGGTGACCCGGATGCTAAATTTGATAGAAACTCTAAGGCACACGCAATTCAGAACCCTACACTTCGTATGCTCCACAGAACCTTGTCTATTAACCTTTTGGGAAAGACAAAGGTTTCTGGGAATTTAGCTAAATCTGAACTCTTTTTGCTTTGGTGTATTTTGCACAAGAAAAGAGTCAATTTAGGACTTTATTTGGTTCAACAATTGCATGCTCGTGAGTCCATATCCAAACTGATTCTAGGGTCTCTTATTACTTGGCTTGCTATACATGATGCTAAGCTAGATTTTGCCACTGCTGATTTGCATAAATGTTGCTCTCCAAAAATATTAGATTTGAAAGCCTTTGACCAAATGGGATATTTCTATCTGGAAGGAGAATTTGTTGAGTGTAATACAGGTTTTACACCGGTGGAGGAGCATATTTTTGGCAAGAAGAACGATGGGAAATACAAGCTGAGACCAGTGAAGATCCCTGGAGATGCAGCAGAGGACGATCTTGCCGAGGATCTAGGCCAAACCCCAGGCCAAGACCCTCCCATTTCAGATCCAGTAGCAGCTGATCTTGGCCAAACCTCAGGCCAAGAACCCACCATTCAAGCCAGTGAACCTCCTACTTGGGCCAAAGCACTTCAGGACCAGCAACTGCTTATCCTCGAGCAGCAGAAACTTATCTTGGACCATCTAGGCCAAGACAAGTCCCAAGATAACCCACAAGAGACTCCTGCCACGGACAACACTGAGAAAGTCCCACGCTGGGCCAAGATGCTGATCGATGACCAGAAGGAAATCATGGACTTTCTAGGCCGCCACCAGGCCAATTTAGAAGGTCACCACAAGTGCCTTAGTGTCGTTGACAGAGCCATCGGGCAGATTCACCAGAAGGTGATGACCCACTTGGTCACCAGCAGCGACTCCAGTGATTCATCTGATGCAGAGGATGATCCTAAACCAGCAACAACAACTAAGCAGCAGCCGCCAGCACCTCCTTCTGCTCCACAAAATTTACAACCGCAAGAACCTCCAGCTGCTGATCTAGGCCAGCCATCAAGCCAACCTTCAGGCCAAGATTAGGCCCCTCTAAAGCCATGATTTGCCCCCCCGCCCCAGGTCGTGTCCTTTCTCTCTTTTAACTTCTATTTTTTAATTTTATCTCTCCACACAATGAGGACATTGTGTCCTTTAAGTGTGGGGAGGGTGTACAGTCTGTTTGTGTGAGTCTTTTCATTTATGCATCTGATTTGATTGTTTGTTGTGAATATTGAGTGATTTTTGAGTCAGTTTTTGCGTTTTAGTTTTTCTTTTAGCATGAGTCTGTCCAGTTTTGTGAGTCTGTCATCCGCGTGATTTTTATTTGTATTTTCTTTGCATGTTTGCGTCTATTTTGTTGAGTGAACACTGGAACCCCTATTTTCTAGCTGAGGCTGTTTAGTCCTTTGGTGAAATTGTATTTAGACACTTGTCTAGGGGAAACAATGCTTTAGTAACAGGGAAGCGAATGAGCGCAACTTGATCAATGCCTAAGGGGCATATAATCTAATGATTCCCAAACATTTACTATCCACATGGTCTAAAAGACGTCTAGCTAGAACCTTAACTATCATTAGGGTGTCAAGGCTTGCTGCAAAATGATTTGAGTGTGTTTGTCTATCTGTTTGAGTGTGAGACATAAAAAGGTGTTGGAACGTCATAGGGCAGACATAGCAAAGGTGGAAGTTCTCACCAAAAAGAACAAGCTCTGTCTATGTGCGGTGTCTGTAAAAATACAAAGGGCACGTGATGTCTGAAAAAAAATACAAGGACATAGAAAAAAAAATTAAATTTTCTGCCAAAGTGATTTAAATGGCACCAGTTTTTAGGCACGTTTGGATAGACGACACATCGGTGGGGCTCAAATCAGTGGCAAGTCTTGTCCCCTATACATTATCAATAAATATCTAGCAGGATGTCTTGATACCATTTGGATGGGGTTTGTTTAGGGTATTGATTTGTCCCTGTTAGTCTAGCATTGGGTCGTCTAGGGGAGTGTCTTGGCAGATTCAGTGATGGGGTAAACAACTTGAAATAAAGAAAGTCAGGAGGTTCTTGGTGTCTATTCTGTTTGTGTTGCGTTTTTATTTTTATCTTTGAGTCATTGAGTCTGTATGTGATAACAATTAATATACCCCCAGGGTATTTTAGTCCGGGCAGGGGGTACGTCATCTTCAGCTACAGTAGGGCCTGCCTGGCCTCCTGCTCGTCCTGCTACCGGGGGTGGTCGACTTCAGCCGGGGGGGGGGGGGGGGGGGGGGGGGGCATCCAACACGGAATGACGCCTATTCCCACACCCGGTAGGCCATAAGCGTTAGCCTCCTTAGCTAATGCCCCACTAATCTCCTATAAATACCCCCCCTAGGTAGAAAGGGGGGAGGGGCTCTCTCTCTCTACACTCTCTTATTCCACTCCTGCTTACCCTTTATATCCACCACTTATACTGACTTGATCGTTGGAGTACCTGCGCCGGGGACCCCCTCCGGCGCCTTGCAGGTGTATCAGCGGCAAAGGACCACCCCCTCAAAGGTGAAGATCCCCAAGATTCTTCCTACCCCGGGTACAAATCTCATCAATCTTTATCAAATGGTGCTTTCATTGAGAGCATTCAGATCTTTAAGTGAGTTCCTTGAGATCTGAAGGCTCTCCTCTCCATATTCACATTTATTATCTTCCATCGTCACTGCTGGTTTTTCTAGTAATGGGTTCATCTCATGATTTAAGTCTTGCTTGGATCTGATGATATGAGATATATGAGTTTATATGGTCATTCCATTGTTATATGTTCAAAAGAAGATCAGATCTGGAAAAGAAAGAAAAGAGGGAGAGAAGTCATGATTATCATCGTTGTATTTCACAAACCTATTGCATCATCATCAACCTTATGATGTCTTCGTCGAGATCAAGATCTCTGCCAAGGATCTTTTTACTTCTGGAAAATGAGTTTTGAACTTAGAGGCCCATCATCATCATCTCTTCAACTTGAGGTAGCCAATCATCACCAAGTCTAAGCCTATCTTCAATCTTGAGCCACCGTCATCACTGCCGCACCTTTAATTATCCATCACCATCCCATCCTTTCTTGATCACGGCCATCATCGTTTGCGCGCAATTGAGGGGTAAGATTATTTTGTTGCGGCCATCATTAATTATTTGTGATCACTGTTGCATGTAAGAGAAAAGAAGAAAAAGGAGGACGTGCAGAGAGAGATTGCCAAAAGAATTAAACAAGTAGAATAAACAAATAAATCCGGATTGCCGTGGGGTATCGGACGCGTTACCCATAACCCTCAAGTGCATCGCATGCTCTTAACGGGCAGGGTCCCCTTTTTACAATGTTTGTAAAGCTTTCCGGTGTGGGGCCTACTTTGGTTGCGCCTAGCGTTGTTGAGGCTGGTCAAGGAATACCACGGTGATGCGTTTTTCCTGGACAGATGTACCCTCAATTATTATCAGTATCCAAGTGGTGCAAGCATTTGCCTGCCACGTTAGTGGGCAATGGAGGACAAGAATAAAAAATCATGACAGCGGGACAGTTATAAGGCTATCCTTCGTTCATCTTGTCCACACGAGGCGACCAAGGGAAAGCTAACGGCTACTCCCAGACAAGTCTACAACACCACCAATTTCCTTTTCCACAAGAAGATCAACAGCGTAATCTTTATTTACTTTGCTACAAAGGCAAACGGGGTTTATACCACACGTCATCATCCGCCATGTTCCACCATCACGGGTCGCCGCAGGTACAGTCATCAACTCTATCATCCTCATCTCATCATTCCAGTCACGTCTGCCAACAAGAAATAAAGCAGCCGTAGTATTCTGCAATGGAGAAATCGAGAACTGGGTTTGGAATGTTTTAATATCCACTTGCGATAAGTCTGCATTTTCATCGTCTGCCCTATCTTCATTTCTTGTGGGTGCCGCTAAGAGGTTGTTTGATAGAGATGAGTGACAGAGAGGAGTTAACGTGGACAATTATTATTGCTGGTTATGTCAATAATAATGATCTTGACGCTGCTAGAAAGTTACTTGATTGCACGAGGAACTCAGCAACACATTCAGTAAGCCAGCACCATATATTTTCCCTTGTTGTTGGCATTACAGCAGGAAATAAATGAATTAAATAACGGGGCTACAAGACAAGATACAAGCTAACGGGAAAGTACAGCAACAGCACGCACACATGCCATCAGAAACGAGATTATCGGCAGCGTTAGCAGAAGAGAGTAGCAGGCCACGTCAACCGAAGGATAAAGAAAGTCAGCGCGTCAGGCATCTTTCCAAATTAACTCATTAGGCATCCGGCGACCTAACGCTATATCCACTGGTTATCACTTTGTTAAAAACCTCCACGGCAACAACATGCAGATAACGCCCATAAAGTGTGTGGGGTTCACCTAACGCTAACGACAGCGGTAATGGCACCTAACGGGAAAACAAAACAAAGAAGGAAGCAAGCAAACGGGAAAAGAAAAGGTGAACAGTGACTGATGCCAATTAATTATAATGGCCATGCGTATGGTATTTAGAAAGCGTGAACAGTGGCTTCCGCGTCAACATTAGCCTCTGACTTCCGCGTCAGTATTAGCATCCGCGTGAATACTGACTACCGCGTCAGCAGTAGCTTCCGTGCGAACAGATTGCTACCTTGAACAGTACCCGGAATAGTAAACAGTATCAGGTTTGGAGAAAAATGCCTTTCTGGCCAGTTATATTGGATTTCGCGAGAAAAATCATATCTTTTTCGTATGCGCTCAGAATTCTACGCATGATAGTTCTATTTGAAGACAATTCGAAGGGCTACAATTCTTGTGAAGACATCTCAGTGTGATATGGACGTTATCTGGGCGTTATTGAGATTCAAAATTCCGAGTTCCAGATTCACGATTCCAGCTATATTGAGTTTCACAGAAAAAATCATATCTTCTTCGTACTTGCTCGGAATATTCTGGATAGTATCTCGATTTGAAGATAATTTAAAGGGCTACAATTCTCATGAAGGCATCTAAGCGAGATATCGACGTTAACTAGGCGTTATTAAGCCTCAAAGTAACGCCACTGATTTGGGAGAGACTAAATTCCTCAGCTACAGTTTGGTTACTGTCCGACTCTTCAGAATATCACTTGGTTACAGCTAGATTCTTCAGTCACAATGCGACTTCTTCAACTACAGCCTCATTTTCAAGCTACAGTTAGTCTGATCTGATCAATCTGTTAGGTGAATATCTACCCCGGGTGAATATTTATATGATTGATCGGGTGAATATCTACCCCATTGGAAAAGCCCACATAATATCATGTGGCCATCCTCCCATCGTCGCAAAGGTCTCCAACAATACGTTATTCTCCTTCGTAAATGCAAGGAGTCGAACGGGAATTAAACAACGGCCGAGTTCCTTGTTTATTCCCTTAAGGTATCACTATTACCTTTAACATTATCACTTTCTCCTTACCTCTATATTCAATATTTTCACTATCCTTAACATTCTTAGAGGAATCTAACCAGAATTAGAAGACTCTGTTAGTGTATTTGTACAGCTAACAATGTAGATGCTCAAGTGGAGTACAGATTGAAATCCTGGGGAATGTGAAAAAGTGCAATATTGCAGGTAGCTACAGCATAAAACCGCACAATTTGTAGGTGGCCTATAGCATAAAACCACGTCAATATTGCAGGTAGCTACGGCGTAAAACTGCACAAATTGTAGGTAGCTTATGGCGTAAAACTGCGTCAATATTGCAGGCGGCTTACAGCAAGGCCGGATCCAACGAGCTTGGAGGGAAAAAGCGACATCAATGACACCCTGATACGTGCGGGTGAAAGCCTCTAAGGGCAACTAGCATATATAATTGCATGTCATTTTGCTAACACAATAAGTAACATTTGAGAATGTGCAGGAAAGTCGATGAAATGTCGAAATAGTGAAGAGACTAACGCCCACAAAGGCAGCGACATTACACGAGAATTCATGACTACCTACAGGGTATCCCTTATCGTTAGCAGGAGAATACATCCTCAGTGATAAGAATAATTGCATATCATCTTTCACCCACGGTACTGGGAGAAGTACTGTTCATATCCGCGATATCTCCTTCCTGGTACGGAAGCTTATATTCTGCAATACTATACTGCCCTGATGTCTACTCTCACGGAGAAGAACATCTATGTGACATAATCTGTCGTCAAGGAAAATACTCACTATAATACAGCGCTAGCAGTGAAGCCCTTGCTCCTGAAGTCATCTCAGTGAGTGAATTGTCTTATCTAAGGGATAACTGCAACACTCAGAGCAGCAACGCCTTCAGAACGATATTCTGGGTTGAAAACATACAAGGCGATAACACCATAATATTCCATTTTGCTGATACCGATCATACAATGCACATCGAGGGAAATATCTGGTATGATATCTCACTATCTGATTATGAGTTTTATTTCTAAAAAATATCTCCTAGTTGTTATCTGTCATCTAGCGAGCGGCGTTACCTCGCGAAGACATTTTATTCTGCCATGAAAATGCGCACATGCGTAGCTATGTCGCGGTGTCTCGGAGAATATCCTATTATTATCTGCCTACAGCGTTATCCTGCATAGATGTTGAAATGCGCATGCGCAGTCATGTCGTGATATCAAAAAGAATACCCTAGAATTATTATCTGCCAATGATTTGGCTGACTATATGGTAGTCTTGTGACGACACCATCTTCATCAAGCAAGCTATGACATTGCTTCATTACAACGTTACGTTATCGCCAGCGTTATCACTTCGGTATCGGCACTACTATCTCATCATGACAGTTCAGGGAAAGAATTGGCACAAAAAAGATGGAGTTGCCGCAACATGCCCCCTCAATAACTTTATGAAGAAACAGTCATCCTCTATTCATGGAAAGCCAAGCTCCTTCATCATTCTTCTTCACTTATGTGCCTCTGGTGCCTTACATGTTGGCCTTGATCTAATCTATTCATAATCATCCATGCTGTCCTCCATCTTGTCTCTTTCATCTTCACTGTTGGCGCCTAGCAAATGTTGCTGGAAAGGAGAAGATGAATAGTAAGTTGTGCCTAATTAATTATAATGGCGATTTGGTAATATTTTCTAAATTTCATTAATAGCGCAAGCAAAAATATTTTAGAATGTGATATTGTGATATTTGAGCTTCTGGGAAAAAGGTGGAAGAATTAATGGCTGTCTTCGCGTCAGCCGCCGTCTTCGCCTATCTCCATGTTATCAGTTGTCTCCGCGTCAGCTGCCTCCATGGTAGGAGTTATCTCCATGTTATGAGCTGCCTCCGTGTCAGCTGCCTCCGTGTTAGGAGCTACCTCCGTGTTATGAGATGTCTCCGCGTCAGCTGCTGCCTTCGTGTTAGCGGCTATCTCCGTGTTAGGAGCTGCCTTCATGTTATCAGTTATCTTCACGTTAGCGGTTGTCTCCATGTTATCTGAAATTTCTGCGTTAACGGTTAGTGGCTATCTTCATGTTAGCGGTTGTCTCCATCTTATCTGCAATTATCTAGAGAACAACGTTAGCTCATGGGATATTCTATCTTTCATATTGTTACCCCATTATGGTAACTCTAACATTTGGAATGTTAAGCTATCTTCCATATTACCATTTGCTCTTGGCATGGAAATGCATATGCCAAGTTATCTCATGTCGCTAAGTTATATCATTACTCTGAAGCAAAGAAGACGTTTATACTTGTCATCAAAGTATAACGTATTCTATCTGTCTTGAGGAACATTTGTCATAATATTTCGTTATCCCAAGCCCTTGATCATGAAGTTATTTGTGTGGCGCCATATCTTCGATATCGCTATTTCATTATGGTATTCTATCTTCGAGATCGTTATCTCATTGAGTATCGTTACCTCATCACGACATCTGATCTTCAGTATCATTATCTCGTTATGAATCCGAGAGGATATCTTGAAGTTATTTGATGAAGAAAAAGCGACTCAACCGCTTGTCATAGGAAAAATTGGCAGGGCATTCTAATATCTTTTATTCACGACGTCCACAGTTATCGAAGCATAACACATTCTGTTTATCTCGGGATATATTCATCATAACGTTCTGTTATCGCAAGTTTACGACTCTGAAATTATCTGAGGGATAATGTTATCACTTGCGGAAATTTATCTTCAGTAATGATATCTCGTTACGACAACCCTACCGCTTGGTGTAGTAATCCATCTCTAATATTATCATCTAGCAAGCAAGCTAGTTAAGTTCATTGAGCAGGGGAGCGAACTCCCAGTCTTGAAGATTTATTTCACCACCTGTCATGGCACTTATATCCAAGAATCATCATCCGATGGTACCGCTGCATATGTCCCACAGTCAGCAGGAATATAATCTGGAAATATGGATAGCTTGAGAAGATCCCTAGATAACGGGAGCCCACTCAAGATTGCTCTGGTCGCTATGTTACTTGGCGCGTTTTGCTGCTTGTGGTTCCAATGGTCGTTACTTGCTTATGGATGCAAAATACTACCTGGCTTCATCAAGGGAATTGGAATTATTAGAAGTCCCCATCATCCATCTACTGTAATAGAGTGGTCCTGCTTGTTTTCCGGAAGGCATTATACAATGCTTGCCATCTGAGGATTATCTCACAGTCTCTATCCGGAAACCCCCCCTGTAAGTAAAAAGATTCCTGATCATTGCGTTATTGTATTCTCTTTTCTCTGTCTCTCTGCAGGTTGTACAAACAAAGCATGTGTGAAGCAACCTGGAAATAATCAGATACTTATATGAGAAGGAAATCCGGCAATCATTCGAGAATAGTACTGAATTATGGCATATTATCAGTATTACATACTAAGACCGTTTTCGATTGGGCTGAGTCTTGAGACCCATCTTTTCGTCACTTCTGGTCCATCACCGCCATATTTCTCTCTCTGTGTGAATTATGAATCTTTACTTTCTACTTTGGTTGTGGCTATATGCCTTGGTGTCTTCTTGCAAGCCAACCAGATTAACGTCGTCGTTACCATCATCAACCACCATAAGCTCATATGGTCGCATACAGCTTTAAATCCCAGAATCGTCATGGCTACACTCATCGTCATCTCATTATGCTTTCACGCAACTGATAAAATAGCTGCAACGACAACAATCGTGGCATCAAAAGCTGAGATTTATCAAGGAAAAATAGCGGTATCAATAACAGTTTGTTAGAGTCAACAACACTCTAATGGCCTCGTCAAGCCTATAATCTTCTAGTCACAGTTAACGACCCCGGCAAGCTAATACCACTTAGCGGGAATGACACCTGACGGCTTCTAACAAGCTAGCGGCATCACCAGCTCATTCTTTGGCACTTAACGAGAAATGGTCACTTGACGGCGAATGGGTCCCTGTATCGGGAATATTTCCCAGAGCACATCCTGTTTCAGAAACATTGTCAGTCGAGCAACATCCTGGAATTGTCACCTGTACCCGCACCGTTAAGCTAGTAGCATTCTTCATGTTCCCAGCAACACATGTGACAGTATATGTTGGACGTTTCCACTATACCGCATATACCCTGTTTTCATGAATGGTCGCCAGAACCTACTTATCGAGACGCAAGTTATCGGCAGAAGCATCACTTATCGTCACCTTAGCAATTTGGTCGTCATCTCCTCCATGTCCAATAGTTGGCTCATGTTATCTGCTCCGTTATCATCTACCTACTACAACCAGTTCAAAGACACAGAGTTCTGGCAAATATCGGGAATAATAATTTATGGCATGAATGTCAAAAGAGTCGGAGAAACTTGAAGATCTTTGCAAGCCTGCCACGACATGAAGGAAACATCAGTCATCCAGATACCAGGAATAGAGCCCTTGGTAAACACTCAGGCTCATTTTCGGTTGGGCTTGTGATAACAATTAATATACCCCCTAGGGTATTTTAGTCCGGACAGGGGGTACGTCATCTTCAGCTACAGTAGGGCATGCCTGGCCTCCTGCTCGTCCTGCTACCGGGGGTGGTCGACTTCATTGACGTGGAGACAACCGTTAACGCGGAAATTCTGAGGCAAGCATGTTTTAAGTGTGGGGAATTTGATTGCATTGCATTTAATCATGTTTTTACTATCCATTTACTTGTTATTTGGGTAGTAAGTCTATTGATTTCCCTTTTATTCCTCATGCTTTGACAGTTCTGGTTTGGAGTCTGGTTCTGGAGCGGAGCATTTTGAAGGAACGCTGGAGTTGATTACCAGAATGTCTTGGCCTAGAACTTGGCCAAGACCCATTCGCACGGCAAGAAACGATTACCAGTTCGTCTTAGCCGCAAGCTTGGCCAAGACTCATTTCGCGATATGCCATCTCGAGCGACAGCGTCGGTAAGACTTTTGGGCCACGTTTCATCTGGGCCTTGTGAGCTGACAAGTTACAACCGTCCAGCATCTTCAGAGGGATCTGACGCCAATTTGTTGAAGAATCCTATTTGGGATCTCCTTCTTTTTGAACATACGATTTTCCCTATTTTAAAAACATTGTTATTATTTTCTTAGATTTTCTAGGAGTTTGAATTACAGTAGGATTAAGAAGATTTTTAGATTATTTAGCTAAGCTCGTTCCTTCCTAAAAGGGGATCGAATCTCTTCCTTCCTTCCTCTCTCGACATTGAAACAATTTCTAGCTCCGGAATTTAATTCTTTGAATTCTCGGATTTATTTATTTTATGCAAACTAATATATTTATTTTTCATCTATGAGTATGAGTAGCTAAACATCCATTCTTGGTAAGGGTTGATAAGTTGCGTTCTTCTGGATTCGTGAGATCAAACCGTTCTAAATACTCTCGTCGATTTGTATTTGCTTAGTTCTTACGCTTAATAAATCGCTTACTCACTAGAGACAAGATTTGATCATTCTTGTGCCCTAGTAGAGAAGAGTTGCAACCAGCCTAGAAGGAAAGGGAGCACCCGCCGGCTAGGCAAAGTAGGTGACTAGTCTCGCGCCAGACTAGAAGGAATAAGTGATCTAGACCAAGACCAGATTGACAACCTAGGGTCTCCATAGGGAGATAACTTGGCTAGGTACTGTCTTCCCCTATACTATTGAGGAAGCGAACAACCATTCAAGACAACAGTCAAACGGATAAACTCTTTAACCAACAAGGTGTCCCTTGGCTAGGATTATCAGGAAAGGGAGCACCCGCTAGATAATTTGAAGAGGAGGAAAGTCAGGAGTGAACAGGAGCACCTCCACTCTATAGCAGGACTACGGATCAAGAGATGAATACCCTTGCATCAGTGATCATATCATAAGAACAGAAGCTCTCTTATCGCCCTTACCTGGAATTCTATTTTATTTGACTTTTTCAGTATTGACCCCCTATCTTGGCCAAGCCTTTGACCAAGAGTACTTTAAATTGCTTTGTTTCTTTTGTTTCTTTTGTTTCTATCTTCAGATTCTCCCAATCAAAACCAGTGATGAGGAAGTCAACCAAGAAACTACGTTCCCCCTAGAGGTCTCTGTGGACGATCCTCTTACCATAATCTACAAACCCTTGTGGACAGTGATAAGTTGTATTTCTACCCCCATTCTTATACATATTTTACACTTATATTTGACGCGTTCGGTGCGCGATCAACAATATATGAACAGTAGGCAATAAATATCATGCAAGAAAGATTAAAGAAAATGATTAGAATAAACCAGTGACTGATTTTATAAATCAAAGAAGGAAAGCTCCCCCTTTACAAGAGTGGTTGCTGCTCCAATTTTCAAGAGAATAAAATCCCCAGAAATTAGGGTGAGAAGAGAGATGTTTGTTAATGTCTTAAGTCAGCCTCCCTTTATAAAACCCTACAGCTAAGCTTAAATAGGCTAAAACTAGCTAGGGGACAAAAATACAGCTAAGGGAGAGAAGGCGTCAGCGCTTGGGAGGACGCCAGCACACAAGGGGACCGCGTCCTTGGCAGAGAATATTCCAGAATCTTCTGGAAGCATCTGACACCTTCTAGAAGCGCTTGGGATTCCTTCCTTTGCCTCTTGATCTCGGATCTGACACAGGTAAGTCAGGGGCTTGAGACAGCTCACTGGTTTGGTTAGCGTCGCGGGCTCGACGACTTCTGCTCTTCTAGACCTCGATCTTCAAGACTCCAGAAATGCTCCCAAAGATGCTCGTTTTTGCTCTTTTCTTCCTTTAGACACTGATCTGCAAAAAGATGGGAAAAAGGGCAGATCAAAAGTATCTTGCCCTCGAAAAGGTCGAAAATAAGATAGAAAAACCACAATATTGACATGTTATCACTCTGAATGACAAAAACTGGCGTCCAGGGTAAGACAACACAATTGGCATCAGGGTCTCGATGAGAGTAGGAACAGTAGGGCCTCGACGCTTTTAGATCCTCAGTAGAATTCCACAAAAAGGGCGCATTTCGACATCATTTCCTCTTTGAGCTCAGATCTGCAAAAAGTACGATTTCAAAGGAAAATTAGCAGAATAATGCGCAAGATAATCCCAAAAACATAGAGGAAAACATTGCCAAAATGCGCTATATCAAATATCCCCACACTGCCCGATGCTCACCCTCGAGCATCAACAAAACTGAAAACCACCCCAAGGCATGAACAAATGCATCGATCAAAGCAAAAAAAACAAACCAGGCTCTGATCCGGGCTTCGCCACATACTCCACCTAGATAAAGCGTGCATCACGCCAGAAGGGTAGCGACCCTAAAGATGAAACTTTCCCACATCGAGCCCATGAACCAACAATCCTCACCAGATAGGTATTTGCGCTCACGCTCGTGGCAAGCTAGGTGTTTATCGCTCATAACTAATTGTAGTTAGCGTAGCACAAAACCAGACTTGCATATCAATCCGAGTACATTAGTACACATGCATGGGCAATCAATCAATCAAAAAGGAACTTCGCATCAGCAAAAAGAAATGAAAGGGAAGGGGCTGGCTTAGAAAAGAAAAGAAAGAGGTGGAACAGAAAGAAGAAGAAGAAAAAGGGAGAAGAAGAAAGAAGACTAATTCGAACCTGGATGGATTCCTTGGCTAGAAAAAGGCGAATTTGTAAGTCAACGCTCATTGAGGGCAAGATTAGACGAAGGATTTCTTCTACTGGGCATGGAGCTTTCTTCTAACGTGGCACTGGCAGCAAGTTCTACGTTCGCTGATAGCACGTTTCATAGTCTCAGTTTTACCCTCTTTTCTAGCCCTTTCGGGGGCTTGATGCTGCTATTTGACCCTTATTCCAGTCTTATTTGCAGATTAGCATCAAAAGAGGGAAAAGATCGAAAAGAAACAATTTTAGAGCATTTCTGAGGAATTCCAGTTTCCAGGCCTAGAAGAAAGAACGTCGTCAAGACCTCGACGCGAACAAGACCAGTGCGCTGTCTCAAGGCCTCGACAGTTCTGCATCTTCCGCCAAAGAAAATCATCTTCAAAGATCCGCACGGAATCCCAGGCGCTTCCAGAAGGCAACAGGCGTGTCAGGAATCCCAGAATATTCCTTTTGCAGGGACATGTGCTGTCACGTCCTCATTGCCCTTAGCTGTTTTGTCTCCTAGCTAGTATTAGGCTATATAAGCATAGTGCTAGGGTTTTTGTAAGGTCGGTTGTCCAAGGATATTTTCTTACATTAATTTCAGTGTTTATTTTCTAGGGATCTTCTCCTCTTGTCACCAAGAACAGCCTTTGGCGCAAGTTTCCTCTTCGATTATTAATTAATCTACCGGTTTCCTCTACTCTCTTTTTACTTTCTTTGTTTTTGTATGATTCTATATACCTACTGTTTATATTATAGTATGAGTACCTAAATACCCCCTTCTTAATGAAGGGTATTTCAAGGGTTGTAGGGTGCGGCTAAGAGGTCTAATGCATGCTTAACATATTCTCTTGTGACACATGATTGTTTACCGATTTAACTCCATACTCGTATAGGGATATTAAGAGTCTGATCACCTGTTAGTATTTCTGCATGAGTGAATGTCATTTCCAGGGTTATACCTGACTCGAAGCCCTGGAATAATAGTAGACACCTAGCAGAGGTAGCGCGAGAGACATCTGTCCAGGGGTAAACAGTTAGCTAGGGTATGGGATACGGGTCTGACAAGCCGAGCTATCGCACCCTAGATCTGTCTTACCTCACCTTCATGGGCGTTCTGAGTTTGGCCTCCCCGCATTCGTGCCTGGGAGGATGGCGGAACGTCAAGGTCACCTCATATGTGGAAACGGGGGGTGACTTTATCTAAGAAGGTAAGCAGGGGATGCGGTGTGGAAACGCGGTCCGTATAGCAGATCTGCACATGAGTCTGGAATACCTCTGTACCGATGACTAGCTGACCTAGAAAACAACCCAAGGGAGTACCTTTCGCTAAGATCTCGTCCTATTTGATTAATATCTTTTTCATTACTTTTCCTGCACTCGATCTATTTATATTTCTAGCCCTGGATCACATTTTACTTTCGTGCCCTAGATAAGTACTTTACAATTCTGTTTTGTTAGCTCCCATACTCTGTGTTGATTAACTCGTTAATCAACATAAACCCCCCCCCCCCCAGTAGTGTTACTTTGGTTAGATCTGTTGCATATTGCCTTGTCATACATCTTCATTAGCAATTTACTCCTTCAATCTCTGCGGTTCGACCCTGTCTTGCCCTGTACACATTAATTTGTGCATCTAGGCACCAGGAAAATATTAGTATATTTGAGTGACGACCAAATTTTGGCGCCGTTGCCGGGGATTGAACGGTACTAATTTTGTTTTTGTTTTTCTTGTATGACCAGGAGATCTGCCCCCGATCTATTTCCTCTAGACCTCGAGTTGACCAGAATAGAAAGAGGACTTCGTAGGCAAGCTCAAGGAACATCCGCTCATCGTAGAGTAATCCCGTATCCTGCCCTCGACGTATCCCATTCCAATCTGGCTGACCAGGAACACCAGCTTTTCGTAGACCTAACCTTCCTCCATTGTAACTCCGAAAATCCCATACCAGACCATTTTAATTTTCCAGCAATGGATGACCTAGCCAACAATGACAACCATAACAACCGAGAACGTCGTGAAGATCAACCACCACCACCCCCAAATCAACAAACCATTGATAATTTCCACGCAACCCCCGACATGGCAAGTAGCTGCATCGACTGGCCGAATGTCCCTAATGATTGGACCCTAAAGTCAGCTGTACTTCATCATCTGCCTACTTTTCGGGGGGTAGCCAAGGAAAATGCTCTTCGCCATCTGCAATAGCTCCACTCTATTTGCGAGGCCATGAAACCCGCCAATGTCAGTATTGAGCAAGCCAAGCTTCGCGCATTCCAGTGGTCTCTCAAAGATGATGCCCTCGATTGGTATTATGACCTTCCTGCAAGATCTATCCGTTCTTGGGCAGACATGTCAAAAATCTTCACTGAGAAGTACTATCCGACTTCTATCTCCAACACCACGCGTAAGCAACTCGTCTCCATAATTCAGAAGAAAGAGGAGACTCTAGCCTAGTACTATGATAGGTTCCAGAAGATGCAATCCAGCTGTCCAACCCACAACCTTACCGAGCACACCCTTGTTCAGTATTTTTGTGAAGGCCTCAAAGCCCATGATAAGGCGTTGCTCAACGCAACTGCCGGTGGATCTCTCACTACTCTAACCCCAACAGCCGCTCGAGCAACAATAGAGCTCATGGCCTAGAATGCCTCTGAAGACCTTGCCAACAATCCAGGCCAGGATGTCCAAGTAGCTGCCCTTCAGAACCAGATATCATCCCTTACAGGAATGTTTTAGAATTTCATAACCGGACAACCCGCGCCGTCAAGGCCTGCCAGATATACAATTTCGTGGATCACCCCACTGATGCATGTCCCCATATTCCGGAGGAAATACAAGTGAATGCAGCTGGCCAATTTATTCCAGTCTCTTACGCTCAAAACTACAACCAAGGCTGGAAACAGCCAAATCCAGGATGGGTCCCAAACACTCAGCTTACGGGACCTAGCCATCAACCACACTAGAACCCCTATGGAAACCCCCCTCCTAACATGCCAAATTTCAGACCCCGACCCACATTCCATCAGAATCAGTATCAACGCCAACCTCCTAAGGATCAGACCTTTGTCCATCCTCAGGACCAGACTTTTGTCCAGCCCCCGACTGCTAAATGCCTAAGAATCCCGAGCAGCAGAAAGAAATAGATGAACTTAAGAGGCAAATGAGTGCCATGACTGCCAAAATACAAGAATTAGCAAACCATGGCAGACTACCACCCCAGACCGAAACAAATCCAAAGCACAATGTCTGCGCAGTAACTTTGCGTAGTGGAACGACCTTGAACCCACCTGAGCTTCCAGCCCAAGATATTAAAAAATTTCCAGAGGCCAAAATCCGGCCTAAACCTAGAACAAAGCTCCCCAAAGTCCCTAGATTCGTTGAAGTCAAAGAGGACAGAATCCGCTCCCCCAGAGGTTCACCACGGAATGACCCCAACCCACCAGAATTTACTCAAGAGTACATTCATAAGATTCTCGAGCCCCCGTTCCCTCACAGATTGGTCAAGGCTAAGAAAGATAAGGAGGATCGCGATATCTTTGAAATGTTCAGTAAAGTGGTTGTTAACATCCCTCTTCTCCAGGCCGTGAAGAATATCCCTCGCTATGCCAAATTCTTGAAGCAATTATGCATGAACAAGAACAAGTTCGCCAAAGTTAACAAGATCAGCGTAGGGGTCAGCGCCTCGGCACATATCCAACGTCGAATACCTCCGAAATGCAAAGACCAAGGCATGTTCATTATCCCTTGTCGAATCGGCACAGTCGATATTGGCAATGCCATATGTGACCTAGGAGTAGGAATTAATGTCATGCCCTTGATAATTTACCACAGTCTAGGCCTCGAGCCTCTCGTGCCTACAGACCTCGCCATCCAGCTTACTGACCGCTCTATCATCTATCCCGAGGGGATAATCAAGGATGTCTTAGTCCAAGTGGGAGAATTCTTGTTCCCTGTGGATTTCTATGTGATTGCAATGGAGAACGAAGACTCCACCAAATCTACAGATGTTCTTCTGGGCCGCCCATTTCTGGCCACAGCCCGAGCAAAGATTGATGTTCATGATGCCACCATCTCCCTCGAATTTGATGGAGAGATCATCAAATTCAATATGCTATAAGCCATGTGATACCCCTCCGAATTCTCTAGTGTGAATTATGTTGATATTGTAGACCCCATTATAGGGGAGATTGATGACATATATTCTACTGACCCCTTGCAATTTGCCCTTGACAGGAGTCTGACACCCGCTCTTCTAGATGTCGTGGCCTCGAAGCTTCCTATTCCACCTGAATTACACTCTATCGTCGCTGCCCTATAAGAATACATTGTTACCCAGCATGAGTCTCCAAGGCAGTCTCCTGAATATCCAGACCATGTTAAGTTATTTCCCTCTATTGATCAGGCTCCAGCCCTAGATCTGAAGCCACTGCCTACCCATTTGAAATATGCTTATCTAGGCCCCGATAACTCTCTGCCTGTCATTATCTCCAACAAGCTCAAAGATCCTGAGGAGTCCAAGCTAGTTTCCTTGCTAAGACAAGCCATAAGATGGACCATTTCAGACATTAAGGGCTTGTCCCCAGCGTTATGCACTCACCACATCCACCTAGAAGACGCGAGCAAGACCATTCGCCAGCCCCAGCGGCGACTTAATCCGCCTATGATGGAAGTGGTAAAGAAAGAGATTCTCAAGTTGCTAGATGCTGGAGTTATCTACCCCATCTCAGATAGCCCTTGGGTCAGCCCTATTCAGGTCGTGCCCAAGAAAACAGGCATAACCATCACCATCGGTCAAGATGGCGAATCCATTCCCACCCAGATCCAGAATGGGTGGAGAGTGTGTATTGACTACCGCCGATTGAATTCCGCTACCAGGAAAGATCATTTTCCCCTGCCATTCATCGATCAGATGCTAGAACGCCTCGCCGGTAAGACCCACTATTACTGTCTAGACGGTTACTCCAGATTCCATCAGATCCCAGTTGCTCCTGAAGACCAGGAAAAGACCACCTATACCTGCCCTTTCGGGACCTTCGGGTATAGACGCATGCCCTTCGGTCTGTGTAACGCCCCTGCCACTTTTCAACGTTGTATGGTCAGCATTTTCTCTGAACTAGTTGAGGATGGAATCGAGGTCTTCATGGACGACTTCACCATCTATGGGAATTCTTTTGAGGAATGCATGAACAATCTGAAGAGGTGCCTAGAGCGCTGCATAGAGACGAATCTTGTCCTGAATTTTGAAAAATGTCACTTCATGGTGGATCGAGCCCTGGTGCTTGGTCATGTTATCTCGACCAAGGGAATTGAGGTTGACAAAGCCAAGATCGAAGTAATAGAATCCCTGCCCTACCCCTCTTGTGTCCGCGATGTGCGATCTTTTCTAGGCCACGCTGGTTTATACCGACGGTTCATTAAGGATTTTTCCAAGATTGCTCAACCAATGTGTCACTTGCTCCAGAAGGACGTGTCCTTTGATTTCAGCGAGGCCTGCAAAACTGCTTTTGAACTTCTCAAGAACAAACTTATCTCGGCCCCTGATATGATGCCTTTTTATGCATGTTTTTCCCTCTCTTTTAGGTCTAATTTCACACTTGATACTACTAATTTGGCTTGTTTTCCAACCACTTTGTAGATTTGGACTAAAGGGAGAAACTTGCTGAAAAGCGCGACATTTGGATGCATTTTTGCTGATCTTTCATCATCGAGCCCTAGATGCAGTTTTGTCGTCGAGACCTACCGTCGAGACCTAGACGAGATCTTATGTCTAGGCCTAGACGAAGCACGTGAATGTTTCTTTTCGGATGACGCTTGGCCGAAGATGCTAAAAAGATTCTAGCGGGATTCCATGTGCAAATCATCCAGCTCATCAGAGAATATTCCTCTATACCATTTTGTCCCCTAGTGGGGTTGTTAGGCTATATATAGAACCTTAACTTTAGGTTAAGGGAGGCTACTCTTTAGTATATTTTTCATTTTTTTAGGGTTTTCAATCATTGTAGCCACCTCTCTAACATTGGGATTTGTTCTTCCCTTATTTTTCCAGAAATTGGAGCCCAAAGCTCCAATTAGTTTTTAATCCAGATTTTCGTTTTCATCTGCACCTCTTCTCTGTTTATGTTGCTTTCTCCATCTATCTTGTGCATGATTTCCAGCATGAGTGGCTAAATCTCTTAGTCTTGGCAGGGGTGTTTTAAGGATTGCAAGAGGATAGTTGGGAGGTCAAAGTGTTCTTAAAACGTGTTCATTGTTGTATCCGCTTTCTTGCCATTTTATTGTCATTTCGTGTGAGATTTGTTGGTAGTTTGATCACCTATTTGCATGTTTCTCATGAATATTGTCATTTCCATGGTAATAACTAACGTGAGGCCATGGAATAGAGTAGGCATCTGGTCCAGAGTCATCATGTCGTTTGGTCCAATCTGGCTAGGGCAAGAAACCGGTTAGGGCAGACTTCTCAGTGTCTAGCCCTAGACGTGTCTTCTCTCCACTTCACGGGCCTGTGTGTATGACCCATAAGCGTACCTTGGGCACAGTGTCACGGCCACTCCCATAAGCGTACCTTGGGAGTGACTTCTCTTAAGAAGAGAAGTAGGGAATCTCCGTGAAAACAGGGTTCCTATAGCACGTCTATGGCGTGAACGCAGTCTATCCTTGCACCGATGACCGACTAGACCTCGACGCAATCCGCCGTCTACCCCTGCTAAGATTTCTCCTTTTATCTGATCTATTATCTTTACTTACTTTGCTATCATCTTTATTACACTTGTTAGTCTTTACCATTGTTATTGATATTCTCTTGCTTTATTTTCGTTCCCTTTTTATTTAATTATTTCGTTTGTCTAGTGTTACTTGTTATTTGCATTTTTATCCTCTGTCTCAACATCAACTGCCATCGTTGGCTAGATTCGTCTAGACCGACCAAACCCCCCCCTTGTGTTACTTTTATGTCTGTTGCATTTTCATCCTCATCATACATTTAGGGCAAGATTAAATTTAGTCCTTCATTTTCCCTGTGGTTCGACCCTGACTTGCTGCTATTTACCTTAATTTGTGCATCTAGCCCACCAGGAATTATTTTATTACTTTTGACGCGCGTTTCGACGGCGCGTCAGAGACGAATCTTGTCCTGAATTTTGAAAAATGTCACTTCATGGTGGATCGAGCCCTGGTGCTTGGTCATGTTATCTCGACCAAGGAAATTGAGGTTGACAAAGCCAAGATCGAAGTAATAGAATCCCTGCCCTACCCCTCTTGTGTCCGCGATGTGCGATCTTTTCTAGGCCACGCTGGTTTATACCGACGGTTCATTAAGGATTTTTCCAAGATTGCTCAACCAATGTGTCACTTGCTCCAGAAGGACGTGTCCTTTGATTTCAGCGAGGCCTGCAAAACTGCTTTTGAACTTCTCAAGAACAAACTTATCTCGGCCCCGATTATTCGTGCCCCCGATTGGACACTACCTTTCGAAGTCATGTGTGATGCTAGTAATCAGGCCTTGTGCGCCGTTTTGGGTCAGAAGAAGGATAAAGAGACCCATGTCATCTATTATGCTTCCAAGCTACTAGACCCATCCCAGCAGAACTACACTACCACAGAGAAAGAACTCCTGGCCCTAGTCTATGCCCTAGACAAGTTCAGGCAATATCTGCTAGGCACTCATGTCCTCATCTACTCAGACCATTCTGCCCTTCGGTGTTTGTTGACCAAAGCCGATGCCAAACCACGGCTTATTCGTTGGATCCTGCTCCTACAAGAATTTGATATCACTATCAAAGATAAGGCAGGAAAAGAAAACCTTGTGGCAGATCACTTGAGTAGACTTCCAGCCCAATAAGACAATTCGCTTGAGCCAATCTGGGATACTTTTCCAGATGAGCAATTATGTCTGGCCCAAGCTGTTTATTCCCCATGGTTTTCCGATATTGCAAACTTCTGTGCTACTGGCACTTACCCAGCTGATGTCGCTCCCTCTGAATGCAATAAAATCAAAAGGCAAGCAAAATACTACATTTGGGACAGCCCCTACCTGTGGAAGTACTATTCGGATCAAATAATTCGTAGATGTGTAACCATAGACGAGGTGCCCTCGATCCTTAAATTCTGCCATTCGGAAGGAGGCCATTTCGCGGCCAAGAAAACTGCTTTGAAGGTCCTGGAAGCTGGTCTGTACTAGCCCACCATTTTCAAGGATAGTTACATATTTTGTGCTTCGTGCCCCCGATGTCAAGCCACTGGAAATATCGGGGCCAGGAATCAGATGCCCTTGACAAACATTATTGCTAGCGAGATCTTTGACATATGGGGTATAGATTTTATGGGCCCTTTTCCCAATTCCTTTGGCAACATCTACATCCTTCTAGCCGTCGATTATGTTTCCAAATGGGTCGAGGCCAAGGCTACTCGAACGGACGATTCCAAGGTGGTCGTGAATTTTCTCCGCACCAATATCTTTAACCGGTTCGGTACACCTAGAGCACTCATCAGCGATAGGGGTACCCACTTCTGCAACCGTGTCGTGACCTCGCTTTTGACAAAGTATGGAGTCCACCATAGAACATCCACCACTTATCACCCTCAGACTAATGGCCAAGCCGAGGTCTCGAACCGTGAGATTAAATCCATCCTTGAGAAGACCGTTAACCAGTCCAGGAAAGATTGGAGTCTCAAATTGGATGATGCTCTCTGGGCATATTGTACAGCTTTCAAGACCCCAATCGGGATGACCCCCTACAGACTTATCTATGGCAAGCCATGCCATCTTCTAGTGGAGATAGAGCACAAGGCTTTTTGGGCCATCAGGGAAGTGAATACAAATCTAGGCCTCGTTAATCAACACAGGCGTTTGTAAATCCAAGAGCTAGAAGAATTGAGGGACAATGCCTATGAGAATGCCCTGCTCTATAAGGGCAAGACAAAAGCTTACCATGACCGACACCTTCGTCCCAGAACATTCTCAGTTGGGCAGCAAGTCTTATTGTACAACTCACGCCTACGACTCTTTGCCGGAAAGCTGAAATCTAAATGGTCAGGACCTTTCGTGGTCACGACAGTCTACAACCATGGGGCAGTTGAGATCTAGAACCCAGTCACAAGAATCATCTTCAAGGTCAGTGGCCAGAGACTGAAACCCTTTTATGAAGGTTTCCAGTCCTTGATAGTTGAGGAGGTCGTGGTGGATGTCCCACCTCTCCAGACCTAGAGTATCAACGCACGTCGAGGTCCCGACGAATAAACGGACCATACTGGAGGCATTTGATATGCCGTCTGCATCCTTTCTCTCTCCCTTATCTTCTTTGCATCTTTTTGGATTCTCTAATTTTTATTTGATTTTATTTCCATGTTTTATTGTTTGTATATATCCCTGACCTTTCCTTTTCCCCTATGATTTTATTCCTTTTATTTAGCATTAACTCACCTTTATTCTCTCTTTTTGTCTGTATCTTATATTAACTAACTGCCTTTTTGAAATTTAAAAGTTGTTCTCCTTTTTAGGCAGTTGAGATACGCGTGGGCCGTCGTGCTCCACGCCCAGGGTGCCACGTGGCCTGGCAATCACAGAAAAAGCAGGCCTCATCAATGAAAAAGCTGCGCCATTAAATGCCAGCTGTGACTACCACTCTCTCTCCCGCGCTCCCATTTCGTTTTCACTCATATCACTTTCAAACACATCACTTTCACCTCTCTCCTTCACCAAACATGCAACCCTATCCTCTCTCCACTCCCATCTCCATCTCCATTACTGCCATCTCTAGGGGTGTAAGAAAACCGGATTGAACCGGAAACCAAACCGGAACCGGAGCATTTTGCACCGAACCGGACCGAACTGAAAAGTTCCGGTTCAGTCCGTTTCTACTCGAAGTAGAACTAGAAATTTCCGGTTCTGTCCGGTTCTACCCCTACCAAAATCCGTAAACCGAACCGTAGAACCGGAAGAACCGGTATATATATTTAATATATATAAATATATATATATATGCAATAGTTATCAGATGTTTCCTTTGCTTCAGTGGTTAAAATTCTAAGTTCTAAGCTAAAGGGAGGGGGTTTGAATCCCCTCCCACGCAATTTGTTTTTAGCTTTTATTTTGTTTGGTTTTTACCAAACCCTAAAATCAAAAATCCAACGCGTTTCATTTCATTTTCTCAGTCCTTCTCCCTCCTCACGCCGCTCCTCCATCTCAACAAAATCTGAAAACCCTCTTCGCCGCTCGGTCCTCCATCTCCGACCAAATCCCTTGTTCGCCGCTCATTCCTCCATCTCCCTCGCTCCCTCGCAGCTTGCCGCCGTGTCGCTCCCTCGCAGCTTGCCGCCGTGTCGTTCCCTCCGTTCTGTTCTTATCTGTTTGGTCTCTTCTCTGTATGTGTAAAAATAGCTAGGCTCAATCAAGATTATAGCTTTGTCTCCTGGGTGTGTCTATTTCTTGCGTTCCTGCTAGTATTTGATAATTATATATATTTTCCTTCCTCTGTTTGGTCTCTCTTGTCTTTTGCTTATGGTTAGTGTAGAACCATCTAAAGAAAGTTTTGGTTTTTGGGTAGTGGTGATAAATTGATAATGTTTAGTTTTTGTCTTGCTTGTAGTGCTTCTTGTTTCTTGCAGCTGATTTTAAGCTGTTGGTCTTGTTTTGGATTTCGTGCTTCCATTCCTTTGCTTCCTCCTTGAGATTTTGAGCATAGAAATTCAGGGAGCAAAAACCATGTCTAGAAGTCTCTCCATCAAAAAATAAACAATTAAAAAAAAATTCACAGATGTTATTTGTATAGGAAGCACAGTTAATGTTTTGCCCACTCCACTCGACAGTCAGATGCAAATTGGAACTTTTCTTTTGGAATTCTGGATTGTCTTTGTTTAAAAAAGAATAACTTGTTTATTTGTTTATGGGTAATTTAATTATGGATTTTGCATGCTGCAGCAATTATGGATGTTTTTTGGATTGTGGTTTAAAGCATGCTGACACTGGCTTTGAGTTCAATTGGGATTATGGGATTGAGTTCACGGTAAATTCATTATGGATGTTTTTGTTGGTAAAAAATTATGTTTGTTTTTTATTGAATTTTTTTTATACTGTATTTTTTAATTAAAAAAAAAAACCGGAACCGGACCGAACTACCAGTTCAGTCCGGTTCCAGGCCGGACAGAACCGGAAATTTCCGGTTCTGTCCGGTTCCAGGCCCATCAGAACCGGACATTTCCGGTTCAGTCCGATTCCAAGCCCAAAACCGGACCGAACCGGACCAGTTACACCCCTAGCCATCTCTCCCCTCATCATCAATGGCACCAAAAACAAAAAAACCAGCCCACAAGAACGCTTCTGGACCTAAGCCGGTGGACACTTCCAACCCCATTCCTTCCAAATCCAGATCGCAATCCGCTACCCCTAACTCGGCCTCATTCAAAATAGCCACACCACCGTCTGTCACCCCACTTCCCATTCCCTCTCCTACAGCGGTCTCACCAACAACAGCAGAACAGATCCGAGAGTTCACCCCGGTGGACGATGACCTTGAGGTCACAGGCTCTATTCCCCCTACCTCGACCGCTACTGGAGGCGGCCGTGTAGTGAAACTTCCCCCCGGATCTTCCACTGCCAAGTCCACAGCCAAGTCTAAGTCCAAAAAGCCCTCTCCCTCCGCCAAACAGCTCCCCTTTGACGCAGCCATCGACCGTTTTCTAACTGCTCAGCCAGCCTTAACTGTTGAGGAGGTCCTCAAGGATATCCTAGTATCAGATGAAGACGTTGAGGCCGTGGAGGAGCAGGCTGAGCCTGGTAACGGCGAAGCAGAAGCTGATCTCGAGGCCATGGAGGAGGGCACAGGAGAAATTGGAGAGGTCGAGGGCAGCGAAGCAGATGAAGAAGAAGAAGATCTCGAGGCCCAGAAAGTTGCGGAAGAGGCAGAGAGGAAGCAAAAAGCAGCTGCAGCAAAGTCAGCGGCTAAGAAAGGCAAATCCAAGGCTGATGCCAAACTAGAGTAACTGGCTGCAGTTGATACACCAGTGAGCCACAAGAGGAAGCTCTCATCCACCAGTGCAGGCAAGCCCTCGAGCTCCAAGAAGCCTCGTACCCCCGACACAGACAATGATGTCGAGACCGAGACCCCCGCGCCTTCATCCATTCCCAGATCCAGCTCCCAACAGGTGACTTCTGACCTTTCCTCACCTCATGAATGGATCGTATTTAATGATAAACTATCCCTTGATAAGTTGAATATGCTGAATTCCAAGGGCGTTAGCTCACGTGCGCGCATGGATTTTGATTTTCTTGCTAAGATGGGTATTGAATCCAAGGTCAGGGAGTATGTGGCCAATATTGGTTGGGAATCTCTGTTCCATTTTGGAACACCCGACCTTTGTTGAGCTTTCCCTTGAGTTTTTCACTACATTCTGGGTAGATGGTACTTTTAGGCCCAAGGGCAAGGTCGGTCCGAACTCTTCTACCCCTGGTCTGATCAACTTTAGGTTAGCTAACAAATGGGAGCATCTGACCCTTGGGGAATTTAATTGCTGGTTAGGATTTGTCACAAAAGATGAATTGAACACTCCTCTGTACAAGAATGCTTTGACTTTTATACCTTCTGTTTTTTATGCCAATGCTGCTTTTCGTGAACTTACCAATAAGCCTGCTGTTAAGTATGACCCTAAGGGTAGTAAAGCCCATGAAATCACTGATCCTGCCTTGCGTATCTTGTACAGGTATCTAGCCCTCACCTTTTCAGCACGATTTGGTTCCTCAGGGTAGATATCTGTGCAGGAACTTTTCTTTTTATGGTGCATGAAACACAAACGAAGGGTCAATCTTGGTTTTTGGGTAGCTTCGGGCGTTTTGCATGTGTTAAATGGTAGTCGTTGCCTATTTTTGGGTCGCTTATCTCCTTGTTTGCTGTGAAGATGCGTAAAATTGACCTGAATGCTAGTAGCCTTTCTGAGCCCCTGCCATTCAAGGATTTGGATATCCGAACCTTGGATGTCATGGGTCATTTATGTATCTCACGGGGTGTCTTGAATTTTTACCCAAGTTGTGCCCCCGCAACAGAAAAGGTTTTCGGGATCAAGAACGGTGGCATCTTTGACTACCCAGATCTTTCGGATCCCCGTTCCAATTCCATCTCTCCAGCCCCCGAAAAGGGCACTAAACAATTTTCATGCCTTTTATTATTATACTGTACTTATATTTCTTGAACTATTTTTTTGCTCTCCCCGCATTGAGGACAATGCGCTACCTAAGTGTGGGGAGGGAATTATTTACGCGCTTTGCCTTCATGATTGCATGTTTAATTTCACGTTTTGTTGCATGATTTGTATGTTTTACGGATTTTATTTTCAGCCATGCTAGGAAAATTTTCCCACTACCAGTTTTCAAACCCTCATTTTTTGCATGCATTTTTCAACTTTTGATGCATAGAAGAAGCATGGCATTCATCGCATCTGCACCTGAACATGCATTTTCAGACCTACTAGCCCTTATATCCATATCTAGGCCACGACACCAGTAGTCACAACTTGATCCCGTGAGCATATTTGAGCTTCATGCCCTTTATTTTTTCGAGGGAAAATGCTTAGCTAGGCACGGTCTAGGTTCGCATAATATCCCTAGGTATAGTCACTGTTAGACATGGGAAAGCTTAGATATGACGGAAAGTTTCGCATCAATGTCTTTTTCTTTCTCTTCTCCCCCTCTCTCTCCCTTTTCTTTTCGAGCCCCCGACATTCCCCTTCCTCTCATATTCTTTCCTAACCATTTGTATTTTATTGATCTTTTTCTTTGGCAGGTAAGGTAGCGATTATTGAGGGTAACGTCGAGGGCTAGACACCCAAAGAGCGTGCAGACAAGATCAAGTGTGAGGAAGGAAGATAAAAGCAAAAGACTTCAGAACAGAAAGCAGGAATCTAGGGTAAGAAAAAGCAAAAGCTCGAAAGAGTTTCAAGCCCTAGATCATTCAAACAATTCGAGCCCCAGAAACATTCAAGTGAGGGGAAGCGAAAAAGAAGTCACCATCGATGCTGGAAGCAGATCAAGGGCAAGCGCCGAACGAAAGAAATTCGGGAGTTTCACGCCCTGGTAGAATCAAAAAATTTGTAGCGTGTTCGTGCCCCCCTTCTTTCCTAAAAAAAAAAACATTTAAATTTCAAAATAAAAAAAGAAGGACACTGAACTTCCAAGTAAAAGCATCCGCATCCGAAGCCTCAGCAAAGACGTTCCCCAGCCCTCGAAAGAAGATCTTTGTCTAGCCCCCGAATCATCAACGTGCCCTCGGTAAAAGCTGCCTTGCCACTTCGCTTTTTCCCAGCCAAGGGATCCAACCAGGTTTTACCTGGTTCTTTCTTTTCTTTCCTTCTTTTCTCCCCTCATTTCTCTTCTGTTCATCTCCTACTTCTCTCTTCCACATTTCTAGCTCTTTCGATCCCGTTTCTTTCTTTTTGCTGATGCGTTGTTTTTCCGATTGTTGATTGCCCATGCATGTGTTCTACAGTACTCGGATTGACGTGCAAACTATGCCTGTGTTGTGTTATTTGCATTCATTAGTGGTAGCCTAAACACTTGTTTTATTCTGAGTATGAGTGCAAATACATATCTTTGTGAGGACTGCTGGTGGGTAGGCCAGATTTGGGAAAGTTTGGTTGATAGGGTCGTTATTCTATCAGCCAAATGCAGGTGTTTTTCTAGGTCTGGATTTGTTCTAGTTGGGTGTAGCTTGTAGGATGACATGCCAAATCTATGTATTGGGTGTTGATTATGTATGTTTCTGAATGAGGTGGCTTTCCAATTTTGTTTATGCTCGAGGGCGAGCATAGGGGCAGTGTGGGGATGTTTGATAGCACGTTTCATAGTCTCAGTTTTACTCTCTTTTCTAGCCCTTTCGGGGGCTTGATGCTACTATTTGACCCTTATTCCAGTCTTATTTGCAGATTAGCATCAAAAGAGGGAAAAGATCGAAAAGAAACAATTTTAGAGCATTTCTGAGGAATTCCAGTTTCCAGGCCTAGAAGAAAGAACGTCGTCAAGACCTCGACGCGAACCAGACCAGTGCGCTGTCTCAAGGCCTCGATATTTCTGCATCTTCCGCCAAAGAAAAGCATCTTCAAAGATCCGCACGGAATCCCAGGCCCTTCCAGAAGGCATCAGGTGTGTCAAGAATCCCAGAATATTCCTTTTGCAAGGACATGTGTTGTCACGTCCTCATTGCCCTTAGCTGTTTTGTCTCCTAGCTAGTATTAGGCTATATAAGCATAGTGCTAGGGTTTTTGTAAGGTCGGCTGTCCAAGGATATTTTCTTACATTAATTTTAGTGTTTATTTTCTAGGGATCTTCTCCTTTTGTCATCAAGAACAGCCTTTGGCGCAACTTTCCTCTTCGATTATTAATTAATCTACCGATTTCCTCTACTCCCTTTTTACTTTCTTTGTTATTGTATGATTCTATATACCTACTGTTTATATTATAGTATGAGTAGCTAAATACCCCCTTCTTAGTGAAGGGTGTTTCAAGGGTTGTAGGGTGCGGCTAAGAGGTCTAATGCATGCTTAACATATTCTCTTGTGACACATGATTGTTTACTGATTTAACTCCATACTCGTATAGGGATATTAAGAGTCTGATCACCTGTTAGTATTTCTGCATGAGTGAATGTCATTTCCAGGGTTATACCTGACGCGAAGCCGCCCTGGAATAATAGTAGACACCTAGCAGAGGTAGCGCGAGAGACCTTTGTCTAGGGGTAAACAGTTATCTAGGGTATGGGATACGGGTCTGACAAGCCGAGCTATTGCGCCCTAGATCTGTCTTACCTCCCCTTCATGGGTGTTCTGAGTTTGGCCTCCCCGCATTCGTGCCTGGGAGGATGGCGGAACGTCAAGGTCACCTCATATGTGGAAACGGGGAGTGACTTTTATCTAAGAAGGTAAGCAGGGGATGCGGTGTGGAAACGCGGTCCCTATAGCAGATCTGCACATGAGTCTGGAATACCTCTGTACCGATGACTAGCCGACCTAGAAAACAACCCAAGGGAGCACCTTTCGCTAAGATCTCGTCCTATTTGATTAATATCTTTTTCATTACTTTTCCTGCACTCGATCTGTTTATATTTCTAGCCCTGGATCACATTTTACTTTTGTGCCCTAGATAAGTACTTTACAATTCTGTTTTGTTAGCTCCCATACTCTGCGTTGATTAACTAGTTAATCAACATAACCCCCCCCCCCCCCTCCCCAATAGTGTTACTTTGGTTAGATCTGTTGCATATTGCCTTGTCATACATCTTCATTAGCAATTTACTCCTTCAATCTCTGCGGTTCGACCTTATCTTGCCCTGTACACATTAATTTGTGCATCTAGGCACCAGGAAAATATTACTCCCTCTGGACACAAATAATTGTCACTTTCCTACGGATTCTTACTGTTCATAATACTTGTCATTTTATCTTTTCCGAAGCATATATTTTGTGCAAATGACAATTTTTTTTTATGAATCAACCCAATTTGATGATGGTGTGGTAATTTGAGTGAAAATTATGAGTAAAAATGAAACAATGTAGAATAAAATAATATCAAAGATCATTGTCCTACGAATTTTTACTATTCTAAAACGTCATTTAATTGTGTCCGGAGGGAGTAATATATTTGAGTGACGATCATTCGTGTTTTGTCCCCTCCTTTTATTCTTTTTTTTTTTTTTGAATTTTGAAATTTAAATTTATTTTTTTGATTTTTTTTTTATAGGAAGGGCACGAACTTAACTGGAATTCTTTGGGCACATCTGGGGCATGATACTTTTGATTCATCTTGCCTCATAACTGCTTTCAGCACTACTACATGCTTCTCGGCATCCCCACACATGACTTTGAGGAAAGGGCTCTTTCCTTTGATATTTCGTTTAGGGCATGATGATGTTTCAGTTGTCTTGCCCTAGATCTGCATTCTGCACCTAAGCCTTTACTGGATCTGCTTCCCCACACTTATTCATTTCTGCGCTTCCTTCGACGTGTCTAGCCCTTGACGCCACCCTCAATGATTGCTGCTTACCTGCCAAGGAAAAAGATCAAAACTAAGCTCAAGCGGTCAGGAGATGAAAAAAAGAGAGGGGGTAGGAAAATATCGAGGGCAAGATAATAGAAAGTGAGAGAATAGAGGGTGAAAAGAAAGAAATAAGACATTGATGCGAAGACTTCTATAATTTTGAAGCTTTCCCATGTCTAATGGTGCCTATACCCAGGGATATCATGCAAGTCCAGCTAGTGCCTAACTAAGCATCCTAATCGCACATGAAAGAAAGTATGACAGAAGGCTCAAAGTGCTCACTAGGGTACTTTAGTGATTGCTGGCGTCTAGTCCACGATGCAGATATAAGGCATAACAGGCAAAATATGCGTGATTAGGCCAAGATGTGATGCCAGGCAGTTTATACAATACAAAGATCAGCATTTAATTCATGCATCGGGGTTTTAAAACTGACAGTGCAATCTTTTGGTGAAAACCTCAAAAATAAAATTCCGAAAAAGAAAAAGGAAAATAAAGATAAAAACACAAAATATGCAATCATGCAACAGACAAGGAAACAAACATCCGGTCATGCAAATTAAAAAGTGTAAACATAACAAGTAAATCCTTCCCCACACTTAGGTTGCGCATTGTCCTCAATATAGGAAGGGCACACACAAAAGTTCAAATTAAAAATAAAAAGTACAGTAGAAAAAAAAGTAAAGGGTGAAAATGTTTGAGGCCCTCCTTGAGGGCAAGATAATTATTTTTTTTGGGGGGGGGGGGGAATCAAGAGGGTGGGAGATTGCACCTGGCAACCTCCGCCGTGAGTCCTTGGAGTTCAGCGAGAATGGCGTGAAGAAGTCACTCGAGCGATGGCGCATTTTGAATCATGACGGGGCCTGCAGGGGTAGCATCATGGGCTGGAGAGGCAGATGGGCGAGAGGAACCGGCGTGGGCAGGGCGAGGCTGCTTCGGCGGTTGCTCTGCTGCTGGAAATATAAAGTCGCCTCTACATTTGGTCCTGAAAACTTGCTCCTTCTGTGGTGTGAGGCCTACACTAAAGCTCAAAATACCCCATGAGATACACAGATGCCCCATCCCATCAAGGGTACGGGGGTCCAAAATTTTAAAAGCAATAAGGGTAAGGGCATACTTTTGCAGGTCGAGGGCGTGATGATAAACAACGAGCAAAGTAACAAGAGAACCAAAAGTTAGGCTGCGACAATTGTTTTGAATGCTAGTGATAGTATTCACAACCCAGTACCCTAAATTAACTCTATACCCATGCAACATGCACTATAAGAAAAATAGCTCTTGCAACGAAAGTTGGCCTGAATTATGATACTTACCTGCGAAGGTAATGGCCAAGCAACGGTGCAAGATGCGCAAACAAGGGTCCTGGATCTCATGGGCCTTAGAGGTTCGGGGGCTGAATTCGGCATTGGGATTGCCGCTCAACTCCCGAAAGTCCACGGTAGCATCAAAGTTGGAAGGGTAAGAGGTCAAAGTATTTCTATACTGAGGGGTTTTCAAATCAAAGGCATTAACAAATCCAAGCAAGCAATTAATAGCATCAATGTACAAGACAGACCATTCATTCATCAACCTAAAATTTATAGCATCAACAGCAGACAAGTTGGGGGCAGATTTATCCTTAGGCTTACAGTACTCAGGCACAATCCAAAAAGAGGTAAAGAATTCGAGGGAAAGCTCGAGGAAAGTAGGGTGTTCGGGGAAGAATAGAACTTCCCACCCAATATTTCGCACGAGCTCTCGCACCTGAGGCCCTACATGCATGGCAGCTAAAAAGTCCATATCTAGGCACGCGCAAGAGCTAACGTCTTTATGGTTAAAAGAATGCAACTTTTCAAGAGAGGCCTTATCATGGAATTTCAACCATCCTTTTAGAGATGAAAGGTCAGAGGGAACCTGGGATGATGAACGAGGGGTAGACGCTGGAACTGGTGTCGTGCCCTCGACGGGAATTCGCTCCTTGGGACCCTTGGATTTCTTGGATGTGGAAGCCTGGACCTTGCCCTTGTTTGCTGTCGAGCTCTTGCGTTTACAATCGGCTGGAGTTTCTGGTTCCACCAACGGCTCTGCTCTGGCCGGAGCTTTTTCCTTTCCCTTTTTCGCCGCCCACTGAGCGGCGGTTACTCGCTCTTTCTCGACTTTCTCTGCGACTTCCTTCTCCGCAGCCTCTCTCTCTTCTCTTTCTTCATCGGATTCTTCGCCGTCATCTCCCTCTACATCCTCATCAGCGCCCTCATTGGCGCCTTCATCACTATCACCCGTCTACTCCTCACCATCGACGCTAGGCTCGGCCTCTTCCTCCACCTCTTTTTCAGCCAGAGCGTCCTCGTCCTCGGCGTCCGAGTTTGACACCAGGATTTCTTTCAGCACGTCCTCCACTGTTAGCTTTCGAGCTGCTGACGGAGAAGGCTTTTTGGATGGTGGTGGTTTGGAGCTCGCAGCGGGGGGTTCTTGCTGGTGTCTAGACATACATCCAGATCTAGTCATGGGGAATGTAGCAGGGGCCGAACCAGTGATCATCGGGAGAACTAGTCGGAGGACGGGAGGTCGGCGTTTATTCTATGGGTTGAGCGGTGGGTATTTCGGTGTTAGGGTTTGTTTTGGAGGAGGGAGTGTTGGTGAGAGACTTGAAGGATGCGTGCGAGTGTGTAGATGATGAAGTGACAGGGCTATGAGGGAGAGCTTGTGGTTTTACTCCAGAGGTCTTTTTGTGAGCCACGCGCTTGATTCTACCCATGGTGATGAGAGAGTGTGATTAGGGTTTGAAGGTTGGTGATGGAGAAGGTAACGTGTTTGCTTAGAGAGAGATAGATGGTAAGTGAGGAAGATGATGATTGATAGTGATAAGGAAGGGCGTGGGGAAGGGAAATCGTGGAAAAGTGGAAAGGACGGAGAGAGAGAATCACACGGGCAGAGTGATTTGATCCTGTCCTTGCTGCTGACGTGGCGCACGGGGAGAGGACGTGAGCTGTCGCTTGTGTATCCCAACTGCCAAAAGAAATCCCTTTTCAAATTTTGAAGAAGGTGTTAGGAAAAGGATATGTATAAAAAGAAGGAATAAAAGGAAGATAATTAAGGAATAAAAATAAAAATAATAAAGAGAGGGACAAGAGTAATAAATAAGGAGAAGACTAGTGGGTAGTTAATATAGGAAAAAGAGACACATTAAATAAAAGAAGGAAAGAAGCAAACATCCTAATTAAAATAGACAACTATTTAATAAAAAGCAGAGAGAATTAATTAACGGGAATAAAGTGTTTGCAATGAATGAAAAGAGCGTTGGGCGAATTAAATCAAACATGAAACGCTGCCTCTGGTGGCCGTCTTTATCGTCCAGGCCTAGACGTTCACCAGTTGTCTAGGGCTGGACGGGTGGGTTGACCACCACTTCTTCTGTTATGAAGGGTTTGAATCTCTCGTAGAAATGTTTTAGGCGATGCCCATTCACTTTGAAAATTGTGTCCAAATCCATGCTTTGGATCTCGACTGCTCCATGGTCAAAAATGGTTGTGACCCTGTAGGGGCCTGTCCACTTGGATTTTAGCTTACCTGCACAAAGTCTCAAACGGGAGTTATACAAAAGAACTTTTTGACCAACAACAAAAGACTTGGGCAAGAGCAACTTATCGTGATGGGCCTTTGTCTTTCCCTTGTAGATAAGGGCGTTCTCATAGGCATCGTCACGAAGTTCCTCAAGCTCTTGAATCTGCAACCGACGGTGTGTACCTGCCTCCCCGAGATCCATATTGACTTTTTTAATTTCCCAAAAGGCCTTGTGTTTGATCTCAACAGGGAGATGGCATGGCTTGCCGTAGACCAGTCTATAGGGGGTCATTCCGATCGGGGTCTTGAAGGCGGTCTTGTAGGCCTAGAGAGCATCATCCAGTTTTAAGCTCCAATCCTTTCGAGATTGGTTGACTGTTTTCTTGAGAATGGACTTGATCTCTCTGTTGGAAACTTCAGCTTGTCTATTAGTCTGAGGGTGGTACGTTGTCGAGACCTTGTGATGGACTCCATATTTGGCGAGAAGAGAGGTCACGACACGGTTACAGAAATGACTGCCCCGATCACTTATGAGGGCACGAGTCGTACCGAATCGATTGAAGATGTTTGTGCGTAGGAAATTGACGACCACTTTGGAGTCATCCGTTCTGGTTGCCTTGGCCTCGATCCACTTAGAGACATAGTCGACGGCCAGCAAGATATAGATGTTGCCAAACAAATTCGGGAACGGGCCCATAAAGTCTATCCCCCAAATGTCGAGAATTTCACAATAGATAATGTTAGTCAGTGGCATCTGGTTCCGAGCGTCTATATTTCCCATGGCCTGACATCGAGGGCATGATGCGCAATACATGTAGCTGTCCTTAAAAATGGTTGGCCAGTAGAGATCAGCCTCAAGGACTTTCATCGTTGTTTTCTTTTATGCAAAATGGCCACCTTCTGTCGAGGAGTGGTAAAACCTCAAGATCGAGGGCACTTCATCCATTGTGATGCACCTCCTGATGAGTTGATCGGAATAATGCTTTCAAAGATAGGGGTTATCCCAGATATAATACCTTGATTGCCTTTGGATACGCGTCTTTCAGATGGTGAGGAATTGACTGGGAAAGATCCGTGGCAAGGAAATTGGCTATATTAGAAAACCAAGAAAAAAGGACAGCGTGGGCAAGACATAAGCGTTCATCAGGAAAAGTATCGTGGATGGCCACTTGCGAATCATCCTCTTGGGCTGGCAGTCTGCTTAAATAATCCGCCACTAGATTTTCTCTTCCTTTCTTATCTTTGATCAAGATATCAAATTCTTGTAGCAACAAGATCCACCGAATGAGTCAAGGCTTAGCGTCAGCCTTCGTCAAGAGGATCTAAGGGTTGAATGATCTGAATACACAATCACGTGCGTGCCCAAGAGGTACTGCCTGAACTTATCGAGGGCAAAGACAACTGCCAAGAGTTCTTTTTCTGTGGTCGTGTAGTTTTGTTGGGTCGGATCTAATAGCTTAGAAGCATAATAGATGACATACATCTCCTTGTCTTTCTTTTGACCCAAAACAGCGTCGAGGGCATGATTGCTAGCATCGTACATGATCTCGAAAGGGATGGACCAATCAGGGGCTCGAATGATTGGAGCAGAAATAACTTTAATTTTGAGCAAATCAAATGAACGTTTGCAATCGTCATCAAAGATAAATTCCACGTCCTTCTGAAGTAGGCAACACATGGGTTGAGTGATTTTCGAGAAGTCCTTAATGAAGCGTCTGTAAAAACCAGCATGCCCTAGAAAGGAACAAACATCTTTTACACAAGTGGGATAGGGGAGAGACTCGATGACCTCAATTTTCGCGTTATCTACTTCAATACCTCTGCTTGAAACAATATGACCCAGGACGATGCCTTGATCAACCATAAAATGACATTTCTCGAAGTTTAGGACCAGATTGGTCTCGATTCAGCGCTGTAGAATTTTCTTCAGATTGGCAAGACATTCGGCAAAGGAGTTGCTATAGACAGTAAAATCATCCATAAAGACCTCGATACCCTTCTCAATGAATTCTGAAAAGATGCTTATCATGCATCGCTGGAAGGTAGCGGGGGCATTACACAAACCGAAGAGAATCCTCCTATAAGTGAACATACCAAACAGACAAGTGAAGGTAGTCTTTTCCTGATCCTCAAGAGCGACTAGAATTTGATGGAAGCCTGAATACCCATCCAAACAATAGTAGTGTGTTTTGCCCGCGAGGCGCTCTAACATCTGATCAATGAAGGGAAGCGGAAAATGATCTTTCCTCGTGGTTGCGTTCAAGCAGAAATAGTCAATACATACGCACCAGCCATTCTGAATTCTGGTTGGAATCAAAGCACCATGTTGCCCTGTAGTGATTGTGATGCCGATCTTCTTTGGTACAACTTGGACGGGGCTCACCCATGGGCTATCGGAAATGGGGTAGATAACTCATGCATCTAATAACTTCAGCACCTCCTTCTTGACCACCTCCATCATGGGAGGATTCAGTCTCCTTTGAGGTTGGCGGACGGTCTTGCTGGCGTCCTCAAGATGAATTCGATGGGTGCATAAAGCTGGTGACAAGCCCTTGATATCGGCTATTGTCCATCCGATGGCTCTTTTGAATTCTTTCAACAAAGAAATCAATTCCTTCTCTTCTGGTTCATTCAGCTTGTTGGAAATAATTACGAGAAGAGATTTTTCGGTGCCAAGGTAAGCATACATAAGGTGCGAGGGCAAGACCTTCAATTCAAGCGTCGGGGCTTGCTCTAGAGAAGAAGGAAGTCAGACATGGTTATCGTGACGAGGTGAGACAACAGGTGGTTCTTGGGAGAGAATAGGTAGCTCTTCGAGATCTGAAATAGCTGAATGCAACTCAGGGGGTGTAGCGACTGTCGAGGCCAAGTCCTCCAAAGTTGCTGGTGTAAGACTCCTATCGAGGGCAAGCTGCAATGGATCAGTAGAATTTAATTAAGATAATTCATCAACAAATGGATCAATCACATCAATATAATTGAGACTAGAAAACTCGGAAGGATATCGCATGGCCTCAAGCATATTAAATTTAATGATTTCTCCATCAAACTCAAGTGAAATGGTAGCGTCGTAGACATCTATCTTGTCCCTGACGGTGGCAAGGAACGGACTGCCCAGAAGTACATCTGTGGCTTTAGCGGAACCATCTCCTTCCATGGAGATAACGTAGAAGTTTGCTGGAAAAATAAATTCGCCAACTTGGACAAAGACATCTGTAATAACGCCCTCGGGATAGATAACGAAACGGTCAGCTAACTAGATTGCAAGTCTGGTGCTTTGCAAGGGATCGAGGCCTAGACGATTATAGATCGTCAAGGGCATGACATTAATGGTAGCACCTAAATCACACATGGCCTTCCCAACGTCAACCGTCCCAATCTTATAGGGGATAATGAACATGCCCTGGTCTTGACACTTGGGAGGAATTTATCGATGAATATGGGCTGAAACATTGGCACCCACGCTGATTTTGTTGACTCCGGTTATATTGCGTTTGTTGATGCATAAGGTTTTAAGGAACTTGGCATAGCGTGGATGATCGCATGTTTTTATTGTAGGTTTTTCCCTCTTATTTTGGCTTTTTCGAGGGCATGATACTTCTGATTTGCCCCTTTTCTTCATCTTTTTGCAGATCAGTGCCTAAAGGGAGAAAAGAGCGAAAACGAGCATTTTTGGAAGGATTTCTGGAGTTTTGTGGATCGAGGCCTAGAAGAGCAGAAGTCATCAAGCCCACGATGCTAACCAGACCAGTGAGCAATCTTGTGCCCTTGACTTACCTGCGTCGGATCAAAGATCAAGAACCAAAGAAAGGAATCCCCAAGGACTCGCAAGGAATCCCAAGCGTTTCTAGAAGGTGTCAGGCACTTCCAGAAGATTCCAGAATATCCTCTGCCAAGAGTGTGTCCCCCCTGTGTGCTGGCGCCCTCCCAAGTGCTGACACCCTCTCTCCTCATAGCTGTATTTTGTCCCCTAACTAGTTTTTAGTCTATATAAGCTTAGCTTTAGGGTTTTTGTAAAAGGGGGCTGACCTAAGACACTAAGAATATCACTCTTTCTTTTACCCTAATTTTTAGGGATCTTATCCTCTTGATATTTGTAGCAGCTGCCAGTTTTCTAAAAGGAGGAAGCATTTCTCCTTTGATTTATTAAATCATCTATCGGTTTCTTCTAATCTCTTTCTTTACCTTTTATTGCATGTTTATTATTACCTACTGTTCATATTTTGTTATGAGTAGCTAAATCCCATCTTCTTAGTAAAGTGTGTTTCAAGGGTTGTAAGGTTCGGTTAGGAGGCCTAATGCATGCTTAATATATTCTCTTGTTGCATTCAATTGTTTATCGTTTTAATCTCATGCTCATTTAGAACTGTTGAGGGCCTGATCAATTGTTAATATTTCTACATGAGTAATGTCATTCTCTTGGTTATAACTGACGTGAATCCTTAAGTTAGAGTAGACACCTAGTGGAGACATCGCGAGAGGTCTTTCGTCTAGGGGTAAATGATTGTTTAGGTTATGTGATGCGAGCTTGACAAACTGAGATGTCACGCCCTAGATTTGTCTTGCCTCCACTTCATGGGCATTTTGAGTAGTGCCTCCCCGCATTCGTGCCTGGGAGGACAGCGAAACGTCAAGGCCACCTCATATGTGGAAACAGGGGGTGGCTTCTACTTACGAAGGTGAGTAGGGGGCCTACGTGGAAACATGGCCCCTATAGTAGGTTTGTGCATGAGTTTGGAATATTTTTGTGCCCATGATTAACTGACCTAGAATGTAACCCGCGAACACCTTTTGTTAAGATCTCTCCCCATCATACTAATCTCTCTCTTACTGTTTTCATTGTTTTCGTGCCCCCGAATTGCTTTGCTTGTCTTGCCCTCGATTGTGTTTTACTTTCGTGACCTGGATAATTACTTTAACTTTCTGTCTTGTTAGCTACCACATCTGCGTTGATTAATTTGTTAATCAACATAAACCCCCCCAGTGTTACTTGTTCGTATTCTGTTGCATTTGTTCCCTATCATACATCTAAATTAACTTGTTATTCCTTCAATCTCTGCGGTTCGACTCTGTCTTGCCCTTTACGCATTTATTTGTGCATTTAGGCATCAGGAAAAATATTAAGTATATTTGAGTGACGATCAAAATTTTGGCGTCGTTGCCGGGGATTGAACGGTACTAATTTTGTTTCTATTCTTGTATGACCAGGAGATCTGCTCCAGATCTACTCCCTCTAGATCTCGAATTGACCAGAATGGAAAGAATACTTCGAAGGCAAGCCAGGGGTTCATCTAACCAGCGTAGAGTAATCCCTCATCATGCCCTCGATGGACATCCTTCTAATCTGGCCGACCAGGACCGTCAGTTTTTCCTAGACCTAGCCTACCACCATCGTGATCTCGAAAACCCAGTAGCAGCCCATTTTGATTTCCCAGAAATGGAAGACCATGACAACCATGTACGTCATGAGAACCAACCACTACCTCCTCCTCCGAATCAACAAACCATCGACCACTTCAATGCAACCATCGACATGTCGAGTAGTTGCATTGACTAGCCTGCCGTCCCTCATGATTGGACCCTAAAGTCAGTCGTTCTGCATCACCTCCCAACCTTTCTAGGGGTTGCCAAGGAAAATGATCTTCGCCACCTTCAACAACTCCACTCTATCTGCGAGGCCATGAAACCTCCTAATGTCGGCATAGAGCAAGCCAAGTTGCGCGCCTTCCAGTGGTCTCTTAAGGATGATGCCATCAACTGGTATTATGACCTTCCTCCTAGATCCATTCGCTCTTGGGCATAAATGTCTAAAATCTTCACCGAGAAGTATTATCCGACCTCGATTGCCAATACCACGCGCAAACAACTTGTCTCAATAATCCATAAGAAGGAAGAGGATCTAGCCCAGTATTATGAAAGATTCCAGAAGATGCAATCTTCGTGCCCTTCCCACAATCTTACAGAGCACGCCCTCGTTCAGTATTTTTGTGAAGGCTTAAAGGCCCATGACAGAGCCCTTCTCAACGCTGCAGCCAACGGATCTCTAACTGCTCTCACTCCCGCCGCTGCCAAAGTAACCATAGAACTCATGGCCAAGAATGCCTCGTCTGATGCCACTAATAATAGAAGTCAAGATGCCCAAGTGGCTGCCTTGCAGAATCAGCTAGCCTCTCTAACGGGGATATTTTAGAATTTTATGACAAGGCAATCCACGCCTGTCAAGGCCTGCCAAATTTGTAATTTTGCAGATCACCCCACTGATGCGTGCCCTCACATTCCGGATGAAATCCAAGTGAATGATGTCGACCAGTATGTCCAGGCTCCTTACTGTCAAAACTGCAATCAAGGCTGGAAACCCTCAGCCGTCGGGACTTAGCCATCAACAACACCAACAGAATCCGTATGGAAATCATCCTCCCCCTCTCAATATGCAGAACTTCAGACCTCGACCCACGTATAATCAGAATCAGTATCAACGTCAGCCTCCTCAAGATCAGACTTTTGTCGTGCCCCCGAATACAGAATTGCCTCAGAACCCCGAACAATAGAAGGAAATCGAGGATCTTAAAAAGCACGTGAGTACCTTGATAGTAGAGATGAAGGAAGTAAAGAATCAAGGGAGATTTCCACCCCAAACTGAAACCAATCCGAAACACAATGTCTGTGCAGTAACTCTGCGAAGTGGAACCACCTTGACACCTCCTACATATCCTGCCCATGATATCAAAAACTCCCCCGAGTCTGAACTCAAGCCGAAACCTAGGGCAAAGAGCCCGAAAGTGCCCAGGTTCGTCGAGGTCATGGAAGACAGAATCCGCTGCCCTAGAGGTTCACCAAGGAATGACCCCAATCCACCCGAATTCACCCAGGAGTACATTCACAAGATTCTCGAGCCCCCATTTCCCCAAAGGCTAGTTAAGTCCAAGAAGGAAAAGGAGGACTGCGATATCTTCGACATGTTTAGTAAAATGGTCATCAACATCCCTCTTCTCCAAGCAGTAAAGAATGTTCCTCCCTACGCCAAATTCCTGAAACAGTTGTGCACCAACAAGAGTAAATTGGCGGAAGTTAACAAGATCAGTGTAGGAGTTAACGCTTCTGCCCACATCTAGAGAAAGATTCCCCCAAAATGCAAAGACCAAGGAATGTTCATCATTCCCTGTAGAATTGGTACAATCGACATCGGCTTGTGTAATGCCCCCGCCACTTTTCAGCGCTGCATGGTGAGTATTTTCTCTAAACTGGTTGAAAATAGGATTGAGGTCTTTATGGATGACTTCACCGTATATGGGAATTCCTTTCCCGAGTGCATGGGTAAATTGAAGAAGTGTTTAGAGTGCTGCATAGAGACCAATCTTGTCCTAAATTTCAAAAAATGCCACTTCATGGTGGATCGAGCCCTCGTTCTGGGCCATATCGTCTCGGTCAAGGGGATCGAAGTCGACAAGGCCAAGATTGAGGTGGTTGAATCCTTACCCTATCCAGCATGTGTTCGCGATGTACGATCTTTTCTAGGGCACGCCGATTTCTACAGATAATTTATCAAGGACTGCTCCAAAATCGCCCAACCTATGTGCCGACTGCTCCAGAAGGAAGTCACCTTTGATTTTGATGAGAATTGCAAAGCCGCCTTTGAACTTCTAAAAAAACAAGCTTATCTCAGCTCCGATCATTCGTGCCCCTGATTGGTCCTTACCTTTTGAGGTCATGTGCGATGCTAGTAATCAAGCCCTAGGCGCCGTTTTGGGTCAAATGAAGGACAAGGAAACCTATGTCATCTACTATGCTTCCAAGTTATTAGATCCAGCCCAGTAGAACTACACAACCACAGAAAAAGAACTCTTAGCAGTGGTGTATGCCCGTGACAAGTTCAAGCAGTACCTCTTGGGCACTCACGTTCTTGTATACTCAGATCATGCAGCCCTCAGATGCTTGTTGGCAAAGGCTGATGCCAAACCTCGACTCATTCGATGGATCTTGTTGCTACAGAAATTTAACATCTTGATCAAGGATAAAGAAGGAAGAGAAAATCTTATGGCAGATCATCTAAGCAGACTTCCAGCCCAAGAAGACAATTCACTTATGCCCATCCGCGATACCTTTCCAGACGAACAATTGTGTCTTACCCACGCTGTCCAGTTTCCATGGTTTTCAAACATTGCGAATTTTTGTGCCACTGGTACCTACCCCGCAGATGCTTCCCCTTCAGAATGCAGTAGAATCAGAAGGCAAGCCAAATATTACATTTGGGATAGCCCATATTTATGGAAGCATTGCTCAGACCAGATCATACGCCATTGTGTAACCATGGATGAGGTGCCCTCGATCCTAAAATTCTGCCATTCTTAAGGAGGACATTTCGCGGCCAAGAAAAATACCCTCAAGGTCTTAGAAGTCGGTCTTTACTGGCTCACTATTTTCAAGGATAGCTACATGTATTGTGTGTTGTGCCCTCGATGCCAAGTCGTGGGTAACATTGGGGCCAGGAACCAGATGTCTCTGACCAGTATCATTGTGTGTGAGATATTTGATATCTGGGGTATAAATTTCATAGGTTCGTTCCCCAATTCCTTCGAAAATGTTTACATCCTTCTCGTTGTTGATTATGTCTCAAAATGGGTCAAGGCCAAGGCAACTCAGACAGATGACTCCAAGGTGGTAGTGAATTTCCTACGCACCCATATCTTCAATAGATTCGGAACACCTCGAGCCCTCATAAGTGATCGGGGTACCCACTTCTGCAACCGTGTCGTGACCTTGCTTTTGACCAAATATGGAGTCCATCACAGAACATCTACAGCCTATCATCCCCGGACAAATGGCTAAACCGAAATGTCAAACCGTGAGATTAAAGCCATTTTAGAGAAGACAGTCAACCAATCCCATAAGGATTGGAGTCTGAAGTTAGACGATGCCTTATAGGCCTATCGAACAGCTTTCAAGACCCCGATTGGTATAACACCCTACCGACTTGTGTATGGCAAGCTATGCCATCTCCCAGTTGAGATAGAACACAAGGCTTTTTAGGCCATCAGAAAAGTGAACACGGATCTAAGGCAGGCTGGCCAGAACAGACGCTTACAGATCCAGGAGCTAGAGGAGTTGCGAGATGATGCTTATGAAAATGCCTTGCTCTACAAGGGGAAGAACAAAGCTCATCATGACAGGCACCTTCGTCCCAAAACTTTTTCCATTGGACAGAAAGTTTTATTGTACAACTCACGTTTGCGTCTGTTTGCAGGAAAGCTCAAGTCTAAATGGTCTGGACCTTTCGTGGTCACGACAGTTTTTGACCATGGTGCAATCGAGATTCAGAATCCAGATACGGGAATGATTTTCAAAGTGAATGGTCACAGGATGAAGCCCTTCTATGAAGGATTCGAGCCCTCGACCATGGAAGAAATAATAGTGGAACCTCCACCTGTCGAGACCTAGACTACTGGAACACGTCGAGGCCTCGATGAGTAAACATGCCATACTGGAGGTATTCCAAATGCCGTTCCACTCTTTTCTAGTCCCTTTATCTCTTTTATCTAGTTATTTAATTTCAGAACTTTTACCCTTTCTATTTTATGATATTTTCTTCTTCTTTTTTAATTAAGATTTCTTTCCCTTATTTTTATCCAACTGATCTCTCCTTTCCCTTTCCCCAATGATTTTATTTTCTTCCAATTGTTATCTTTCTACTTATTCCTTCTTTTTGTCTTTATCTTCCCTAACTACTCTCCCTTTTTAAATTTCAAAAAGGCAGGCGGTTGGGATACGCGCGCCCATGCTCGCTCTCCTAGTTCCAAGACGCCAAATCATAAAAGGAGACAAAAAGTGGCCCTAATTAATTCACTGTCAGACGCCAGCTGCTTTTGCAGCACGCTCCCCCTCGTTTTTTCTCCTTCTCTCTTCCAGCTATCACCCACATTTCCCTCACAAACACCTAAAACACTTCACCACTGACCCATCACCATCAGCAACACAAATAACTCTCTCTCTCTCAAATCATCTCTCTCACCCTTCCCCATGACTATCAAACAAGTAGCTCACAAGCGCGCAACCTCAGACCCTGAACCATTGTCCTCATCCATTCGCGACTCCATTCCAAAATCTCAGAGCCCAGGCCCCAACACCAAAATGCCACCATCCCTAGAAATCCCTCCAACCGTCGAGCCAGTTCCACACCCCGAAGCTGCTAACCAGTCGGACGACGAGCTAGAGATTACGGGCTCGGTTCCAACGACCTCCACGATGACCAGATCCGGGCGGGTCTCCAGGAAACCACCTAGCTCCACCACCACGCCCAAGAAGCCAAAGGTTGAAAAACCCTCTCCTGCGGCCAAAAAGAAGCTCACGGTAGAAGCGACCATGAATGACATCTTGGTGTCCGAATCTGAGCATGAGGAAGAAACGCCTGCCGGAGTAGAGGAGGAAGAAGTCGAACAGACCGCCACTGGCGAAGAAGAAGGATCTGGTGAAAATGATGCCATGGAAGAAGAGGAAGAAGTAGATTTGGAGAAAGAGAAGGATGGGAAGGAGAGAGCTGAGAAAGAAGCAGCTCTAAAAGCAGAAGCTGAGAAGAAACCCAAGGAAAAGGAGGCCGCGGCGAAGAAAGCGACTATCAAAGGAAAATCCAAAGCTCCGGCTAGAGCGGAGCTGCCAGCTGAGCCAGAGACGCCGGCAGAGAGGAAGAGGAAGGCCACATCTTCCTCTAAGATTCAGAGCAAGCCCACTACATCAAAGAGAGCTCGTTGTGGGCAAGACGACGATTCAGACGTCGAGGGCTCGACACAGGTGTCTACCTCTACCCCGCGAGCATCTTCCATCCAGGTTGTCTCTAACCTCTCTAACCCCCATGCTTGGTTGTCCTTTAATGATAAGCCCTCACTTGATAAGTTGCGTGCTATGAACTCTAGAGACGTTAGCCCGTGTGTGCGCCTGGATCTGGAATTTTTAAGTAAGATGGGACTCGAAACTCGAGTCCGAGAGCTCGTAGGCAATATTGGTTAGGAGCCCTTGTTATTTCATGAGTACCCGACCTATGTCGAGCCCTCGCTTGAGTTGTTCACTACATTTTGGGTAGCTTCGGACCATTTTAGGCCTAAGGGAAAATCTGGACCGAACCTTTCTGCCTCTGAATTGATTAATTTTTGCTTAGCGAACAAATGGTTCAAACTTTCACTAAACGAGTTCAATTGCATGCTCAACTTTGTCACTCCTGATGGTTTAAAATCCAGTGCTTATAAGAATGCCCTTACTGTTATTCCTGCTGTGTTTGATACCGATGTGGCTTTTCGTGAACTGACTGAGAACCCTAGTGTTGCATTCAACCTTAAACTCTCTAAAGCGCATGAAATTTTAGATCCTGCCCTTAGAATTTTGCATCATTTTCTTGCCCTTACCTTTGCTGCTAGATTTGGCTCTTCAGGCCAGTTAACTTTGCAAGAACTTTTTCTTCTTTGGTGCATGAAAAGTAAGCGTAGGGTGAATTTAGGATTTTGGGTAGCTACTGCCATTATTCATGTTCAAAACGGCTCTCGAGGCCCCATTTAAGGATCTCCCATTGCTCTCCTTGCTGTGAATCTGCATCATATTGATTTGAACTCTTCTGGCCTTAGTGAGCCGCTTGCATTTAAAGATCTAGACCCCCGCACCCTAGATGGGATGGGGCATTTATGTATCTCACATGGTATTTTGAGGTTTTCCATAGGAAGTACGCCCTCGACAGAGAAGGTCTTTGGCACCAAGCATGGAGGCGACTTCAAATATCCAGACCCTTCGAGATCCCGACTCCCTGACGCCCCTCATGCCCCCGATGCCAATCAAGCGAGCAAGCCATCTGACTCATCCTCCCAGGCGCTTCTTAGAATCGAGCGACTATGCAAGGCCATGCTCAGGGAACTTCAGGCTTTAACGGCTGAAGTGGCCAGGAGCAAGCTCCCACAATAATGACCCACCTGAACAATTTATCTGTCATGCCCTTGAGGAGGGCCAAAAACATTTTTACCTGCTTTATTTTATTTCCCTGTACTTATTTTAATTTTCGTAGCACTTTATGTATTTGCCCTTCCCGCATTGAGGACAATGCGAAGCCTAAGTGTGGGGAGGGATTTATGTGTGTTTGTCTTGTGTGTGTGACTGCATGTTTTTATTTCCGTTGTTTGCATGACTGTGTGTTTTTGTAAAAAAAATTCAGATTTTAATTTTTTGCCAAATTCTCCCACTGCCAAAACCTCTATGAATTGACACACACTCTTAATCATTTACGCACAAGTATGAACCACTAGCACCTTGTCTAGACCTAGATGTTCTCATTTTTGCCTGCTGAACCTTATATCCAAGGCCTAGACACCAGTAGTCACAAAAAGCACCCTGCGAGCACTTGAGCTTCCATGCCTATTTCTTTTCTTGAGTGATTAGGATGCTTTAGCTAGGCACTGGTTGAACTTGCATGATATCCCTGGGTATAGGCACTATTAGACATGGGAAAGCTTCGATTTGACAAAAAAACTTCGCATTAATGTCTTTTTCTTTCTTCTCTCCCTCTTCTCTTTTCATGCCCCCAACATTCCCCTTCTATTCATATTCTTTCCTGACCATTCCTCTCTTTTCTTGATCTTTTTCCTTGGCAGGTGAGGTAGCAATTATTAAGGGTAACGTCGAGGGCTAGACATCCGAAGGACGTGCAGAAAAGTTCAAATGTGGGGAAGCAGAGAAAAACTAAAACTTCAGATCAAAAAATAGAAAGCAAAGATCTAGGGCAAGAAAAATCAAAACTTCTTGAGCCCTAGACCATTCAAAAGAAATTGAGCACCTAGAAAATTTCAAGTGTGGGGAAGCCGAAGAAGTCACCATTAATGCTGGAAGCAGATTAAGGGCAAACGCCAAACGAGAAATCAAACGTTTCATGCCCTGAAAAAAATCAAGAGCTTGTAATTGGTTCGTTCCCCCTCTTTTATTATTATCTTCTAAAAAATAAAAAAATAAAAAAATTATTTGTATATTTCGGAATAAAAGAAGGGGGATAATACGCGAACAAAAGAATATCCGCATCCAAAGCCTCAACAAGAAGAGTTTCCTGCCCTTGAAGAAGAAGACCTCCGTCTAGCCCCTGAGTCCTCATCGTGCCCCCAATGAAAGCTACCTTGCCACTTCACCTTTTTCCTAAGCCAAGGAATCCATCCAGGTTCTATCTAGTTCTTTTCCTTTTTTCCTTCTTTTCTCCCTTTTCTTTCTTTTTGCTAATGCGTTGTTCTTTCCGATTGATGATTGCCTATGCATGTGTACTACAGTACTCGGATTGATGTGCAAGTTTGACTTTGTGTTGTGCTCTATGCATTTAGTTTTGAGCGGTAAACACTTAGCCTTGTTTGCGATAGTGAGTGTAAACACGTATCTGGTGAGGATTGCTGGTTGAGGGCCTGATATGGGAAAGTTTGATCTTAGGGGTCATTATCCCTCTGGTTTGATGCAGGTGTCTTTTAGGTGAGAATGAGTTTGTGCGAAGTCTAGCTCGGTGCCGGTTTGTGTTTGTGTATTGGTTGATTGTGTTTCTTGAGGTGATTTTCATTTTTGTGAATGCTCGAGGGCGAGCATTAGGACAGTGTGGGGATATTTGATCGTAGGTTTTTATTGTATGTTTTTCCCTCTTATTTCGGCCTTTTCGAGGGCATGATACTTCTGATTTGCCACTTTTTTCCATCTTTTTGCAGATCAATACCTAAAGGGAGAAAAGAGCAAAAGCAAGCATTTTTTGAAGGATTTCTGAAGTTTTGTAGATCGAGGCCTAGAAGAGCAAAAGTCATCGAGCCTGCGACGCTAACCAGACCAGTGAGCAGTCTTGTTCCCTTGACTTACCTGCGTCAGATCAAAGATCAAGGACCAAAGAAAGGAATCTGCAAGGACTCGCAAGGAATCCCAAGTGTTTCTAGAAGGTGTCAGGCACTTCCAGAAGATTCCAGAATATCCTCTGCCAAGAGCGTGTCCCCCCTGTGTGCTGGCGCCCTCCCAAGCGCTGACACCCTCTCTCCTCATAGCTGTATTTTGTCCCCTAGCTAGTTTTTAGTCTACATAAGCTTAGCTTTAGGGTTTTTGTAAAAAGGTGAAGAGAAATAAATCATAAATATAAATAACATAATAAGTAAAGAAATAGGTTTAAGGGAAGAAAGCTTGATTACTAAAGGACAGAGCAATGCTCCGATTTGCTACAAAAATGCTTCAAGGCCGGCGGCTAAAGAGAAGAATGCTAACAAGAACTAGAGAGATAAAACTAGAGAGAAGTCTAATACACCCCCCTCTCCCCCCGCGGCCGCCCCGCCTCCTCTCCTTTCTATCCTAGAAGTCCTATTTAACCTAGAAATTAAAAGCACAAAATATCTTCCAGCCCAACTAGGGGACAAAATCCATTTAAGGAAAGCCTTACACAAACCAAACATGCTCCTTAAAGCAAAAAAAACAGAAAAGCACAAAGCTGGTGGCAGAAGTCTGATTTGCCCAGCTTTGGCAGATCGGGAGCAGGCTTTGACAGGCTCAAGGGATGACTTGGAGAGATGGAGATAAACTCTGGGACCTGTACAGAACTCTCTGAAAAGTGTCAGAGGGGACACGTGGAAATGTCGATCTTCAGCCTGAGGGGTCTCGAATCGAGAATCCTTGTCAAGACCTTGAAGGCTATCTTGGTGTTAGGACCTCGACTTTGGCCTTAAAGCTCGAATTCGCCCAAAAATGCTCCTAAAACGTGTGTTTTCGCACAAACTCCCTTTCTATGCCTAGATCTGCAATAGTGATGAAAACAAGGGTATATTAGCAGAATCATGCCTTAAATCAATGGAATAATAGGGAGGAAATCATGCATAAATACACGCTATCAAGGGGGGCAGACCCAAGACACTAAGAATATCACTCTTTCTTTTACCCTAATTTTTAGGGATCTTATCCTCTTGATATTTGGAGCAGCCGCCAGTTTTGTAAAAAGAGGAAGCTTTTCTCTTTTGATTTATTAAATTATCTATCGGTTTCTTCTAATCTCTTTCTTTACCTTTTATTGCATGTTTATTATTACCTACTGTTCATATTTTGTTATGAGTAGTTAAATCCCATCTTCTTAGTGAAGGGTATTTCAAGGGTTGTAAGGTTCGGTTAGGAGGCCTAATGCATGCTTAATATATTCTCTTGTCGTATTCAATTGTTTATCATTTTAATCCCATGCTCATTTAGAACTGTTGAGGGCCTGATCAACTGTTAATATTTCTACATGAGTAATGTCATTCTCTTGGTTATAACTGACGTGAATCCTTGAGTTAGAGTAGACACCTAGTGGAGACATCGCAAGAGGTCTTTCGTCTAGGGGTAAATGATTGTTTAGGTTATGTTATGCGAGCTTGACAAACTGAGATGTCACTCCCTAGATCTGTCTTGCCTCCACTTCATGGGCATTTTGAGTAGTGCCTCCCCACATTCGTGTCTGGGAGGACGGTGAAACGTCAAGGCCACCTCATATATGGAAACGGGGGGTGGCTTCTACTTACGAAGGTGGGTAGGGGGCCTACGTGGAAACATGGCCCCTATAGCAGGTTTGTGCATGAGTTTGGAATATTTTTATGCCCATGATTAACTGACCTAGAATGCAACCCGCGAACACCTTTTGCTAAGATCTCTCCCCATCATACTAATCTCTCTCTTACTGTTTTCATTGTTTTTGTGCCCCCAAATTTCTTTGCTTGTCTTGCCCTCGATTGTGTTTTACTTTCATGACCTGGATAATTACTTTAACTTTCTGTCTTGTTAGCTACCACATCTGCGTTGATTAATTCATTAATCAACATAAACCCCCCCCCCCTCAGTGTTACCTGTTCGTATTCTGTTGCATTTGTTCCCTGTCATACATCTAAATTAACTTGTTATTCCTTCAATCTCTACGGTTCGACCTTGTCTTGCCCTTTACGCATTTATTTGTGCATTTAGGCATCAGGAAAAATATTAAGTATATTTGAGTGACGATCAGTGGAACACTCTTGATTGCTTGAAGTAGAGGGATATTGATGACAACTTTGCTGAATATATCAAAGATCTCATGCTCTTATTTGCCCTTCTTGGACTTGACAAGGCGTTCGGGAAAAAGAGGTTCAAGGATTTGGTGAATGTACTCTTGTGTGAATTCAGGTGGGTTCAGATCGTTCCGTGGAGATCCTCTTGGAGAACGGATACGGTCCACCATCACATCTGGAATTTTGGGCTCCTTCTTCTTTTTAACTTTGAGCTCACGCTCGAGATGTTGTGTGGTGTCGAGGGTAGGATGTACTGGAGGTGACAATTCAGTACCACTTCGGAGAGTCATGGCACATGGCTCGTGCTTCGGATTGAGTTCAGTCTGCCCAGGAAGATGACCTCTATTTTTTACCTCCTTCATTTCGACGGTCATCATACTCATTTGCTTTTGCAGTTCAGAAATAAAACTCTTATAGTGGATGCTCTCGTCAGCTGACGGAGGAGCAGGGGCTGAATCCTTGGATGGTGGATATGGGTACTGCTGGTTGCGCTGATATGGAGGTCGAGGCCTAAAATTCTGCATGTTGAAAAGAGGCTGGGATTGGTTACCATACTGGTACTGCTGCTGTGGCGGTTGACTAGGGCCTGACGATTGTGGATTATGAGACCAGCTGAAATTAGGATGTTTCCAGCCTTGGTTGTAATTTTGGCCATAGGGGACATTGTACCCTCCAACTGCATTAACTGAAATTTCCTCGGGAATGTAAAGACAGGCGTCTGTGGCATGATCCACAAAATTACAAATCTGACAAGCCTTGATCTGGACAGGTTGTCCTGAAGCCATATTCTGCAATATACCCATGATGTTATCTAACTGACCCTGCATGGCAGCAACATGGGCATGTTGACTGTTACTTGCTATTGTTTAAGATGCAACAATAGTCTTGGCCATGAGCTCAATAATAGCCTTGGCGGCAGCTGGAGTTCGGGCACAAAGGGAACCACCGGTTGCGGTGTCCAACAAAGCTTTATCATTTCATTTCAACCCTTCGTAGAAGTACTGGATGAGGGCATGATCGATCAGATTGTGCGAAGGACACAAGGCTTGCATTTTCTTGTAACGTTCATGATACTGCCCTAGACTCTCGTCGTCCTTTTGCACAATAGAAATTAATTGCTTGCGAGTCACACTTGCTGTGGCTGCTGGGTAATACTTATCCGTGAAGGCTTTAGACATCTCAGCCCACGACGTAATAGATCTAGGAGGAAGGTCATAGAACCAATCCTTGGCATCGTCCTTCAGGGACCACATGAAAGCTCGTAGCTTGGCTTGGTCGACATCGACATTAATAGGTTTCATGGCCTCGCAGACCGAATGAAGATGATGTAGGTGACGATGCAGATTCTCCTTGGGTAATTCATGGAAAGATGGCAGATGATGCATTACAGCGGATTTAAGTATCTAGTCATGTTGAACAACGGGTCAGACAATACAGCTACTAGAAGCTTCGAGGGCAGCATTGAGATCATCTATTGTTTGATCAATAGGAGGCGGAGGTGGTGGATTCGGTGGTCGTTCATCTTCCATGTTTGGAATATGGGGGTTCACAAACTCAGCGTCGTAGGTCTTGATGAAAGAAAGGGAATTCGGCAAGAAATAAACCCTCGGGATTATCCAGATCGGCTAGATTCCTATCGAGGGCAGAACGAGGGGTAGCTGGTCCCCTAGCTTGCCTTCGAAATCCTCTCTCAGTTCTGGTAAGCTCGAGATCAAGTGGTATGAGGTCTAGAGCAGATCTTCTGGTCATACAAATAACAACAAAAATTAGTACAAATCAAGATCTCCCCGGCAACGGCGCCAAAATTTGACTCGCCGTTGAAACGGGTCAAAAATAATAATAAATCCTGAGGCCTAGATACACAAATTAATTTGCATACAGCGGTAACAGGGTCGATCCATAGAGAGAAAGTGAAGTACCAAATCTTGGTTTAGACGTAAGACAAAGACAAATACAACCAAAGAGTAACACAAAGGGATGGTTAAACTAGTTAACCGAGAGAGATCGAGGGCACGACAGCTAACAAAGACAGAAATAATAAAAACAACAAAAATAACAATCATAAACAAGGCGGACAAAATGGGAATGAGTTAAAATCAGATAAAGAGAAATCTTAGCAAAGGTATTTTCTCAGGTTGCGTTGAGGTCTCATCAGTCATCGACACAAAGATAGTCCACTCTTATGCTACAGACGTGCTATAGAGGCCAGGTACGTTTAGGCCTCCTACTTTCCTCTTAAGAGAAACTACCCTCCGTTTTCACTATTAATAAGGTAGTCGTGACGTTGCGTCATCCTCCCAGGCCAGGGTCGGGGAGGCAATACTCACAACGCTCTTGAAGAGAAGGAAAGGCACGTCTAGGGCTCGATGCCTCTCAACTTGTCTGGCTCGCGACACTGCCCTAATTACTCGCTTGCTCTAGACAGAACAGACCAAGCTAATGACAATCCATCTAGCGTCTACTTTATTCCAAAGCTTCACATTAGTTATAACCAAGGAAATGACGAAGATCTAGGATAGTAAATTAAAAGGTGATCAAACTCCTAAAAAAACCATCTAGAACTAGCATTAAAATAGCAAGAGAATAAATATAGCGAAGAGAGTATATTAAAAATAGTCTGGTCTCGAGACTACCTCATCCAAGCCTTAAAACACCCTTGCTAAGTTTAAGAACTTAGCCACACATATTAATCAATGACAAAATAGAAGTAAAGAGAAGCATACAAGAGAAGAGAAATGAAAGGAAAATGCGATAATACTAAATACCAGCCGGAGCTAAAGCTTCAGTTTAGAGAGTAATGTCGGCGACGGCTACAAGAAGATGGGAGTGACAAATCCCAAGAAGAAGGTGGGTCGCTGCTCCCAAAAAGATCCTATGATGTAAATGTAAGAAGTGATACCCTATAAACCCTACAACTATTATTTATATACTCTCATAGCTCACTAGAAGACAAAGGGAAGCTAAGAGAAAGGGACAAAAGAGGGAGGAGCCCTAAAGGAATATTCCTAAGGTAGCCAAAAGGAATCTGGGAAGGAATCCCGCTAGAATCCAGGGCGGCAGTGAGCTCGGGCTAAAATATGGCTCTGAATGAAAAAATTTGGTGTCCAGGGCAAGACAGCACAACTGGCATTAGGGTCTTGACGAGAGTAGGAACAGCAGGGCCTCGACGCTTTTAGATCCTCAGCAAAATTCCACAAAAAGGGCACTTTTCGGCATCTTTTCCTCTTTGAGCTCAGATCTGCAAAAAGTAATATTTCAAAGGAAAATTAGCAGAATCATGCCCAAGATAAGCCCAAAAACATAGAGGAAAACATGGCCAAAATGCGCTATATCAGCAGGTCAAAAAGAGAGTTCAAATGGGGTCCTTTTATAACAAAATAAGTCATTTCCTGAGTGGAAAAAATATTGGAGTACCTTGTTAGTGCAAGTAAACTCTGTTTGAGTTTTTCAAGCTGTATAAAGTAGGTATTGCAATGTTGAAGCCTATGAAATCATATAAGCATCAGAACAGGCTCTCCAAACACAAAGAGCATAGCTTGTAGATAAAGAAAAGTGGCACAGGCCTTTGCTCTACTTCAATATCTACACCTACGGACGTTGAGGATGGTAGAGTTGAATAGATAATTGAATTGAATATTCTAACAAGCTTGAGCAGCATATCCAGGGAGATGCTCAGATGCCTAAATAGGGAAGACAAGTCAAAAACCTGAAACCTCAACTATGAATGAGACTGAAACGCAAGTACCACCAAATAACATCTACTGGGAGTGGAAGAAAAAAAGAGTTTACAAGGTTTTGACAATGACTCAGCCAAATGGTCTACCTAGAATTAGAATCCAGTGTGTATTTTATACAAGTGAACAAATTTCTGTAAGCATAAGAGTTAGGTTAAAGTGATACGCACCACACATGCATCAATAGAAATTTTATTGGGGAACAACAAGCTTCAATAACACTTGTGGTACATCAGTCAGTCACTGTTAGAATAGTGTATGTATAGGTATACGTATTGGTAGGTATACGTATTAGTAGAAGTATATTACAGAGTACATACTATATATATGTGTGTATACCCTTCATTAATGTAATGAAAAGAATTGTTCATCATTTGCTTTTACATGGTAGCGGAGCAAATTTTGCTCCCAACTTATCTCTGCTATCTTTGCTCCATTGAGATCATTCCCAGTGTCTCTGATTCTCACCACCCCCGTAGAAAGGAGCAGAAGGACGTTGCGAGTCGGACGGTGTGGTTTTGAGTCATTCCGATCATCGACGCGCTGTCACTCTCCGTATTTGTCCAACTGCGTCGTGTGGAGTCGAAGGCGCGTGGGGGCACGTTCCAGCTCCATTTTGGTCGCCGTTGGTTGGGTTTTGCTCTCCTTGAGGTCATTATCATGTCCGTAAAGTTTCATTGTATTCAGACAACGCTTATTCTCTAAATTTTGCATAATTCTGAATCTGCCTCTATTTGGTATTTATTTTCTTGAGCTATTTGGTATATATCACTTGGTGTGGACTCGGTGGTGGTCCGTTTGCTGCTCTAAAATTTGGTATTTATTCTCTCGAATTACTTGGTTGGCTTGTTTGTGTTAAGTCCGTATTTGCTTCGAATTTGCTTGGTTGGCTGCGTATTTGCTTAGTTTAAGTACTCTTTGCTTCGAATTTGCTGGACTCGTTGGGATATGTTTGCTTGGTTGACTGATTTGTGTTTAGTCACTCCGTATTTGCTCTGTATTCATTTGGTATTCAATTGTATTCATTGCTGGAATTGTGTCACTTGGTGTAAAAAATCACAATCTCAAGATGAACTCTATTAATTTTTTCGGGTTACCTAGTTCCTTCTCTAGAAAGACTGTAACTATCTCTGCAGATGAGTATGCTAAATTCTCTCAGTATTTAGAATGGGTGAAAGCGAACTCGAGTACTGAATCAGCTGAGTTAGGTAAAACCAAATTAAATATGCAAAATCAAAGAAATAAAAGAAACTACAACATTAAAAAAATCACTAAAACATAGAAGGAAAATAAAGATTGGCATGGTAAAAATATAAACAATGCATAAAGGTCACGACAAAAACTGACAGGTAAAGCCTCATTTAACTGAACCACTAAACAAACAAACAACAAAAGGGAATGGGGGAAAGTTGCATATAACAAACTGTTGACATTCCCACCAGTTTAAATTCCTCCATGGCATGTGGAAAACAAAGCAAATGACAAAAGGCCAAACAAAAAACAAAGAAAAGAATAGCAAGAAATGATGGTAGCATACATTAGCTACAAAGGAGGAATTTAAACTGTCATTTTTAAAGGCACTGAGCAGTTTGGAGGCGCAGCCACAGAACAGAAACTATAGCGAAATAAAGGAAAGGCAACATACAACCACCACTCGGCATATATTTAGTCTAGCATTCAGATAAGTAGCCGCATAAATTCAACCTGCCCGAGCAGAATGACTTTGAAACTGGCAACCAAGCCAGCAAAAAATGTGAAATAGCAAGTGGGAAAGAGCAAGCACAAAGTGAGTCTAGCTTCAACAGCAAGACTAAAAGAGAACACTGCTTGGAACTTCAGTTTGCAAGAAATTAAAAGATACAAGACATGGATCAAGAACTGATGGGAACCAATGAGGCAGCCTAGTTGTCTTAAGAGTCAAGTTAGAGTCTTAATGTTTACACAATATGAAAGATACATAGAACGTGCTGGAATATCAAAGGATATTGTTGTTTGGGTAAGAAACTAGAAAAGAGAGCTACCTACTGTAAAGTAACATGTATATGTATTAATTCTCATTATTAATAAAATTGAGTCTTTTGCATCAAAAGGAAAAGATCAAATTACCGCGGAGCTGCTAACCAAGCGAGCAAAAAGTGAAAAGCGCTATCATTGCTGGTGGAAGAAACCAAAACCGAAGCCATGGCCGAGCTCAAAGAAGAGAAAATGGAGCACCACAAACTGCTGAGGTGAAAAGAACAAAGGTGAGACAAATGAGTGGGACATAGTGATGTGATCACGACGCGGTGCACATCCCCACTTCAAGTATGGGTCCTAGACATTCAAGAGGATCCGTGCACCACTCCAAGGCCTCCAGCAAAGCCTAACTTACTCAACTCGCATAAAGTCCCGTCAACAAAAGTTCCATCTAGGAGGACAAATCATCATGAGCATATGGACAAACAAATGAGAGAAGACGAATTTAATGTAATGGATTCGAGGACGAATCCTTTCAAAGGAAGAGGTGATGATACGATCACGCCTAACCTCATTCTCTCTATGTACCAGCACCACCTAAGCATTGGGTTCTCAGCCACAACTGTCCAGTGGCTAAGCATGGGGATCGCAGAACAAAGCTCGACAACAAAAGCTCCATCCAAGAGGGCCAAGAATAATGATCCGATGGACAAGCAAATGATGTCTAATTTGCGCAAACAAAGTCTTGATGGAAACGTCAAGATGTTAGCTTTCATTTGGGACAAGTTTCAGGCCAATCGGACGGGTGGATCAAAAGTTAAGGTCATCGACATTTTAGCGCGCAGATTCAACGAGCCAGCTTCGACGTGTGAACTTTCCAGTATAGCGTTTTGCCACTGCTTTAGAGGGGACATTAAGAGCTGTAATGCTTCCCCACTTGTGATAATTTATTGTAGTTCTTTCCTATATATAGAGCATCAAGCTAGTGTCATTAGGGAGATATAATTGCCAAGTGAAAAGCTAGAGAGAAATCCTCCTCTAGCCTTTTCACCAAGGCATTTATCCTAGTGTGATATTTGAGTGATTTAAGATTGTTTCCTTTCTTGTAATTCAAGTGTGTTCTGAAATAATAATCAAGTGTTCTTTGTGCTTTCAATCTGAGTTCAATTCAAGTGTACCATCATCAATCCATCCAACTCCAATCCAAACACAACCCTTTCCATTCATCCTTTCTCATATCATCTATTTCCGCTGCACTTATAGTCCATCTTCCATCATATTTCCTTCCATCTTCCAATCTGCCTTGTGTTACAACTCCAAGCTAGATCCTCCTTCAAACATAGATTCAAACTCCCCTTACAAAGGAGGTTGGATCTTATCAAGTGGTAGCGGAGCTCTAGCCGCTTCGAGTTGCCTTCTGTTGCCTTTCTTCTTTCCGAGTCTGTCCAGAAAATCCACCATATTCCTGTCTCGTTTTGTGAGTAATACAGCTTACAAAAATCCGAATTTTTGTGTCAAACACCTTCGTCCTGTGCTTAACAATTTTCGTGTTTTGGTCGTCCTGAAATTCCATGAAAATAGTACTCATTCTGATCAAAACAAAAAGTTGCACAGATTCGCATCCGAGAAAAACATACCTTTATTGTTGGTCTGATTAAAGTACTTTCCAGACGGAATTATCTCTTCCTTCCTTGACAAAACTTGTATCTCTACATCTTAAAAGTCTTCCTGTAAAATTTCGTGATCTTTAGACATCATTTGCTATTCCTTTGAGCCCAAATCGAAAGTTTGCACCAAGCTGTCCCAGTTATTCTATTCTTCCAAATCAGCTTTGTGTCATAAATGGCAGCACATATCTCACTCCTTTTCTATTAAACAAACGAATTCAAACACCTCATTTCCCTCACATGTGAGCAGCCAACACATGCCTTACTTTCTTTCTATTAAACAAGCCAAAAGTCCAGCCCTTACCCATCCGTGCACAACCCACATTCCACTCCTAGAAAGCTGAATATTCTCTTACACAACCTTACATATTCTCTTGATCTAAAATCCTAGCACGTGTTTGCATATATTCTTCAATATTCACTTACAAATGTGCGCCACCTTTGCTAGAACCTAGCTGTCCGTGTGCAAGTCTTTCCATCCTTCCAATTCTTCAAACAAAATCAATCCAAAACAGCCAAGTCATTCCTTTGTAACCCAAACCGAAATCATTCCTTGATTTGGAACACATCTCTTTCAAACAACACTTGTTCACATGCAGGATACGTTTGTTCTCTAAAATAAAAAAAAATAAAAAAAAAGAAAAGAAAAGAAAAGAAAAAACAATACGAGAACTTTGAAAAAAAAAAATCCAAGTGTTGTTTCAATTATTCGTTCATTTATATTCTATACCACCTACATGGGCGGTTGCAATCTTTAAATTCAAGTCATTTCAATTCCGTTATTTACATCCAAGTCATTTACATTCAAGCTCATTTCAATTTCGTTATTTCCATTCAAGTCATTTACTTTCAAGCTCAAAGGGAGGCCTTGTCGCCCTTTTTACTTTTCTGTCCTAGGATCGGTTCTACCATCCTCTCCTTACAATTCAAGTCATTTCCATTCAGCTATTTAAATTCTGCCATTTAAATTTCAGCAATTTACTTCAAGTAATTTACTTTCTTGTACTTTACTTTCTTGCTCAAAGGGAGGCTTTGCCGACCTCTTTACTTTTCTGTCCAAGGGTTGGTTCTACCATCCTTTTCTTTACTTTCCAAGCCTTTCCTTTCAGCTTTTCACTTCTTGAATTTCTAATGTGCTCAAAACAATAATTGAACAAAAGAAAACAACAGGGACACTGCTTGAGGACATTATTTGGACAAAAGGACACGAAACAATCTTGTGAGGCTTGAGTACATAAGTGAGGACAATCTTTACGAGAGTTTCAAACACGAGAGCAAACACGTAAGGGAGTGATTTGTTTTCAACTAACATATATACATACATCTAGTTTGTTTATTTTTGCAGGTAAAATGACTTCCTACATCTCTTGTCAATCAAGCTATGGCCTAGGTCCCTCCGAACAAGGCCTTGGCCGTGGCCCCTCTACTAATGGTCGCAACCATCGAGAAAACTCCACTTCTCTCCATCGACAAATTCAACTTCCCATCTTTAAAGGAACATCCTTTTCGGCCGACTT